>CM038039.1:64426809-65641589 GCA_021397845.1 Areca catechu
AGACTCTCCCCGCCCCTCCACCCCGCACACGCACAGTTTTCCAACTCTTTGATATTACCATCGCCTCATAAAATACTTGGTTAAAATATTCCTTCCAGTATCTATTCTCCCTTGGATTGACCTTTCCCCTTCCATATCTCGAGCTGGAAATATTGTGCCAAAGATTCAACCGTAAAGGAGCTTTAGTCCATTATTATCTCGAGAATACCAATTCCTTAATCATTGGGTGAGTAGATTTACGCCACACATGCAACCAAGGGTTCGACACGGGCATTGACCCATTGTTTGATATTTAGTGTACTCCTTAGGTCATAGGCGGGCCCACAACCATCAGATGAGAGACAGGTTATTCCCTCCCTTCATGCTAACTTTTGTGGCAGAGGAACCCAGTCCAAAGGAACATGGTGTGTGTATATATATATATATATACATCGTTTAGAATATGATGATTCATATCTGGAATCAAATTCAGTTAAATTTTCCACGGTCCGGTCCCCCATCTATATAGATCACAATACAGTAAAATAAAAATTAATGACCACATTTCCATCCATTTAGAATTAAAAAATAAAATATATAAAAAAAAAAACTAAGCTATTAAAATAGATGGAACAAAAAATATATAAAAAATAAATCATCGATATAGATGGGACAACAGGTGAGATTGAATTTATATTTATGCTAGAACGTTTCTTTTTATCGGGTAGAGTTTATATTTATTCTAGATAATTTCTTTTATTCAGTTTTTGCTTATCTTAAACTTGTTTTTGTTTATTCTAGCTAGATTTGTTTATATTTATTCTTAAAAAAATTGTATTTATTTCATCCAAGATTTATGCTTATCTTACTGGTTTGTATTTATTAAAAAAAATAAAAAGTAATTTATCTCATCCACGTTAATGATGGGATAGGTCACTTTTCGTGTCCGATAATAAATATAAACTATGTAGAATAAATACTAATTTAAGATGAAATAAATAAAAATACTTCTAAAATAAATACAAATATATCTACGATAAATACGAGCATGTCCAAAATTAAACAAAAATAGAATAAATAGAAACTTTTTGAAGTAAACACAAAATTTGCTGAAGGAATAGAAATACTTCGTAATAAGTATAAATTTAATCCCACCATCTTATCTATATTAATAATTTATTTTTAAAATATTTTTTTCTGCACACTTTCCATTTTTTCTATGATAAATAAAAATTATATAGAATAAATACAAAATTTAGATAAAATAAATACAAATCCTTATAGAACAAATAGAAACATGTCCAAAATAAAAGCAAATAAGTCTTAAAAACTTTCTACAATAAATATAAATTCTGCAGGATAAATAAAAATATTTCAAAATAAACACAAACTCAATCCTATCCTATCTATATTAATTATCTATTTTTAAATATTTTTTCCATCCCATCTCTATTGATAGCTTGATTTTTTATATTTTTATCCCAATTGCATTAATAGCCTGGCTTTTTTTTTTTATTTTTTCATGCCATCTGACCTAGCTTTTTTTCATATGTTTTTCACCTCATCCACATTAATAATCTATTTTTTTAATATTTTTTGTCCATATATATTAATGGACTTTTTTTATATTTTTAAAATCTAAATAGATGAAAAAGCAGTTGTTAACCCTTTTTTTTTTCCTTCTCCGTATGGAGATTCATATTGGTCGGATAGTGGGGCAGTCGAACAGATTTGAGCTAAAATCTAATTGAACGGAACCAAATCGCCCTCTCTCTCTCTCTCTATATATATATATATATATAGCATATGATAGATTAAAAAAACTTACATATGTATGTTGGCAAATAACTCGTAAATATTGAGAGGCTTAGCATGGGCCTCTTGCCACAAGGATAAGGATAGCATGCACAAGAAAAGCTTGTTTGGTAGATAACTAAAAATATAACATTTATTTTTTCTTTTACCTTATAGAATTACTTGTCTTTTAGAGTATGTGTTAAAAGTGAGTGGCTGCATACAATCAGCGTTCAAAGCGTTCATCGGAATCGGACTAGAATGTAAATGGAGTCATTGTAACCAGAGATATTTCCCTACGAGTCTTCTTCCCTTTGGCAGGCATAAGTGATTACCAGCAAATTGGGTTTCTATCTATCAATATCTCATCTGTAAACATAACAACAGACATGACTTCAGCGTGTCAAATTTTAGGTCATCCTATGCGGATCGTGACGTAGGGGTTGCATCAGAGGGTATGTTGGTGCGAAGGTGCTACTCAGATTTGTTAGAGAAGATTTAAAATCCCATATATTTGGCCCGTGAAATAATTTTAGGGGCCTCTCGGTCTCATGATGGCGAGAGGGGAGACTGAAGGATGGGTCTCGGTCGGACCTACTCCTCGCATCTCCTTTCCCTTCTGCCATCATTGCAATTGGAAGAATAACATTAGCTCGTTCATACTTGCGTTATCCCCGTACTCACCACTTTTTCTTTTCTACTTCTCAAATAAGTTTGCTTTGCCCACAAGCGTTTAAGTTAAGAAAGTTGGCTTCTTTCAAGCATCGCATCCAAAACAGAAGCATCTCGACACTTTCACAGCTATATAAATCACAGAACCTATCTAGAATCATGATATCCGACCCGAATGGGACTGAACATCAAGGGGAAGGATGACACGCTGACCCTAGGGCCTCTAGTTTAATATACATGGGATTGTTTTGGGTACTTAAGGTTATCAAGTTTCTCACCTTAAAACAAAAATGTGAGAGACTATATGGTTCGCTGACTGTCCCATTCCATTCAATAAAGAGGAAAATGGTGTTGATGAAAATATTCGTGAATGGTTCGAGGACAATATAGCATGATTGGTTCTTATGTACAGAGGAATATAATAATCAAATGCTATTACAGAAATATCCCACCGATGTTTATTAAATACAACTTTACCTAATAGATCCTTGGGGAAGAAATTAATGAGAAGATTAAGTGAAAGAGTGAGAGTCAGGAGAAGTCTATTAAAGGTTCCAAAGCATGATTAAAGAGAACATCGTTCCAAAAGATGATATGTCATCTAACTTTGATAAAGCTAATACTTTGCGAGGGTCCCAGGTCCCATTTAAGATGTTTTCATTATATATAACAGAAGAATAATTAAGAGGATAAGGCGACTGCAATGGACCATGAAAATTATTGAGTAAAGCAGATTAAAGGGACCCAATCAGCTTGCTCCTAAAACAGATAGCACGATATTGGAAAAGACACTATAAGTGATCAGATTCTAAATGGATGAAAACATAAATAATAACAATTTGAAAAGATATGATAACATCATATTTGTTGCTTCTGATTAGAGTTCTTTGATGCAACTCAAATTCCAGGAATTAACCACATTTGCCGAAGTCAGGCTAAGAACCTTTTTCTTTCCCCCTCTTTCCTTTCAATCTTATATACAGTTTGGAACCAAAAATTATATATTTTATCCAGTACTCAGTTTTCATTATTTAGATATATCAAAATGGATGTGCAAGAGGATTTAGAAAAAAAAAAAAAAAAAAGCTGCAGGTATAGAAGTCCTTGCACTTGGAAAATAATCTGCAGGTATAAAAGTTGGAGAGATGTGAAGGACACTATATGTTTTGATTAAAATGCATAATTTGACATTTGAAAGTCTTTTATAACTTATTTCAAGCACATCATATGCTTTGTTTGAACCTTATTTTCTATATATATATATGTATAATTTTTTTGGTGAAGACAAGCCACTGATTAAGATGGTCAAGTTCACCCTTGCACCATGTATTATCACAGACAAGCCACCACCCACTTTAAAAACTACTTGAAGCAAATTTCCAAATTAAACTTTCTGTCATGTAAATTAAAAGTCTCTGGCTTTGAGTAAACCAAGGAACCATCATGACAACTTCATCATCAGTTCAAGACGAAAAGGCTTGACCTTTGTTTTCTCACTAATCCATAGAATAGACAGAATTAGCTCTGGAACCGAAAATCCACTAAAATCCACTAAAATCCAAAGGATTGTAACGACCGCTCTGGAAGAATACCATATTCTATACAGAATTTCACCCGCCTTCAAGGGAAAAAAAAAAAAAAAGTACAGCTCTCATGGTACAACCTTGGGTGCCTAATTTGAGCAGCATTCCTGTCATCTTAACTATTATATTAGGCCATGTTGACCGAGACAACCATTTAGAAACAATAGCATTTAGTCAGCTAGATGAAAAATATTGGGATGCTAATTGTCTGTTTATGTTGTTAAGATTTCTTGCTCTCTTGGATTATGCATTTCTTAGGACTATGATGCCAAGTTTTGTCCTGGAGGGCTTAAATATCGAATAGATGACCAGATAAGTCCAAGTGTGTCTTCAGCTCTGGACTAAGCCTAGTTGTATGATAATCAAGATAGGAACTTTCAGTTTTAGAGGATGACAGGCTAACATGAGTGACCAATATCCAAATCACATCACTGACCCTTGCCAAACTGGATGTCATTAGGGTTAATTCAGATAACTAGACATATGTTTAACAAGAATGCAAATGACTACTTATTGTAATTATAGCTGATCTTGTTTTTGGGTTGCGGATATATTGGGTCCGTGTGGCCCCATTTGCACCAGAGGATCTGAAGTTTAGAACATATAATGGACTTCTCGATCGGGTTTCGGTCCGAAATCCAAACGCATGCTAGTTACCTTATGTGGGCTATATAACTCAAGTCAGACAAGATTGGTGATATGAAAGCCAGAACTTTGGAAGCTGGCTGACAATAGATCAGGTTGATCTACCGAAGCGGACCTAAAGTTCAGATCAGACTTTATATTTTCGTGAATCCAAATTCTTACTATCATGTAAGGTCCGTTTCAGAATCATGGATGTGGTTATAACTCGGTCTTGCTGACGTAGATATTAAAAAAAAAAAAAAAATGTTTTAAGCTTTGTTTTTGAAATTGAACCCTATTCAATCAATAAGTGCAACTAACCACCCATGGTCCTTGATGCTTAACAAGATTATTTGCTTATGGACTATTTCGGGTCAGGATCAACCGTAAATGAGCATAAGAAAAATGTAGGGTTAGGGTCTTCCTTTTTTAAAACTGGTTCGCAGATGTAGGATTCCCAGAGACCTCAAGCCAAGAGAACAAATTTTGCTGAATATGGGCTTGGCTATAATCTAACCTTATAGTCAAATCAAATCAAATCAAATCAAAAAAAAAAAAAAAAAAAATCTTCAACATGTATTCTCTTTGGCATGTAAGATCGTCCATAAAAGATGAATTTGGAAATCAAAGATTTCCTCCGAGGACATCTCACAGAAATGGATGGCCCTGGTTCATCTGGCAGTCATCTTCTTTTCAAAATCACCTCCAACTGTTGACTTACAGAGAATCAGGCATGCCTTAACCTTCAAGAGCATTCTCCTTGTGAGAATATATGCTATTCTTGTGTCTCACCTTATATGCTTTTCACCCAACCCTTTGGGTGGGACAAGTAACACGAGATGTCAACAATATGTCAAAACGGAAGGAGTCTTGCACCAGCACTGGCATTGTCAAAGAGCAACTTTAGGCACATCTGATGCACATGCAATCGAAAGAAAAACATTTTCAGTGGAGCCCACCAAGAAAGCATGGCGTGGGGTGCGGTTTAGCTGGATAGATGTGATCTCACAAGGAAGATGATGTGGGGAAGGAATTTTCTAGTGAATGTAACATCACATCAAGTGGGTGTTGAATGACCATGCATACATGGCAAAAAACTATTTCAAAGCATAACATAGGATGGCATAGCACAGAAATGCACGTCACTGATTTAAAAGGAAGGAATATTTGATGGATGGCTATGATCCCTGAGCATGAACCTTTTTCGAAATTAGATTCAGATACTCAAAAGAAAATATTTACAATTTTTGTCCTTCCCGTTTAAGAGAGGTGTGTGAAGTCTAGAAATGGAATTCTTTCGATCCTAGAAATCTTCTTATGCGTTCCATGATCATACATTTCATACATCCAAGAGCATACCCTCAACTCTGCCTTATCCTGCCTACCGAGTTGTTACTTGCCAAATTATCTTCTATCCGCATAAATTGCTTCTTAATTTTGGCATTAAGTACAGAAATAAGTTATATTACAGAGATGATGTAGCAAAGCAGTTGTGCACATCTTTAATTTTTTTTTTTTTTTAAAAAAAAAAAAAAGGAGACACCTCGGTAGTTATCTCATCATGTACATAACAAGATTCCTTGGTCATTCCATGTTGGCTAAACAGATAGCCATGCTATACAAAAACTTAAATACCCACCCTCTAATGGTTGTAAAACAGCAAAGGAAGCTATAAGATCAGGCTAGTCAGGAACTCCCGTCATGAGTAGCATTTAAGCAATCCTCTACGATCTATATTATTTAGTTTATAGTCACCTTAACTGAAGTAGACAAACTGGCTTGTTTGGGTGGAAGAGATCCATTCAATAGTTTGGAAGGAAACAAAGCAATGGAGTTCCTGTTTGTCAGTTCCTTGCATACATACTAAGGCTACAAAATAGCATGCACAAATTTTTCGGCCAATTGAACGACATTTTTGCAAGAAATACCTGATATGACAACCATTAGAAGGATTAGCAAACTTTAGTACAAACGAATCATTTTAAATCAGATGTTGGAAATAAGATGGATTCAGCTGTCCATGTATAATCAATACATGAATGAGATCCGGTAGAGACTAATTCCTTAACTCCAACACATGAGTGACTATATTCAAATCAGGTCTGTGACAGTCTATTGACAACTAAAGCAACAGTAATTTATACATACATGTACAGGCATAATACATGCAACAATCAACATGGGCAAATCAGCACCAAAGGAAAACTAACCTTTGTGGTGAAGCATTTCATTTCATCTGATCTGATTACGACTGTCCTCTGATTCATGTCTGAGCAATTTATTATTTCAAAGACCAACATCAGACTTCCACTAATAGTGAATACCTCCAGTCTGACCAAAAATTAGCAGATATGGCAGCATTTCCTGGAAGTTCAGATAAGGATTCTATTACATCAAGTATCATCAACACAACAGAGACTTTGGTCAACAAGTATGATATATAAAGAGCAACAACAGCCGGTCACAATAGCTAATGCATATGGTAACCAAGCATATAAAACCTTTGGAATGTTATAAGTTCCCGCCATTGGTCTAATGTTAATATAATAATATGTGATATCTGCATATTGTGTTTCATGTTTTGAGCTTTAATCAGGATGTCTGAAACATAGCTAATACTGAAGACTAGAGAATCTTAGAAAGTATACATTGCCAATATACACAACCAACATAAACTAAGCCATAAGGATTATCATGGATCACAAATTTCAAGAAGATATTAAAAAAAATCTTAAAATGAGTCCCACAACTTGCCAATCATATAGTGCTAGCATGCCTTGCTTATACCAGTTAGAGAGAGAGAAATATTGTGAAGAAAATTTAAAAATGTTAATTGTAAGGAGAAGAACAAGCTAGATAGCTAAAACACACTAATCAACTATAACAAAAATGACAGATTCCATATGCAACACTTGATCAATTTTGAAAAATGGAGATCAGTCATCTCAGGGGTGACAAAGATCAAGATAAACCAAGATCATGGTTTACCTTGGCCAAGATGGAGGGTGGGGAAACTTAGAAAGGTCCAAGCTTTCTCAAGATCTTGGTCAATATTGTAGAACAGATGTCAAAATCTCAGCTGATATACTAGGAGGCATTGGAAAATATTGGCCAGTACAGATATCCACTGATCATTATCTCAGAATATATCAGTTCATATTTGCTGCGAGAATACAGGCTGAGATTTTCTATATTTCATATTGGGTCACAGCAGTTCCTCAATCTTCTTGATCCATAACCAATTTGGGAAGATGCAAGCATTAGACTGTGTCAAGGCCATCCACCAACCCAACACAAAAATGGTATGATAGAATGAAGTGGGATTTGGTGAAACTGCATAATCGATGAACAATTGCTTTTCCTTTTCAGATAACATGCAACTGGTGGACAATTAAAGCCCCATCAGACTGGAGGCAAAGATTGGTGCACATTGTGTACATGAATGGTTGATAATTATGACTTCAATTAGAGTTTCTAGCTTTGCCTCCTATGATACTACCAAGTTCTCACCATAAAATTGAAAAACTTCTTCCCCTCAGAAAAAAAAAAAGCTCACCATGACACAGAAAATATAAAGGAGTTGATCACTTTGCAGGGCACACACTCTGAAATCTTGCACAAGGCTGAAAACCTGTGCTGAAAAACTCTTATTCCAACAGTTACAGATGCCTAAGCCATGAGGGAACAATATCGACTCTTCTTAGTTTTTGATCTTTCTAGCTGCAGTTATCTAGGTTTTTGCAAAGTCTAACTAAAATAGTGAACATAACAAAAAAATATTTGAATTCATAAGCATGTTATCCATAAAAGTAAGTATTTAGATAAGTATTTTTTCTTTAAAAATATAGTTTCCTGACAATTAATTCTATGTATATAAAGGATTAGATGAACCTTTAATGGATATTTAGGAATTGAAGCAGCAGCTTGAATCCATGTGATTAGCTCCCTGAGCGACCAAATGTGCTGCTTGTGCTATGAATCTCGTGTCTGTTTCATGTATCGCAGAGCTGAGCGCAGCATCGCTCTAGCTTTCCTATCAGGTGTGCATCCAGATGAAATCATTTCTTCATAGACAGCTGGAACCTGTTCATGGTGCATGAATGAGGGCATGTGTAAATGCATTCCATTACAGAGCATCTCAATAAGATGCTAAACTTAAAGAAAAAAGTAACTTTTTTATCAACTAAGCATATTATAGGAATTAAGAAATAAAAAAGCAGACAATGTGAAAAATAAAAATGCAACATCATGACTATTGTAAGATAGTGCATGCAATAAGCTACACCCCTTGTTATGCATGTGATATCACGGGATCCTAGTAGAAGGGATAAGATGCAATTCCTTCAAAGTTCTCTTATTTATAATGGAGCCAAAAGGCACAAGATCAAGAGGAAGATCATGAATATTTTTATCTTCACACGAAATCAGTTAAATTTAGTGCCACATAATTAGTGCATTACAAATAAAAAAGCTTCTTATGGATCTAGAATTATATAGAAACCTCTTGGGTGTAGGTATTGTCACCAGCCAGACCTGCTTCAACACGAGTAGGAGTGGCAATAGGTCAAGTCAGGTCAAGTTCAAGTAAGGACAAGAACATGCAAAACCTTGACTCATACTCGAACCAACCAGACATGGGGTCAGAACCTCTCGATGCATCCCCCCTATGGTCAACATCCATGACCCTAAATGATCCATTTGACCTCACCAAATTCACTATGCAAGGCACACTCTCTAAGGACTCATTTGGTTCACATGAAAAACTTTTTCTAGGAAGAAACTTTTTAAGAATAAAATTTTGACATATTCGGTTGACTATGAAAAATGACTTTTTCGTGATGACTTATGTTTGGTTGAGTATCAACTTTCCTAGAAAAACTATGCAAAATATCTATTATACCCTTAATAGATATAAGAACATCTCTTTTTGCTCCCAAACTTTATATAAATAATATTATTATATTTATATTAATATAAATATAATATTAATAATCAGGGTTTGTGGTACCGTTCCGTACCACCCGATACAGGTATATCATACCGTACCGGCTTGGCCGGTATGGTTCATCTATAAAAAACGGTCCGGCCTCCGGACTGTTGAAAAAAATAAAAAAAATATATTTCGTATGGTACAATATGGTACGACACCATACCAGTGCATACCGTCCGGTTCGGTCCGGTTCAGTCTCAGTTTGGCTCGGTTCGGATCCCGTTCAACGATCTTTGCTTGAGAGGGGGAAGACATTTTTATCTCAGATTTTTAAAGCCGGTACCATACCGGTACAGTATGATACCGGTACAGTATGATACGGTACCGGTACAGTATGATACGGTACGGTACAGTATGGTACTGTATTGTACGGTACGATACCATACCGTATCGATCGTTGACCGATACAGGTCCCGGCACTGGTTCAGCGATCCTTGTTAATAATTATAATATAATATTAAATTATAATAATTTATTATATTAATATAAATACTATATTAATATTAATAAAAATATTATATTACTATAAATATTAAAATAGCATTAATATATTATAAATATTATAATATTTATATTAATATATATATATATATATTATATTAATATATTAGGATAATATCATTATTAGTATTTCATCTTAACCTTTCATTGATATTTTACAAATTTTAGCCATTGATATTAGAATGATATTTTTGGAAAGAAAAAAGGACCACTACTTTCCATGTCATAGGAAGTATCAAAACCTACCTCCCCCATGGGTTTCTACATTCCATGAAATGTGGGAAGTGTCTTCCCATCGGAAGACCTTTTTTTCATTCTCTCTTCTTAAAACTTCAACCAAATAAGAAACTTGCTCTCAACTTTTCAGGAATAGCCACTCTCCCCTCCACTTCCGGTCAATAAAATGAGTCTTAATGGACCCAACATAACATATTGAATCGAATCCTTACAATATTGCTAGCTCCTTTCTAAGCTGATATAAATAACCAGTATTAAAAAAAGAGAAACGTCTTGAAATATTATTATACAAGATGGTGAATAAACCCAACCTATTTGTTTTTCAAACCAAATGGAACACTACCCTCATAACACAAGTAGGTTCAAAGCCCTAATCCATACACGATCAATTAAAAGTTCTTGCATGAAAACTTGCCCCAAACCCAATCCTAATTAAAAACCTCTGGCTCAAATTCAGCCCAAATAGAATCAGGTCGGCTTGGCTTTCTGGATAGGTCAATTTTTGCCATGCCTGACACAAGTTTCCATGCAACTACAAGATTTTATAATATGGTATGCACAAACAGCCTTTGGATAATCATAATAACATTATCTAGTCCATGGTGCTTACTCCTCATCTGCTATATATAAAGAGAACTCTTAAAATTAGACATGTGAAGATAGGCTCCACAAAAATAAAACCACTCCCCAGAAAAGTTGATGACCAAGTTCTCTTAGATGAATCTTTTAGCATGTGCATTGCACACAGTTTTCTCAACCTGCTGACCGAGCCCAACTCGTTGTCATTGTCAGATCATGGTTGTTAGTCTGATTGTAGATTAATCACAGTCAAAACAGGTCAATCTTTTATCTGCTTCTCCCAGTTTCAATAGTTATGATGGGGTCTTACACTTTAGATTTAACCAAAAAGAAGCAGAGGAAGAGGAGTGACTAAGAAAGGAAGAGAGATTTGTTGCCCGTCCATCGTCTCATTGTTGAAGAATCATTCGAGGCATCATCCGCCATGGATCATTGGCTCTCCTCGCATGTTCCATTAATAGTTGTCCATCTATCTGGAGACGATGGACATTCTCCACCATTGATGCACAAGGACATTCTTCACCATGGATTTGGTGACAAAATGTTGTTGATCTAGCAATACTGAGCACCTCTACCATGAATCTGGTGACAATGGGCTCCATCACAGATCTAGCAATGGAACCACATATCCAACAATGGGTTTTGGTGACAGCAATCAGCTATCAGCTACCTACCATGGATGCCATCAGAGGGGCTCCTTCCTCCTCGCCCCTTCTCATGGATCTCATGAAGGCTTCAGTCTTCTCTCTTTCTCACTTATATCGAGCCCTAAAATAAGGTTTATTCATATTTACAATATAAATTGTAAGGGGGGATAGCAATTAGAACCACACAGGTGGTGGAGCTCAACCATTTGACGCACCTAAACAGTTTTCAGATATCCAGGTTTTTAGGTGGGCTAACCCAGCAAAGCTCCAAGTTGATGCAGCCAAGTAATCAGGCTCAAAACATTTTCATGTGCTGACAGTAGCCAGTGGCCATTAAGACCTCGGATGAGATCAGACACTTGAGAAAGAGTACCATTAAAAAAATAATAATAAAACCATAATCGCAAGCTCGGTGTCTAGGAACAACTTAGCAAGATTAGGAAGTTCAAAATTCAGAAAAAATCCAACAAATTAAAAAAAAAAAAGTTCTAGAGAAATTTATTATTTTTATAAAATAATAACAAATGTTTATAACATTATTTATATTATGCTATATAAAATACTATACATAGCACAATATATAACATTATATGACATAATATACATACTATATTATATATTATATATATGGCATTTGTAATATGATATATACACATATTAATATAACATATAAGACTGATAAAAAGTTAAAAAGGAGATGATAAGTTGAGGTTGTGGACCATGGAAGGGTGGGGCAAGTGAGACAAAGAGAAGGAAAAAAAGAATAATGATAGAAGACAGGGAGAGAAAGAAGAGAAAAGAAGAGAGCTAGAGAGGTGCTTTTAATGCTCCTTTTCCAAAAAAAGAAAAAAAAAATAGAAAGAATTGATTCTCAACTCAAAACCGAATTCCTCAACCCTAATTTCCTCTATGACTGCAGCTGCCTTTAGCACCTTGAAGCACGAGCATGGTGATGAAATCATTTCTGAAGCGATTATCAATGTAATATATATCTTATTAAATACAGGAGTTGGACTACACACTTTACATTAACTCCTTTTCAAGGAGTTGATGATTCAGAATCAATGATAGACCATTCAAATTGAAGATCTGTCACTGAACATGATTTACACTCTAAATAATGCCTAGAAACTAAAATTCATGCATTTTTTCATTTCTAACCTAATCATCAAATAAATAACATGGATAGTTTTAATAGCATGATACTACATCTTTTATGATTTAGTCATCAAAATCTTGTGAATTTAAATCTACCCATGTTTTAAGAAATCTAGATCATGATCCATAAAATGAATTTTCAATTTATATGCCCTTTCATGTATTTTACTATACTAGTGCACTTGAGACCATTCATTTTTGTACCAATTTGATGCAAAGGTTAGAGACCACCAAAATATATTAATTCTGACTTCTAGGCATTTTTTCCTGTATTGATCATGTTCAACTATTTGGATCTTCAATTGGATAGTCATCATTGATTTGAATAATTAACTCCTTTTTAAGAAGTTAATGTAATCCAACTCTATATGCAATATGACATATATTATAATGTTACAATATGATATATATTATAATGTTAAAATATGATATATATTATAATGTTACAATATGATATATAGATACGCCATACTATACCAAACCAAATGGTACAGATCATACCATCGTATACTGGCACTGGCACCGGCACCGGCACCGGCATCGAACCAGGATGCAATATGAGAGGCATAGAGATACTCGATATGCCAAACCAGCCCTTGTACCTAGTATATTGATACAGTAACAAGGTGACATTGGTATAGGGCATAGTACCAAGACAGCATACCTTTGATATATACTATTTATATATTATAATTATATACACTAATATAATATACAACTAATCCAAATTAAAAAGGAAATAATTTTTCTTTGAGAAAAGGAGAGGATGAGAAGCAATTGTGGATGGTGGGAGGTTAGATAGGATGAGAAGAAGAGAAGGAAAAAATAAAGAAATGGTGAAGGAGAAATTAAAGAATGAAGGGAGCTAGAGAGTAGCTTTGAATGATCCCTTTCAAAAAAATAATATTTTGATTCTCAAGTCGAAACCTTGCTTTCCCAATCCCAGTTTGCTCTATAATCATGTCCTGCTTTGGGGCATCGAAATGCAAAAAAATGGTGGTGAAATCATTCTCAAAGCATTTGTTGGCATGTTATTCATGAATAATTTGTAGGCTCAGAAATTATTCACAAATATCATGAACTTTATGATATATAGAAGACAAACTAGGGCATTGATGAATTATTCATCAAAATTTTCAATTAAGCTATCAAACATGAATAATTCATGATTGTTTAATAAGTTTGGCAAATTCTGTAATTGTAGGTAAAACCAATGTTATTACAGATCTTGATTCTACCGGAACCACTTGATTCAATGATCTAGTTTATATACAAACCATCAGCTTTGACCATCAAACATGACAGATCTATTTCTGGAAATCTGAATCAGACAAATCAACCTGGTCTGACCAAAAAACAACTAGGATGCTAGGCTAATGGCGCATATTAAAATAAATAAAATAAATAAGTATATTTCAGACAATTGACCACTTAGAGATGAAAACAAAAACAAAATCAGAATTTCCTAACGAAAAGAAGAAAACAAATTTCAAATCTGGTTCACCTACACAGACCATCCAATGAACAATTTTAAAAAACAGACATTTTATAGGTTTGAGGTGGACTCCTAAATCATGTGCATAGCAAGTTGGGCTGGAAGTGGGCTAGGCAGGACCAGGCCACACCCCTACCCTATCCCAGCCCGAAAAAATATTTCGGGCTTCGGGCCAGGCTTAAGTCCGAAAATTTTTTCAAAGCATCAGGCCCGAGTCCGACCCGAGCCCGAGTCCGACCCAAGCCCGAGTCCGACCCAGCCCGAGCCCAGCTCGAGCCCAATTAGGCCGGCCCGAATAAAACCTAAATGACAAAAAAATTCACTTCGCCAAAGCACGGGCGGCGTGAGGGCATCGGAATGGGGGAATGAGATCGGAGCCAGGGAAGGGGGGCCGCGAGGTTATGCGGGGGCGGGGGGGGTTTGGGTGGGGCGCCGGGGAGGGGGAGGCCGAGAGGGAGATCAGAGCCGGAGGGGGGCCACGAGGTCGCATGAGGGGCGGGGGCGTTGGGTACGAGTGTCGAGGCCGGGGAACGAAGATTGGAGCCGGAGCGAGATCAGAGCCGAGGGGGGCGCGTCACTGGTGCTACAGTGTGAGCACTGACCAAGAGATGAAGATCAGAGCTGAGGGCAGCATCACCGACTCACCGTCGAGTACCGTCGAGCGGACCGAGAGATCCACAGTGGACTGGAAAACAGGAGAGAGAGAATGGAAGAGTCGGGAAGATGCCAGACGGGAAGAGAAAAAAAAGAACCGAACTGGGCCGAGTTCAGGTCAAGCTTAGTCTGGGCCGGTTTCGGACCGGGCCAAAGGGATGCCCGAGCCCAGCCCGAAAATTGAATGGGCTATAATATAAGGCTCGAAACCTGGCTCGATTTATTTGAAACCCGACCCGAAGCCCGACTCGATTTCGGGCTGGCACGAAACCCATCAAGCTGGCCTGGCCCAGTTCCAGCCTTAATAGCAAGTGATGCAGAGCAAAGATTTTCTTATGTACATCTTATAGCTTATATGAAATTTCATTCTAACTAATATTGACAGCATGTGAGCTTGGAATACTTGCATGAAGTCAAGTGTTTAGCATGCAGAGTGGATCTAGGATTTATCCCTTAAGGGGGCCAAAGTAATTAGTAATCCATAAATATTTACATTATAAATGTCAAACACTTAAATCTAGAATTCTGGCCATTGGATATATTTGTAATTTTAAGTTTGACATATTTTTCTTTTTATGGGATAGTATGATCTCAAAATTTACAACCGAAAAGGTGATGTCTGTCAAGTGCTACCTAAGTTTTCTAAATCATCAAAGTAACATAACAGACTACCTTTATAAATTCTTGGTGTTGTGTGCTTTAAAAAAGGAGAAAAATGTAATTCAAATAAATAAAAATTATTTCTATGCTTAGCAAAAGAATGTAGCATATGGTAGTTCAGTTTGATCTGATCCAAACAAATAGAATCAGAAAAGTGTCAAATTCATGTTGCCAAATAATTAAATATGAGAGACGGTTGTGATTGGATATTGAAGCTTATGAATTGTAATGGTAAAGAATATTAATGGTAATCAGCAAGAGTAACATGCCTTAATAACCAAGTGAATATATAAGACATGACTGAATGACAAAGACCATGGAATCTAATAAGTATAATCTATGACTAAATAATGAATAACCAAAAGAACAGTCAGTTTTCCCCAGTTAAAGCAAAGAGATTACAACTTTTTGTCTTTTCCCCTTTCCACATGAAAAGAGCAAATGGCAGTGCCTGGAGTATGGATTATAAAATATTTCTCCCCTTTCTTTGTACTAGGATTTATGGGAGCGGTGTAATGTGCATGGCACGTTATGGAGTTCATTGAACTCATCTCCTTATTCTTTTTTCTTTTTCTTTTCTTTGCTTTTTTTTCCCTTCATTTAATGTGCATGAGAGAGCCAAAGACATGTCAGATCTGAACTTTGGAGAGAAATAGCCAAAATTCAATGAAGAGTGAATGTGATTGTAGAGACTAGAATTGAATGGGATATTAGGGCTGAAGTTATTTCTCCCTCTATCTTTTGAAAAGAATGAAATATGGCACCTTTGTTTCTAATTTGGGGTCCAAAATTTAAGGAGGCGCCAACCCTATACAAATCTATCAAGGGGTTTTCAGATCCTTGAGAGGGGCCAGGCCTCCCCTGGCTCCGCCACTAACAGCAGGTGGTTTAAAGTACTAGCATAACATCATATTGACAAGTTTGGGAAGGCTACAGCAAAACTACAAAACAAATGCATTTGTTTATCAAAAAAGGCAGCAGGACAGGAGTCATTACTTTCTCAAACTTTTCAACTCGGATTAGAGTTTTCATAAGTGTTGTATATGTCACAACATCTGGCTTCAGATCCTGCGGTCATAGAAAAAATATGAAGTTGTTAATACAAATTCAGATTCAGGATAAATTTGACTTCTGGGGAATATATATACTGAGAAGATGTATAACGCATGCTAGCAAAACCATGAATACAAAAAAGGGGGGAAATGAAATAGGTAATTACATTTTCCTTCATGAACTGCAGTACAGAAAAGGCTTCAGTATCTCTTTGATCCTCACCAAATGCATTGATCAATGAGTTAAGGACTATAATACTAGGTTTTATACCATCTGCTCTCATGACCCTGAATGCATTTATAGCTTGTTCTGATAGGCCCTGCAAAATGGAGCAAGTCAGTAAGCATGATAACAGAAATAAATGCGATCAACTCAAATATCTAAAAACACAATCAGAAGTTCTGTTCTGTTAGTTCCTTCAAACCATATGATATGGTAACTTTATACGGTGATAACTTTCAAATGAAGTGATTTTGATTAGGTCATGGGTTAAATATTTCACCAGAGGTGACAGGTAATGAAATCAAAATTTGCTATGCCACCATCTAATACCAGGCTCCACTTTTTTCCTGGGACATGGGAATGCCACTAAGAGGCTAAGAGCAGGAAGAACATCCAGAAAGGTACTGATTGTCACAATTCCAATTGCACAGGAAATGAGAGCATAAATGTTTAAGGTATAAGCAAACTAGATTATGGTTCAGGATTGAGTTTAACAACATAGCATAATCAAACTTGCTTCTAATAACTGCCATATAAATGTTTAAGGTATAAAATGCTGGAATGTAACATGAGCATAATTGAGATGAGAGCACTAAAGTTGATGCTCCATCAAACTAAAACAATAGGGTCAGAAATGAATGTATCAGAAGAACGTTCAGTTTGTCAATCAGTAGAGGATATGTTGATGAGAAACCAGCAGCTGATAACTTTACAAAGGAGTGCAAGGAGACCAAAATCCAGTAAACATCAATCCTTGGGATTGTATGAGAGTTGTGAGAGGATATGGAAAATTGCATTTCTTGTAGGTTGGGCCTTAGGAATGATTAGAAGCAAAGATATATTGAGCCAACAGAAAGTTAAATAAGTTGTGGCTAAGTTGGTCAAATATTTACCGAAGAACAACATTATATCTAGTTCCAGTCCCAAAAAATCAGCAAAAACGTTATAGATGTACTTCAAAAACTCCAATAGTGGGGCATCACAGCATGGAACAGTAATAGAGAAAAGCCAGCCAACCTTGTTGTACATCCTTCAACCAATTGCTGGACAGCAGGGTTAGTACACTTATTGTCCACAATAAGCAGCTAGAACATAATATGTTATGAAGCTACATAAATCCAGAAAGGATAGATACAAACTAGGACCAGCCATTATATCTATATGAAATTTCAATATATGACACCAAAGAGTGGTGCACAGAAAAGTAACTAAATCCATAAGGGTTTATGACTCACACTCAACAGTGGATTATAAGTAACATTATAAGGAGTAACGAAAGATGTATTATTGATTTTATTATTTCCATAATGGTATCTCGACATATGCTGCCTTAAAAGAAAGATAACACAAACAAAACTTCTATGCAGTATCTATAAAAAAGAGATTTTCCAATCAATTAGATTGGCATTCATACATGTAACTGGGTAAGATATTATATATACTACATACTAATTCATCCAAACCATGCTCCAAGTGCATACAAATTTTTCACAAACAAATATTAGAAGCCATTAAAGTATTAAAAGTTTAAAACCAAAAAAAAAGACAAGGAAAAAGGAAAATAAAAAAACAGCACTGATAATAGCCAATCAATGTTACCACACGTACCCTCTGCGCATATGCATTTACCAAGGCATGATACATGGTTGGAGAAGGCTTCAGCCCTCCAGCTTTCATGGCCTCCAAGCATTCAATAGCATCTTTAAACCTACCCGACTTCCCATAAACATCTACAAGTGTAGTGTAGGTCACCACATTCGGCAACAATCCCTGCCCCTTCAACCTCTCCAGCATCTCCTTCAGTTCTTCCCACATCTCCAGCTGCCCCAATGAATTGATCATGATATTATACGTTGTCGTGCATGGCATGCATCCACTCTCCTGCATCTCCTGAAATAGCTCCATTGCCTTATCATGCCTCCCTGCCTTGCAGTGTGAGTCGATCAGCGTATTCCAGGTGATTGCATCTGGCTCAATCCCATCAAACCTCATCCTCTCAAAAGCATCCATAGCATGATGAAGGCAATTATACTTCCCAAAAGCATCAATCATCACATTGTAGAAATGCCTGTCAGGCCGGACTCCATTGTTCCTCATCTCCCTCAAGACCGCAAATGACTTCTGCCATTCACCTTTATCCCGGAAGCTCGCAAGGATCCTGCTGAACACGTATGAATTGGGTTGGACGCCGTTCAACTCCATCTCCTTGATCAAGATCCTCGCGCTCTCCCACCGGCCGGCAATAGTGTATGCATCGATGAGGAGGCTGTAGGTCCCTTCATCCGGGGACACGCTGCACCTTTCCATTTCCTCGAACACCAGCTCTGCGTCCTTCAAAGCTCCGATTTTGACGTAACCCTTCAGGAGGGCGTTGTAGGCGCGGGTTCGGGGCTGGAGATCGGTGGCGGCGTGGAACTCAAGGAAAAGGGCCTCAGCCTCGGCGACGCGACCGGCGGCGCCAAGGGAGGAGAGGAGGGCGACGACGGCGGAGGTCTTGGGAGTGAGTCCCTGGGCCTGGGCAGCGGCGAGGAGGGAGAGGGCACGGTCGGGTTCGCCGGCGCGGGAGAAGGCGACGACGAAGTCGGAGATGAGGCGGGCATCGGGCTCAAGGCGCTGGGACAAGAGGTCGGAGAGGAGGCGGACGAGGAGGGAGGGGTCCGGGGGGTCGGGGGAGCGGAGGAGGGACTGGAGGACGAGGGTGTAGTTGGGGTGGTCGGAGAGGAAGCCGTGGCGGCGCATGAGGGAAAGGAGGTGGAGGGCCTGGCCAGGCCGGCCGTTGATGGCGGAGGCAGATATGAGAGCGTTGAAGGTGAGGGCGGAGGGGGGACCGGGGACGGAAGTGGAGAGGAGGAGGGCGTGGTGGAGGCGCCGGGAGCGGCCGAGGGCGTGGATGAGGATGGAGTAGAGGAGGTCGGAGGAAAAGCAGAGGCGGTGGCGCTCCAGCCAGGGTACGAGGGCTGCGGCGGAGGAGAGGGTGGAAGGGGAGGAGGCCAGGGACTTGAGGAGCGCATGCCAGAGGTGGGCGGGGACGGCGCGGTAGGACTCCGCCAGCCGGTGCTCCTCCGGGTCCAGCTGGGCCGGGGGGGCGGCGGAAGCGGCGGAGGCTGAGGAGGAGGAGAGAAATTCCAGGAGGGGGGCGAAGTCGTACCGGCGGAATTCGAGGGAGGTGAGTGGGCCGGGGACAGTGGTGGAGGTGGCGGAGATGGGGGGCGGAGAGGGACGGCAGAGAGATGAGGCGGAGGTCGGGGAGAGGAAGCGGGGGGCGGCAGGAGGCGGCGGAGGAGGGACGGGGAGCATGGTGTTTTCTTGGCGGAGATGGAGAGAGATTTTTCTTGGCTAGTGCCGGTGAGGGTAGGAGAGATGATATTTGGCGCCTTCTTATCCTTTCCCTCTCCTGTTTCTTGGTGAGCCGTTAGGGGAAAGGTTGGCAAAGGTGGGAAAATTCGGATCCTTTCCATCACAAGCTAATGTGGGCTTGGGCCTTCAAACCTGAAGTAATTAGGTCAGGTCCAGCCTAAATAAAAATGGTGCGGAAATAGTTGACGTCCCTAGGGTCCCGGGAAGCAAGTAATCTCTCAATAGGCACATGATCAACTAGAAGAGAAACCTTACCCCTGGAAAAAAGAAAGAAAAGAAAAGAAAAGAAAAAAAAAAATCAGTCATGATTATTGATGTGACCGGATCGCTGACATGGAGCAAGGAGCCTGACATAGAGCCCTTATTGGACGTCACACTGGATTCCCACTACAGGCTCCTTCGCCGGGCTGAGCTTACCGAGGTCAACGGGGCCGCCCGTCGAAGCCGGGCTCCGTCCTCCGCCAGGTCGGTCCCCACCAAGTCGGACGCCTAGGTCGGAGCCGAGCTCAAGTCCCACCAGAGGCAGACCTTCTGAGCCCGAGGTCGGGCCCCGTGGTCCGGAGTTGAGCTCAAGCCTCCTCCGCCACGTGGCGCCCCTTCAAGGCTAGGTCCCCTGAGTTGGACGTGCCTCATCCATCTCTGCCGGCCTGAGCTCGGTCAAAGATGGGCCCTCCCTTGACCTGGAACCGAGCTCGACCCTCCTCTGCACAGCCGAGCCGCGACAAGGCGGGTCCGCTGCAAGCGGGTCCCATCTTCCCAGCTCGCCTTCAGCACAAATCGAAGTACCAACTGCCAAAGAAGCCGCGCCTCTCCTCCGAAGACGGTGGCGAGCCCCAAGGACCGTACAGCATTACTCGCCACGTCGCCATAAATGCCCACGGCCGTCGCCCACACCAGAAAGAAAGGAAGCTCACATCAAGGCACCATACCCTCTGCCGACCTGTCGTACAAACGGAGAAAAAGATCCCACCGGAGAGCGCGAGTGCCGAGACCGGTGGCATGACAGTCGAGGTCCGCCAGGCTTCCAGGAAGGGCAAACAGAAGGAATGTCAGAGGCATATCGAAGCTTCTCCAACTATCCAATCAAGAAGGCGTCCCGTCTACGGCACGATACCTCGTCGTACCAGCCTGACAGCACGGGAGAACCCCGAGGCAAGCCAAAGTAGAAGACTCGGCTAGAGTAAGCAAAAGGAGGTAAACCCCTTCAAAGGGGGGAGACAACTATTTTTTCAACAACACGACCACCAAAAAGAGAAAGGAAGAGAAAGGGGGGAGGCCAGAGAGGAGGGCAAGACCACCCGGCCACCACACCTCCAGCTCACACTCTCATACACTCTACTCACTCCTCCTAGCGTAGAGCTCATCCAGAGAGGCTCGACCAGGAGGATCTGTTCTCCTGGATCACCACTGACTTGACCGTCGAAGCGCCCCCGTCGGAATCCCCAGCCCGGATCACTGACGTTGGCTTTCTTGAAGGTCCCGAGCACCGGAGGCATCCCCCCGAGGGCGGACGCGAAACACCCGATGCAACCAGCAGCTACGGGCCATGACGATCCGGGCAGTAACAGATTGGCGTGCCAGGAAGGGGCGTTCGAACGACACTTGATCCAATTCAGGCCCTGTTCAGACGATCCATTGAAAGGATGGTGACCACTCGGGCAAGGGGAGCTTCTCCCAGCCGTGCGAAGGCATCCCTCTCTCACGAGAACCCGCACAGCCCGGAGACGGAGCCACCTAGCCTGGTTCAACCACCCCCATTAGAGACCCAGCTGACCGCACTTGCCCAGCAGATGCATACTCTCACTGTAGCAGTGTGCCAGCTCCAGCATTAGCATCAGCATCGGTCCCTGGCTATCCACCAGCAGCCAGAGAACCCCACGGCCCACTCCGCAGCACCCCGCGATAGCCTGCGTTCCTTCCATGGAAGGCCTTCACAGCCGCGGGCCGTTACAGACCCTCGGAGTACCTACCAAGCCCCAATGAAGTGACGGCGGGCCAGCTCTACTGACGAAGAAAGTTGCTCATCGCACTTGACAGGGGGGCACCTAAACCCCACCAAGGTCGGAAGGGCAAAACTCCTCGTCGTGGGCGCCGCGCGTCTGCGTCACCTTCATCGCCCCCCTCAGCGGAGGGGTCCACAGACAAAGCCATCAGGCACATGGCGGAGAAGCGCTTGGAGGAGCATGACCGCAAGCTGGCGGAGTTTGCTCGTCGGTTCGCCAACCTGCCCGGCTCCGCTAGCGAGCCAGCGAGCTATGATGCCCGCCCCCCATTCTCCCAAGAGATCCAGGCGAAGCTAATTCCTCGCCGGTTCCACATGCCATAGGTGGATCCTTACGACGGGACCACCGACCCCTGGACCACCTAGAAAGTTACTGGGCCCTAATGAGGGTCCACGGGCCTATTGACGCTCTCTTATGCGTTGCCTTTCCTGCTACCCTTCGGAAGGCTGCTCGAGTATGGTTCACCCACCTCGAGCCGAAAAGTATCAATTCTTTTGCCCAACTGGGGCAGAAGTTCGTGGCCCATTTTGACGCATGTCGGAAGGTGCCACGTGAAGCAGACAGCCTTTTCTCCATCAAGCAGCAGGACCGTGAGCCGCTGCGGGACTACGTGGCCCGCTTCAAAGCCACTGCCTTGGAGATTTACAGCCTGGAGGAGCCGGTTGCAATGCTGGCTCTAAAGCGAGGGCTCAGGACTTTCCGCCTGACCTACTCGCTTGACAAGAAGTCCCCGAAGACCTACGCCGAGCTGCTCTTCCGGGCCCAGAAGTACATTCATGCCGAGAAGGCGGATCGTATAAGGCGGGAGCTCGACGGAAAGCCACTGAGGGGGCCGGCACCCGTCGAGGCGCCTAGCGCGCGAAGGCGGGATCGCCAGCTCAGAGCTCCCGACCAGCACCAAGGCCAAGGAACGCTCCCGTCCCTCAGGGTAACTTCACTCCCCTTCTCGCCCCTAGAACAAAGATCCTCATGGAGATCGAGGGCAAGACCTATCTGAGACGTCCTGCACCGTTGAAGCCATCCTCACCCGGGATAAGATGAAGTACTGCCGCTTCCACCATGACCATGGCCACGACACCGAGGAATGTCGCAATCTCAAGTGGGAGATCGAAGAGCTCATCAAGAGAGACTACCTCGGAAAGTATGTGGGGGGCAGAACTCGACCAGAGTCCCAGGCACTCATTGCTCTCCCGCTAGCTCTAGCCATCGACAACCGCCCCACCGAGAAGCCGGTGGGCATGATCTCCTGGGGAGCTGAGCGCGCATCCAAGAGGACCCGGGGGCAGGGAACTCTGAGAATGTACTCCTCTTATGAGGAAAAGGAAAAATGGGGAGAAAAATATAAATAATGATGCTGGTCGTTGAGATGACGATCGCAAATCATCCTGTAAAGCGCATCATGGTAGATAGTGGAAGCTCCATGGATGTACTTGTTTACGATACTTTCCCCCAGATGAATCTCTCCCCTACTCAGCTCAAGCCTGTATATACCCCCCTTGTTTGTTTCACGGGAGACTCCGTAGGGTAGAGGGAGAAATCACTCTCCCGATCACTACCAGGACCCTACCTCGGCAGAGCACCGTCATGACGACGTTCACGGTTGTCAGGCTTCCCTCGCCTTACAACGTGATTCTGGGCTGACCTGGGCTCAATCTTCTCGACGCCGTCGTTTCCACCAAAAGACTGCTTGTGCAATTCCAACCCCTTGCGGTGTGGGGAAGATGAGGGGAATGCCCCAGCCAGTGCAGCACTGCTTCCAAACCCTCCTCGGGGCCCGGGTGCCCAAGGAGGGCTCCAAGGTGGACGAGCTCGATCAGAGGGTTCAGGATTCTAGAGGAGGCCCGGCCAAGCGCCTGCTTCCTTACCAGCTTGGGACCGACCAGACGAAGACCGTGCAGATCGGAGCCAGCTGCCTGAGGAGGAGAAACTGCTGTTGGAATTCTTGAGGGCAAATGTGGAGTGTTCGCCTGGATGGCATCCGACATGCCTGGTATTCCCCTGAAGTCATCACCCACAAACTCAATGTTGATCCGAGGTACAGACCAGTTCGACAGAAGAAGAGAAGCTTCGCCCCAGAAAGGCAAGCGGCCATCAAAGAGGAAGTTGAGAAACTCCTCACCGCCAGCTTTGTCTGGGAAGTACAATATCGAGCTGGCTGGCAAATGTGGTAATGGTGAAGAAGAATAATGGCAAGTGGAAGATCTGTGTAGACTACACCGACCTCAACAAGGCGTGCCCGAAGGACAGTTTTCCTCTTCCGAGGATAGACCAATTGGTGGATGCCGCCTCAAGGCACAGGCTACTCTCCTTTATGGATGCATTCTCGGGTACAATCAGATCCAGATGCACCTAGAGGATGAGGAGCACACCGCCTTATCACTGACCAAGGAACATACTGCTACAGGGTGATGCCCTTTGGCCTGAAGAATGCTGGGGCCACGTACCAACGTCTCGTCAACAAAGTCTTCAAGGACCAGATTGGCAAGAATGTGCAAGTGTATGTGGATGACATGCTCGTCATAAGCAAACCAAGCTCAGACCATATTGCCGACCTCGCTGAAGCCTTCCATAGTCTCCAGAAGCACCAGATGAAGCTCAACCCAGTGAAGTGCGCCTTCAGGGTGGCGGCCAGGAAATTCCTTGGCTTCATGGTCACCCAGAGAGGCATCGAGGTGAATCCAGAGAAGGTCCAGGCAATCCTCGACATGGAGCATCCAACATCCAAGAAGCAGGTCTAGCACCTGACGGGGAGAGTTGCAGCCCTAAGCTGGTTCATCTCGAGGTCGGCTGACCGCTGCCTCCCTTTCTTCAAAGCGTTGTGCAAGATGCATGACTTCACCTAGACCGAGGAGTGCAAAGTAGCCTTTGAAGAGCTGAAGGAGTTCCTGACCTCCCCACCTCTGCTGTCCAGACCCGAAGAAGGAGAAGAGCTCCTGCTCTATCTGGCGGCCACACCAGGGGCCGTCAGCTCGGTCCTTGTCCGTATAGACCAGGACGGGTCCCAAAAGCCGGTGTACTACACCAGCAAAATACTCCATGACGCGGAGATCAGGTATACCCGCTTCGAAAAACTTATTTTTGCACTAATTATGTCTGCTAAGCACCTCATGCCCCATTTCCAAGCGTATCCCATCGTGGTTGTGACTGATCAGCCGCTGAGGACCACAATGAGCCACCCCAAGACTTCCGGAAGGTTGGCCAAGTGGTTCCTGATGCTGAGCGAGTACGATATCACATACCGGCTGAGGTCATCGTAGAAGGCCCAAGTCCTAGCCGACTTCGTGGTCGAGTGTACAAGGCTTCCCGAGGAACCAGAGCGGATGGTCCCGGAGAGCCAAACTAAGCCCGACCCACCTAGGGACCCTTGGGTCCTTCACGTGGATAGAGCCTCCAATTCTTGCAGGAGCGGAGCAGGCCTCATCCTCGCCAATTCCAACGAAGTGGTGACGGAGTGTACACTTCACTTCAAGTTCCCCGCTACAAACAACCAGGCGGAGTACGAGGCGCTCCTTGTGGCCTGAAGGTGTCCCGCGAGCTGGGCTACAGAACCTTAAGGTCTTCACCGACTCCCAACTGGTTGCCGGACAAGTCTCTGGAGAGTACGAGGCCCGAGATCCCCAGATGATGAAGTACCTGGAGAAGGTCCGTTCGAGCGCGGTAGGCTTCCGCTACTTCCGCATTTCTCACATTCCCGTGGAGAAAATGCCCGTGCGGATGCACTGTCGAGGCTTGCAACCCTACCAAACTCATCCCTGGGACGCGCCTATGTCGAGTATCTCGAGAATCCAAGCTACGAAAGCCCTGAGGAGGTGCAACAAGTAGCCCCCGAGCCAAGCTGGATGGACAAATACGTCAAGTACATCCAGGACGGCCTACTACCGAAAGACCACAAGGAAGCTGGCCTCATCAGAAGGAAGGCCACCTGCTTCATCTTAATGGACGGCCAGCTCTACCACCGATCTTATTCCTACCCCCTCCTGAAGTGCCTCAGGCCCACAGAGGCAGCCTTCGTGCTCTAAGAGATACACGAGGGTCTCTGTGGGAATCATGTAGGAGGGAGGACTCTGGCGTACAAGGCCCTTCGACAAGGATACTTTTGGAAAACGATGAGGGAGGACGCCGCTGACTTCATCAAGAAGTGTGACAAGTGCCAGCGCCATTCCCACATTCAGCGCCTACCGGCTGCACCGATCTCCCAACTGTTGTCTCCTTGGCCTTTCGCACAATGGGGGATAGACATCCTGGGACCGTTCCCCACCGCACCTGGACAGCGGAAGTTCCTACTAGTGGCGATCAACTACTTCACCAAATGGGTCGAAGCAGAGCCTCTAGCTCGGATCACAGAAGCCAATGTCTGGCAATTCTTTTGGAAGTCCATCATCTGCCGCTTCGGACTCCCTAATTATGTCATCATCGACAATGGACGACAAATCGACAACCGGAAATTCGAAGGATTCTGTGCCGAGGACGGGATCCAATACCGCTTCACCTCGGTTGCTCATCCCCAGACCAACGGTGAAGCCGAGGTGACAAACCGAACTATTCTCCAAGGACTCCGCACCAGTTGGATTAGGCGAAGAGCAGGTGGGTAGAAGAATTTTCGGTGCTGTGGGCCTACCACACAACATCCACAATGGCAACGGGCGAAACCCCTTCAACCTTGTCTTTGGATCTGAAGTGGTGATCCCAGTCGAGCTCGACGTGCCCACACTTCGAGCGCAGCAGTACGATGAGGCCCAGAATTCGGCACGTCTCCTACTCAACCTCGATCTTCTTGAAGAGACAAGAGACAAAGCCCGGCTCCGGATGGTGGCCTATCGGCAACGAGTCGCCCAATATTACAATGCACGGGTGAAGCAGAAGGCTTTCCGACCTGGCGACCTGGTGCTGCGCCGGGCAGAAGCGTCCCAGCCTCGGGAGTGCGGCAAACTCTCCCCGAACTGGGAGGGCCCTTACAAAGTGGTCGAGGCCCTATCGCAGGGGGCCTACTACCTAGAAGACTTGGATGGCACCAGGTTCCCTCGGACCTGGAACGCCTGTAATTTGAGGAGATATTATCAGTAATGTAAGTATTCCCTCATAAGAAATAAAGATTCCTTCTGCAACACGATTTATCTATCTTGCAGGAAACTCAAGCCGCGAGCCCAGCTCCTCGGTACCAAAGCCCGGAGAAAAGTCCTTCGGCATGAAGACCTAAAAAGCCCCCAGGCACCGACGAGCTAGCTCCTCGACAACAAAGCTCGAGAAAAGTCCTCCGGCACGAAGACCTGGGAAGCTCCCAGGCACCGGCGAGCCTAGCTCCCCGGCAACAAAGTCTGGAGAAAAGTCCTCCGACACGAAGCTGGGATGCCCCAGGAACGGCGAGCCTAGCTCCACGGCAACAAAGCCCAGAGAAAAGTCCTCCGGCACGAAGACTGGGAAGCCCCAGGCACCGGCGAGCCTAGCTCCCCGGCATCAAAGACCGGATGACCCTCCGGCACCGGCGAGCCCAGCTCAACGGCAAAGGACCTGGGAAGCCCCCGAGCACTTAAGCCTCGAGCCCAGCTCCTCGGCAACCAAACTGACATGTCTTCGAGCCCAGCTCCAAGGCACCATCTCAAGTCATCGAAGTCCCGAGCCCTTCTCCAGGATGCTAATCCAAGACCGGAGCTCAGATATCCAGCCAAGGGAATCTCCTCAGCTATCATCGTCTTCGAGCCCAGCTCCAAGGTGCATCTTAAGTCATCGAAGTCCCCGAGCCCAGTCCAGGACGCTAACCCAAGATCGGAGCTCAGATCTCCGGCCAAGGGAATCTCCTTAGCTATCATCATCTTCGAGCCCAGCTCCAAGGCACCATCTCAAGTCATCGAAGTCCCCGAGCCCAGCTCCAGGATGCTAACCCAAGACCGGAGCTCAGATCTCCGGCCAAGGAATCTCCTCAGCTATCATCATCTTCGAGCCCAGCTCCAAGGTGCCATCTCAAATCATCAAACTCCCCGAGCCCAACTCCAGGACGCTAATCCAAGACCGGAGCTCAGATCTGGCCAAGGGAATCTCCTCAGCTATCATCGTCTTTGAGCCTAACTCTCCAAAAAGCTAGCCGTGAGCCTAGCTCCTCGGCACTGAAGCCCAGAGAAGAGTCCTCTGGACAAAGACCTGGGAAACCCGAGGCACAGGTGAGCCTAGCTCCTCGACAACAAAGCTCGGAGAAAAGTCCTCCGGCACGAAGACTTGGGAAGCCCCCAAGCACCGACGAGCCTAGCTCCTCGGCAACAAAGCCCGGAGAAAAGTCCTTCGGCACGAAGACCTGGGAAGCCCCAGGCACCGGCCAGCCTAGCTCTCGGCATCAAAGACTGGATGACCCTCGGCACCGGCGAGCCCAGCTCCCCAGCAAAGGACCTGGGAAGCCCCAGGCACTCAACGTCCCCGAGCCCAGCTCCAGGATGCCTGCTCAAGATCGAAGCTTAGACCTCCGCCAAGGGCACCTCCGAACCAAGCAGCTCTCAATCTCAAACGTCTCCGAGCCCAGCTCGAGGATGCCAAGAGACCACCAAGCAACTCTCAATCTCAAACATCTCCGAGCCCAGCTCCGAATCCCTCGAGCCTGGAGATCAGCTTTTCGCTCGACCCGTCCTCGAGTCCGAACACGAGACTCGAGCCTTCACAAGATGAGCGCTTCCGAGCCCAGCTCTGAAGCCCACAAGCCCAGAGATCAGCTCTCGCTCAACCATCCTCAAGTCCGAATGCGAGACTCGAGCCTTCACAAGGTGAGAGCTTCTGAGCCCAGCTCCGAAGCCCTCGAGCCCAGCTCCGAAGCCCTCAAGCCCGGAGATCAGCTCTCCGCTCGACCCATCCTCGAGTCGAACGTGAGACTCGAGCCTTCACAAGATGAGCGCTTCCGAGCCCAGCTCCAAAGCCCTCAAGCCCAGAGATTAGCTCTCGCTCGACCTGTCCTTGAGTCCGAACGCGAGACGCGAGCCTTCACAAGATGAGCGCTTCCGAGCCCGGCTTTGAAGCCCGCGAGCCCGGAGATCAGCTCTCCGCTCGACCCATCCTCGAGTCTGAACACAAGACTCGAGCCTTCACAAGGTGAGCGCTTCCGAGCCCAGCTCTGAAGCCCGTGAGCCCAGAGATCAACTCTTCGCTTGACCTGTCCTCGAGTCCAAATGTGAGACTCGAGCCTTCACAAGGTGAGCACTTCCGAGCCCAGCTCTGAAGCCCACGAGCCCAGGGATCAGCTCTCCGCTGACCTGTCCTCGAGTCCGAACGTGAGACTCGAGCCCTTTTCAAGATGAAGCACCCTCTTCAAAAAAAAACAAGAAGAAGAAGAAAGAAGAGAAAGAAAAATAAATCAGAAACGAGAGGGGGGTGGTTAAGTCGAACTCACCTGACACCCGCACCGAGCTGACCCCGGCCTCGTGAAGATTCTGCTCTGACAACAAGATCTCTAGTGATGGGATCTCGGTCGATCTGAGCAGGTCATACATGTCGAGGTCGGCAGCTTCGACCGAGGAGTTCCTATTCGGAGATCGATCTGGGTCGCTCCAAACCCAGTCGATCCCCTCTACTGAGGCAAAAAGAACCTACTCTTCCATCCTTTGATGGAAGAGGGGAGTACAAATCTGATGCCCCGAGGGCGGGAAGAAAGGGACCACCACCCATCTCGGTAGGGTGACGTTTCAGGATGAAGAAGGCCCTGAACAAGGAAAAACGAGCAACAATCCCATAGAAGTGGCACATAACGATGAAGCAAAATATCATCTTGACGGCGTTGGGGACCAACTGGGCAGGAACAAGTCGGTAGTTGGCCAAGAAAGAAAGGAAGAAGGGATGGACAGGAAATCGAAGGCCCCGGCGAAGGTCTCCTCATAGAAGGCGATCCGCCGAGGGTCACTGGAGGTAACCCACTCCCCGGGACGAGGGACGGAAAGCCGGATGGACTCGGGGATGCCATAAGCTTCCTGGATAACACGAGGTCTTCAGCGGTAATCACCGAAGTGATCCCTCCGAGACCCGTTGACTGAAAAAGTTCAGGCTCAGGAAGGGAAGCAGAAGCAGAAGTAGAAGCAGGAGCAGGAGGAAGAGCCAAGCGGGGAGAGGGAGAAGACCTGGGTTCCTTGATGGCCAAAGGACCTTGAGAGGGCCTCCTACTAAACTCATACCGCGCCACCTCCATTTCCTCTTCAGAGGAAGAAGGAGTCCTCGACCGGGAAGGTCCAGCCTCGGCTTGGCACGAAGGGCGGAAATTTGGATAGAAGCGATCCATGGAAGAAGAGGAGAAAGAAGGAAAAGACGATGAAGGAGGACCTACGGCAACCCCTAGTCGGCAAAGAAGGAGGAAAAAGAGAGGGCTAACCTGCTAAGATCCTAAGTGGATGATGACGATCGGAGTGGAGGAAGAAGAAGACTGCTATACTACGCTGGGCGTGAAGGTTCGAAAGAGATAAACTTCGAAAAGACTTACCCCTCCATTCGAGACAACCTGTGCCCGACCATACCGTTATGGCTTCCCCAAGGGCCACACCACGCATCGCTGATCAACGGGGCCAGCACCCCAATCCGATCGGTCGCTCTGACTTCCATGCCCACCATAACCACTTCCAGGCGTGGCCACGTGGCACCCCCGCACAGGCTCGAGGGCTTGCCGAACGAGATGCCTCCGATATCGATCATTATTGGACCAGATCTCCCACTTTTTCACGTCAGCACCGCAATTACTCCCTTCGCCCCGAGCGCCACGACAATGAGCTGGGGAGTGGGGGGCAATGATGTGACCGGATCGCTGACGTGGAGCAAGGAGCCTGACATAGAGCCCTTATTGGACGCCATGCTGGATTCCCACTACAGGCCCCTTTGCCCGGCTGAGCTCCCCGAGGTCAACGGGGCCGCCCATCGAAGCCGGGCTCCGTCCTTCGCCAGGTCAGTCCCCGCCAAGTTGGACGCCTAGGTCGGAGCCGAGCTCAAGTCCCACCAGAGGCAGACCTTCCGAGCCTGAGATCGGGCCCCATGGTCCAAAGTTGAGCTCAAGCCTCCTCCGCCACGTGGCGCCCTTCAAGGCCAAGTCCCCTGAGCTGGGCGCGCCTCATCCACCTCTACCGACCCGAGCTCGGTCAAAGATGGGCCCTCCCTTGGCCTGGAATCGAGCTCGGCCCTCCTTCGCACAGCCGAGCCGCAATGAGGCGAGTCCGCTACAAGCAGGCCCCATCTTCCCAGCTTGGCCCTCAGCACAAATCGAAGTACCAACCGCCAAAGAAGCTGCGCCTCTCCTCCGAAAATGATGGCGGCCCCCCTAAGGACCGTACAGCAGCACCCGCCACGTCGCCATAAATGCCCACGGCCTGTTGCCCACACCAGAAAGAAAGGAAGCTCACATCAATGCACCATACCCTCTGCCGACTTGCCGTACAAACGGAGAAAAGACCCCACCGGAGAGTGCGAGTCCCGAGACCGGCGGCATGATAGTCGAGGTCCTGCCAGGCTTCCAGGAAGGGCAAATAGAAGGAATGTCAGAGGCATATCGAAGCTTCTCCAACTATCCAATCAAGAAGGCATCCTGTCTACGGCACGATACCTCGTCGTACCAGCCTGATAGCATGGGAGAACCCCGAGGCAAGTCAAAGTAAAAGACTCGGCCAGAGTAAGCAAAAAGGAGGTAACAACCGCATTTCAAAGGGAGAGACAACTATTTTTTCAACAACACAACCACCAAAAAGAGAGAGGAAGAGAAAGGGGGAGGCCAGAGAGGAGGGCAAGACCACCTCAGCCACCACACCTCCCAGCTCACACTCTCATACACTCTACTCACTCCTCCTAGCATGGAGCTCATCTAGAGGGCTCGATCAGGAGGATCTATTCCCTGGATGCCACTGACTTGACCGTCGGAGCGCCCCCACCGGAATCCCCGCCCGGGTCACTGACGTTGGCTTTCTTGCAGTCCGAGGCACCGGAGGCATCCCCCGCAGGCGAACGCGGAACACCCGACGCAACTAAAAAATGAAATATATTATGCTTTTGTGATCACAGCTATCCACGACCCTACCTTCATTTATCTACACGGACCGTTTAGGCTCTGTCATCATAGTCTTGAGACTTTGGATAACTCTGATGATGCCAGCCCATGTAGCTTTAAGTCTTGTGCCAGATGTCTTTAGTGCAAGATTTAAATTATGGTAACAAAAACAATTATGATAACCACTTTTCTTGGCCCAAAGACATTTATGGACATAACAATGGCAGGGGTGGCTGCCAAGCGATCGGGTAACTCTTTCATTATCAGCACCTCCTATAAAAGTCATAGAAGATCTTGTAGTCAAAGCAACTCTCATGCCTATCAAGTGCACCAAAGAGTTGGTACCCAATACGCTCTCTGGCGCCTGACTCTTTCTCGGTGCCTGGCCCTCTCTCGACGGGTTCACTCATGGCATTTAGCCACCTCTCAGCCCGAGATTATTATGCTCAATCCCACCTGCTCTAGTTGTACCAATCCTTCTATGTCTCCACTGTAGCAAGTACGACCAACATGACTAACAGGTGAGTTCGTGGAACACAGCATCTCAATAGAATCAGCGACCTAACAGAAAATATGCCAATGGAAGGAATCTCAGGAGACAATATCCTAATAACCTATTAGAATCTATTACACTCATCAGAGACCACCTTCTTGCAGCCTTCATATGGCCCTGCACAATACTATAAATAGTAAGAGGGATACCAGCAAGGTAAGCCATTCTGAGTGCTCGTCACATTCTCGTCACACGCAGTCACCACAATTCACAGCTTTAGCTACTGTTGCAGATTCCATCATTCCTTACTAACTTAAGCATCGGAGTGTCCCCATCGGTAAACCTGGCCTAGGAACCTTTTGCAGACCCATTGGAGAACCACCAAGAGCAACATCTAAACTTATTGGAAAAGACCAGAGGACACCTTAGTGCCGTTGTAACCTCCCAGAGGGTGATCTGGTAGCAATAAATTGACGTGCTAGGAAGGGAGAAGAGTTATTACTTAGATGCTCCCAGATCTCTGAAACTTAAAGCCATGGTGACCATCCGTATACAAGATTTCACCACAAGTCACATCGGGTAGCACCTATGTGATGGAGAACTGTTCAGTCAAGCATCGGTGCCCATTGCTCCACCTCCTCCTTAGCCACCTACACTGGAGCAAAGTTTACTGACTGCCTTAACCCAACAAGTCGAAGCCCTCGCATCGATGGTGCGGGGTTATGACAGTATCAACTCTCACCGGGGCCAACAACTAGTGGAAGCCCCAGTCATAGCTCCCACTACTCACGGCAGTCATCGCCCCCCACTGTGAGACCTTCTCATCGATGGACTTTCAGCCACTCACGATCTCCTCTCTTGCGACGTGGGAGTCACCCGTTATCCCAGAAACAATCCCATTATCAGTGTCACCACAATTCACAGCTTTAGCTACTGTTGCAGATTCCATCATTCCTTACTAACTTGAGCATCGGAGTGTCCCCATCGGTAACCTGGCCTAGAACCTTTTGCAGACCCCTTGGAGAACCACCAAGAGCAACATCTAAACTTATTGAAAAAGACCAGAGGACACCTTAGTGCCGTTGTAACTCCCAGAGGGTGATCTGGTAGCAATAATTGACGTGCTAGGAAGGGAGAAGAGTTATTACTTAGATGCTCCCAGATCTCTGAAACTTAAAGCTATGGTGACCATCCGTATACAAGATTTCACCACAAGTCACATCGGTAGCACCTATGTGATGAGAACTTTTCAGTCAAGCATCGGTGCCCATGCTCCACCTCCTCCTTAGCACCTACACTGGAGCAAAGTTTACTGACTGCCTTAACCCAACAAGTCGAGCCCCATCGCATCGATGTGCGGGGTATGACAGTATCAACTCTCACCGGGGGCCCACAACCAGTGGAAGCCCCACGTCATAGCTCCCACTACTCACGGCAGTCATCGCCCCCCCTGTGAGACCTTCTCATCGATGGACTTTCAGCCACTCCGATCTCCTCTCTTGTGCCATGGGAGTCACCCGTTATCCCAGAAACAATCCCATTATCAGTGGACTACCTCACCAATGCGATCACCCACATCGTGCCTGCATAGTCCTGATCTAGCTGTTAGCGATCTGGGGACAAACCAAGGTGGAAGAACCTCCCACCTTCCCTTGACTCTTTTGACGAGTATCTCTTGAAATTTTTTCAAGAGGGGTCTACTGAGGAGGCTACTCAACGACAAGTCGAGCAACACCTCGAGAGCATGATCATGAGCTGCATGATATCAAACCACCGACTCATAAACATCTGAGGGGAGAATCAGGGCCCTGCCAATTTGATACTTTGGCCCCCTCTCTTCTGACGCATCATGGAAGAGCCAGTCCTGGATCGTTTCAAAAGTCACAGTTGGAGCCATATAACAGCACCACCGACATGTTGGACAACCTTGAGAGCTATAAAGCTCTCATGAGAATTCAGGGCACCAACAGTGTCCTACTATGTGTTGCCTTCTTGGCCACCCTTCGAAAGGAAACCCAGAAATGGTACTCTTGGCTTCTCTTGGCTTAAGCTAAGGAGTATCGATTCTTTTTCTCGGCTAGAGAAGAAATTTGCAGCATACTTCAATGTCTGTAGGAAGATGCTGAGTGAGGCCAATAGCCTCCTCTCCATCCGACAGTAGGACAAGAAACTATTGAAGGACTACGTGGTCCAATTTAAGACCGCTACACTAGAATATATCACCTCAACCATTGCCTGGCCATGTTGGCTCTGAAATGGGGACTCCGTCCCTCTTGACTGACCTACTCTTTGGACAACACCTCAATGAAATCTTATTCGGTGGTGTTTGCCCCGTGCAAAGAGTACATCCGTGCAGACAAAAAGCTCTCTCTTAGCATGAAACCGAAGAAAAGCTGGGCCACAAGAAAGCTTGAAGGAGCTCTCAGAGCCCGTCCAGCAAACCCAATTTCTCTCACCAGTGAAGTCCCAAGCTAAAACCATGTCGATTGATCGCTAACTACACCCCTCCCTCTCTCATCTCCCGCTCAAAATCTTGATAAAGATTAAAGAGGAACATACATGCGCAGGCCCAACCCCTGAAGCTTTCCACCTCCAGAATAAGGGCAAGTATTGCCGCTTCAACTGTGACCATGGCCATGACATCGATAAGTGCCACCAATCGAAGAAGGAGATTAAAGATCTCATCCGATGTGGCTATCTTAGCAGTATATCCACAGAGGCATTACTTGTCCCATACCCCAAACCTGAGGGCAATCGAACTTGCCCGAGATCGACAACCGACCGACTGAAAATGAAGTCGACTATATCCTGGGAGGCAGGGCGATCTTTAAAGAGACCAAGAGAAGAGATGAGAGAAAATGTAATTCAATTTTTAACAAGGACCTAGTCGGGGTTCATACCCCAACAATGATCCTATCGTCATTTCAATGACAACAGTGAAGCATCCTAAGAAGAGAGTCCTCGTTCATAGTAGAAATCTGGCCGACTTCCTTTTTTATGATGCTTTTGTTCGGATGAATTTATCATTGAACTATTTAAATCTATTTTTCTACCTTTGGTCATCTTTAACGAAGAATCGGTCAATATCGAAGGAAATAACTTTTCATGTCATAGGAAAAACTCGGTTGAAATAGTTTTTTTGTCACATTCACTATAGTAGTCCAAACTTGCCGAAAAAGACTAGAGACCTCCCGGCGTCGCTGCGACCTCCCAGGGAGGTGATCTAACAACACAAAAATAAATAAGAAATTCTTTGTACACCACCTTCCAATAAAAAATATATGGCATAACTTGATTGGACCATGTAAGTCATACTTTTCAACGGCATTCAATGTCTACCATTTTACCTTTCGTTAAAAAATACTTATAAGGTTCCAACGCAACCTTTAGACTACATCAAGCGATGCATGACAAGTGGGCAAGGCTTCATGATGGCAGTCTCAAGATAATTTTGTTTTAATGCTTTTCTCTGACGAACAGATGTCTTTTTTTTTTCCTCTCTCTCTTAGACCGATAGCCTTATACGGTAAGACTATAGAGGAAACCACAACGATCATCCTGTAAAATATCTCGTAGGGGAAGGAAAATTCAAAGAATCAAGCCAGAGAATGATAGTAACAACTTAGCAACATATTAACTACCACTGTTACTTTCTCTATAGCATGTGTTGACGCTGAATCCCCACCAACCGGATGGAGTAGCTTGCCCGCCATTTCACTGTCGATGGGAGTCTGCAAAACAACTCCCCTAACCCGGATTTTTTCGGTGGGGGACACTCCGATGCCAAAGTTAGCAAGAATTCAGGCAGCAGAATGGAGAACTCGAGAGCAAAGAGGTGAGAAGAAGGAAGAAGATGGCTCAAGTTTGCTCGAGTTAGCCTACCTAAGTGTCCCCATTTATCAGTATTTATAGGCAAAAATGTAACTACTTATGATTATGGGAGTTAGTTGGGAAAACCTCCTCATAACAGTAAGTAATGGCGGTCAGAAATTAATTATTCACCCATGTGGCCGGTTACGACAACTAACAGCTTTCAACCATTTTAAGTTGAAAGACCGCCCAAGAGTTTCAGAGGTACTCCTTTTAAAGAGAGTCCGAGTAAATTCAATCACATTTTTGGAGGGCCTTCCTTGGAATGACCTCAAGGAATGTTAGTCATGTACTTCGGACGTATCCTTTTGGAGTGAACAAGATAAACAAATACTTACTGTGATATTTGAAGAGATGAAAATATTTCAAAGGCATAGTCTTCGGACCTGGCTGAAGATACAAAGCCAAAGAAATAAATCAGTAGGCTTACTCTCTTTCGGACCAGGCTGAAGATACAAAGCCGAATAAACATAATCAATAGGCTTACTCTTCGAACCAGGCTGAAAATACGAAGCCGAAGGAATATAATCAATAGGCTTACTCTTCGAACCAAGCTGAAGATACAAAGCCGAAGGAACATAATCAATAGGCTTACTCTTCGACCAGGCTAAAGACACGAAGCCAAAGGAATATCAATAGGCTTACTCTTCGGACCAGGCTAAAGAGATTTTCCCTTGGTGCATTGATTCAGCTAATAGACAAAAATTTAAAATTGGCTCGACTGATGAACTGGCATTTATTTTATATTAAATTGGATTGTCATAACAGCTGCCCCCCACTCCCAAGTTTGAAATAATTTTATTTCAAAAATAGGAGTACCAGAATATATCGTTTACCAAAAATTGATTAGCAATAATGGCATATCTTTGACATCTATCATTCACAATAACTGCTTGGTCGCATAAAATCATGCTAAGAACACATGTCATCTCCCCATTACCATTCCAAAAGACGGTACAGATTTGAAAAGTTGGTTGATCTTTTCATTAAGAAGCTTTTCGAATAACGATTTACGTGATCAAGAGAAGACACCTGGTGTCATTCTACGGCTGGATCATAAAATTGAGAATTCATCCTGGCCACCCCAATTCTCCACGTAGATTATAACTGTCGTCCTATTAATGGACGCCTCTTCAGGAGTCATGTCCACGATCAGCGTCGCCGATACAACGCACGATCGAGGAGATCCGAAATGATGGAAAATCCATCATCCTGCCCTTAAATAGGGGAAAGGCTTCACGGGAAGGATTTCTACTCTTTCAAAACTCTTCTCGCTCTTGCTCTGCACTACTATTCTTCCAACCGGCTATTTCAATTCTTCTTGGAGGTAGAGATTCTTTCTTTTCTTTTCTTTTTTCCTTGCAATGTCAGGATCCATAGGCAATCCTTCCACTAACGGGGGTTTTACAGGAGGTGAACCCATAGGGGGAGAGGTTCAGGTAGGAAGAAGAGCCCGAGAGATCTCCTGAAGTAGTTGCTAGCTCTCTATAGCATGCTAGATTAAAAGCATTCAACACACCATTTCCACATCCCACGAACCTTCAAAACATTTCTTCTTCGAAACCTAATGAAAGGGTAGTTAACCCTCCTGCTAGATCATTACCATATACGAGACCATCTCAAGGCTGTTCTTCGGCTTCCGCTTCATCCCTTTTTTACAAAAATTTTCAATCTTTACCAGGTAGTTCCGGCCAAACTAACTCTGAATAGTTTTAGGAATATCTGCGGTTCTTAATTCTTTGCAAACTCCGAAATATAGAGCCAAGGACCTCCTTGTTCACTTCATTATTTGTATTAAAAGGGATTTCATTGGTAAAGGGTGGTGGGTGATCGGTCCTCGGCCAGGCCAAAGACTGATAAAAGGGACTCCCAGTGCCATACATGGGTGGAAACCTTATTACTCTTCTTCATATACTACTCCAACTGGGGGTTCAATGCTGAATGGAAAGCTCCACGTTTGGATGCAAATGCTGGGAAGAGGGTTCTGAAAGCTGACCAAAAGGACTTTGAAACCTTATCAGAGCCAGAAATCCCTATGTTCAAAGAACTGCTGAGGGAAAAACCTTCATCATGCTCATATCAGCGAAGTTCCTTCACTAGGTATAGGGACAGTCAGCTTCGGACTTCTTCTTTTTTTTTTTAACTGAACTGAGAGTTTTCTTTTTAATTGCAGGTAATCCGATGAAGCCGAAGCTGAGAAACTTTGTCAAGCTTCAAGAAAAAGGCCAGTACCGGTGGCCAGCGAGTCCGAAGTCCGAAAGAAGAGTAGGGCCGAAGGGACTTCGGACGTGCCTCCCACAAGAGTCGCATCTGACGAAGCAGGTGCGCCTTTAACGGCTCCAGTGCCAAGTCCACATCTAGCAACCTTCCAGAAATCCATCTCCAAGAGTTCCAAGAAACTCACCACCGATGCCTCCTTTGGACCCATCTGATCCAACACCAACCATCAGAGAACTACTTCTCGCTTCTCCAAAGGTCTGAGGAAGGACAAAGGCCCTCTTCCAGAAGGGTTTCCATGCGAGAGATCCCAATGGATCAAGAGTGTGATGGGATTTCACTAAGTTTAGTGAATCCAAGGTTTGGAAAACCCAGAATTGGCTAGAGAGTTGCTGAAGCATACTCTCCTTCCTCGGGATTAGGAAGTTAGCAAAGTTCGATGCATTGAGGACATTTCCGACTCATCCTTTTCTTCCATATTGAAGGTAAATTTTATTCCTTCTCCTTTCTGATATATAATCTGTAATTTAACTAACTTCGTATTCTATGGAATCATTGTAGTTGATCCATGATGTTACTATCATGGAGGAGAGCATCATTGACGTCCGAAGCTACCGTCAACAGATGAAAGATAAACTTCAGGAAGTTAGAGCCGAGAAGGAAGTAGCGGAAGAACTGAAGCAGGCTATGGAAGAAAAGCTTGCCAAGAGCGACGCTATTGTTCAGAGCCTGAAGTCTAAACTGGAGAAGGCCCAGTCGAGAAACTCTGAACAGGATGCGAAGCTCAAGAAAAAGAAGAAGAAGGTCCGGTCTCTCGAATCTTCGATCAAAGAAGCCCATATGAAGACTGAAGAAGCTGTTAAGAAGGCCGAAGAGGCAGTTGGAAAGGCTGAATCATCAGTTGAAGAGATATAGTCTTTGAAAGATCAGCTAAAAGGGTGATCAAAGACTATAAGAAGTCTTCGGCATTTGAAGATGAAGTGACCGAAGCAAGGACCTTCAGCTATAAAGCAGCTTTAACATGGGATGAAAGACGTGCAAAACCTTCACCCAAGTCTGGATACTTCGGGAGTTCAACTGTTTGATCTCAAAGAGTCGATGAGCTTGAACCACTGGAAGGTCCTTCCGAAGTACCCGTAACAGCCGAAGAAGCAGCTGAACCGTCGATCTCACTCGAACCGAAGACACTCCAGTAAAGGCGATCTATAATTTTTTTTTTTCTTTTTCTTTTTTGAAATAATGTCATCATTTTCCGTAATGAAAGTTTATTTCAATGAAACATCTCTTTGTGAATGTACATGTGAACGAACAAGAATTCTCTCAAGTATAAAGTCTTCGGACTTAATATGATTGAAACTTCCAAAGTATAAGATAATGCTAAGTCTTTAGACTTAAATAATATAATTTTTTGAGAAACAAATTTTGAAATCTAATTCAAGATCATATCATGTTTTCATATTGGAGACAACACTAAGTCTCCAGATTTTAAATAACACTAAGTCTTTGGACTTAGGACAAGAAAATAATCCTGAGTTTTGAGAAGATATCAAGTTTTCAAATAATAATAATACCAAGTTTTCAGACTTGAAATAATATTAAGTCTTCGAACTTAGAATGATTCTGAATAACTGAGACTTTGAAGAAATAATACCAAATCTTTAGATTCAATATAATATCAAATCTTCAAACTTGAAATAATACTAAGTCTTCGGACTTAGAATAGAAAATAATCCTGAGATCTTGAGAAGATATCACATCTCCAATAATAATAATACCAAGTCTTCATACTTGAAATAATACTAAGTCTTCGGACTTAGAATAAGAGAATGATCCTGAGATCTTGAGAAGATATCAAATCTCCAAATAATAATAATACCAAGTCTTCGGACTTGAAATAATACTAAGTCTTCGGACTTAGAATAAGAGAATGATCCTGAGATATTGAGAAGATATCAAATCTCTAAATATAATAATACCAAGTCTTCGTATTTGACATAATACTAAGTCTTCGGACTTAGGATAATTCTGAACAATTCTGTAATCAAGTCTTCAGATATAAAATAACACTAAGTCTTCGAATTTAGGATAATTCTGAACAATTCTGAGATCAAGTCTTCAGATATAAAATAATACTAAGCCTTCGGACTTAGAATAATTCTGAATATTCTGAGATCAAGTCTTCGATATAAAATAACACTAAGCCTTCGGACTTAGGATTATTCTGAACATTTCTGAGATTTAGAAAACAGTTTGAAGATGATAATACCAAGTCTTCGAACTTGAAATAACACTAAGTCTTTGGACTTAGGATAATTGAAAATAATACTGAGATTTCAAGACTGAAGATATCAAGTTTTTATATAACAATACCAAGTCTTCGGACTTGAAAATATACTAATCTTCGACTTAGGATAAATGAGTAATCCTGATCTTGAGAAATCAGGTTTTCAAATAATAATACCAAGTCTTCGAACTTGAAATAATACTATTCTCTTGACTTAGGATAAATGAATAATCTTGATCTTGAGAAATCAAGTTTCTAAATAATAATACCAAGTCTTCGGACTTGAAATAATACTAAGCCTTCGGACTTAGGATAAATAAATAATCTTGATCTTGAGAAATCAAGTTTCCATATTATTGCTGCCAAGATTGTCGTGGCCCATAGCTGCTGTCGACGTCGATCATCCTTTGTCCGCTCCAGTTTGGTCGGTGCTTCAAGACCTGTAAAACAAGGGTTAGTGACCCGGTCGGGGATTCCAGCGGGGCACTCCGACAATCAAGTCAGTGACGATCCAGGAGAATAGATCCTCATGAGACCTTCCGGAGAGTAGCAGGAAGGTGATGCAGAGGAGGGCATCGGTGGCCCCTGGACTCTCATGAGGGCTTTGTAACTTTCCAGGTGGTCCAGGAGATCGGTGGTCCCATCGTAGGGATCCACCTGCGGCATCCGGAACTGGATAGGAATTGGTTCCTCTTGGATCTCTTGGGAGAAATTGGGATGGGCATCATAGCCTGTGGCCCGTCAGCAGGGCCCTACATGCTCGCAAATCACAATAACTCCGCCAGCTTGCACTCATGCTCCTCCAGGCATTTCTCAACTGCTTGCCTGATGGCTTCATCGGTAGAACCTTCTGTGGAGAGAGACGTAGAAGGTGACATAGGTGCAGTGCTCATGGAGGGGGGACTTGCCTCTCTGACCTCGATGGGGTTTGGATGTCATCTGCTCGAGAGTAGAAATCGGCTCTCCCTGTCGGGAGACCCGACTCGTTGTCTCTTCGTCGGAGTCAAATAACTGCCCCGTTGGTCAGTGGTGGCTCGCGGCTGCGAGGGTCTCCCTTGGAAGGATCGCAGGCTGTCACGGGATGCTGCGGCGTGGATTGCGGGGGTCCCCGACTGCTATGGGTGGCCAAGGACCGCTGTTGGTGCTGGGCTGCGCACTACCAGTAGTGAGGATTTGCACTTGTTGGACGAGTGTGACCAGCTGGATGTCCGCTAGAGGTGGCTGAGCGGGAGCCGGAAGCTTCCCTTCTGGATCGTGCGGGTCCCCTTGAAAAGGGGGGTCTCCCGCATGGCTGGTGGAGACTTCTCTCGCTCGTGTTGCACCATCCTCCCAGTGGACCGCTTGTAGGGGGCTTGGGCAGGATCAGAGTATGCCAACTTTGTTGTTCGCAGCTCCCCCTTCCTGACACGCCAATCTGTAGCCGCCAAGATCATCATGGCCCGTAGCTGCTGTCGACGTCGGATCATCCTTCATCAGCTCTGGGTTGTCCGGTGCTTCAGGACCTGCAAAATAGGGGTTAGTGACCTGGGCCAGGGATTCTGGTGGGGGCACTCCGACGATCAAGTCAATGACAATCCAGAGGAACAGATCCTCCTGGTCGAGCCCCTCATGATGGACTCCACACTAAGAGGAGTGGAAATGATGTGAGTAAAGTGAGAGTGGGGGTGCAAGTGTGCTGGGAAAGGTGGTGGCCGAGGTGGATGGATCCTCTTGTGTATCCTCCTTCCCCTCACCTGCTTGGACGTTTTTTATTTTTGCTTGAGTTACCTCTTTTATACGGGTGTCGAAGGTTCTTTTAAGTTCAGGTCATCGTTGAATGTCTACCTTGGGATTTCCCCCAAGCTGTCAGGCGCGTGCGGCGGCGTTCCATGCTGCGGATGGGACTCTCTTCTGATACGTGCTATCAGGAGCGTGTGGCGGCGTTCCATGCCATGGACGGAACGTCTTTCCCTGTTGGTGGAGGAAACTGTTGTGTGTTCTGACATTCCTTCTGATCGTTCCATTCTAGGAAGCCTGGCAGTGTTTTAATTGGGAGGAACTTCCCCCTCTCCTGGTGTAAGCGGCACCCACAGGCAGTTATTGTGATTTGACGGGTGCTTCTTCATGGCCCTCGGGTGGCCCGCCGGTGCTCCAGGGGAAGCGACTCTACTCTCTTGGTGGCCGGCGGCGTTGTTCGAGGTGGTTGCCGAGCTGAGAGCCCGGACTCGGCTCCGCCCGGTGGGGGCTGGGGCTGACCCGCTTCATAGAAGCTTGAACCGGTGGAGGAGGGCTCGACCCCTGCCCAAGAGCTTGACCTCGGAGGGGCTCAGCACGGCGGAGGAGGGCTCAACCTCGGGGGCTTGATCCGCGGAGGAGGCCGGCACGTGACCCCTGCCCAAAGGGCTTGACCTCGAAGGGGCTCGCTATGGTTGATGGGGGTCACTCGGGCGTCGACCTGGTGGAGGATGGAGCTCGCTTCGATGGATCTGGGGAGCTCGGCTCGGCAAAGGAATCCAAGATGGAGTTTCCATCGTGGCATCTTTTCTGACATGGCATCCGATAGGGGTTACACGTCAGCCTTCCGCCATATCACATAATAATACCAAGTCTTCGAACTTGGAAATACACTAAGTCTTCGGACTTAGGATAGCTGAGAATAACTGAGACTAAAAAATACCAAGTTTTCATATAATAATACCAAGTCTTCGGACTTAGGTTAGTTCTGATCTAAAACAAGATAGACCACGTAGATCATCCCTATTTTTTGGAGAGTGAAATAGGTTGATCAGACCTTGGCATTTTATAGGGTAAATCGCATGGATCATCCTTATTCCATTTAGGAAAAGAAATTAAGACAGGCTGATCAAGCCCACCTCGGCACTTCGTAAGGTAGATCACGGAGATCATCCTTATGCCTTTTAAGAAAAAAAGAAAAATTAAGACAGGTTGATCAAGCTCACCTCGGCACTTCGTAGGTAGATCACGGAGATCATCCTTATCCTTTCAAATAAAGATTAAGACAAGCTGATCAAGCTCACCTCGTACTTCTAAGATAGATCACGGAAATCATCCTTATGCCTTTCAAATAAAATTAAAACAGGCTGGTTAAGCCCACCTCTGCATTTCGTAAGGTAGATTGCTGAGATCATCCTTATGCCTTTTAAATAAAAATTAAGACTGGCTAGTTAAGCCCACCTCGGCACTTCGTAAGGTAGATCACGTAGATCATCCTTATGCCTTTTGATTAAGATAGGCTGTTCAGGCCCAACTCGATTCTTCGTAAGGTAGATCACGTAGATCATCCTTATGCCTTTTGATTAAGATAGGTTGTTCAAGCCCACCTCGGCACTTCGTAAGGTAGATCACGTAGATCATCCTTATGCCTTTTGATAGAGAATAAGATAGGCTTCAGTAGGCCTTTTCTTGGGCTTTAGTAGACCCTAATAAGATTGGCTTTGGATAGGGCTGGAAATGGACCGGCCCAAAGCCCATTGGGCTAGCCCAAGACTATTTTAAAAATTTTTGGACCGAATCCGGACATCCCTTTGGCCTAAAAATTAAATGGACTATATTTTACAGCCCGAAGACTAGTCCAATATGCTTAAAATTTAGTCCGAAGCCTGAACCAATTTCAGGCCGGCCCGAAGTTTATTGAGCTGGCCCAGCCCAGTTCCAAACAATGGGCTTTTGGGCTAACCCATTTCCAGCCCTAGCTTTGGGCCTCTTGGACGTTTAATCGGCCTTTAAAAAGTCATCAGCTTTGAAGAAGATATTGATCTTCAAGAATACATCGCCTTTAAGAAGTCATCGGCCTTCAAGAATACATCGGACTTTAAGAAGTCATCGCCTTTAAAAAGATATCGGCCTTTAAGAAGTCATCGGCCTCCAAGAAGATATCGGCCTTTAGAAGATATTGGCCTTTAACAAGTCATCAGCCATTAGAGTTCTTGCAAAACAAAAATCCTACCGGAATTCCTCCAGTGGGAGACTCCTCGGAGGTTTCCTTTTACCTTTTCTCAAGGTTGTCCAGTGGGAGACTCTTCGGAGGTTCTTCCTCTGTTTCCTCCAGTTGAAGAAATAGAGGAAGAACGCTTGGTTCTCTTCTTCCCATTATGATCATCCATGCGTTGTCTTGGCAGTGAAACATTATGACCTCGAGATGATTGGATCCATGAAGAACTTGGAGTGAGTTCCCGACGTCGATCCTCTCTCCTTTCAGTTTGATGGCTGGGTTTGAGATGGGTGGAGGCACTACCTTTAAACACAGCAGTCTCCTTCAAAGTTTGAACCAGAGCTGTCAAAGCATCCACTCTGTTCAAAAGAGCTTCAAACTGTTGCTGTCCTAGCATCAGCATGGGAGGTGGCATGCTACCATCCACCGTAGCTTGTTTGGCTGAGAAACAGGCTGATCTCTGCTTGTAGAAGCATTCTGGATTTTCCTTTTCACCATTTTGCTTTACAGAAATTCTCTTCCAACTAGAGGAAACAGATCTTCCCCTCCACCGTTTTTGCTTTGCAGAAATTCTCTTTCAACTAGAGGAAATAGATCTTCCCCTTCACCATTTTTGCTTTGCAGATTCTTCTTCAAGCAGAGGAAATGAATCTTCCCCCTCCTGGCGCACCAATCTGTTGATTCTGAATCCCCACCGACCGGATGGAGTAGCTTCGCCCGCCGGTTCGCCGTCGATGGGAGCCTGCAAAACAACTCCCCTGACCGGAGTTTTTTCGGTGGGGACACTCCGATGCCAAAGTTAGCAAGAATTCAGGCAGCATAATGGAGAACTCGAGAGCAAAGAATGGTAAGAAGAAGGAAGAAGATGGCTCATGTTTGCTCAGAGTTAGCCTACCTGAGTGTCCCCTCTTACTAGCATTTATAGGCAAAAATGTAACTACTTACGGTTATGGAAATTAGTTAGAAAACTCCTCATAACAGTAAGTAGTGGCGATCAAAAATTAGTTATTCAACTATGTCGACTTTATGACAGCTAAAACAACTTTCGACTAGTTTAAGTTGAAAGACCGTCCAAGAGTTTCAGAGGTACTTCTTTTAGAGAGAGTCCGAAAAATTCAATCAACATTTTTGGAGTGCCTTCCTTGGAATGATCTTAAGGAATATTAGTTATGTACTTCGGACGTATCCTTTTGGAGTGAATAAGATAAAAAATACTTACCATGATATTTGAAGAACGAAAATTTTCAAAGGCAAGTCTTTCGAACCTGGCTGAAAATACAAACCGAAAGAATAAATCAGTAGGCTTACAACCTCTTCGGACCAGGCTGAAGAGATTTTTCTTGGTGTACTGATTCAGCTGATAGATAAAAATTTAAAATTTGCTCGACTGATAACCGACATTTATTTTATATTAAACTGGATTGCATAATCGCATGCATTGCCTCAACGAGTTCGACCAGAGATCCGAGCCTCCAAATGTCAGAGTAGCAGACGGGCGTCCATCCATGACTTGGAGCTCTTTCTTATCCAGTTGATGACTTCGGCCAAGTCACCTTCAAAAGGCAGACCTTCGTAGCTCCAGACTTGGTAAAAATAGTTCTGAATCCTATCCAAGCTGCATGCAATTTGGCCATAGGCACAGTGGTGTCACATAAATGCATGCATGAGTTCCCCTATCTAGCAGCTAGAATCCTCGAGTGATGACCTAGAATGATAAGACCTGCCCCTCACAGGATCATAAAACTGACCATCACAACTGCGAGGGGTGGGTGGTGAACGAGGTACCTACCATATATACAACGCTTTGTTCAGGAGGGCCTCCTCAAATTTCCTTGGTTGCTGGGGAAAGTTGAGGCAGGATTGCCTTCAACGGCCCAGCATTCCGCTCCTCGAATGATTTGATATGTTGCACCTAGGTTTGCTCAAAGATCCTCTGATCCCTGGCATCCAAGTAATGATGTTCACCTGCGGTGGTCGATCCGTAAGCTCCATCGTTCAACCTGAAGAGATGCCATTCTTTTTTCATGGGCTTGATTTAAGGATTCTCTCTCTCTCTCTCTCTCTCTCTCTCTCTCTCCTCTCTCTCTCTCTCTCTCTCTCTTCTCATCTTCTAGTGTTGCTGATTGCTGAACCATTCATCTAATACTAATTATGGGTCAAGCGTGCAACACCACAATGTCAAGCAGGTTGCATATTTGACTGCATAATACCAAGAGCATTAATTGCTCCGATATCTATATATTATGACAGCATACGATAACCTTTTGTGGATAATGTAGTCAAGTGAAGGGATTGCATTCGCATTTACAGGCTCGTATATAGCCATATGTAACATAATTTTAAAACATATGGGTATATTATTATCATCGTGTTCTTGATAAGAAGATACCAAAAATTAGGGGATAATCTTAAAATGTTATTGGATAGTAGAGATCATGCTCCATGCTCTCCACCATTTAATTAAGTCAATTTAACTGCATGTTTGCACCTTGCTAATATCATGTTTTGATAAGAAGACAGCAATTGTCTAATGGTTTAATATTATTATGCAATATGACTATATAGATTATACTCCATGATTCCACGCTAACAATCAATTCAACTCAAATTTGGTGATCAAATTAAACATCAAAATCTGGCATCCATTGTTACCATAAATACTGTACTAGATACTAGGTGCTTCAATATTAAGATCCGATAGTAGGAATGATTCTATATAGAAATTACCTAAAAAAAAGATTGTATCAACTTGTACATGCTAAATATCCCTAGTCAAATTACTCCACAAGAGTACTAAAATTTTCAATTTTAGCATAAATTAATTCTGCATTATACGTGTCTACTATATATATTTTATATGTTTTTATTTTCATTATTTCATTATATTCAATGAACATTGGTTTAACTTGGATTGTAATTTAGTACTACTATTAATTATCATATAATATATCCACTTGCCGGGCTTCATATGAAATAATTGTTGTCTCAACCTTTCACCAGTCCCGGCGCGCTGCTTGCCGAGACTGGTTGAGTTTCGCATAAAAAACTATTCATTGACACCCCTATCATAAGCTAATATTGATTGCATTTGTGTTCTTTTCGTTTCATGACCGCCTGATTCTATCCTTTGTCGGTCCCCCTCACCACCGACCCGATGCCTTGTTCCATCGCCTTCGCTGATTTGCTCTCAAGCGCCGATGGCCGTTTCCGTCCGGATCGAATCCAAGGGAGAGAGGGGAGAGATAAGAGTGCGAGCAGCCTTCTTCCCGCGGATTAGAGGGATCCTCGTGATGTGCAATTAGGGCTTGTTCTTCCCCCTTCCCTCAAGTTCTAGATCGCTTGGAAGAGAAAGCTCACGTTTCTATTATCCCAAAACGGCACTTTTAAGAAAAGTATGCCCTTCCCTCTTTGTCTGGATTTAGATTCAATTATTTTAGTTAATTAATGATTATTGGCTGCATTGTTGTGAATATTACAAAATTTGTGATTATTTGATGTAGATTTGTCAATTCTCATCGACAATTTGTTCTATTTTTAGGGATAATGATCTGTACTGTTCGCAATAGTTGTAGCGCAATATTCAATTAACGTGGTTGCAATTTTTATTTTCCGAGTGAGCTGCTGAGAGATGTTGTTCTAATTTTGATGAGAGAAAATATATGAACTATTTGATTTCTTTTTAGACTGGTTCTTGCTTAATATTCTCTGAGATCTTTATGCATTTATTTATTTTTATGTCTGTCAATGAACACAACTTGCTTGAGCTAATTAAATTGTACAAAGCATGGGACAATGTTTATCATCTGAAATTCATACACTGCAGGTTATTAGAATATTAGCTGTTTATCTTTAGGCGAGGATACTTTTTTATTTTTTGAGGGATCTTTTGTTGCTAAGCCACTAACTAAGTATCATCACGAGATGTAAAAGGTAAACCTTTTAATGTAATTTATAAAGACAGATAACCTTTTCGATATTTTAACTGCAATTCACTAATTTTTCGTGGTGCAGACTCCATCCATCGGAGACCTTTTATTTACTGTATCTATGTGACCTGGTTTTAGAACAGCTAGTCTTTCCTACTCGAGTAAAGACACGCTCTTCCTTGGAGTATGTTTCCATCCTGTATGCAAATTACCTGGTTCCTGATAACCTCTTTTTATAGAGGTAGCCCGTTTTCAAACATTGTGGCCTTGATGACAGGATAGCGCAATCGTTCAATTTCATCCAATATTATTGTTTCCCCGATTATCTAGCTAACTGTCATCTCAAGCAGTTTCTTTTAATTTTGACATCATAACTGGGGAAAGGCTTAATCATTTTGTTTCTTATTTTTATATTTTTTTATTCTTTCCCCTCCATTATTGATGACCCTTGTTCATCAACCTCAGAGCCCCGCATTCTCTGTGCTTCTTTGGTACAATTTATTGCATATATCCTTCTCTCTCTTGCTTCATCTGTGCAGAAATCCTACTCTTGCCTATGCTCTGCGCACTCATTTGCCACGGAACATATGCATCTGACCTCCATGTTTTGCTTCAAGCATGTAATTGTCTGTGTGCTTCTTTGTACTTCTGTCCATGTGCACCAGATGTAGCTACTAGCACATGTTTCATTCTGTGCTTCACTGCTTACACTATGAGATTTCATTGCTCCCTGCGCTGCACATCTTGCCTCTATTTTGTGCACAACCAACCAGCATTCATCTCTCTATTGTGAGTCGTGACTTTGCACTGTCCTCTTTAGCTTGTAGTCCTGCATGTGTCATTGTGCTATTCTTTGCACCTTTGTGTAGTTATGTGGCTGCTTGAGTTGCTACTTTTCTTTTGTCTGGGGTCATGTGCTTGTTTATTTTCTTACATTGGAAAATCCTTTAAAAAATGTTTGATTGTGAATCCTCTCTTTTCATACCCATGTGTCTCTCGGCATAGTATTTGGAAGATCTTGCTTCTGTGCCTCCATGCATGTTGCATGCATTGTTTTTATCCTTGTATCTGTGTTTCTACTGCAACTTGAGCAATTGTGTGGCCTTTTGTCATGCTAGTCTGCTTCTATCTGCTATTGCATGCTTGGTCAGTCTTCTTGCCTTGGACATATTTGTGCGATTGTGAAGCCTCTCTTATCATACCCTCGTTCCTATATATGCCTCGTTTATGATATCTTTCTTTTTTGCCTCCATTCTCACTATCTATTTATATCCTAGCACCTCTGTCTTTTGTGCACTTGTGCAATTGCATTGCCCGTATCCTTGCTAGTGTGCTTTTGTATGCCCTCGCATGCTTGGGCGGTCTCTTGCCTAGGCCATGTTTTTGTACCCCATCATATTCCTATAATTACTCTTTTCTTGTACCCTGCCTCTAAGTGCATCACTAGCAAACTCGTGTCATGCCTCCAGTTTGTTGTGCTCCTTTTGCTCTTGCATGTTTACATAGTTCCTTACATTTCCTCTCCTCTCATGCCCATGTTTTTAAGCATGTGTTATTTGCAGAGTACTTTCTTTTTTTTTTCCTTAATGCCTTGTACATGATTCATTTTGTGGTCCTGCTCCCTATGCAATTTTGTGGCCCCATGCCTTGATAGCACGCTTCTGTCTGCCATTTATGCTTGCGCGACCTCTCACATATGCACCATTATGTTATTGTGAAGCCCTTCATTTGTCATAGCCACATGCCTCTATGTGCTTTGTTTGCAAACTCTTTCTTCTGGATTTCCATGCTTGTTGCTTTCTTTATGTACATCTTGGGTGGTTATATGACATCTTCCTTGCTCTACCTTTGTTATTATTGGGAAATTTCTTGCTCCGGTCATTTCCTTCTGTGCACCATATTGTGCTTATGAAGCCTCTTATAAACACTTGTGTGCTTCCATATGCCTTGCTTGCAAACTCTTGCCTATGTGCACCTCAGTCTTGTTTCTTGGGTGCATGGTGCATCTTTCCAACATAGTTGTATGTATATTCTTGCAATAATTGGCATTGATCTTGGATTGTTAGTTTCACAAAATTTTGTATGCCGTGATGGATAAAGACATGTCTTTTCTTGCTGGTTTCATAAAAACCACATTTGTTCCTTGCATTTCCCTAGAAAAATGTTTTCGTTTTCTAATTGGATGCTTTAGAGAGGATGTTCCTTGGTTTTCAGCATCTTCTACTTAAGATGATGCAGGTAATTTCCTTCAGGAGAAGAAAGAATAAAAATGAAAAATGCTGCAGGTACTCTGGAATGCTGCTCCTTCACCTCCTCGTTGCTTCTTTTATCCTTCCAATGAAGCATCAGATATTGCTTATGCTAACTGTCAAGAAAAAGTTGAGTTCAAGTTGTCAATAGTCATTATTGTTTTAATATAATTCATATTCATGAACGATGTTCCATCTAAAACATGAATTCCAGGGTTTACTTTAAAAGAAGAAAACATGCAAAATCCCATGTAATTCTGTTACTTCTAATATTATTTTATACACACTTTCCTTTTGCTTCTTTGTCCTTGTCTTTTTAAGTAAGTTTCTGCCAAAAATTGATCTTAATTTAGACCACACAATGATGTAGTGAAGGATAAGACTAACCTTGAAATTTTGCTGAAAAATCAGAAAGCTTGAGCAAATGGTTGTGAACCTGAAAAGCTTGATGCTCTCATTTCTTCCTTCAATGTCTTCTGCAGACATAATGGTATAGTAATACAGATCCATTGAGATTTATGAGGATATGATCTAGGATGCAAGATATATATTAAAAAGCATGGAGTATCAGCTTTCTCATTAAGCTTCCCAAAGCTCTCTTCTTTTTTTTTTGACATAAATTTGAGGAAGATAAAGCTTCTCCAAGGTTTGAGAAGCTCAATGTTTCAGCTTGGAAGGTGATGTCCTATAATTTTGATGCATCTCAAATGGATCTGTGTGTTTGGACCACGAGACCATCTCTAGGATTTCCCTCCCTATTGTCTCCTGCCAGTGGAGCTTGCCCAAAGGGCATCCCAAAAAAAGGAGTATTATGGTCAATTATATTTTCACCAATCCTTAGATCTATTTGGTGTAGAACTCTCATTTCGTTTTTAAATTTGGTTGAGCATATAGAAATCACTTTTGAAGTGGAACTTGGAATTGTTTGAAACATTTGACTTATTACCACAATGAAGAAAAAATTGAGTTTTTTTTAAATAATATTTTTTTTATTAAATATTTATCTTGGTGCTATCCCAACTTTATTTTCCAAACTAGGCATTTTAGTTAACGTGGAATGTACAGATGAAAAAAAAAAGAGAGGGATTTATGACGTAAACTATATCCCACTTCAAATTTAATAAAAAATATTAAATATATATTATATTTATAATATAGTATATTTGTTGATGTACGTATACCGTCATAGCGGTATGGTGTCGCATCGAGTGTCGTCGGTGTAGCACGACGGGATGGACATTCATCGAGCGGCAGGTGGAGGTGATAGGCATGAGGGCGGTGATGGTGCGAGCGCAGGATGGAGGTGACTAGGTGAGGGCGGGTGATGGTGCGAGCCCGGCATCTATTTGCCCATGCCCTTCGAAACCTAATCATGTCGTCCAACGGGTCCTGCCGCCAGTGCGGTGCATGGTTTCACTGCACAAGGCATCCATCAATGTGGCAAAGCTGACGGAGACTACCGGGATAGCAATCATTGCTCGGCGCATCGATGGTATCCGATTTTGTGTACATGCAGCTATCCAATCATACCATGAGGACATTCCTAGTAATTGTGTCGTACAACGGATCCGGCTGCCATGGAGTGCACGGCTCCACTGCATGCGACATTCGTGGCAAGGTTAACAGAAACCACCGGGATGGCAGCCGCCGCTCAATGTATCGATGGTATCTGCCCTTGTTCACATGCAGCAATCAAATCGCGCCCTGGGGGTATTCCTACCGGTCACACCATGCGATTGGTCCGGCTGCTATGGCGGTGCCCGGCTTTACTACATGCGGTTGCTCGTCAATGCGGCACAACCAACAGAAACATCCCATGTTAAAATAAATACTATAATATAATTTAATATATTATGACATATTTTATATTATAATATATTAAATCATATCTTATATATTATAATATAATATATTTGTCATGCATGCATATCGGTCGCAACAAATATATAATATAATATATATATATATATTATATATAGTTATAATTAATATAATATAAATATATAGTATATTTTTGTTAAAATAATAATATAGTATATATATTATATAAATAAGTAATACTATTATATTATTAATTATATCATAGTATATTATTTTAACATGGGGTGGTCCTATCGGTCGTGCCGCACTGATGGGCGTTGCATGCAATAAAAACCGGCACCGGTGATCGGACCTGTCGCATGGTATGACCGATAGGAATGCCTCCAAGGTATGATCAGGCTACTGCATGTGAGCAAGGCCGAATGCCACCGATGCGTCAAGTAGCAGCTACCATTCCGATGGCCACTGTTAGTCTTGCTGCATCAATGGGTGTCGCATGTGATGGAGCCACGTACCTCCATGATGACCGGACTCGTTGCACGTGATCTCGAGAATGCTCATTGGTGCGATTGGACGGCTATACATGTGCAAGGTTGGATACCATCGACGTGCTAAGTTGCAGTTATTGTCCTGGTTGCCTCGTTAGCCTTGCCTCATCGATGGATGCAGCGTTTGATGGAGATGCGTGCCGTCCTAGTGGCCGAACCTGTCATGCAATGCAATCAGGTCTCAAGGGGCACAGACAAATAGGTGCCCGGGCTTGTATTGACATCGCCGCCCTCGCATCTCGTCACCTTCGGCCTCATGCTCAATGGACACCCTATCCCTCATGCTATGTCGATGGCACTCGACACGATGCCACCGTCGCCACGATCGGTACGCGTACATCAACAAATATACTATATTATAGTATATAATTTATAATTTAATATATTATAATATATTTATTATATTTTAAAATATAAATATTTATTATAATATATAATATATTATAATATATTATGATTGTTGCCGATCTTACCGCAGTGGCCTGTAGCTCGTGAGCTGGCGCCGGTTCTCAGACTCTCTCATCCCGAGATCTCCAAGCTTCCGGACCTGCAAAACAAAGTCAGAGACCTGGGCCGGGGATTCCGGCGGGGGCACTCCGACGATCAAGTTAGAGAGTGGCAAGATGGAACAGGACCTCTAAGGCAGGTTCCCGAAGGATTCCCGTGCTTAGAGGAGAAGTAGATGAAAGAAGTGTAGGAAAGAGAGGGGTTGAAGCCCGGCTTCCTGCGCTGGGTTCACCGAGCTCGCGCCTGAGGACTTCTTGGGGGTCCTCGGATCGTTCTCTCAATGTTCTCTGCCCCTTCCCCCCACTTATCTTTTCGTCCTCTTCTCTGTCCTTTTATACCCCGGACCGCCTTCAGTCCATGTCCCTCCTGGGGGCTCCCCGAGATCTCTGGATCCTCCCCCCTCCTTCTCCTTCAAGCCCGGGAGTTAAGTGGCCGGCATGCCTCGTCCGTCGTGTGTCAACGAAAAGGGGAAAGACTGGCGAGACCTTGGGCCAAGTGCGGGACCTTTCCTTTCGGGGCGTTGACGATGGGCTTCTAGCCATTTCAGGCTCCTGCCCGCAAGGATTTCATTCCTCGGTTGCGGGGCCCTGTTTAACTGATGTAAACGAGATTTCGCGTATCACTGCAGGCTGTACTGGCACCCGGTACGAGGCGCGGCACGCGTCGGCTCTGGTGGCGACCTCGTGGTCGTGTCTCTGCCTCCCCGCTTTACAGAGTATGGCTGATTCAGCTGAGGTAGACCCGTCAGGGGGTGCCACCTGGCAAAGGAGCAGGGGCTGCCCAGCATCGGCTGGATGGACCACTCCTGGGTGGACACCTGGCGGAGTGGCAAAGATGTGCTCGACTTTGGCCGAGGTGGACCCGTCTTGGGGCGCCACCTAGCGAAGAAGCAGGAGGGCCGGCTCGACCTCGGCAGAGGGACCCGTCTTAGGGTGCCACCTGGCGAGGGAGTAAGGGGCCGCCAGCTTCGGCCGAGGTGGACCCCTCCTGGGTGGACACCTGGCGGAGTGGCAGAGAGGTGCTCGACTTCGGCCAAGGTGGACCCGTCTTGGGGCGCCACCTGGCGAAGGAGCAAGAGGGCCCGGCTCGACATCGGCAGAGGTGGACCCGTCTTGGGGTGCCACCTGGCGAGGGAGCAAGAAGCCGCCAGCTTCGATCGAGGTGGACCCCTCCTGGGTGGATACCTGGCGGAGGAGTGGCAGAGAGGTGCTCGACTTCGACGAGGTGGACCCGTCTTGGGGCGCCACCTGGTGGAGGAGCTGGAGGGCCCGGCTCGACCTCGGTAGAGGTGGACCCGTCTTGGGGTGCCACCTGGTGAGGGAGCAAGGGGTCGCCAGCTTCGACCGAGGTGAACCCCTCCTGGGTGGACACCTGGCTGAGCAGTAGAGAGGTGCTCGACTTTGGCCGAGGTGGACCTGTCTCGGGGCGCCACCTGGCGGAGGAGCAGGAGGGCCCGGCTCGACCTCGGGCAGAGGTGGACCCGTCTTGGGGTGCCACCTGGCGAGGGAGCAAAGGGCCACCAACTTCGGTCGAGGTGGACCCCCCTCGATGGACACCTGGCGGAGTGGCAGAGGGGCTCGACTTCGGCCGAGGTGGACGTTTCTTGGGGGCCACCTGGCGGAGGAGCAGGAGGGCCGACTCGATCTCAGCAGAGGTGGACCCATCTTGGGGTGCCATAGGCGAGGGAGCAAGGGGCCGCCAGCTTCGGCCGAGGTGCCACCCCTCCTGGGTGGACACTGGTGGAGTGGCAGAGAGGTGCTTGACTTCGATCGAGGTGGACCCGTCTTGGCGTGCTACATGGCGGAGGAGCAGGAGGGCCCGGCTCGACCTCGATAGAGGTGGACCTGTCTTTGGGTGCCACCTGGCGAGGGAGCAAGGGACCGCCAGCTTCGGCCGAGGTGGACCCCTCTTGGGGGACACCTGGCGGAGTGGCAGAGAGGTGCTCGATTTCGGCCGAGGTGGACCCGTCTTGGCGTGCCCTGGCGGAGGAGCAGGGGGCCCGGCTCGACCTCGGCAGAGGTGGACCCGTCTTGGGATGCCACCTGGCGATGAAGCAAGGGGCCGCCAGCTTCGGCCGAGGTGGACCCCTCCTGGGTGGACACCTGGCGGAGCGGCAGAGAGGTGCTCGACTTCGGCCGAGATGGACCATCTTGGGTCGCCACCTGGCGGAGGAGTAGGAGGGCCCGACTCGATCTCGACAGAGGTGGACCCTCTTGGGGTGCCACCTGGCGAGGGAGCAAGGGGCCGCCAGCTTCGGCCGAGGTGGACCCTCCTGGGTGGACACCTGCGGAGTGGCAGAGAGGTGCTCGACTTCGATCGAGGTAGACCGTCTGCCGTGCCACCTGGCGGAAGAGCAGGAGGGCCCGGCTCGATCTCGGCAGAGGTGGACCGTCTTGGCGTGCCACCTGGCGAGGGAGCAAGGGACCGCCAGCTTCGACCGAGGTGGACCCCTCCTGGGTGGACACCTGGCGGTAGTGGCAGAGAGGTGCTCGACTTCAGCCGAGGTGGACCCGTCTTGGCATGCCACCTGGCGGAGGAGCAGGAGGGCCGGCTCGACCTCGGCAGAAGTGGACCCGTCTTAAGGTGCCACCAGCGAGGGAGCAAGGGGCCGCCAGCTTCGGCCGAGGTGGACCCCTCCTGAGTGGATACCTGGCGGTAGTGGCAGAGATATGCTCGATTTCGATCGAGGTGGACCGTCTTGACATGCCACCTGGCGAAGGAGCAGAAAATTTGAAAAAGAAAAATTCATGTGACACCGACGGCGCCAGCTGGACCTGACACACGTTCCACGTCAGCGATGTAGCCATATCAATAATATTATTATGCTATTATATTTTTATTTTTTTAAAAATAATTTTTTATTAATTTTTATTAATTTTAAATTTTATTTTTTATGGAATTTTAAATGAGAAAACATGTAATTCTTCATGTAATTTTTGAAACCCTCTCTTCCAACTGTCCACGTGTTAAAAAATACATAAATCCATAAAATATTTTGAATAACAATAATTTAGTAAATATAAGGCGGTAGCCCAGTTGGTAGTGCCTTGCCTCACTACCAATATGTCATGATTTTTCTCTTGTTTCGTTCTACTGGTCGGTGTCTGAACAAATCGAACATTACCTGGTGGGGTGGGGGCCTGCGGAGGTAGCTACACCGGGATTTATCCTTCCATCCCTTTCTTTCATGTCTAATATATATATAATAAAAATATTATTTTAAGAAAAATTCAAAAATTAAGGAAAGGATACGAGGAGCTGATATCAGGATCTCATCTTTAGGCTTGAAATGACATCCTTGTTTACCATGTTATGACAAGTCCATTAATTTTCTTCTTCTGTTCTTCTTAGACAAAAATGGTGGTTTTTTTTTTTTTTTTGAGAAAAAACGGGTAAAAACCACCGCACATTTCAGAAAATTGTAAATTCTGAAAACGGCGTCATCTCTTTCTGATGTTCCTACTGCTGCTAAAGGATCTCATATGAGGGTGAATCAGTTTCCAATCCTGATATCATTTGTAAAAAAATAGGTCAGATCAGGCCCAGAACTGACCTGCCTGAAACTGATCAGAGATTACTTCTAACCCTCTTTATGACGGGTTTCTCGGACCATGTCCCGTGTAATTACGTGTAATCTTCTCTGTGTTAATATCAGAGCTCAAAACCAACCACACCACCAGGGCTGTAGTTTAGACTCCTTTGGGCCTGAACGATCCATATCACTTCTAGTTCAATCGTAATAAAAGATCCCCATTTTATATGGCAAAGGTCTGTATCAATAATTATGATATATGCATGGATAATTCCTCAATATTGTTCATGCGCAACAAAATAAGGTCTTTATGACGGGTTTCTCGGACCATGTCCTGTGTAATTACGTGTAATCCTCTCTGTTTTAATATCAGAGCTCAAAACCAACCACAGCACCAGGGCTATAGTTTAGACTCCTTGTTGGGCCTGAACGATCCATATCACTTCTAGTTCTATCGTAATAAAAGATCCCCATTTATATGGCAAAGGTCTGTATCAATAATTATGATATCATGCATGGACAACTCCTCGATATCTCGTTCATGCGAAACAAAATATTTGCTTCCAAATTAAAACAAAAATATCGTACACTCGATACCTCGGAGCTAGCTAAGTCCGGTCTAATTGATCCAATGCCATCCACAGTAACTACTAATAACTCTTGATACAATCAAGTAAATGCATTCAAATTCTTTGGCACCTATATTGCACACGGAATACTATAAGGCTTGCAGACAATATGTAGTTATAAGTCATCCGTATTGATTGGGCTGTCGTAATCTATCAGTTTAGGCTTTTGATGTCGGACCCAAAACCATGCACCGAAGAGCAGTCGGCCGAGTGGACAGGCTCCGAGAGAATCCTTGTTCAGGGTCCATCCAATTCCATCCGAAGTCAAGCAGCAGAAGACAAGAGCTCAGCTCTGCCCATCCTTTCTGGATGGAAATGTAATCCCCATAGGAGGTCAAGCACGAAGTGGAAGCGGACGGTTGTAACAGTAAAACAAAAGAAAGTTAGCCAAAGAGATAAAGGGGTTAATGTGATGGCCCAACTTGTTTACTTCTCCACATAAACAAGTTCAATCCTTTGGTCACCTCCCTCTGCCTTCAATCGCTGTCTGCTTTGCCTAAACATTTCCTCGACACGCGGCGATCGTTGCGCGTTGTCAAGTTCCCTCCTGATGCCTAACACCACCATCGATATAGACAAGGGGACCGGCTGATCATTCATGCCTTTGCTAAAGAAATAGAAGGGCTCTGTCGCAGGTGCCAGGGTCCCATTAATTATCCACTACTGTTTATAATATGTGTGCATTGCTGCTGGTTCCACCATTTTAATAGCTTATCCTAGCTACGATCGATGGAAACAAAAGCAAAGGTGAGCGAGCTCATGACATGCACCTTTGATAAATGCTTGAATTTTATTATATCATCCTTCGACGAACCTATGAAATCCATGGGGCAAGTCGTATAGAGTACGAGAAACCGGTACAAGAATGGACCAAGGCCACGTTGACCTTCATGGGCTCTTCAATTTGTCGAGAGGAACGAGTACCATGCTTGTCAAGAAGAACGAAGTTGATCAAGGGGATATGTGGACGCAGGTGCAGCATGAAGTTTGCTATCTTTTAGACGTCATGACTTGGTTTTGATTTCGATCGAGAGACTATTCTCTCCAAACCGAGCAGCATGGCATCCAACCGACAAGACCCCCATGATATTTTAGCCAGTGGTGCATACTGTTACATTTAATAGTAGTAGCTTTCGGTCCTCCATGTTCCTAAATCAATAAACCCTGTACCTTCCATGACAAAGGATAGAGAGCTGTGTACGTTCTGATTGGTGACAGGTGTCGATGTCTCGGCGGAATTAGCCAATTATTCCTTCCAATTGGTCGTGTGGACCTTCAAGACTTGCAAAACTTAATCTTCCACATTCATGCCGACATTTACCCTGCTTGCCTTGCTTGGCATTATACACTTTCCAAGGATGCTTTTACTTGTGAACTCGAGAATGCTTCTGGTAATGTATGCATGAAATCAGAGAGAGAGAGAGAGGAGTCCAATGGCATCGTGACATGAGGGATGGTCGAGTCAGAGGTGCCCTTCATGATCTATTCGATGAGAGACATAGGTTGGGGACAGGGCTTATTACCCTACTCAAAGCGAGTTTCATAGGTCGTGGCAAAAGAAGACCACCATCCCAAGACAATTATAAGCCTTCATATTGCGAGAGGGGATTAGTCGAGGAAAGGTGGACAAGACACGCAACTCATCTCTTTTTAGACCCATTTGAAGGGGACACCACCTGATCCTCCATGCTCATCAGACATCTCACCACCTTCCAAGAGAACTCGCAAGTCAAATAATCTATCAGCACGACCTAGAGCACTAGCAAGACAAAAGCCAGAGGTCCATTGATTCTCACCATGGTCCACGGCCCTTTCCCGCTTCCTATCCCTCTCCACCATCTTTTCTTCGAACATGCGATCATCATAGGTCATACGAGGATTGACAGCAGCAAACCCAACGATCGATACAGATATCTAAAACCGATAGCTTTTGTTTTGCCATGGCTTCTCGTTTCTTCACCATCCACGGTATGTGCAGGCTACATTGGCCTCGGCCTCATCTGATGGCACACATCCATGGAAAAGAAATGAATGAACAATCTTATAAAACTTGTCCTTCCATCATTCCATGCATCCTCTCCTTTTCTCGCTAACGTTAACCACGATTATGTCCTGCAAGCAAGGATATTCCTCTACTGCCCTGCTTGGTCTAATATCATCGTAGCACCCTCCCATCAGTTCTTTTGATAAATGTGGAATTACGAAGCCAGGGAGTGGAATCTATAACGGTGAATGAGGTGATGGGGGGGGGGGACACCGTCGAGAGGGACAGAACGCCATAAATAGATGCTCTCTCTACTCCCTGCACCGTCCTCCAAGTCCTGTCACTTCTAAAAAATGTCAACTTAGATCATCAACCTTATCCTCCACCTTACCATGCACGATCAATTAATGCTCCCATTCCTCCTGATATATCGAAGCGTTCCATGCTCCAAAACCTTCCAATGGAAAGTGTCCGATGCCGGCCCCGTGGGTGCCCGCTTTGAATTTTGTGGCACGGTGATTGACAATATTAACGTACAGGGATATAAAGTCAAATATTCCTTTTTCATCTAAGTGTACGTCGTCTATAGGGCATGTCAGGAGGTCACCCGGTGCCACGTTCACCGCAACAATAATATCTCGAGTGAGAGAAACTCTGACTTTACCCTGTACCACCAATGATTTTACCGCCAGTGATTTTGCAAGCGAAAAATCCTCTAGGAAGGATAATTAATTAAGTAGAATAAGCTTTTTAAGACTAAAATAAGGCCGATGATCTTTCCGGCGAAGAATGCGGATGGGCGGTAGATAACATAAAGACGGAGAAGAATGATGGATTTTATAATTCAAGATAAAATTCTAAATTTATAAAATATAATTATTTATTTTTTTTTAAATGAGCTAGAATGCGTTACCGGCCATCTCGGTCAATTTTAGTATTTGAAAATGTCCCAACATATCTCGATCAGGATGTTACTAGGATAATAATGGAACGGTCTAGTTTTATATATATATTTCGATATCCTGCGGGACAATGGAATCTAGATCCAAGGATAGCATGATATAATATAGATTCCTGTGCATATGGGCATATGAAGCAAAAAAATAAATGTTCTGCTGTCAGGAGAGAGAGAGAGAGAGAGAGAGAGAGGCCAAAGATGTCGATGTTTACAAAATGCGTGGTTATCATCTAATAACTTGGTGAGGAGGAACATAAATGGACTTACAAAAGCTATCATATTACTCATCACGTACGGGGATTTGCAGTCATCAAGCTAACTAACAGTAGTTGAGCATGTTTCAAAGTTGTAAAACGCTGACCTGTTTCTCTTTTTATGTTCTTTTCTTTTCAAACGTGCACCATGGTCATCTTGATGAGATGAGACTAGAATGATGATCGATATTCCTCTCTACTAATAAAGGATGCAGCTCCAAAGCTATAGCCATCTTGCTTTCACTAAAATATAACACCACCGGTAACAAAATCCACCGTATAATTTTAACAATTTCATTGTCTTTAGAATAATTATTCGGTTTCTAAAAGAACCGACACGCACACATGCAGGTTCTAGACTCAATTTGTTTTGATCGTTGTAATTCTTAGAGCCACCGAAAAAGTTGCTCGAGTGAGAAAATTTAGAACCTTAGAACAAGGACGATAATAGGGTTGCAAGATCTGATCTTGCGATCGATCGAGCTTTAGGAGCATATCGTGATCTCCAGAGTTAGAAGCTGATACAACTTTTTTCTGATGTACGTCTTTCCTGCTTACCAAGCAGAAGAAAATAACAAACAAACAAACAAACAAGAGCAAACATGGACGATAAAAAAAAAGAAAAGAACGGGTCAAAGAAAACAAGAAATGGGGCTTTCATGCCGTCGGGTCTCCATCCATGCCCTGTGTCTCTTATATTCCTGAGGGCCTACACTTTTGTCCATTTCCAAATCCAAGCCCTGGGAGAATTTTTGTCTATCTGTCATCTCGAGTCTAATCGATCATGCACCACGGAAATCACATAAATCTTGCGTGTTTTTCGTTTGCTTGTGGTCTTGGTTTCCCCTGCCTTTTTGTTTTCCTCTGCTACCATGTTGAGCTCTCCATAAGATGCCAGCATTTCACCCACCAACATTTATAGCTATATGTGACAACACGATCCATATTAATGATGGTTTCACTGAAAATCTCGAAAGAATTCATGTGATCTTACCTCCAAAAAAATAAGAAATGTGGAACTCGGTGATATATTATGGTTGCTAGACAAGCACTGGATTCCATCAGATAATATGATTGCCAGTCATATCGGAGGCCATAAAAGCAATACATAACATCAATATTCAACAACCTGGAATATCTCAAGAACAAGGTATTACTATTTTTTTAAAAAATAAAGCGAGTCGTTGAATACATCACAGGCCCAAATGCATACGCCGACACTGCCAACGAGTGCAAATTAACAACGGGAGTACGTAGTCCGCTTGGTTGAATTCATATCCCAGCTGGAAATGGTTCCATTAGTCATCAAATCTTGATCGAGGTTTATCTCATGGATTTTGGTTGTGTATCGCCCACAACTTAATCAAGACCCTTACACCAAAGAAAATGATACTTTTGCATGCATCTTATTCAAACACCAACAAATTAAGACAGAATCCGGCTCTCTATAATTAGCATTAATTAGTTAGGCATTTTTCTTGGAGTAGTGGTTGGAAAAAGTAAGAACATTATGAAGTCCGGGCACGTAAAAGATAAGGTCTCTCCAACTAGTGAGTGCCAATACCAATCAAGGTATACATGATAGAAAGATCGAGAAGCCAGCTATTAATTTGCTACTGTGAATTGCTAGCTTGTGGAGGATGTTAGGATAGGAAAATTTTGGTCCATCTGCACGTCATCTCGAGTCGAATTGATCATACGCCGCACACCACGGAAATTGCATAGATCTTGTGTGTTTTTTGTTTGCCTGAGGTCTTGGTTTCTCCTGGCTAGCCTTTGTTTGTTCTGCCAAGCAGTTGGGCTTTCCGCAAGATGCCGACATGTCACCCATCAATATTTATAACCACAGGTCACCGAAACTTTGAAAGTATTCATATAATCTTACTTCCAAAAAAATGAGAAATATGCAAATCCAGCGATATATTATGGTTGCCAGAGAAGGTCATATGAGAGGCTAACAGCAATAGATAACGTGGATATTCATTTCAAAGAACAAGATTTTTTTTTTTTTTTTTTTTTTTTTTTTTTTTTTTTTTTGTAAATTAATTTTCTGCTGCACTTTGCTGTATAGTCGTCGTAGAATATACAATACGTCAACTTGCAGCTATATATATATATATATATCCTGATGTAGACTTTCATTATAAGGCTTAGGCCCATATATCTGAGTAACCATGCATGGAACCTCACCTTCTGGCCACAGTCCCCCACAAATAATAAATGCTAGGCTGCCTTCCTTAACTACAAGAACCCTAGCTCACCTATGATGCCAACCTTGTCGGTCGATGACCCGAGAAACCCCAAGACATGAGTATAACGCAACATTCCTCTAAAACGACGGGACGACCAAAGAGGTGCCTATTGTGGTCCTCATGTCACTCCTTTCACCCGACATCGGGTGTCGGAACAGTGAATGGATAAAGACACCACACCAGCACACAATAATATTCTTCATCTAGAGGAGAAGAAGAAAAGAGAGGTGATGAAATCCCTTTATAGAACAGATACTCGTCACACCCATGAAACAGGAGGGGAGGGGAGGGGAGGGGGGAAATTTGGTAAACAGGTGGTGGAGAGAAGATAACAAAGAGCACGTACGTTCGGAGGTCATGGTCACAGATGCCTGCGTTTATGAAAGAAAGCCAAGGAAAGGGACCTCGAGAAATATGCAACACAATTGCTGTCAGGTTATAAACCATCACATCCATGTAAGATCGATATATGCTGGCCCTCGCACCGGATCCGAGGCTCGCGGTGGGTTGGAGATGGATCTTTTGGGCTGGTGCAGTGAATGCTTAAAAACTACAGGAACGGTTTTAGGTGCACGACGTGGAGCCTCTGATGCCTACTGTTGAGAAGCATGCAGGGCCATGCTGAAAGGAACGGTGGAAGCACAGCCCAGCATGCCGTTTGTCGTTACGCGCACGCGGTCGGCGTTCCTGAAGCTCGCATATGCTTCATTATCGCACGTGTGTTAGCCTAAGTCTACCATCGTTCTGATCAGAATATTTCTTAATTATTATCATTCATGGAAGAAAAATCTTGATTAATTAGCTCTACAATGCATATGCATCATATACCTTCCAACTTCCACGAAGTTTAATTAATTTCTTGCTAAATATTCCTAGCTAGAGCGAAATCAAATCTTTACACATCGTCTTATCGATCATTGTTTTCTGTCTTCTTTAAAAGCAACGCATCGGTTGCATGCAAGGATAAATCAGCTGGGAGCTAGCTGTGGTACTCATGGAGTTCGGAGTTAGAAATAAAAATAAATGGTGCAAGCCTCTACATCGAGTACGTGATCGATCATCATAGAACCAACCTTACGGTAGATCAACCTCAATAACAGCCTTTCCTTGGATTCCGGATGGTGGGATCGGACAAGCGACGCTCATTGATAGCGAGGGACCACCAGACTAGCAGATAGCCCACACTTAGACTACGTACAACCAGATACTGACATGATTAACACTTGTTTTGGAGCGCAAGCCCCACTTCCATGGAAAACCAAAGCTCTTTTCTATGTTCGTTCCATGATAAGTCAAGGGGACGCGATATATCTGACGCAATAATGCTTTGGGATCCTTGCACCAGGGAACCTGGCCTCAGTAGTCAATCACGATCTTTATCCAACATTTCTCTAAAATATATATCGGTATGCTCTTTCTTGCTTGAACCAAAGTAACAAAGCCTGACATAAGTAAGTTAGGCAAGAGAGTTGGGCTGGCATAAAACAATATATAAGAACAAGGTTGAAAGTCTCTAACTGCACCACTAAATTGGTTGGAAGCCGAAGCTTTCAAGTGGGCATGGTTCGGTCAAAAACAGTTTCACAACCCTGTATCTTTTGATTTAAGATAATGCAACTTGAACCGGCGCTCGAGCTCTACGAAGCCTCGAAAGCCACCTAAGACTGCGACCAGAGCTTCGAGTATTCAAAGACATGTCGTGTAGGATGGTAAACAGCTATTAAAGGGAGATTTGTTTCTTAATTAGACTGTTAATTTTAATAGAAACAAGTGTTCTTGAATATATCATTAGGTTAATTATATTTTTCCCTCGAGGAAGATCGGCCCGTAAAGAGCGGGAGAGCGCATTCGCTTTAGGATTAGATTAGTATTTTCAAGTTGCAATTGATACGGGCATTGCCTTCCAATGTGGTGTTTGGAGGAGACATTAAGTTACTAAGCATTAATTTGCATGCAGCTTTTGGTAATTTAATATGAGAATGTTGAATTAATGCGAGAAAAATGTTATTAGCTTTGCAACGAGATAAAATTGTCGGGTAGCAATCATCAAAACATGAACTTCAGGTGAAAGGACTATATATCTAGTTTCCGGCTGACTGTCTCTTCAGATGATAGCGCCGGCCCGCCGCTGTTTTCATATAGTTGTTTGTCTCCATTAAGAATTCTCAGGGGGTCATCTCCATCTTGAGTAGAGAAAACATATAATAGAAGTGCATTTATTTGTTTGAAACCTATAAAAATTCAACATTCTGATAAATATATATACCAAAGGAATAAAAAGTAAATTGATAGCCGGTCCCTCCATTGGTCTGTCTATAACTTTTAATCCCACATGTTTTGAATTTTAAGACCTCCTAAGCTTTTAAAGGTTATTTACCTCTCGGTCCTTAGCAGCTATATATACTCATTAATTTACACCCATTGTACAGACAGTTACAAAGAAATATGTATGCAAAGATAATATAATTATATGCAGGAAAAATATAAGTATTCGTAATATAACTAAAAGTACGTGCAAATCTCATATAAGTGTGTGCAAAAGTAAAAATGAAATGTTAACGGACAAAGAATCATATGTTAAAGTCTGGTCAAAGAAAAAATTTTGACCACTGATAAGTGGTGCAGTTGATTGTGAGATTTTTCTCACAACCAGTTGGCAGGGATTCGAGTCTTGATTTAGACATATTTTGACGGAAAAATTTAGAAATAAAATAAAAAATAAAAAATAGTTCAAAAATAAAATCAAAAAAAAATAATAAAATAATTCTGGAGTTCCTTTTAATAAATTTTGTCCACTGGAGTCAAACATTTCCTAGCTTGGATTGGGGGACCGTCTGGACGTGGGCGTCAAATATTTCCTGGCTCGGATTAGTGGAGTCAAACATTTCCTAGCTTGGATTGGGGGACCGTCTGGACGTGGGCGTCAAATATTTCCTGGCTCGGATTAGGGGATCGTCTGGGAATGGCTACGCCTGGACCTAACTTCTTTCCTTTTTGTTAAAAAAAAAAAAAAAAAAAGAAAGAAAAAAAGAAAGAGAAAGAGAATGAATGAAGAAGAAGAAAGAAAGAAGGAAGGGAAGAAAGAAAGAAAGAACTCTGCATCAAGTTTCAAAAAATTAAATATACGTTAGTTGGAAAAGCTTGTTTTACCTTCATCTATCTCTATGCAGTATGTATATTACCTATAGATTCTAGGCAGAGAGATCAAGATATAGAGAGAGACTGGGGATGTCATTTTCTAGTAGTGAGACGAGCGGTCAACAGATGGGATTGTGGGAGACAAGGGACAAGGTCACGGGTTTGAGGAATGGGCTTAAACTATTGTTTTCCCTCCTCCCCCTCCTTTAGGTAAGGTAAAGAAATGACTACAAATGCCAACATAAAGGTCAACGGTCGACTCTTTTTGTGTGACTTCCAGCCCACGAGTTTTTTTTAAAATAATATTTTTTAATAAATATTTATTAAAATAAAACTTTTTGGAATATATTTATATAAATAGCATTGATTTACGTGAATACCGCATCAGCAGAAGCTTCATTTTGAAAGGAGCCATAGGTATAACCTGTGATTTCAAATTTCAAAATAAAAATATAAAAAATATTAGGATAACATAATAAAATTAAAAATAAAAAAAATAAGAAAAGCAGCAGGTTGTACCTATAGCTTCACCTTATTCCTGTACATTCCTTTTCCAAATAACAAATTAAAAAAAATAAAAAATATATAAATAAAGTTATAAGTTATTACCTTAATAATATTATAAAATATTAATATTAAAAAACAAATTTATTAAAATACATAATAATAATATAAATATATATAATATATTAAATTATAAATTATATTATAAAATATAATAAAAATTTATAATATAATATAAAATTTATAATTTAACAAGTGCTAGTCCGATCGTCAGTTCGGTCACCAGTCCGATCGTCAGTTCGGTCACCAGTCCGATCATCAGTTCGGTCACCAGTCCGATCGCCACTTTGGTGCCAGTCTAGTCATCAGTCAGCCCGCTAGGCCGGTGCCAGTCCAATCATCATAATCGGGTCTCTGAGGGCACATGCGAGCGGGTGTCCATCATGTCCCAAGCTCGCACTGACATTGCCATGCTTGCATCCCGTCGCCTTTGATCTTGCCACTCAACAGATGCCCTATCCCATCATGCCGCACTGACGGCACTGGACATGCGGCCACCGTCACCACGATCAATACACACATCATAAAATTATATCATAATATATAATTTATAATTTAATATATTATAATATATTAATTATTTTTTAGAATATAAAATATTCATTATAATATTGTTATAACCTTAATAATATTATTAAGGTTATAAGGTTATAACTATATTATAATAAATATTTTATATTCTAAAAAATAATTAAATATTATAATATATTAAATTTAAATTATAAGATAATTTTATGATGCGCGTGCACGGTTGTGATGGTGGTGTCGCGTCTAGTGCTGTCGATGCGGCATGATAAGATGGGGCATTTGTTGAGTGGTAGGGCTAGAGATGACGAGGCACGAGCACGGTGATGTCGGTGTGAGCCCGGGACACAACGGACATCCACCCACCTGTGGCCTTAGAGACTCGTCGTGGCAACTGGACTGGTATTGGCTAAATAATAAATTTTATATTATACTATAAAATATTTACTACATTTATTATAATATCTATAAAATTTATTATATATTATAATAAATCTTATTTTATAATACTAATATTTTATAATATTATTAAGGTAACAACTTATGACTTTACTTATATATTTTTATTTTTTATTTTTAAAATTTTTATTTGAAAAATGAAGGTACAAGAATAAGGTGAAGCCACGGGTGCAACCTACAATCGGTACAACCCATAGCTTCTCTTAATTTTCTTTAACTTTTAAATTTTAAATTTTATATATTATTTTAATTTTTTTATATTTTAATTTTAAAATTTAAAGCTGTAGGTTTTACTTGTAGCTTCTGATGTGGCATCCATGTAAACCAAAAATGCTACTTTTTATAAGTATATTCCAAAAAACTTTATTTTAATAAATATTTATAAAAAATATTATTTTTTAAGAAATTATCCTAGACCTGGTATACCAACTTAGTGGTAGACTAGGCCATTTCAATTTGCGACGTGGATTGGACAGGCATTATTGCATAAAGGATAAAAAATGATCCATCCTACTCCGTGCCACTCTCCCTCCCTATCCATTCTCGGGATGGGCACTAAATCTCCTTTGTTTCTCCTTCTATCTCTCGTTTCCTCTTCTCTCTCCATGGGCGGTGGCGCCATCGTCGGCATTTCCTCCCCATTGGCACCTCCATTGCCTTTCCTGCCACCATCTACTGTCTTCTTCATCTTTATGTGCTTCACCCTCTCCATCATCATCTTTCCTGCATCCTTGCCAAGCTTAAACTGCTCGCTGCTAACCTTGACCATATGGTCATTTCCATAGCTATCATTAATGGCATAGCCCTTTGGATCCTCGTCGTGTGTCCTCACCATCGCCCTCTCTGGTGCTGAGTCCATAATCATCTCCCTCTAAATCCTTTTCTCCGATGCTTCCTTCATGACCGCCACTGCTCCTCCCCTCTACCTTGTGCTTATTTAGATAGCCCTCCTTCAAGATCAACTAATATCTCGAAACTCTCGAGAGTTGAGATCGATGCTCGAAAGGCACGAAGAAGAGCGGTACCTAGGAGGCAGTCAGGCAAAGCATGCTCAGGAGAGGGTGGGGCTCAGATTACCAACGGTGCTAGCTCAGCGGAGCGCTTGGAAATGGTTTGCGTTGAGAAATGTTTGATACAAGATATAAATTTATGCAATCTCTTACTATCCGAAGATGAGTATGTTAATCCAATATCATCAAAATGCTGGCTGGACAGTACACGAAAAGGTGCCAACTAAATAGTATGAAGAATAAGAAAAGATCTTAGTCCCTCGTCTACTCCACACCACCAAGATACTAGTTAGATAATACGGGAGGTGTTGGCTGTATATTAGAGGAAACAAGAAGAGCCCCTGGCTCCTCATCTATCCCATCCAACACGGATTCCAAAAATTAATCCTGATCAAGTCATTCATAGTATCTTTTCTCAAACTCGCACTAAATATATATGAAGACGCTATCCAGTTAGATTACTATCTTGGTGGTGGCTAGCCAGGACTTCGTCTGCCCAAAAGAAAGTGCAAGGACTCGATCGAAAGCTTGCTCTCCCTCCTTATGCTGAGTTGGCGAGCTGGTCCACGTGCTAAGAATGGATTACCCGGTCCACATTCTCCTGTAAATCTCGCTCAACATTCCCACTTGAGAGAGGAGAGAGAGAGAGAGAGAGAGAGAGAGAGAGAGGGGACGCCGAAGCAGCCGTCCAGAGATTTTGAAATTACAGGAGCCCAATCGAGACCGTTGGTTGCGCACGAGATTCGAGGAGGCCGATCGGGGGGGGGCTTCCCTCTGCCGCCGGCGAGGCCGGGCCCATTCGAGCCAAACCTCGCCTCGACTAGTGGGCGCCTCGGTCGGGTGCCTGCGCCACGTGTCGAATCCAGCACATCGCTTCGTGTGGGCCCCGAATCAACGTCGTGCTCGTGACGTCACGTCGTGGGTTTAAGCTTCGGCGATACTATTGCCGTCGTGGCGATTTATCTCCATCGATATCAATAAGTCTCGGCAATAATCGTATAGCATCCGACGAGCTAGGATATGGACCTAATTCAATTCACCATAAAGCCGGCCAAGGCTTTCCAAGTGTCCCTATTATTTATCATCATGTCCGGGCCCTTGACTAGCCATGCCCCCGATAGAGAAAATTTTTATACATTACTGGTGATAGAAAAAAAATATATCACACAATTTAATTGGATCATATAAATCTCGTATTTCGATATATATTCGATACTATAAATTTTTTAAAAAATAAATAATAAAAATATCTTTCTTATAAAATTTTTTAATTTGGATTATGACATTCCTCAACTTGAATTATGATGCTCATATATTATAAGGCAAAGAAAAATTTTTATCATTGAAAAAATTCAAAAATTTTCAATGATAAAAATATCTCCCATCTTACGATATCCCGTGAACATGATTATAATATCCTATTCACAAATAAGTATCATACAAGAAAGGCATTTTCATCATTCGAACATATATTTAATGCCTGCACTTTACTTTTTATTAAAAAATTCTGAACGATGAAAATGTCCTTTCCTTATGACACTCATTTGTGAACATGTTATAACCCATGTTCATATGATGTCATAAGGCTAAGAATATTTTTGTTATTAAAATATTTTAAAAAAATTTAATAACAAAAATATCTTTGATTTTATGACATCCTGTAAACGGGGGTTATGATATCATGTTCACAAGTATCATAAGGAAAGTACATTTTTATCATATAAAAATGTACTTAATGTATGTAGTTTATTTTTTAAAAAGCTTTTGAATGATAAAAATGTACTTTCCTTGTGATATCTTTTTGTGAACAAGGTATCATAACCGTGTTCACAAAATATCATAAAGTCGAGGATATTTTCATCATCGAAAAATTTTAAATTTTTTAATGATAAAAATATTTCTTGATCTTATAATACATGTTGTGACCAAGTCCAATCGATCCACTGTCAGAGAGAGAGAGAGGCAGCATTTCAATTTTGAGCAAAGTCCTTTTCAAAATATGGTACAACTATTTACATGAAAAATATAATCCAACTATCTCATGTTATCCCGATGTTCTTTAAAATCTTGTCTTTCATGTGTATCTTGTGCGTCTCAACTTGCTCTTTGATGGATCATAATTCCATTCATTTATCAATCATGATTCCATTGGAATCAAACATATATATCCTTGTAAATATTTATGCCTCTCAAATCACCAAAAGCAATGGATGAATTATCATGCGAGTGCGTGCATGGTGTACCAAATTAGAGTCTTGCAATTAAGACGGGATTGCTGTGAGGTTAAAAGGGTAAATGGGAGTGGACCGTGGACAATCGGCAATGTCCATCATAGGGAGCAAGAAGGTAGATAGGCTTATCAACCTTTTTGTCCCCTGATCTTGATTAATAATAAGAGGGCTCCAACTCGATCTCTGATTTGACACTTGCATTTTGTACTGGCCATGTGATTCCCTGTCACAATTGCATGCATATATATATATATCAACTTTAAGGCTCGTGCCTACGATGTCAGGTCCACCATTTGCTTTTTCTTGATTTAAAATCGAAAGGAAAAGTAAAAATTTCTTTGATCCACCGCCCCTTTTGACAATACATGTATGTCATATGCACATCTGGTATTGGCCATATATATATATACATGTATTTCATATGCACATCTGGTATTGGCCATATATATATATATATGTATATCATATGCACATCCGGTATTGGCCATATATAATGTTGGAAGACACCTGCCAAAATGTCTGCACCTTATCAAGCCAACATGTTTCTAAGGCTCATGGGTGCACCATTTGATGTTTCAAGTAATTTTGCTGAAACTTTTGTGACTAGCTACTACTTTTCTCATCATCCTTAATTTCATTAATTCTTTTCTAAATTTGTTGCCCACAAGGAGATGATCGAAGATGTATCGATTGCAATCCCAATCCAACCCAAACATTTTAGAGGAATCCATATGGCTTTTTCATGAGACGAGAGAACATGGGGTGCCTAGTCTAAATAGGCCAATTAATTAAATTATTTTAGTACTATAAGTTTCTTATCATTGTTATAGCAGTTCTTAGTGATAAAGGCCTTATTTTCCCAATAATTGTCTAGGTTTTAGTGAAATGGCTTTATCGATCCTCTTTTTTCTTCTTCTTCTTCTTCTTCTTCTTCTTCTTCTTTTCTAGAAGTATATATTCACGTTTATTTTGCTTATCTCTAACATGACATATATTAGATAATATTAATTACATAATTACAAATATTGACCGATTATTCTTAAATGATTCTAAATAAAGAATGGCTTGATTACTTTGAGATGCAATAAGAACGGTAACTCAAATACTGAATTGCCAAGCAAAATCTCAATGGAAAATGGGTCTTTATGATTAAGTGCCGATGTGGGTACAATAGCTTATCCAACAATTCAGCTTCTTGTATGGTGAGATTGCTATCATAGCCACTGGTTATTCATCTATAAGTGAAATCTTTTATGAATACCATTAGAATGAGATAATATCCTTGCGAGAAGAGATTGGCCATTAATCTTGAATAAGATATATTCCAACACTTTTTAACAAATTCCATGACTAACTTTTACCATTTAATTAAATGAGTATTGTTGATGTTGAATCTCCATCGATCGGATGGAGGGGTTCTTCCACTGGATCACCGTGAACTAGAACCTGCAAAACAGATACCTGATCGAAAGTTTTCTGGCGGGGGACACTCCGATGCCAAAGTCAAAAAAGGACTCAGGCAGCAACAGAATTGAGAGCTTGAAAACAGAGAAGGAAAGGAGAAGAATTCGAATTTCTGGGAGTGAGCTCAGCTTACCTTGAGTGTCCCCTCTTACCAGTATTTATAGGCTCCAATCGTAACTACTTTCGATTATGCAAGTTGGCAAACGCAACACTTCATAACCGTAAGTAGTGGCGATCGGAGAATCAGTTATTTCGGAGCTTATCCACTTAGAGAATTTCAATCATGTGGGTGGTTGCAACGGTTAGAACAGGGTTTGCTGTTCTAACATTGAAAAGGCTCACATGCTTAATATGCCTCTTTCCTTTTAGAATAGATCCGAATTGTAGCTAAACATTTCCTTTAGTAGCGCTCCTAAAGAGAATGTTAGCTACACGCCTCAGAAAAGATTTTTTGGAAATAATGAAACCAAACACTTACAGTTCGAAAAAATGAGATAATACACTCTTCGGATTAGACTGAAGGAGTAAATCCAAAGACATGAATCACTAGGCATAGTCTTCGGACCAAGGTAACAATACGAAGCTGAAGATAATTAATAAGCTTGGCTCCAAACTATAGATGTGAAGATATTAGGTGTGGTCTTCGGACTAAGATAACGATACGAAGCCGAAGATATAGAGTTAATAAACTGGGCTCTAAAATAAAGATACGAAGCCGTAGATATTAGGCATGGTCTTCGGACCAGGATAACCATACGAAGCCTCCAAGACAAGAATATCCTTTTGTAGACCAGAACTTTCATCAAGTCTAAGAAATCTCCTCCGATGCATAATAAATCCAAAGATTTAAAATTGGTTCAGGAATTGACCCAATAGTTAATTGGATTAAAACCGGGATATCATAATAAGTATAATAGAACTTGTGATGGTGTTGCACAACTATCTCTCTCATATATATATATATATATATATATATATATATATATATATATATATAGAGAGAGAGAGAGAGAGAGAGAGAGAGATCTTATTTATTACATGCATGTCTCGAGACGAACTCTAACTTTGCAAACTGAAGCCATGGCTAAAATAACTAAGATTATAATAAGGTATTCTTTGACATGATCCACTCCCCTTTCTTCCGGCTTTGGAACACCACCAGAGGACCAGAGGTGTTGGACTCCGGATGTTTCTTGTTTCCTTGTACGGCAATGAGGTCCAAATATATAATTAATTATGAATATTTTACACCTTTCCTTGGGAACTTGAAATAACTAAATGAACATGTTTATGTTGCAATTACCATGTATTCCACTCCATTCAGTTATTAATCAATCAACCCCGTGCTTTAGATCAGCTAATTGGGAATCAGAATCTGAAATTGGAAACTTCCACCACAGATGTTTGCTATAGTAATTTTGTATCACTATCCAAGTATATATAGAGGCTTATAAATTGATCGATAGACATTGTTTGCTTAGCTTTAGCCTATAGTATTCAGGTCCAGATCTTGCTAGTATAATCACAAAGTTCATGGCTTATATTGGATCGAATAAAAATAGTCATTTGTAAGTTTAGATAATATTTTGATGTCATAAAATAGATAAAAATGATTTAACAACTCAGCTTTGTCATTCAAAAACTTGTTCTTTAAATTGGCACAATGATACGTGACATGCAGTGGAGCAAAGTAAAAGTTGCACATGTAGTTGAGTGATTATTTCTAAGTGTTTTTATGAATTACCGTATGTTTCTTAAAATACATGACAATAAAATTTTGTAGATTATTAATTGAGTATTATTTCCTCATAAGCATTTCATATATTATCAATTATAAATAATATTTTTTTAATGTTTATTATTGTTTGTATAATTTGCTTTTGTTTGTTGCCTAAGACCATATTCCTACCAACTCCTAATTTGCAACTCTAGTTGTCAATACTACAAAATATCTCTATATAATGAATGGTGGATGCAAATGCAAATTTAAGGAGCACTAGACAAAATGGACTTTATGATTTCGCCTCAATGATAATTGCTCTTAATATTTTAAGGTTATTTCAATTGTGTGACATGTCCCATCTCCAACCTATAGATAAAGATTATAGACAACATGCAAAACTTGCACATTGCTTATTTTATGAAGTTAGTTAATCCAGAAAAGAGGTTGAGATGAGTAGGTAGAAAGTAGAATTGGTGCTAAAGATAACGTTGTTATATCAGAAGAAGTGACCAAGCCATCTTGCAAGTAGACTAAGTGAAAGGGTTGTATGTGCATTACCTTATTATATAAAAAAGTATCACTAGATGTCATTGATGAGCCTGATAAGAAGATGATGACAAAGTTTATGCAGCAACAAAGTCAGTAGCACTAATAAATAGATCAAGCAATTGATCAAATAGCTCAACTACATAGTTGCCCTGAATGAAAAGGAATCTGCAAAAATTGTCATTGAAATTATAGTTTCTAGCATCTTGAAGATGGTTAAGGAGGATAGAGATAGCCAACCAGGCGATAGGATGGGAGTGGATGGGGATTGAGATGGTGAAAAATAAGAAAATAAATGGACTTGGATTGGATAAATGTAACAAGACAAATAAATCTATTATAGATAGTCCATCAATTGTCCCAGAATTGGATTGCCTATTAGTTGTATCATATAAAAAATATTCTTCATCAAACATAATGTCCCAAGATATATGGGTACGGCCAATAGATAAAAGTAGCATCTATATCCATAATAACTAAGCAGATAGTCAAGAAAAATATAAGTTATAGACCAAAATTTGAGCTTGTAAGCATTGATGGAGATTGGGATAGCATAAACAACCAAAGACTTAGAGAAAAGAATAGTCAAATTATTGTCCAAATAGGTTTTTCCAAGAAGACTTATTTCGAAGCAATCATGTGAGTAACCTATATTGAAAAGAAAAACAAAAGCTTCAAAAGCAATGTCCTAAAAAGAAAAGTGCAATATTCGATTCAGCAAGTAAGATTAAACCTATCTTAACTGCATATCAATGCTTGCTCTTTGCTGTCTATTTTGTTAATGGGTATTTTAAACATGATATGCAATATCTTATACCATTCATTTTGAGTTCATGTTTGAATTGAGAAGAAAGGAATTCATGTATACCATCCATTTGAAGAAATTTAATTTTATAATCAAGAAATGTCCAATATGAATTCGAAACATATGAAAAATATGAGACATTTGATCAATGTTTCGAAGAAAAATACTTTGAGAATTTAAAAAAAATCATCAAAAAAAATAATATTCATAACCAAATGGATCCCAAGTATCTATATGAACAAGCACAAGCAATTAGAAGCAATATTATAAAAGCAATAATAAGGGAGTTGATGATCTTTACTCAATAAACATGAATTACATTAACCACAACGAGAATAAACAAATATAATAGATGATAAGAATAAAATTGTATTGACCGTAAAAAAATCTACATGGCCAAAATGCATGTCAATGCCATAGAATATTGGTTGTAGGAGTATATGGCATGAACACCTTTGGAGACAAGTTAGGGGCATCCTTATTTGGAAGATAATAAAGGTTATTTTTAAAAGGTCTGCGAAGCAAGGTTTTGTTGGTTTCTTGGTCCTTGATAACAAAATGAGATGGGTGAGATTCAAAAAAGCTACTATTGTTCCAAATAAAGTAAGAGAGAAATAACAAGATTTTTTGAAACAATCAGGATATATAAGATATTTTGTAAATACAAAAAATGATACAAACAAGAAAGCGAGGAAGAATCAATGTGGATAGTTAGAAAACCCAATCCATCTCAAGCATAATCAGATCTTGACCCCTATAATTAAATTAGAGAGATGAGTAATCGCTTGATGCGTGGCACCGGTGTTAGGAATCCACATACAATCACCAATACCAAATAAATGAGAGGGAACAAAAGCTACATGAGCCTATGGTGAGAGGAATCGTTAAGATAAAATATGCGATTAAATTATTGACAACATGCTTCTATTGTAAGGCCATTTTCGTTCCAAATTAAAGTTGGCATCGTACCCATCTTTGATTATTCTTGTAATTATCATGATAAGAGGTATTAAATTGAGTTACATTATCTACAAACTCGATTTCTACAATGCCATGCTACAAAAAGGATGCTTAGTTATGAGGAGCAAATATTGAAGTATATTGCAGTTGTGTAGGGGATTTGGACTAACTAATACCAACATGGATCATAGGCTATTGAAAAGGCGAAACTTGAGAAGTTTATTCTAGATTGCCAGGCATGCTTCTTATGTCAATAGCATGCCATCATGTTTTGAGTATTGGTCAATCTCTTTTCTGAGCATTAAGAGTTATCACATACAAGTAGTTTTCACTGTTGATCACATACTACTCGTACTGATTATCATGGAAATATGATGTCCAATTGAAATAAGAGAGTCAATCAACCCTTTGGCCTCGTGAATATATTTGAAGATCAAACAACTCTCCCTACATACGTGTTGTTGAAAGTTGCATACAAAGAGTCTAGGCCCAAGCATTGTTACGAGCAATAATTAATTGCTCCAAGATTATTTAACTTTTCATGTCAAACCAATACGCACCGTAGATAGCCAACCATGTAATTGGATGCTGTATTCATGATCTAGCCAAGGTAAATTGGTCTCTCATGATCCAAGTATAATACTAGGATCAAGGTTGGTCATGAAGGTGCCATTCTTCTTAATAATGACAATGGCTAGCGGACATTGATAAGAGTTATCACATAAGAAATCAAAGATTTTCATATATGGAATAAAACATATTTTTCAAACAAGTAATTTTAGGTCGCTCCAACCTAACACCGATGGATGGGGGAAGAAGAGCTATTTTGCTTAGAAAAAATGAATAAAATGATGGCATAAGATCGATGGGGAGAGGGGAGAGTAGGGCAAAGAAAAATGGGATATTTAGAGAGAGAATATCAAACAACAATCATAAACGACATGCCTGGAAAAAGAAGGGGATGAAAGATAAGATCGATAGATGCAAATCAAAGATGCTTTGATATCATGGAAAAAAAAATGAAATTATAAAAAAATTATCTTTCTCGATCTATTATGGTGAAAAGATTTACATTTTTTTTTATAATTTTTTATAATAGTAATAGATATGAGAATAGAAATGTATAATAATAAATCTCTAAAATATATTTTAAGAATTCCGCACGAAGATTCCACAATTATCCTAAAAAAATATATATGAATTCTTTAATGAAAAAATATGCAATAATGGATTCTACCCAAAAATATATATAAACTTTAGTAATTTTTTAAAATATTATTTGGTGACCTTTAAATATTTAGCCGTTTGTTAAGGAGATATATATATTGATGATTTAAACAAATAAGAGTTATCAAAAATGACATTCCACTGTTACTGCGGGGCTTCAAGCATGAGTGGGACTGAAGCCGGCCGTCTTCGCGGACCCTCTCCCTCCCTATTTCCTCCTATAAATATCCCTCACCACCCCTCTTTGTTCCTCCACACTCACAAGGCCCTCTCTCCTCCCCTTCAACCGTGCTCGCTCTCCCATATATCTTTCTACAAAACCATTTCCATTCTCTCAATATCTCCCCTCCCTCCTACTCTTCTTGCTTAATTTGTCACCAGCACCATCACCATGCCAGAAGCTCCAAATCCCACTCAGTCCTTCGCTGCCACCGCAGTCCCCGTCGAGCACCGGAAGGTTCTTGACTACATCGAGGGCGTGACTGTTAATGCCGACCAGGTCCAGCGTCGCGTTCTCTCGGAGATCCTTGTCCAGAATGCGCCTGCCGAGTATCTGCACCGCCACGGGCTGTCCGGCGGTGCCACCGACGACCCCGGCGCCTTCAAGCGCCTCATCCCTGTCATCACCTATGACGATCTCCAGCCAGACATCCTCCGCATCGCCCGTGGCGACACCTCGCCCATCCTCTCTGGCCGACCCATCTCTGAATTCCTCACCAGGTTTGTTAATCATCGATCGGTTTCCCATTAGAACAATTGCCACCGATTAATTAGTACACTAGCTGGTAATGCAGCACTAACTTTTTTGCACGGTCTATTTCACTTGTTGTAGCTCCGGGACATCCGGCGGTGAGCGGAAGCTCATGCCGACGATCGACGATGAGCTCGACCGCCGGTCACTTTTCTACAGCCTGATGACGCCGGTGATGAGCCAATTCGTGCCGGGCCTTGAAAGTGGCAAGGCAATGTACCTCTACTTCGTGAAATCGGAGTCCCGGACCCCCGGTGGGCTCGTCGCCAGGCCAGTACTCACCAGCTATTACAAGAGCCGCCACTTCCTCGAGCGGCCTTTCGACCCCTACAACATACTCACCAGCCCCAACGAGGCCATTCTTTGCCTGGACCCGTACCAAAGTATGTACGCCCAGCTGCTGTGCGGTCTGGTCCAGCGTGCAGAGGTGGTTCGGGTGGGCGCTATCTTTGCCTCCGGCTTCATTCGAGCCATCAAATTCCTGGAGAAGCACTGGCCCCGTCTGTGCCGCGACATCGGGACCGGCATGCTCGACCCCGAGATCACCGATCGGGCCGTGCGCGAGGCGGTCGAGCGCGTGCTCCGGCCGGACCCCGGTCTCGCAGGCCAGATCGAGGCCGAGTGCAGAAAGCCCTCATTGGAGGGCATCATCCGTCGAATATGGCCAAATACTAAGTACATCGATGTCATCGTCACCGGCGCGATGGCTCAATATATTCCCATTCTCGACTTCTACGGCGGTGGCCTCCCATTGGCGTGCACGATGTATGGGTCATCCGAGTGCTACCTCGGTATTAACCTCAACCCTATGTGCAAGCCCAGCGAGGTTGCTTACACCTTGATCCCCACCATGGCCTACTTCGAGTTCTTGCCGGTCCATCATGTCAGCAATGGCGCCAAGGACTACGATCAACGTGACTTGGTCGACCTCGTCGATGTGAAGCTCGGGCAGGAGTACGAGCTGGTGGTCACCACCTACTCCGGTACGAAACGATGGATCAAATTAAACTTTTTATCTCAATAAACGCGGAAGCTTTTGGAGCTTCACTCCCTAGCCTCCATTTACCTCAACATATATATAATATATAATATATATATATATATATATATATATATATATATATATAGTATATAGTGGTGATAATTTTGAAATTGTCATGGCCTAGGGTTGTATCGTTATAGAGTCGGCGACGTGCTTCGGGTGGCCGGATTCAAGAACAAGTCACCGCAGTTCAACTTCGTGCGGCGGAAGAACGTGGCTCTAAGTATTGATTCGGATAAGACGGACGAAGTGGAGCTCCATGCAGCGGTGAGGAATGCGGCCGTGAACCACCTGGAGTCATTTGGGGCGTCGCTTGTGGAGTACACGAGCTACGCCGACACGTCGAGCATCCCGGGCCACTACGTGCTGTTTTGGGAGCTGAAGGCGTGTGGGACGGCGGTGCCGCCGTCGGCATTCGAGGACTGCTGCCTGGCGGTGGAGGAGTCTCTGAACAGCGTGTACAGGCAAGGACGGGTGTGCGACAAGTCGATCGGGCCGCTGGAGATCCGAGTGGTGGAGGAAGGGACGTTCGACAAGCTCATGGACTACGCGTTGAGCCAAGGAGCATCGATCAACCAGTACAAGGCGCCGCGATGCGTGGGCTCGGGGCCCGTGGTCGAGCTGCTTGACGGCAGAGTACAGTCCCGGTTCTTCAGCCCCAAGTACCCCAGATGGGTTCCAGGCCACCAGCAACGGAGCACGGATAATGCTGGGATCTAAAATATACGGATCCTTTGAGGAAAAAATAATGAAAGAAAGAAAGGAGGAGATGTTGCCCTTCGATCATGCATGCTAGTCACCACCACCTTTATAGCTAGATGGATCTCATGCACCCCCCCTCCCCTAGCTCTGGTTTTCTCTTTGTTTTCCTTTTTGTATGAGGTGTCGATGAATCTAGGAATTAATCCACCTTAGACTAGTGTACAAAGTGTTCATTTGAAGTAAGTTTTTATATTATTACTTTTCTTTTTTAATTATAATTTGGAATATTTTTTGGAATTCTCTTTTTTTTTCTTTCTTTGTTTTCTTTTTTTTTGTCTTACGATGGTTTCTCCATGCCTCACACTTTCTAATTTATGCCAGGAATCCTGGTCACCAAAGCCTCATGGGCTGTTCTCAGAAGGAACTCCGAAGCAACCGCACCCGGACCTTCTAATTTCTGGCAGGCAGGAAATAATAATGTGCCCAACGCGTTGTAACGAAGTTCGGACATAAGGTCCGACACATGATCTTTATGAATTTTAGTTGGTGGACGGCTAACTTTCTCTGCTTGTTTTGTGTCGGCACTTTTCTTCCGGCTTGGCTGGCATTAGTTCCGTGCTAGGAATCAACGACGTGTTCAAATTAATAAATTTAGGAGAGAGAGCCTGGCAGCCTCATCTGAGTTGGCGATTAAAATTGGCCACATTCAGGACTTTTTTTCTTTTTTTTTTTTTTTTGGTTGGGGGAAAAAACACTCTTTTGAAAAACTTTTGTTGCCGTGGTTGATATGGTCACAACATGATATTATTTGTTGGGCATATTGCCTTCCATGCGTAGTGTTTTAGTTCCGGAAAGCTTTCGCATGGATAGGAGCTTTCCATATTTTCAAGATAAAAGCAGCATACCGAAATTATCAAGGATAATATTTTCATCGGTACTGATTGTGATTTCATATCCTTTAACTCTAAAATTTGAATCGCAACGGAATTAATTAAATAAAAAGATTTATCCTGGATAAATGGAATTGGCTATTGGAAAGCAACATATTCTGAGAAGGATCCGGAAGAGAAGGTCAAGTGGATTGAGAAGCCAGTGGGAGCAAGATTATAATACTTGTAATTTTGATTATCAATTAACAGACAGATCGGTGCATGTTACTAATGCTACAATATATTCTGAAATCCGGCGTCAACAAATAATTAACTTGTAAGTAAATAGGTGGGCGATACCTCCATCCGAAAGCTAAAATGAAGCTTGTGAGAGGTAATGGATAGATATCTTGAAGTGTGAATAAATAGATGAGGAGGAAATTTGTTATCTGTTTCCTGGCCACATACCATCCTATCATGGCGTTCCTGGCTTTTGATGACACAAAGGAAACAGATTCCTGACAACAACTGCCACATCTGGTGAGATATAATATCTACAGTGCACGATATATGTCCGAAAGAGAGTGCGTTGTGGTATCGGACAAGCTTCGAGGGAACCGTTTCCTTACATTCCCCGGCTTAAAGAGGATTCCTGTTGGGGGCCTGACACCCATAAACGGTAAACTTATCCAAATACCAGCAATAAAACAAAAAAAAATTGGATGGCTCTGCATGTGCTACTCAACTTCATACGGGGCCCAACTCGGCAGTATTATTTGGACCCACGGGGTGCATGTGTTGTTGGTGGGTCACATGATAAAGCCCAATATCCTTCCTTTGTTTTCATTTTTAGAGCAATAAGATGATTTTTTTTTTAAAAAAAAAAAAAAAAATGTTTCGAAACCATATGTAACCTTACGTTATACGTTGAAAATTCTAAATTCCTTAACTATTGGCTATTTTCATGGTTGCGGCGTTAGCCAGGTCGGTGTCTGAGTGATCCGGTCTTTAATTAGGGCACATAAAATGCCGAAAAGCCGTAATTATTGGGCCAAAAAAAATTATGAGGTGGCATTAATGTAGACATTCTCCCCAGAAAATGTTGTACTTTTGGAAAATTTGCATGCTAAGAAGATTTCAGCATTTTTATGTCAAGGAAAATCAGCTAGTGGATTGGATGGCAAATAAGAAGTTCATGTTCCCTATGAGAAGGAAGAATATTGAGTGATTATTTGGAGATTGTTGGAGTAGATGCCTTCCTACAATGGCTAAATAGTAGTTACTTGAGGTATGAGAGGAAGTTCAAGTAGGATTATAGTACTCCAACCTTCTGTAAATCATAGCTTGCCGGTCTTGTGCCAAAAGTCAAAGGATAAGAATACATTCAACCCACGATGATGCATGTCACTCACCTATGATTGGGGTACCTCCGCTAATTCTCTTAACTTCAGGAGATAGATGTTATTGATCCAAGTCAGGAAAGGGGGAACGTTTCAGGATGTAGAAGCATGATAATATTATTCAGGAACACCTAATCGAGATCATCAATTCCACTTCGATTGATATCTTTGTGAGCATGCACCCTCATGTATTCTTTCTTTATTTTCGCTTATTTTTTTTCAGCTAGATGATAATATTTTTGTTAAGAAAAATCACGACAAGAAATAATCTTTCGATGTTAGCTAAATTAAGATGAATAAGACATCTAGATCTAAATAATGCTGATGTTTTTGCTAAATATCTGTATGCATCGTCTATCCTGCAATTTGGTATCACCAATCAATTCCTAAATGTATTCCAAATATTTGTACGACCAAAGATAAATGCCATTGCTCCTCAAAGTTGAATTAAACATGGCCATTGTCGACCTTTTTCTTTTTGCCATAAAACAACCAAAGTATAGAGCGTGCCAAAGTGGTGTAGCCGAGGTTTGTATTCAGGTCTACGAATGCAGACCCATATACTTCTTTTCTTTCATGCGAAATTGGTCACAAATTTTTTTTTTTTAAAAAAAATAAGTCATCAAGTGGCCCAGATATATCTCGACATGAAAAATTAAAAAAAAAAAAAAAAAAAAATTCCACCACACATGAATGGGCCTGGGCCATAGAGAAGGGCTGGGAATAGGACAGGAGACTTGCCGTGCCGGAGAGAGAGGAGATGGTATCGGGTCAAAACGAGGATAACGGCAATCCACGTGCAGCATGTCTGTCCTTGCGATCTTGCCGGCCATAAGTCCTTTCTGATCCCTTTGTCCCCTTACTGTCAGGTTCTTTATTAATATTATTATTATTATAGCATTATTTTTCGGTTTTTGATCTTTGATATTTAATTGATTGTTTTATTCTCCTGCTCAAGGGAGTCACCTGATATTTTTATTCAGTTTTTTTTTTTTTTTGGATAAACATTGAAAGTTTTGAATTATTATAGGAGTAGTGTTTAATGTTTTATATTAAATTATCAAAATGTATGTGCCATGCTTGCGATGAACACTCTAATATATCCTCATTCAATGAATGGCATATGCAATGTATATATATATATATATAATCCCTTTTATCTATAATAGTAATATTAAATTATCATAGTTAAATAAACCAAAAGCATGTACAATTTGTAATCTATTGACTTCAAACTATATAAAATATATAAACATCTAATGCATCGGCAACACCTTATATATTTTATATTTTTTTTGACAAATCTTATATTTTCAAAATTCTGGTATGATTTTGAAAAATTTTATAAAAAAATGAAAAATTATCCATGCCATTAACCTAAATTCTCGATCCTACCGTGCCAAAAATCACCGGCTTTAATTTCTTCACAATTACAAAATGCGCTAACAAATTACTAGCTTTCACAAAATTAATTTAAAAGAAACTTAAAAGTCAAAATAGCTTTCACAAATTTTATTTAAAAGAAACTTAAAAATAAAATAAATAAAATATAAGCAAATAGATCTCTCACCTCTTCATCGTTCTTTCTCATGTTCTCAATCGTAGATGGAACCTCTGTCGGAGGCTAAATTTGAGCAACAACAAGAAATATTAAAAAAAAAATTTTGAGAAAAAAAGAAGATAAAAAAATTAAAATAACAACATAAGAAAGAGAGAGAGTGGAGGAGTGACAGAAGAGATTATTTTATAACTCTTTTCCAAGCTCAAGAGCCCTCAAAGGCAATATTCTTGTGGGCCTAAGCTTGCTTGTGCTTCTAGGTCCTAATATTAGGCTTGAGCGTGGCAAGGACCATGCTCCATCTCTTGTTGTCCTTTGTTCTTTATCATGGATGGAAGCATCCGTAGAATTTTGGTCGAAAAGATGGTACAAGGCATCATTAAAATTTACATCGGTTAAAAATTATTTTACCTTACCTTTTGACTTGGCCCCTACAAAATAGGGAAAAAAAAACTATAATTATTATTTAAAAATTTAATTCAATTTAATAAAATAGAGGAGCACTGTGGAGTTTTAAGGTTGACGAGAAGGTTACGAAAATTGAAGAAATACAGGGAAAAAGGTAATGGATCATACGATGATTAAAACTGCCGACAATCATAATACATGATTTTATATAATAAAGAGGAAGATAAAATAGCATTACATATTTATTACAGAAATAATATGAAAACCTTAATGGGTTATCATCGGGAGGGTTTAAATATATAGGGTAGTTTGACATTTACACACAAACACACACACCAAAAAAAAAAAAATCTATGGTGATTGAAGTCGCAATCTATTTGCATTTAGAAGTACTTGGAGGAAATATTACAGAAGGTTATTACTAGGAATTGACTACAAGTTATGATATACATTAACCTTGGAGAATGAGACTCAAGGTGGAAGAAAACTTGTCAGATTTGATTTAAGATAGGCTAGAGGACTTATATTATATTTTAATTTCTCGCATGCCTTTTACACTCTGGTTCCTTAACAACAAATTCTAAAATGGAAGTTTTTAAAAAAACTTATATGATATGTATCAATACATTATGTAGCATAATGCAACTTATAAAGTATGTTAGTGTGACTAAAGATCTCTGTTGAAACCTTTAAGCATTATTCAAGGAAGAAATTGCATGTTTACATTTTAAATTATCGAGAAGAAACATTGTAATTGCACTTTTTTTCAAAAAAAAAAAAAACCTTAGATGATCCAATCAATTATTTATCCTAAAATAAATTTGCGAATGTAAGCCAAAAATCTGTATCAAAGCTTGATATTATTCAAGGAAGAAAATTACTAAATAAACACCAAGTAAACACCGATCATTCTAAAAAACTTTCATTTCTAATCTTAACTTCTCCAACGAGAATTTAACCATGCAAAGTAGTGGATTCTCCCTATCGAAGTTACAATAATTTTTTATTAGCTTGGCTGCATAGCTGATCTTTATAGACCAAAATGTATCATAGTACAATTTTTTAGCCATTTGATCCAACCAATTCAATCCATGGTGGTAGACAGGGACGGACCACATCAATTTTTCTACGAGAGACCAAAAAAATATAAAAATATAAAATATTAATAAATAATTAAAATTAATTTAAATGTTTTTTAAATATTATTTAAATTATACCTATCTTATTCTATAATATTAAATTCATTAATAATGAAATCTACCGTAAAATTTTCAGCTATCTTATATAAGTGACTAAATAATCGATAAAAAAATCATCTTCCATCTTGTTGCATAATCTGGTCTTGACAATATTCATTTTTGAAAATATTCTCTCAATAGTAGTAGTTGAAACAGGAAGAGTAATAAGCGTTAAAGACTCGTAAAAGATATGCGCGCACCGGCCACAGTAATGGCAGGTCGTACCGAGTACTGTTAGCGCTGCACAACAGGATGTAACATCTATCGAGCGACGATGCCAAAGATGATGGGATATGAGTGCAATAGTATTGGTGGAAGCCTGAGGCATGACAGGCGCCCATTCGTCCATGCCCTCTAAGATCTGATTATGTTACGCGATGGATTCGGTCGCTAAGACGGTGCGCGGCTTCATCGCATGCAGTATTCGTTGGTGCGACAAGGCTGACGAAGGCCACCAAGATAATAGTCATAGGCCAGCACATCGGTGGTATCCGACCTTATGTATGCGCAATCGCCTGGTCTCGTCGTGGAAGCATTCTCGTCGATCGCATCACATGACAAGTCCGGCCACCATTTTATACATCAGCGTGGTGAATGGGATGATGCTGACTGCATGTAGTGGCTTCGACCACGATGAATTCTGGAGACGAACGCTGGTCGAGTAACAAAAAAAAATTCTGCCTTCTTCTAAAAAATTATAAAAAAAAATTAATAAAAATAAAAAAATAAAATTGGTAGTGATCCAACTTTCAAGTAAAGAAAGCTGATTTATAGTATTTATTTCATTTTAATTTTTTTTAAGATTCTTCGAGTTATATTTAATATCCCCAAGTTTAAAAGGACCAAATATATATATATATATTTAAAAGTTTATATAAAATCTTAATTTATAAAAAAAATAAAAAAAATTAGAGGGGCCAAGGGGCTTCCTTGCCCTCCCAATGGTTCATCCTTGTATATATTTAAAAATTTTAAAAAAACTTAATTAAAAAAAAAAAGCTCGAGCCTAGTTCTTAAGTTAAAAATTTCTTTGGTCCAATTGTAAAGCATTCAAACCATCCATAAAGGAAGCTTGATAGTTAAGAAACACATAACCTCCTGATTCTTACTCAATTTACTCTAAAATATGATTATGTCTTAAAAGTTGATAAGGATGCCTTGATCTTTTTTTTTTTAATACGTAATTTAGTAGCTTAGATTTATTTTTTTTATGACTATTTTATGATTTTAGGTGGGAGGTATCTCGTCCTTCCAGTTTTTATCTTTTTGTCCATTAAGTATTAAGCAAGCCCCTGGTTAAGAGAGGGGGGGGGGGGGGGGGGGTGAAGCTTGGTCCAAGGGTGTCCTGCCCTACCATGACCTCAAAACGTGGGTTCAGGAAACAATGCAACGCCGGCGGCCTACACGGCCCGGTGGTCGCCAGCGATCACGTGAGACGGGCGTCGGGTTATCGTGGCTCTGTTGACCAACCGCCGCGACACGTGCGGTGGTGTTAGATCGGACCACGTGGGGACCTCCTCGAACGTGGGAAGCATCCCCGGTGCCGCCCCCGTTGTCGAGGGCCCACACGTGCGGGGAGGGAACATGTTTGGTGTCGCGCCATTCCATACTCCAGAGACTGGCCCCGGGGTAGCTGGCTCAGGGGTGGTTGGTGGCTATCCTTTGGATGCATCCCTTCCGTTCAAATGCTTCGCTCGTGCAAGGCATCCACCGCAGGGTACACGTGTGACAGGCTGCCAGTTTCCTTTTTTTTTTTCCCTTCAGGAAAGGTTTGTTCGTGTTGTTTTGAAAACCTATTATAATCAGTGTGTTTTCTGTCCAAAGATGCTATCGAGGGGGAGGAAAAGAAAAGAAAATCCTTGGTACTGACCAAAAAAAAAAAAAATCTAAAAAAACATATTTTAACAACAGTTACGTCATTTTTAATATCTATCATGTTTTTAACTGAGATTAATAGCGACTGGCTGCCAAATAGAGCAATCACTGCAAAGAAGGGTAAAATTTGGATAGAAAATTGTGCATATGAGCTAACCAAGCTGTGCCACCAAGATTTTTGTTGCATAAAAAAAAAAAAAAAAGGAAATTAAGAAGAAATCTTTGTCCAAATATTAATTTGGATTAGGTCCAAGTGTCCAATTTTAGAAAGTCACTCCATAGTCTTAAGTCAATGTCAGACATCAATATCATCTTAAATATATGGCCAAAACAGCTTCTAAGTCAGACAGCTGACTATACAGTAAAGTTATTGTTTAATGCAAACTTGATGCCAATAAAGAATATTAATGTTACCATCCTTACCCGCCTGTAAACAAAGACTATCCTCGAAGCAGAATAATCATCACGAAATATTTCTTTAGATGACCTGAGAATATTTAGTATCTCCAATACAAATGGCTAACAGTTCTTGGATCCAGAATTTGGCGCTTCTATTCCCAGCGCTGGATTGAAATAGGTTCATATCAATTTGTAATTTTTGGTGGGTGTAAGAGTCTTGCTCTGATTTGTTTAGTTTGTTAAGTTTACATCTCTGCTGGATGGGAGACGAATACCAAATAGCAATGCTGGTCGTTACCAAGTCGTCCTTGCCAACTCTTGGATTCTGCGCTCCAGAATGTTACACATTATGCAAGGTGCTAAATTTATTATTTTTTTAAAAAAATAAGTACTTTTATTTTTTGATTAAAAATAACTACTTTTAGATTGGAGGTGTTAGGATTAGGATTTTGAAAGGTGAATTAGCCAACACCTCCAATCTATTTTTTTGAGGAAAAGATTTAAATCGAGTATCCACGGAAGTTCGGGGTTCTGCATTAGATTGTCAACTTTCCATATGAAGTTTGTTACTCATTTAAAGATGTCAACAAACACAATAGTATTCCTTGGTACCATTCCCGGGCATTTAATTTGTTTTCTTTTCTTTATGAAGAAAAAGCATCATATATTCCTACCTAATACCTAAACGTTCTTTATGATTTTTGTAGGTAATGGGTAGCCAAAAATGCGTAGTAGTTCCCAAAAATATTGAGGTTTTTCAGGGTTGCCTGTGACAATTGGTCTTATATGATTACCAGATAAGAAGAGGTTTGGGCCATATTATACATTATCGGGCTCTACAGCATAAATTCAGGTTAAAGTTCAAGATGTTAATAGAGTCACTCTCCCAAAGTTTCTTCTATACTTTCTGAGTGTGTTGCTTGACTCCAAGGCCCATGACAGATTGCCGGAACATCTTTAAGGACAAGTGCAAAGCAACAAAAACATGTTAGAAGGGCAAAAACAAAGAAAAAAAAAAAAAAGCTTAATCGCAGACCATATTAGGAAAAAGAGGCTTAAAGTTTAGAGAGTTTAGACTTAACGATTCCATCTGCATGTAATGATATAGCATGCTTCAGTTATCTTTCGTAACTCTTCTTTTGTCATATCTTTATTTCATCAGCTCAATGAAATGTTGATGGGCACACCTTTGGCCTAACTTTCTCTAGGAAAAGAGAAAAAAAACAGAAAGGATTATATAGCAGCACATTGGTGCATCGCAGTCTGATGCTTCTCGCCTTCTTAGCATGAAATCTCATAGCCTGAGGATACTTTGAATTCATTTTACTGATTCAGAATTCTACTAATTTATTGTCCTTGATTTCAAAGTCTTCAGCCAGAGGGTACAATATGGACGAACCAAAAAAAATAAAAAAATCTAACAAACCAAAAAGGATATAGCAAACAGTTCAAATCCACACTAACATAGCAGATAAATAGCCAGAGCGATCATCATGTAATCTAATACAATTATGATCTCATTTAACAAGCAAGTAGATGGTGGCAGTAATTTCAAGAAAGGCAAGATCAGCAAACCAGGAGGGTCCTTCCAAAAGTGGCTAGAAGCAGTTCAACCAATTCAGAATTCATGATGGTTTCTTTACAATCCTCATAACTCAAAACTAGAAGATGGTTTACAGACGTAGATGGTTTGACCATATTGATGTACTTCATTCTTGCTGAAAGCCATCTAAATAATATGAAGCTCGCCTGACAACGTTTTGATCTAATCCAACTATCATCGGTAGCCCAATTTACCACTAATGAATTTCAGGAGGAAAAATTCTTGAAAGCTGATTGTTCCATGTAGAGTTGTTGACTAGTGGATGAACCAGGTTTAGTCAATTCAGCAAAAAAGCAGCACTCCTGATAATCTTGCAGTGAACAAAGACATGATCCTCATCTCCAGGCCATGTTGATGGCTTGGCCAGCAAAATGGATCTTTTGGATTTGCCAACAAGAATTAGTCATACAGGTTGCTTGCCAATTTGTTATGATGATCAAACTCTAAATTTCCACAATGAACATGAATTGACTAATAATTCCCCAAATCTGTTACTTCTGTTTTGGACAAATTGAAACAACAGGATCTTACAATAATTAAAAAGGAGTGGCCATGTTAGGTCTTGATATTCCTTGTTGTTTATGGTTCCATTGTTTGTAATAAAATGTTTTCAACTGGCTAAAGTTAGCTTCCGTAATAATGTGCTAATCACAATTAACAAGATTTATTTCAGCAAAATTTGCTAAACGGTGGATGTTCTTTTAACAATTTCTATTCAGAGTCATGTTTTCCAGCATAGGGAGGATCACTGGAACCTACAATTACCATGTCTTCACAGATCTCATTTTAATTTCCCTCTTCAAAGCCCTTCCTAGTTCCCTGAACAGGATTACTCAATCCTAACAAGTCTTTCTCTGGCTTCCGCTGAATATCAGAAATGATAAGAAAAAGGTTTTACCGAGACTTCCATCATACATATCTTTTTTTAACCGTGATATTCCTGGAGAATAAAGGTTTCTCCTCCTTCATTCTGCCATAACCTTAATTGAGTCAATAGTCTAACCATCTCCATTTTGCTAGGAAAAAGTTCAAAGACCTCCACTATATTCCTCATTAATGGCCCAGCCTCTGGCTATCTCAGATATGATAATCACAGTCTTTCCTATTTTGACACATATGAAGCTTTACACCTACATGCCCGGCTCACATATGCTCTGAAATTTCCTAAACATAACCAGTCTCAATACTGTTATAGTTGCCACGCAGTAGGCAAGTACTGTCTACATTTCATCCACCTTGTTTAAATTCTATTTACAGATATATAGCATCAATTTCAGGATTGTAGCCATCAGCATCGCCTCATCTCCATCAGCAGTCTCACAAAATTTGCTGTGTAAAAACCATCATTGATATTCGACTTCTGTCCTCAAAATTCCGTTACAGCTTCTACCTATTGTCTCTCATCAAACAGGGCCGCATCCACACACAAAAAAACATATGCATCAAGGAGTTTCTCCTAGAGATCAGTTAATAGATGCAAAACAAGTAATTATTAAAAGAAACAAGCATCAGTGGTAACAGATTAATATCACCTAAAGTCTACTATCAGCTGCCTGGCTATTTCAAAGCCTTACAGTGCATTGAAGATTATAATAAATCCACAACAATGTTCAATTATGAATATCAAAAAACTGCCGCTTGAACCACAGAATAGTATTCCAACAAGACTTTAACCTTGTTTCACTAAACACCAAATGACACTAACCACTATGACCAATCCTATATCAATCCTACTCAGAATGAACATAGAACTGCAAAAGCTAAACAAGAGCTCTGAAATGGTTGCTTGATGAAAGAAGTGTTCTAAAATTTATAGATACGGTTTTTATTTAGATTATGCACTGACAACCTTCTAAACAGAAGTGCATGGGATCAGTTGGATCTACAAAGTACCGAGACAGTATTTAGGACTGGAGGCAAGCTTTAATATGACTAAGCAAGGGTTTAGGTTGAGGATTGATCCAACAAGATATTGGAGTTGTCATTGTGGGGTTGTATGGCAAGGACTTAATAGTCAGAACAAGAAATGCTCAAGGAGCTAAAGTAAAGGGGAACAGAAGGTGGTGGGCTGGCTTTGCAAGGAACAGAAACAGATGGACATGCAGTTTAACATCCATATGTCAGCTTCACATATTTGTGTACAAAACATCAACAGGAGAAGAAAGAAAACAGATAGCGCTTTGTTATCACACCAAATTAGAGATGATAGAGTGGAAAGCAATATGATGCTTTGATATTTTTATGCCAGTCAAACTAGACTACGATCTTTGTCCTCCTCTTGGTAATCAACAACTTCTGTTGAAGTCTTATAGACTGTAAATGATGTATCCACAACCAATAAACTTTATCTCAAACATGTTTACGTCTCATAAACCATTAATGATGTAACCACAACCAATAAGCAATATCTCAAACATTCAAAGTTGCCTTTATGAGATCCTCCTCTAGTTATCCATCCTAAGAGGTTATGACCCTGAAATTACAAGTCAGAAAACTCATCTAAATTCAAATGACCTAGGGCCCATTTTCTACTGTTGTTTTTATGTTTTTGTTTTCCTATAAATTACTGTAAAACCACATAAAACCACATGGAGATAGATGTTGTAGCCAGCATTTGCATGGATTTATTTCATTACTGGTTTTCACCTTTTGGAAATGGCAAATCTTTGCAGCCAAAAGCTCTTAAGATATTACAAGCAATTTCAAGAATAAAAAGGTTTTGCAGTACATGGTTTCAGTTTAATTCAATTTTCTACTTGGACTTTGGAAAACATAAATAGAAAACAAAACCAATACCAAACAGGTGTTTGAAAAGTCAGATTAACTTGAAGAAAATAAAAAAATCGATCCTATCATCATGTGATCCTAAGACCCATCAAACTCAGAGAATATTTAGATACAACGCCCAGCTTAAGATTAATTCTCTTAGTGTTAAATTGTTGAATGAGGAACTTTAAGAAACTGAGGAGCCTGCTACAAAAATATAAGACACATAGTAGATTGGAAGCCTACCTAACTAATTATGCAAACTAAGATCATGCAATCAAAGAAAGCTTCCCAGGGTTGCTTAAGACATGGAATTTCCAAATTAAACTGCACAAAGCTGGCGAAGAGCAGAATGAAAATAAAAGCCAGGGCAGATGAGTCAACATTGATAGAAAGTGGAAGAGTTTGATAACAATTTTATCATAGGTAAATAGAAAATGATAAAAGCAATAAAATGCATAACTTCTTTCTCAATGGTTTTGAAAAGGTTTATATATCTCCTCAATTTTTTTGTTTCTAGAGATAAGGCTATTGAATATCAGCTAAAGAGGATGCTTTCCTTTACAAATCAATAATACATTAATTAGTACCAGTGTTATATTAGCTATAAGGATCTTTCTCTAAAGTGATATAAATAATTCCTAGACATGCAACTCGATCAACAGATTGGAATCAGCTGACAAACCAGCATCCAATTTTGCTATGCAAAATAAGAGGAGAAAATACAAACAACAAATGTCAGATTTAACATCTTGTTCTTTTTTTTTTTTTTTTTGATGAAATGGCGTATTCAATTCAAAATCCTAAAATGAACACAACCCAGATAATCAGATAGGATAATATTACGAAGCTGTACATGTGCCAATAGGACCATAATATAGAACCTGAGTGATTAGCGATGTAGGAGGCCATCCAATCCGCTGCTGAATTGGCTTCCCTATAAATATAACGAACATCAATGTAAGCACAACCCTGTAAAAGAAGACCAATATCCCATATAATTGGGTGTGCCGACGGTGATCTCAGCATCTGTCGAATCCAAGAAACCACTATCGCAGAATCACCGTCAATGATCAGACGGTCCAAATGAAGGATCCAACGGGTATACCTGATACCCGCCTAGGTGGCATATAACTCCGTCCCGGGGACCGACGGGTCATGGAGTGAAAAATCCCCTGCAACCAAAAAGCCGAGCCGAGAGTCTCGGATGACGAAGGCAACACCCCTGTCTATCCCGAAGACTCCCATCAAAATTGACTATGAAGTAATGCGGAGGAGAGGATTCCCAAGAAATGAAAACCTAGCGGGATGCTCGCAGAGTGGAAGAGGAACCCTAGATCTCCAAAGATTGCATAATTGATCTCCAATACTCTTGGGCATGGGCCCGAATCTCTCAACTATCATCCAGGTAGAGCATCTGATCGAACTAAAGACTAGCTCATTCCGAGTAAACCAGATATGATAAGCAATATATGCAAGAAAAATAGCAAAAAAGAAAGCTGTACCAAGGCTCAGCAAGTACAAGAATGTATCATCTTTGTCCTCCGCATGAGAGAATAGCTATTCAAAACCCGCCGTCCGCCACACCAGCCTCACTCGACGGCATAGAAACAAAGCATGCGCCTGCGTCTCATAATCTGCCCCACAGGTTGGGCAACCGAGAGGCAAGTGGAGACCTCTCGCCATCAGGAAGTCTCCAGTAGGGAGGCAATGCAAGATAAGTTTTCACAAAAAGAAGAAAATCCTGGGATGAACCGGTAAAGACTAAATCCAACACAGTGCGGGGCATGGGAGGCTCCGGACCGAAAATGGTCATCAACTCAGACATCCACGCTCGAGGAGTGGTAAAAAGCCTCCAAACCTTGATATCCGAGCAGGGATAGACCGGCAAAATAATAGATAAAACCCGGTGACCAAGGATGTCCCCAAAGATCGAAGCGACCATATCCTGATCCCACTGAGAATACCCCGAGACTAAAAGATCAGAGATAGATATCGTGTCCGGAGTCTCCATAGAAATGAAGATAGGCCACATGATTAATGGAATATTAGAAATCCACGAATCCAACATGAACCTAATCGATCTGCCATCCCCTACCATCCAAAAAAAATGAGGAATAATAAGTGGCGCCTTGGCAGACATCTCCCTCCATAATGCAGAGCAATGCCTAGCTAGACGCTGATTGCCCTCAAGAAGAGCAGGAAAGTCATCATATCTGCCCTCATCATTGATGACCACATACTATCTGGACATAAAAAGAATCTGGCAATGTGACCTCCCCAACAAAGCCTCCCTCTTGAAAATAAGAGAGTGAATCCCCAAATCGCCATGCTGAGTCGGCTGACAGACAATCTGCCACCTCATTAAATGGATCCTCCGACGAGCTAAAGCTGAATTTCACAGGAAAGCTCGGATCATCTACTCTAGCTTGAGAATGACGGTATTAGGGATTACAGCATTAGAAAGAAGATAAATAGGAAGAGAGGTGAGAACTGATTGAATGAGAATAATACTTCCCATAATAAAGAGATATATGCCCTGCCATCCGTCAATCCTCTCCTGAACAGCCATAACCATCAAGACACATTCCACCCTACTGAGTCTAGCGCCTGAGATGGACACACCCAAATACCGAAGAGGTCCCTGATGCTCAGCAATACCAAGAATATCAAGTATCCTATGGCAGAGCCGAATGGATGTCTTCGAACTAAAATAAAGTCCAGATTTTTTGCAAATTTACTCTCTACCTCGATACCGAACAATAGTCCTTTATAACTCTCTGAAAATCTTGAGCACAGACAACTGAAGCCCGACCGAGGAGCAAACATCATCTGCAAACAAAAAATGCAAGATCGGAGGAGCACCAGGAGCAGGAATATATAGCCGGATGACTAAATCCCGTACTTCTGCTCGCAATGCTTTCTAGAGGGAGTTAGCGCAAATAATAAAAAGAGCTAGAGAGGACAACCTTGACGAAAAGGCTGCAAACTACCTGGCAATTTCAGCTATAACCCTCACCGCACCCAGACTTTGGTTCCATGAATTCCACTCCTGCACTCATTAAACTTGCAAATTGTGAGGCCCAGCCCATTACCGTATGGATGGGGAGGGGACGAACCAAGAGACCATGTGGCTTCTTTTCCTCTTGTGGAAGACACGAGAAGGACCACGTGCCCCTCCCTTGTGCTACAGAGAAAAAAGAAAGAAAGAAAGAAAGAAAGGGAGAAAGAAAGATGGGGAGGGCTCTCTTCTCTCTCTTGGTCTCTCCCTACCGCAGCTTCCTCCCATGCCTCTCTCTCTCCTGTGCTGTCTTTCTCCATTTTTATAGCTCACACCTCATCACTTGTTCTAAAGGTGTCTGAGCGATCAGAAGTTTTATTTTTCTAAAGCCTCCGTCCATTATTTTTTCTTCTGGGTTCCCTCCTATGTTATTTACAGTGGGAGGCCTAGTTCTGTGAGGTGGGTATAAAGGTGAGAGTTAGTACAGGTTTTTGGGTCTGGCATTGGATGGGTGAGATGAATGTTAATCTGCACCAAAAGCTTGGATAGACAGATAAGGGTCACGATGAAAAGATTGTGTAGCAATGAAGGCTTCAAAGGAAATCCCAAGAACTACTATTATCTGGGCTTTAACCCATGTGGTTCAACCTGGTAGTTGTATCACTCTTTTGGTTGTACTTCCACCACACGGCTCAAGTTTCTCGAGTCATGGCCTCTCACAAACTAAGCTGTCTTCTTCCCTCTCTTATAGTCTTAGTACTATCTCACTCTCTTCTTCTCTTAGGTGCTCCTTTTGAATATCTTGTCAGGCCAACCACCAGGGGAATGCAAACAGTACTCCGGGTACATAACAGTAGATGAAGCCAAAGGCACCAACTTCTTTCATTCAAGCCTTGGAGTATTTAGGGAAGGAGATTAATTTGTTAAAGCAAGGTAAAACCATATCCTTCTCTTTTAATTAAAATTTCAGATTTTATTGGTTAATCTGGATGACATAAGGTTGAGAGAGAATATGAATGATGAAGTTCTAGGTAAGGTAAATTAGGAATGAAGTAGAGAAAAAGGAATATTATATAAAATTAATATTAATATAGGATGTTTAATTCTGATCTATTTTAATCTGAGATTTATAACTCTTTAATGGTTAAGTATTTATAACTCTAATTTTATTCTGACTCAACTTATTGTTTGATCTATCTCCCAAGTTTGAAGATTTTTGGATATCATTTGATAAGGTAAATAAATCATAGAAGATGACTGTTGCGTAAGAAAGGGGAGTTAATAAGAAATTATGATTTTATAGTTTTAAAGAATTCTATAGGTTATTATGAAGCTATATGATGATAATAATTTCAAGTTATATATATTTTTGAATTAGTAGATCCAAAAAAAGTTGAGTCAAGCTTGGGTAAGAAATCATGGAAATAAATTGTTGTGCAGAAAAGGGGGCAGATACCTATAAGCTAAAATTTTAGAGTTTGTAAGGGATTCTATAGATTAATATAAGATAATGGCATAATATTGATTTTAGACTATGCTTGTTTTGGAATAATTAGGCTCAAAAGAGTCAGAAGGAAGCACTAGATGATATATTTGTGGGTCATTGCAAGGTGTTCTATGTATGCGGCAAGCTGAGTTGGCACATTTGGGAACGTTTTGATAGTTAAGAGTAAGGATTCCTAATCACAATTACCTACATGAGTAAGAATGTTTAATATCATATGCTGAAAATTGTGGGTATTATATAGTTGCAAACATTACAAGTTTTAATTCTCTGTGATTACAATTATGCCCAATTAGATAAACATAGTACACACAAGTAATTCATAAAATACTAATAAGGATGAAATAAAGAAAAAATATTTACAAAGATTTAAAATCTGGGCATCTAAAGAAAAAATATTTACAAAGATTTAAAATATGGGCATCTAGATTAGTCATGATATTGAGTATGGCCTAACCACAGGTGCGAACGTGGTATATATAGATATTGAGAATGGCCTAGCCACGGGCATGAACGTGGTATACATATATATTGAGAATGGCCTAGTCACAGGTGCCAACGTAGTGTATATATATATATATTGAGAATGGCCTAGTCACATGTGCCAACGTAGTGTATATATATATATATTGAAAATGGCTAGCTATAGACAGGAACGTGGTATATATATTGAGTATAGCCCTGCCACAGGCGGGAACATGGTATATATATATGAGCATGGCCAATTACGGACGACAGCATAATCGTGATCAGTCCAAATGCTAGAAGAGTCAGATTTGATCCATGATAAAAATGTCATAATAATAATAATATTGATAAAGAAAGTGATAGAGTAATATTAATAATGATAATGATATTAATAGTTTAATGATTGTGCTACGAAGATGTAATACTATTTGAAATAAAGTTTTACCTGAAAAAAGTTGATTTTCTGGAAATGTATGATAAGCATATCAATGTTGATGTTTGATGGGATGCAGTATAAAATAGAATTATTAACTATTGCAACTTAATAATCATGTTGATATTATTGTTAAGATAGTTATATTATTGCTTGAATAATGATTGTTAAGATATGAACTAATAATTTCTCAATATGTGTGATTCTATAAGAATTGATTTCATCTGTTATGCTTAGAAAATTCTTACTGAGCACTTAGCTCATATTGTTATTATATTTCTTTTTCAAAGCCGCAGAACACCTAACTAAATGAAATTGAATGGGAACTTTTGGTAAGAAATTAGTAATAGTTTTGTATCTAATACTAGATATTTCTAAACCATGTATTTTGGATATCCTTAATTTCTAGTATAAAATGCTGTGGTTTTCTTTAATTGTTTATCTTTCAATGTTGAAGGTTTTGGTTCAGATTATCAGGCCTTACATATATTATAGAGTTATACTTCAAGGGAATATATGGCCATGTCACTTGGCTGCTATGGGGTTTGGGGCGTGACACAAATGCTGATACTCTCGGATTTGTTTTCTTAGATCGTAATTGGGGGCCACCACCCACCGCCAAAATGGATTTTTAATCAATGGAAGTAAAAGATCTGAATTAACCTGGATTAATTGACATTGATCAGATTTTGGACATCTAAGTTAGTAAAGGCGCATCATTTCATGGTGAGAAAACAAATGGAGGTTAATAACTATAGATGTACTAAATCAATATGCATGTATTTTCTTTCAGAATGAGTAACCTATTGCTGCAACACATCTGTCAACTAAGCTTACAATAACTAACTTGGATTTAAGGAATTTAAGCAGAGAAACCCTAGATTTCATCCTTGTCCTTCAAAAGGTTTCTGACAATGTAAATATTCAGCTCACATGAAGATTTTGGAACAGAGATGTACTTGGTTAGTACAATTCAAATGCATTAAAAACTGATAAACTGCCTCAGAAGAATACGTAGATGATGAACCTACATCAAATATTCATATTACTTTCTCTGTTTGCATGAAAAGGGTTCTTTTCCACTTCAACCTGAGAAATCAAACTCTGCCCTTCCCAAGAATTCATCAAAAAAATGTAGGTTTTGATTCGATGGCATACAACAGAATTAAGCAGGTCACTTTCAGAATTAACATCAACACTTCAATTAAATCTAAAACGAAAAAAATAAATCAACGAGAATTATATAGTTACAAACACATAAAGTTCATAATAATAATAATAATAATAATAATAAAGAGATTTCAGATATCAAGATGGGGGTTTTCCGTTGTTTTTCATTATAATAAGAGTCATTTCAGATCCAATGAAGGTGACATTCCTAACCTCCAAGAGACTCGACCTCCGGAACAAAGCCCTAATTTCGTCCACCTCCTTTGGGGAGAAGCGATCCACGGCGAGGACGGTGGCGCCGCCCCGGCGGACGGTGCGCTCGAGCTCGGTGACGAAGCGCGTAGGGAAGAGCGCCCCGGCGAGGCCGGCGCTGAAGCCAAGATCGAAGACGCTGTCGAAGAAAGGGAGGTTGTGGGGATCGGATCGGCTGACGAGAGGAGGGAAGTCGACGAGATCGACGGCGGTGACGTCGGCAACGCCGGACTCTTGGAGGGCGGCGACCTCATGGCCGGCGCCGGCGGAGACGCAGAGGACGTGGGAGGCGTTGGAGAGGAGGCCGAGGGAGCGGAGTGGGCGGAAGAGGGCGGCGAAGGCGTCGACGCGGCTGCGCCAGGCGCGGGAGGAGCGGAGCTTGGAGAAACGCTTCTCGGGGGTGATGTGGTCGCGGGCGGCGGCGTCGCAGGATGTCTTGGGGAAGGGGGAGAGTGTGAGGGTAAGGGTCTGGTTGTGGTGGCGGTAGGCCGCGTCGCCCGGGGGGCGCAGGAGAGGGAGTTGTGGTAGTAGAGGTGGAGGAGGGAGACGGTGGCGACGGTGGCGAAGGCCAGCGACACGCGGTCCAGCAGTCGCTGGAGACTTCTATCCATCTGGGAAAGGCACAAGTTACCCGAAATTGGATGCCAAGAAGGACTGAAGGAGAGAGCTGCTATTTTTTGGGAATTGGAACCAAAGCATCACTTTGATGTCGCAACTGGCAAATCTAGCGTTGGCGTTGGAAGCGATGCATATCAATATGTACGCATGTTAGAAATATAAGTATAATGTGCATGCATAAATAAATAAAGATTGAGTCAAGGATCATGTTTCAAATTTGTGATCGATTAGAGATAAGAATAAATTCTTACTAATCGCACTACCATCTTAATAGTAATAATTAAATAATTATTAATTTGGTTAGTAAGATGGAATGAAAATTTTTTTAATTAGTCATATATTTTTACTAATAATTTATTTCCACTACTTCGATCTTGCAAATCGATAATTTTATGAAAAATAATTTCTCGATAAAAAAAAGTCTAAAACATGATAATCTCAGCTGCTCTTTTGGTGGCTGATACACTTGGCAAGATCTTGCATGCTGCCAGCTCTGTAAATATCATTAAAGGAATTGAAACACGTGATATTAGAGACCAAATTCAATGTTTGCAATTCGCTAACATACGATATTTTTTTATAAAGCAACTAAACCATGCATTGACAACCTGAAATTAATTCTCCATGCTTTTGAGATGGCAACAGGTTTGAAGATCAACTTTTTCAAAACTAAGCTTATCGATCAAAAATGAGATTTGTATTTCATTTGCTTTCATGTTTGATTGCCAATCCTTTGGATTGCCTATTCACTATTGCCGAAATTATGAACGGTTCTTTGAAAATATCCAAGAGATTGTGTGGTTAGAAACAAAAGATCCGACTCGAGTTAGTCGCATTGTTTTGACAAACTCAATGCTCATTGCTATTCCAATTTACCACTTGTCGATCATGTAATCCCCTGCTCGGTAATCCATGATATAAACCATCTTTGTAGGAAATTCATTTAGAATGATTCTGCCATATGACTATTCCTGTATATTTTTCTTCCTCCTTGTAATGCTTTTCACCTTAATTTCTGTACTTAATTTTTATACTTACTTTTTATAATCAAGATTTAAGGAAGGAACTTACTTCCTCTTCTTCTCCCAAAAAAAAAAAAGAAAAAAAAAAAAATAACAGAAAAATAGAATTCTAATAATTCTACAGGACTCAAAGGAACGTTGGAAAGGGATAAAAAGGAAACGAGAAGGAAAGAAAATAGAAATACATAATAAAGTATAAAAATAAATAAGTAGAATATAAAGGAGCCTAGATTCTAAATGAACAATTTCAATCTTGAAAGGATCTTTATCAAAAAAATTAAAAAATGATCTTTATGATTCTTGAGGAATGAGGGGCAAAACTCTTATGTACTCAAATATGTATTTATATTTTATAAACAATCTTGTTATTTACTATTATCATCTTCTAGGGCTCTTGTATTAATTCATTCGATGATTGAAATATAATAACAATAAAAACTTGGTAGCACTATTATTAGGTCCGTTGGAAAATATACATATCCATATTTTTTCATCATGATGCTTATATCTTGTCATTTGCTCGCATTTTTTTTTTTTTTTTCCTCCATAATGCAAAATTAGAAGAATTGTTACAAAAACTTATTAAAGAAAGTGCTTCCAAAAAGTAAAATATAATATTAAAAAAAAAAAACACATGCCTTGTGAGGTGGCGAGTTCTTCCCTGGGCATAAATTTTAAACTTTTTAATATTTGATTAAACAATTTTCAAGTAGACAAAGTTGATGGACCATACTAATTTGTTGACCTTCAGGGTTTTAAAATTCAGAGATATCTATAATAACTAGTTATAAAGTAGATGCAGGAGGACAAAAAAAATGCTTAAATTTTGGATTTTAGAGAATTTAACTATAGCTTAATTATTAAATAGGACTTTATTTTCGCATATTGGTTCCAGAGTTAACATTTTTCATTGCATTAAGATAAACTAGATCAGGTTATTTGGTAGCGGTCCTTAATTCTCTCATCCAATTCTACAGGCTCTATTATCCTACCCAAAACACGACGAAGAAGAGCTATGGTGAATAAAATACAAATATTTTAACCCAAGATTAATTATTATAAATAATGATCAAATAATTGCTAATAAAAAAAATTTTAAAAAAAAAAGTAAGACCATTTCCCATTTCATAGCTTTGCATCTTTTATCACGCCAATATTTTGTATCTATGTATTTCAACTCTTTTCCTTGTTCTTAAAAGCAAACAATGTCAGAATTCCATGTATATATAAGTCTACCATATTTAAGTTTTGAGAGAAATTCAACTAAAGTTATTAGCAAAATTGAAAAGCTGGGACATCAGACTGTCTTTTGTATAGTTTAAGGATAATATAAAAAGTACATTCATATATTTTTCTGGTTTGAAATTGTCTCTCTCTAAATGTCTACTATGCATTCATGCCTCCATATTGATGCAATTTGATAAATATATTTCCACTTTTTCTGTGTTCCTCTTGCTTCTCTTCCTCCAGAGAGGAAGAACTAATCCAATAGCACTTCTTGAGGATTTTCAAGGTCTTAGAGACGAACCGTGGACGACTTGCACGAGAGACTTAACTTACATTATTTACATAGAATGGGATTTTATATGTAAGATGGTTGTTTTGCACGAGAAAGTAATAAAAAACAAAAATATACAAAATAGTTTATGGTAATATCGGGAACCTGATGCCGACATTAGTTCGGAGGCTCCTGGTGGCGGGTGTGTGAAAACTAACCCCGATAATAAAAATCTACCTTCCGGGCGTCCCCATATGTAAAACCCTAAAAAAAACCCCACGCCCAACCTTATCTCCATCCCCCTCTGCTCCCCCCACTCCCCTCCTCTCTCTCCCTCTCTCCTGCTCCAATGGCGACCATGAACTCCTCCTCCCTTTCCTCCCTCGAAGCCAAAATATTCTCCTCTCCGAACCCTAGAATGACCCCGCGCCCGGCCCTCGTTCCCGCCCTCCGTCCCAACTCCTTTCTTCCCCCTCTTTCGTCCCGCTGCCGGCCGGGGGTGGCCCGGGCGATGGCAGTGGACGGCGAGTACTCCTCGAGGAGGAGCAGCAGCAGCGAGCCGAGAGAGACGATCTTGCTGCCTGGATGCGACTACAACCACTGGCTCATCGTCATGGAGTTTCCTAAGGACCCCGCCCCCACCCGGGAGCAGATGATCGAGACCTACCTCAATACCCTCGCCACCGTTCTCGGAAGGTAAAGGACTTTAAGATTTAAATCGATCGAATCCTTGTGGGATAGGGATCCTCTTTCTAAAGAATTTTCAAGATTTCTAATGTCCGGCAACTTGATATGTGGTAATTTCATTTTTTATCATATTATTTTATTTTTAATGAACTATGACCGTTTTCCTGAATGTCTTTCTTCTAATCATGATGATTAGTGTCATTCTTGAAGTTTTTATCTGTTCTGAACATTCTCAGGAGAATTACCTTTTTTTTTTTTAAAAAAAAAAGACTTCGTTTTCGCTTGAATTCTTGTTATATCTGTCTTCGAAATTTTATAGAGAGGAAAATAGAAGCATACTAGCGTGATGGTTTTAAATTTCCTATGTATTTTTCTGAATTATATGTTATTGTGTTGATCAAATTATTATTTGACAACTGAAACTAGGGGTGAAACCATCGTTTAAGCTACTAATAATACTGCAGACATTATTTTTCTAATATTTGTTTTTTGTTAGAATCTTTCATATAGTGGGTTGTAGACGGACTATAGATTAAAGGTCACGAGGCTTCCCGTAAAACGGGGATAAAAGCATTGGGATAGTGCAATGCCAAATCCATTTACGGTGGCTTGGGAAAAAAAAAAATTGTGAAATAGGACAACCAATTCCATTATATGGAAACGTTTTTTTAGTGGCTTGTGATGTGGGCATGGAATTTGTTTTTTGTATGTTTGGTAAATTCAAGTCAAGAGATAAATGAAGAAAAATGCATTGATGCATGAAAGGATAAAACAAACACCAAATCAACAAAGTTGCCATATGTGATAGCTAAAGTTTACACTGTATTAATTTAACTCCATGTCATTGTGATAAAATGTAATACAAGGATATTGTAACAAGTGTTCATGCAAGCACACAACTTTGTGCATAGCTTAGCATATGTCCTGGCTAGTCAATGGGAATTTTGCTTATATGGTGGAGGCAGCCACCCTTCACTCCAGACATGTATTAGGTGAGTGTTTGATGTGGTTGTGTGATTTTGTGGTATATTATTCACCGCTTGATGCACCTGGGTCTGTGAGATTATTTGGGACTCCAAGTTTAGGATAAATAAGTATCGCACAGAAGTTTATATTGGTATGACCTTGTTCTTGTAAGACCACCTTTCAGACTACAACATGCTACTGGTTTAGAATTTCTAGCAACATTATAAGGCCTCGATATGGACTTCGAATAATGGTTGCAAACTTAAAATTTGTGGGAAAAGGAAAGGAATGCATCACATTTTGAAGCCGCCCCCCCCCCCCACAAAAAAAAAAAAAGAAACAAAGACAGAAGAAGAAAAGAGGAATAGAAAAATAGAAGGGCAAGAAAAGGAAGTGGTTGACAACGAAGGAAAGAGAAGGGAAAGAAACAAGGTTTAGAAGGGAGGAATATACTGGTTGTAGATTTTAGAGTTCTTCCGGTTGCTTTGCATTTACCTGACCCAAGGAGTTCTTTTGTTTTGGTGAATTCAAGATGAATGGTTATTTGATGATTCAAACTAAAGTTAGTGCCGTGAGAGCTGAGTATCCAAATATTAAAACTAGTGGATGATGCAGAATGAGATAAGAACAATGCAGGCCTTGCAAGGAAGGACATGACTATGTGCAGGACAATATGACAAGGGAAAACAGATGTTTTCATGCCATAAGGTTGGGCCATACCTGAGCCTTGGATTGACTTTTGGACTGAGTTTGATTCTTGATAATTCATCTAATATTTGAGATTTTTGGGAGTCTGTTGGAGTTATCTGTAATGAATTTTAGGAATGTGGATGGTTCGGTTGTCTTCTTTTGGCAGAGCAGTGAATGTTGCCTTATCCTATCCTTCCTCTCCTGATTCCTGCTTTCTCGCTGCTAATCATATTTCAACAAGATGAACCTAGGGACCATTGGGGTCAACATGGAGTATTAATTGTAGGAATCTTCTAAGGGACTTTCACTAATCCTAGATTTTTACTTCAGGGGTGTTATGCTGCTTCAAAATTGATGGTTTTTAATATTGCCTAAATGATTGTGCAAGGACTAACAACAGTTCTCGCATTCTTCTATTACGTTGTGAATAAAACAACTTATGGATTACTGACTTAAAATAAATAAGTAGTGCTGTTACCGATGTTCTATAGAACAGCCATAAGAATTGTTATTACAAAATTATGTAACTTATCTTCTAGTATTGGTTGTTGTAAGTCTTCATATATTTGAATTTCATAACTGTCCTTGATAAATTTTGCAACACTTATTTTTAATATTATAAAGCAAAAGCCTTCACATGGACACACATGTTAGTGGACATAAATTGCATGTTTAAGTATCCTTTCACAATTTCACCGCCCTTTTATTAGATACACCCCTCCATATTCATTCTCTTGTAGCTGACCCATGAAGATAAAGAAGAGAAATGCATGCTAAGTTTATATTGTCACAATTGTTTCTGACCAATCATCGGGAAGGGATCACAGTCATGCAGTAAATGTTCTTTCCTCTTGCATAAATCCTTGCACCAAGATCTAGTATGCTTGTATTTCATTATTTAAACTCTAAACGATGGTCTTTGGTGATCTTATGGAGCTAAGATTCCTATACTGATACCTTTTGGAATTACTGAGTTATAAGATCCAAACACTATATTACCCTTGCAAAGACATATCCACATCACGTCCCATAGGCATAAAATGATTTAATATGTTTTAACCAGTGTTCAAGCGATCACCATGCACATGCTTGGTCATTTTGCTGGTGTATTTGAGGACTAGAACTTATGAAATAATTAGGAGTAGAAGATGGGAAGAAAACGTGGCTCTTATTTCAATTCTGCGGGTCCATATAGGCCAGTCTCATTTCTGACACTGGCGTTTTGCAGCATGGAGGAAGCTAAGAAGAACATGTATGCATTTAGTACAACTACTTATACTGGTTTTCAGTGCACTGTATCCGAAAAGACTTCAGAGAAATTCAAGGGTGAGCTAGCATCTTGGTAAAGATTATATATTCTTTCAAATTTTCTTAGCATCCATCTTAATCTGTTCATAAATTGATTTGCATCTTGTTAGGATTGCCTGGTGTTCTATGGGTATTGCCGGATTCCTATATTGATGTGAAAAACAAGGATTATGGAGGCAAGTTTAAGCGCTGCACATTTGTTATTGTCATTATATATCATTCTTAGATGAATTTAACTCCATGATTTGTTCTTCCACTTAGGTGATAAATATATAAATGGGAAGATAATTCCATGTACATACCCAACCTACCAACCAAAACAACGGAGTGGTTCAAAATATCAGAGCAGAAGGTATGAGAGACGGAGGGATGGTCCATCCGTACGGGGAAGACCAAGACAGGAAGCTTCACAGTCCGAGTCAGCTTCTTAATGAGATAAGTATGACAGGATTATCCGTTAGACCTTTGTCATTAATTGTTACTTGCCTTCAACCTTAAGCAATTTACTTCAGAGATGTTTTGCAGGCGGATCATTAAATGTTATGCACCAATTAAAGATGGTATTTAACCAAATCCTATGATCTGTTACTACCTCATCTCACTTGTACAATGAGGACCATCTTTTCTGATGATAGAAGTAGAATTTGCTGATGTGAATAAGTAGTATCATTATCAAGTGGCTATTCATATATTATGCGATATAAGTTTTCTGGTACTTGTAACTCTATAAATTCATTATATGTCATCCACTACTTGCAGAACTGGATATATTATTTAATCACATGCTGTCATATATGCAACTCTAAATTATGTTCCTTCTTGATTTTGGTAAAATTCAGGAGGAATTTGTAAATATGTTGGAGATCGAAAGTTGAACACATAAAAAGAATATAGATTAAAATTATTAAAGGCATTCGGCTGAATAAGAGAATTCAGAAAATTCTCTGAATAAATATAGAAATACTGGTAAAAGATTGCGAGCTAATTCATAAAAACATGATTGTTTTCATTAAATATTATATTTGGGGTAAAGAAATTCTGATGGGATGGCTACTGGATACATTTTATAACACTGTACATATATCTTTACCGGTTGTATGTGCTCTATCTTTGATTGGTCTTGTCGCGTGTCTCTATTTCCTGTTGTACCCAAGCGAGATTTTTTGAAATAATACAATTGAGGCTCTGTATGTAATTTGTCGTATTTTACTTAAGTAAAAAAGAATGTCATGTTTATTGATGCGAAAACAAATCATGATGATGTGCTATTTTCGGGGAGCAAAACTTGATGATGTGGAAACTGAAAAGTGGCAGCTGAAGTATTCTTTGTTTTCACAGGCCTGCACGAGCCGTGCCTTTTCTTTTAAATAATTTTAAGGGCATTAATGAATAAATACTTCATTTTCATAGGCTAAAACCAGAGGAACCCGAGATTTATTTGTATGCTAAAATTTATAAAGTTTATTTGGGCCTCGGAGCTCTCTATAACAAATGAGGAAGAGCAAACAAAGATTCAGGAATTGGAGGTCACTATTAGATTGGATAGATATTTAAAATTGTCATAAAGATAGATTTTCTTGTTTGTATTCTAATGATGATTACATTTCTTTACGACCTACCTTGCATAATTCATTGAGGGAATAATATGAACATCGACATTTTTTTGGATATAAATGTGAACATTGACTTGCAACCCAGCATGTGGGGTCTATGCTTTGCAAGATGTGGGATGAAAGCAATGATGGCTCAGGCGAGGGGTGTCGTTTTCTTAGAGTGAGATGGTTTGATCATTTTGAACTGGATTTTTTTTTTTTAAAAAAAAAGAAAATTGACTTTGGCTATGGGCCTTGTCATGTTTACGTCTAGATAATTTCTTTATATAAGGTATTATTATTAAATGGATTGGGTTGTCTGTGATCTAATCTGTTTAAACCTGATCAGGCTTGTTTTAAAGGACCGGTAGAGCTAGATCAGACTTTAAAATCGAGTATTTTTTATATTTTTCAGGTCTGATCTTGATTTAGTAAATTTGGATCTGTTGCAACCATTTAGTTTTATGGATTGATTTAGATCTCATGCTCAATGATCCAACCCAATGTGAATTGAGAATTGGACTCAAATGGTTGAATTTATATCATAAATCTCGATCTGTCCGGGTGGGAAATCGCTCTTTTCTATTTGTGTCTAATCTCTCCCAAATCGCTCTCTTCAGAGGTTGACTACCTGACATTGATTGGGAAACCGTGCGATTCCTAACTACAGTGGTTCTCCAGAGCAGTGCTACTGCTTCTAATTAGCAGGGGTTTTGGCCATCGAGAAAATGGAGCCTAGTTGTCTCGGAACATGTAAACCAATGGAGCAAATACTCTGCCACCTGAAGTGGGATAAGAATTCCAAAAGCTCTTGTGGCATTGTTAATGGCGGGAAGGTACTGTTTGTTGTCTTTTGTCATTCTCGTAGATTGGCCTAGCATATGAACTGGACTCGATCCAGACCCTCGCTAGAATCGGTCTTGAATATTTTTTGGTTAGAGCCAGGTTATACATGGGCTGGACTAGACCAGAATGATCCAACGCGACAAAATTTCTGATCATGAATCCATTGGATTTGCATTTAACATTAAGATCCGGTTAAGAAACCGAGTTGGACCGGATTCCATTTATTTACATCTCTTATTATTAATAAGTAATAAATTAATTTAATATTTATGCATAGATATTCATCTTTATTCGAATATACTAGATCGTAGTAACTAATAGCAAATGCATGATATCTAGTAAATAATCCAGATGAGCATAAGGCGAGGACTTCTGCCATCTAAATCATTTAAAGAAGTCTGTAAAAATATAATAAATTAATAATAAAGGAATGTTTGTTCTATAAAAAGGATGCATAGCTAGCAATGTTTGTCTTCGGGGAGGTGCTGAAATGCTAAGGTGATTTGGGATCTCGACTTGATTTTTGATAGTCTAGAGATGGAACCTTTTTTAACTTTTATGGGTTAAACCCAGAAAAAGAATGGTTCTTTTAGCTAACTCCGGACAGCAATAATACAGTTTTAGCTGAGTCCAGATCAACTCAGTCTAGTTGATCTTAAATTCTTAGTTTGTGCATGGTAGGTCTATATGTTTATTGCGTTGCCTTTAGTACTTTGTCAATCATGGCAAGCGTTGAATGCCCGTTCAGCTGCCTCAACGTATCCCACCATCCACAGGATTGCTTTAGTGCCTGTTTATTATAAGGCTCCTATTAATCATACAAGTTATTTCCATCGTAGTGGATATTTTATCTACTTTTCTTCTTCTGATATGTCTACACAGTTTAGAAATATTTTGTTAGCTGGTATTCTGATTGTACCGGTTTCGAAATAATTTTTTAATATATTTATCCAGTTTATCAAAAAATAAATAAATAAATAAAATCATACAAGCTGTTTCCATAAGAGCCCCACTTAGCATAACTTGCCCGTGGACACCTCTTAAGACTTAGATAACTGCCCAATAAATTTATTCTTCTCAATTTCCTTTAATTGCAATCCATGTCCGATAAAGCCACTCTTGCAAACAACCAATCTATATCTCATACCATGCAATTTCTACAATAACTTATGTGGGTCTCGCATGAACCCAAATCCTGGATACAATTTGATCAAACCATTGAATAAATGACAATCAAATGGCCGGCTTTAATATGCCTTTTCCCTTTCATTTAAGGACTTGTTAGGTGAAGGTTGGTGGAGGCACACAATCAGATTCCAGCTATCATTGATTAAAAGCTCTGCATGTTTCTGTCCCTGTGATGTACCCCTCTTGAATTGGAGAAATTTTATCCTGCACTGTATGCATAACGTGATTGTGCATGCAAAATCATAGTTGCTTGTTCTTATAGTTGTGTATTGAAATGAATGCTTGATGAATAGCATCCTCATGAATGAGGAGCTATAATTGGCTATATGCATGGCCATATGGTGCATGTAGTATATGGTATAATTTTTCCTGGAATTGTTGGAGGCATTGAAGATGTTCCTAGTTAAATATAAAAAGCTAATTTTAGGTAATGTACTTTTAAATAAAAATCATGTTGATGTATTTTCGGTTGGTTAATGTCATATAAAGCCCGGTGCATTTCAAGCATGTAACGTAATCCAAGTGTTTATAGCAAGATTTTAAATTTCATTGAATGAAACCATTTCGATTTTTTCATGAAATGGGATGTATCATTTTTCCGTCCCGACACTTGAGATAAGTGATGTTTTAAGATATTCCAATTGGGATGCGAGGATGTTACCAGAACGTCTTGTCTTAATATATGGTATGGTGCTCTATTTCGATGTTCTATAGAAAATTCTGTCTTGACTTGTGTCCTTAGTTTAGAGATCAAGATATTCAATGTTTTAAATGAGCGGTAAATATTAAGGAAAGATGAGATCTTATCTCTCCCAAGACGGGAGATTCTAAAAATTTGAGGGAAAAGAAAAGGCAAGATATCCTAAATTCCAAGCACAGTTGCTGATTAAAGAAAGAAAAAGATAATTTTTTTAAAAGCTCAACTAACATAAGAGGTTGTGATATTATTAGGGACTCAACTATGGAATTGCAGTCCTGCTAGCTCCATTTCATCCCCTATACCTTTTAGATGGGTGCTCCTTTCTCGTGGGTTACTTAAATTAAAATTTGATAGTTTCTTTTGTAATAATCAATGTAGCGCTAATTTTATTGTTCGTGATCATGATGGATGTCTTATTCTTTTGTACGAAATAGATTATTCTTGAAAATCAAACCAGTCATATCTTTTTTTATATTTGATTTAAATTTAAAATAAAATTTGAATATTAAAAAAATAAGGATTAAGTTTTGAAGAATCGAAATATTAATTTTTCCTTGATATTGAAATTGGAACGAGACATTCTCTAACTGAGCTGGTATAGAAATCACTCATTTTCCATTCCCATTTTCATTCATCCAACTGTTTCTAATCAAATATATTCGTTGCTATATTCACTATCTATATAATGGAATCAAAGATTACAGCTATATAAATAAATACTTTAAATAATAATAAATATAGTAATATTGTACGGATAAATACACAACCAAATCTAAAAGAATCTTGTATTGCGAAGCACACGAAAAAAAGGTGATCATTGGAGCAAGTCTAGATCTTTGTGACGGTGGTTTTTAATGCTGGTCAAAATAACAAGAACTGAGACGGTGCGTCTCCGCTGAAGTTTAGATATTGAATGAGTTGCCGGTCGTGGTCCCAACTCGGCCTACCAGCTACCACGACGCATGTTAGCTACCGTACTGTCATGAATCATTCTAGCCATTGTAGGACCACTGCACGATTAGATTTGGTACCAGTCTCTGTTGTCTCTGGACTAATAGCATTCTTGGTGGTCCTAACATATACCATCTCTAATCTGGCTATAATTTGATCTCTAATCTGACTATAATTTGATCTCTAATCTGACTATATTTTGTTCAAATATCCATGAGTTTGGTGGTCTTGTTTAAGTAGCCTATCCTTGTGGTGGAATGAGGACTTCTTAAACTTGGCTTAGGCCTCCAATAGGTGACTCACTGGGGAAATGACGAGGAGAATTGAGAAGAAATATGGGATAGATAGACCCTTTCACTCCCACGAACAACTCCAGCAGGCTGGTCCCGAGAAGGGGGGATTAAAGAATTTAAGGATTCAATCATTGATGCCTATTGAGAATCATTGGGGAAGCTAGAGCCAAAAAGAAGCGCTTTTTCCTACACGAGAGGTGGCAGCATCTGATAAATCTCTCCCTTTATTGCTTGGAGCCTTGTACCAGATTAAACTAACAAAACGGTGCTGGCTAGCTTTGCTCATGTTTCAGAATGGGTTGGCTTCCTCGAGGTCTCGTTGCCCAAAGTGCCCATGTTTTCTTATTTAAACGGCTCTTGCATGAAAGAGCACGTCGGACTTGAATTTTACTCTAAAATTAGAATAACCATCAAGGCGCATTAGACCGGCTAAATGGGTGTAGTACAGGTCTCCTATATTTAATCGATCATATATACTGTTCATGTTTTTTTTTTACTATTTATTAAGATATATATATATATATATATTTAAAAATAAATGTTAGATTGAAGTTACATCGTTAGTTTTTCTTTTGTTTTTTTTGGTTGGCAATGGAGGAAGTGAGAAACTTTCCCCAAGTTTCATTAGAAGATTAAAAACTGAGATACAAAGGAGCAAAAGGGAAAGAAGCATGAAGTTTTACAATAGAGTTGAGGAAGGTTCAAATAGTCTCCTGCAATGGAATCATCAAGTCTTCAGAGACCGTTAGTATAGATGAAGATCCAATTGCTTGAACCCATTCATGCTAGGTTAGCAACTCTAATCCTCCATGCTTAGCTCTCAGGAATGGGTTTGATATAGAGGACGTGCTGAAGAGAAAAAGTTGGTAGTCTGTGTTCCGTTGTGCATTTTACTTGGTGTTCGAGATAATCGATTACATTCTGTTCTCTCGGCTTTTTGCTGCCAATATATGGAATTCTATTGTAACACTTCACCAGATGGTCTCACTGAAGAAAAGTTTCTACCTATAAGTGGGTATGGACAGCAACCTGACAGGAACCAAAGAATTCTCTTGTCTTGCACCTTAAAATCGCCATCAGCAGTCCATGGAAAAGAATGCGATTTGCCACTTGTTTGTAATCCTCCTCCGTTTTCTTAGTAAAGCAAGTGAAGCTTTTGCTCTTTTTTCTTATTCAAAAAATAAAAGCATCTACGACCCCGTGCCGCTTATGGCCTTCTCTCTTATTGTATATATCACCATTTGTGCTATCGGCATTGATCACTATTTGCAGCATGGCTTGGATGAACTGTTTCATGTGCAAGGAATGGGCCCTATAACATTATTCTGAGATTCATACTTACATCATTCCATTATTTTGATATACAGATTGTGCGAGTGAAGTGGAAGGCAAGGATCAAGATTATCTATAATAATGGTTGGTAGGTTGGACTCACTGGCTTTGCTTATTTATGATGAAAATGTAAATGAATTACAGATGGACTCGCTGACTTTGCTTTTTTATTTTCATCATTAAAAAATATTAATTTTTATGATGAAAATATTACAACCACTAGGTCAGTGTTTCCAAAAGTCACAGACAAACATGAATTACAGATGTAATGCAATTTTTTTCTAAAAAGTTGATTAAACCATGACATTTGTGTAAAGGGAAAATTAAGCAAGAACCACATTTTTTGGGAGAGAATAAAGTGTCCTATCTTATTTTATGAGTTCTAATACCGGCAAAAATAGACAGACATTTTTACACCTATAAAATAATATAAATTATGTATATATATATATAATACTCCCATTGTGCTTTTGAGCTAGTATAATTGTAAATATGTACAAACAATACAATAAATGTGCATCAAGAATGTGTATTATGGGCCCCCGGGGAGGGGAGTTACAACACATAAAAGAGTTAAGGTACCATATTCTTATAACATGCAATTCTAATTAGCCTACATGACCGACTTTTGGTTTTCAATCACCATGAATGAAACACATTTGCTCGTTCCAAGGTCAACAGAGAACTAATCTATTATACGCATCTAGTTTACTCACCAAACCGTCAAGATGATTCTAGACGAAACACTATTTTATGGTCATGCTTCTATCCGATCTCTTCTTTTTTTTTTAAATAATAATAATAATAATAATAATAATAATAAAATGTGGTGAATAAATTAATTAATAATACTGGTCATGGTGCCTTCAACTAATTTAAGGAGAGAGAGACAGAGGCGGGTGGTCGAAAGTCGAAACACCTGAGAGCTCGCAGCTGTCCCTGCTCTGGTTCCTTGTAATAAAGCTTGAAGACCCTCCAAATTCCCTCCACTATTTTGTCACGCTCTGCCACCGCCACTCTGGCTTCCGCTAACGGGATTCCTTTCCAACTCTTCTCCATACCCTGCCAAACAGGCCAAAATAGAATATGATAATGGGTCCTTGATTAGCTTCCAGGCTTTTACTGACCAAACACCTTGACAACCTTAAAATCTTCTTATATTTATTACGTTGTCATCAACAGCTTGTGGCATTCCGTTTCATAATTATTTTATTGGTGCTCGACACCCTTGCAGCCATGTTTGTACTTGTGCTTCGTTGGCTTTGATCAACTCTTTTTGTTATAATTATGTTATTACTTAACTCAAAATTTTATGTATTTGTATAAATCGGGATATTATCCACTGAAAGGTAAGGTTCGTTACAATACCTACCAGTAAAAAGAATCTATTATTTTAACCAAAAAAAATCTATTTAAGATTCTGAAATCCGAAGCCAAAGATATAATTTCTAACCAACCCCCATAGAAAATATTGAATTAAATATATATATATATTTTTTTAAAAAAATTATGTTACTTATTAATAGAATCTAATAATAAATCAGGTTGTTATAATTTACGTATACTGGTCATGACCTTGTTTTTATCTTCTTTTCCGGTTCAAAATACCCTTTCAGCGAGGCGGTCCCACCGGCTATTTAAGAAATTCTCTGCCTACCCTTCTACTTGCCTTCTCTTTGCACCGAGACTGCTCATAATCCTTCTCTCTCCGACTTCTCTCTCTCTAAACCCCCCTTGAACCCTCCTCTCCTCTTCCTCTACCATGGAATCATCCATGGCAAAGTTCTGGCCTCTCTCGATCCTTTTTACGTTTCTAGCCACTATAGCTCTCATGGGCCTCTGTCCGCCCCTCGCGGCGGCCGCCAAGGGCAGCGGCTCGATCCACGAGCTCCTCCGCGAGAACGGCCTCCCGGCCGGGATCCTCCCCAAGACGGTCGAGTCGTTCGACCTCGACCGGAGTCTGGCCTCCTCGAGGTCCGGCTCGACCGGCCCTGCTACGCGATGTACGACGAGCTCGCCTTCTTCGACCAGGTGGTTCGCGGCAACCTCAGCTACGGCGCTCTCTGGGGAGTGGAGGGCTTCTCCCAGGAGGAGCTCTTCCTCTGGCTCCCCGTGAAGGGGATTCTCGTCTCCGATCCGTCGTCCGGCGTCATCCTGTTCGACATCGGTCTCGCCCACAAGCAGTTGTCCCTCTCGCTCTTCGAGGAGCCGCCGGACTGCCGGCCGGCGGTACGGCAGCTCGTCGGTGAAGGTGATGGGCCGCGAAAGATGCGATTTTGATGGAGTTTTCCGTTTCAACTTTTGCTCGATTGTGTTTTGAGCATATTTGTCGCTCCGTCTTTCTGACTGCGCCGGGTAGCTCGCATTTATTTCAACGCTCTGTATGATTTTAATATGTTTAATTAGGATTACTGGCTTACCGAATATCTTGGTTAAGATTGGATCTATGTGTTTTGCATGCACATATATTTTCCTTCAACTATTGGGATCTTCATAGATCTACTTCAACCATCATCTGCTGTATTGTTAGCATCATGCGCTTTTCTTCTTGCTTTTTTTTCTTTTACAGAGGTTTTTTTTTTTTTTTTTTTTGACTCCTTGTTATTGAATTGGGTTTATTGGTAGTAAGTAATTTTCTGTTTCATCCTTCCCCTACTTTTCACATTAATTCTCGGTTTCCTTTTCCGATTCTATGACTTCAGAATATCGTTTTCCAGGAACTGTTCTGTCTTTATGTGCAGTGATCTATGGCTCTGCAATTCTCTCTTCGAACTATTTAATTTACCAGTCCACTCTCTCCTTCTATAGTTGAATAGATTACGGTTCTGGAAATAATGTAACCATTTTTTCGTTTCTTTCGTGCTTTATCTAGTGCCCTCTCCAGTTGAAATTGGTCATCTTTTTTCTGATCTGCATGCAAGTTTTTTTCCGAGATACTTCAAGTAAATTACTGCATAGATTCTTCTGCGCTGTTGTTCCCCCAGTGTTTTTTTATCCGGGCATCTTGTTAGAAACTTTCTCTGGGTTGCTTCACCTTTACCCTTTATTATCTTTTATTTATTTATTTATTTATTTATTTATTTTCAGTTGAAATAAGTATCTAGCTGCCTGGACTTGATGTGTGTTATTAGATTTGCAGGGATTTTTGGTGGAGGGGGTGGATTCCAGGCCGGTGATGAACTTAGAAGAGAGCTCCGTCTTTCGGGTTTTTTATTATTTTTTTTTCCGTCGAACCTTGTTCTCCCTGACCCTGATTTCATATGTAAAAAAGTAAAGTAGTGGAATTTAATGTCTGATAGAGTGCTTCTCCCCTTCACCTCTACTACATATGTGTATGTTCGGGGTTTAAACGAAATTTTGAGATGAATGATGCGATGTGTGTTAGCTTGGTTTCATTTGTTCGTATACAGCTTTACATTTACACTCCGTGATGGCTGGTGATGATATAATGAAAGCTGGTTTGAATGATTTCTCGGTGTGCTGTCATTCATTCGTGATGCATTAGTCGTTGTCCATGGAATCTTGTGATGTAGCTGAGCTGGCATAATACCGTCAGCCATGTAGCGAATTGTAATGGTTACAGGGCTTGGAATGAGACTAAACAATGATGTCATATTGTTCGATTGATCTATAAAGGCAAATATTTTATGGAAAGGAACATCTTTTTAGGCGAGGTATGAGTTGGCCAAACCCATCTGTTTTGTTTTAAATTATAGTTTCTTATCAAATCATCACTTGAAAGTCAAATGGACAAACTCTCGATCCCTCCCTTCTCTCGCATGGCTAGACCTTGTAATGTTAAATTTTACTTTAAACCATTCCACCCAAATTTTATTCTACTGGTTTATCATTATAGATATAATGAGATAATTATTCACTTTAGATTTCTAAAAGAAAAAATCTTACATGTTATAATTTTTTATTATTGCTATCATCAACAACAGGAACAAAAGTTGCATGGATAATGCTCCATTGGATTCGATTTCATATTTTGAAATTATTTGAATAGGGACAAGAATTTAAAATTGCGATTAATATCAGTATTCATATCCATAAAAAAAAATGGATATAGTATGAATAGATAGCTATTCAATTTGTATCTGAATATATTTATAATTTATATCGTATTTATTAATTTTTTTTAAAAAAATATAAATATATTAAGATGATATTAATTTGATCTATCTTATATTTAGTAATTTTTTAATTCTATAATCATATGGTTCAATTATTCGATTTATATCCGTATTTATACTTATATTTTTAATATCTGATTTGTATCAGTATGATATTGATGTGGAGGGATCGCTGACGTGGAGGAACCGGCATGCACCACGTCAAGAAAAGACATTGCGTCGACTCTCCAGCCCGGATTCCACTATCGAGCTGAGCCGAGCTCCCTCAGAACAACAAGCCGAGCACAGTCCTCCGCCAGATCGTGCCCACAAGCTCGGGACGCCTAGGTCGGAGTCGCCTTCCACCCTCCAGAGCGAGACCCTCGGAGGCTAGTGCCCTGCGGTCGAAGCCGAGCTCAGCGCTCACCCGTCGATGTGGAGCTCTCCGAGCGCGCGCCCTCTGGACGGGTCCGTCTCCGCCCTCCAGAGCGAGACCCTCGGAGGCTAGTGCCCTGCGGTCGAGGTTGAGCTCAGCACTCACCCGCCGATGTGAAGCCTCTCCGAACGCGCGCCCTCTGGATCGGGTCCGTCTTCCGCCCTCCAGAGCGAGACCCTCGAAGACTAGTGCCCTGCGGTTGAAGTCGAGCTCAACGCTCACCCGCCGATGTGGAGCCTCTCCGAACGCGCGCCCTCTGGATCGGGTCCGTCTTCCGCCCTCCAGAGCGAGACCCTCGGAGGCTAGTGCCCTGCGATCGAGGTCGAGCTCAGCGCTCACTCACCAATGTGGAGCCTCTCCGAGCGCGCGCCCTTTGGATCGGGTCCGTCTTCCGCCCTCCAAAGCGAGACCCTTGGAGGCTAGTGCCCTGCGATCGAGGTCGAGCTCAGCGCTCACTCACCAATGTGGAGCCTCTCCGAGCGCGCGCCTTTGGATCGGGTCCGTCTTCCGCCCTCCAAAGCGAGACCCTCGGAGGCTAGTGCCCTGCGATCGAGGTCGAGCTCAGCGCTCACCCGCCGATGTGGAGCCTCTCCGAGCGCGCGCTCTCTGGACCGGGTCCGCCTCCAGCCCTCCGGAGCAAGACCCTCGAAGGTTAGTGCCTTGTGGTCGAGGTCGAGCAGAAGCGCTCGCCCGCTAATATGGAGCCTCTTCGACCGCGCGCCCTCTGGACCGGGCCCACTCTCTTACCCTCCTCCACCGAGACGCCCCCACAAGCTCGAAGCGCTTAGGTCGGAGCGAGCCCTGCCGTTCCGGCTCGACCCCAACCCGAAACATCGGCGAGCCACCCGAAGACTGCACTGAAGCACCTTCCAGACCGTACTGACCATCTGTGACCACCAGTTACACCAGAAAGGTAAGCAGTACGTTGATCGAGATGCCACACTCCTCTCCAACCACCCAGACCGTCCAAGAAAGGAAGCCAACCAGGAGATTCGAATCTTGCGGGCGGCAGCTCGCCATTCGAGGCACTGCCAATTTTCCCGGAATGAATGAACCAAGAGGAATGCCGGAGCGCCTGACAACTCCCTTATCACGAATCAGGAAGACTCCTCGAGACACCACCGCAAGCGCCTGACAACCCGGCGGGGATCCCGAGACAAGCACCCAACGGTAATCTAGTTTGCAATAGAACTCGGAGGTAACACACAACAATCAAGGAGGGCACACAGGCAAAAAAAAGACAAGCCAGAGAGAGGAAAAAAAAGAAAGGAGAAGATGTGCAACGCCCACCAGCAAGAGGGGCATGGCACCACCACCACCACGAGCACAAGCGCAAGCACGACCAAGAGGGCGAAGCGCCACTACCACCATAATTAAAGGAAAACGAGGGATACAAGGAGAGGCAGAGTAACAGGGCACCCCTCTGTTGCCTGCTATCACTCTCCCCCTGCAACGTTTTCACTTCACTCACATCTTTTACTCCTCCTAGTACGGAGTCCATCAAGACGATCAGGAGGACTGTTCCCTGGATCATCACTGACTTGATCGTCCCCTGTCGGAATCCTGGCCCGGGTCTCTAACCCCTGTCTCACAGGTTCAGGAGCGGAGGACCGCTGGGCGACAAGACGACCGCACCCAGCACGGAGGTTCGGGAGCCGAGGACGGTCGGGCGACAGGGGAAGCGCATCTCGACGTCGACAGCAGCTACGGCCACGACGATCCTGGCGGCAATAGATTGGCATGCCAGGAAGGGGGCAGGACGGGCTTGACTAAGTCCTCCACCTCCTCACAGGTCAACATACCGCGGAAGAACGATGACGACACAAGCTAAAAAGGTTAACAGATTGGCGACGTGGGTGCCCTCAGGCACAGCGAAAACGCACCTAGAGAAGCATGAGCGTAAGCTAGCGGAGTTCTCCTGCTGGTTCATCAGCATGCGAGGCCCGGCTGGTGAGCCACCGGACTACAACGCCCGCCACGGTGAAGCCCTTCACCGGTCACGGCGAGGCGGAGTATCATCGCCTCCACCGCGATCACGGCCATGACATCGAAAAATGTCGCAACGTAAGCAGGAGATCAAGAAGCTCATCAAGAAGGCCTACCTCCAAAGGCGGAGTATCATTGCCTTGAAGAACTCGACGGCGTCAGGCTCTCCGAAGGAGGAGGGCATGCAGCCTACGAAGACGCTCCCAACAAGGTAAGTCCCCTTACCAACAATCGTGATAACGATTTCTCCCTTGCAGGGTATCCGCATGTCTTGCAGGAAAAAATCGACAGCATCCCGAGCCCAGCTCCAGGACATCAGAGGATCTTCGAGCCACGTAGCTCCCAACTCCAAGCATCCCGAGCCTAGTTCCATGACGTCAAAGGATCTTCGAGCCACGTAGCTCCCAACTCCAAGCATCCCCGAGCCCAGCTCCAGGATGTCAGAGGATCTTCGATCCACGTAGCTCCCAACTCCAAGCATCCCCCGAGCCCAGCTCCAGGACATCAGAGAATCTTTGAGCCACGTAGCTCCCAACTCCAAGCGTCCTCGAGCCAGCTCCAGGATGTTAGAGGATCTTTGATCCACGAGCTCCCAACTCCAGGCATCCGAGCCCAGCTCCAGGACGTCAAAGGATCTTCGAGCCACGTAGCTCCCAACTCTAAGTATCCCGAGCCCAGCTCCAGGACACCAACTCAAGACCGGAGCACAGATCTCTAGCCAAGAGACCTTTGAGCCACGCAACCCTCAGTCATCAACATCCCCATGCCCAGCTCCAGGACGCCGGCTCAAGACTGGAGCTCAGATCTCCGGCCAAGAAAATTGAGCCAAGCCGCTCTCCATCTTAAACATCTCCGAGCCTAGCTCCTAGATGCCAAGAGATCATGGGGCCACGTAGCTCCATCAATGCCTCGAGCCTAGCTCCAAGGTGCCAAAGACTTGAGCCAAGATCTCAGGCAACTCCTGGGCCTGAGCCTAGCTCCACATCAGGAAGGCCTCGAGCCTAGCTCCAAGGCAATCAAGACGGTAACCTCTTCTCTGATCTCCCCACTCGAAAAGAAGATGAGAGGGGAAGGAAAGAAAGAGAACAAAGGGAGGAGCTCGGCAACCCCCCTTCTCTGATCTCCCCACTCGAAAAGAAGACGAGAGGGGAAAGAAAGAAAGAGAACAAAGGGGGGGCACTGCAAGCATCCTCTTCTCTGATCTCCCCACTCAAAAAGAAGACGAGAGGGGAAGGAAAGAAAGAGAACAAAGGGGGCACTGCAAGCATCCTCTTCTCTGATCTCCCCACTCTAAAAAAAAAAAAGAAGAGAGGGGAAGGAAAGAATCGAGCCATGCAGCTCTCAGTCATCTACGTCCCCGAGCCTAGCTCCAGGACGTCCACTCAAGATCGAGCTCAGATCTCCGGCCAAGAGAACTTTGAGCCACGCAGCTCTCAGTCATCTACGTCCTAAGCCTAGCTCAAGACGCCCACTCAAGACCGGATCTCAGATCTCTAGCCAAGAGAACTTTGAGCCATGCAGCTCTCAGTCATCTACGTCCCCGAGACCGGCTCCAAGATGCCCACTTAAGTCCGGAGCTCAGATCTCCGCCAAGAGAACTTCGAGTCAAGCATCTCTCAGTCATCAACATCCCCGAGCCAGCTCCAGGATGCCGACCTAAGACCGGAGCTCAGATCCCCGGCCAAGGGACCTCCGAGCCGCGTGGCTGTCAGTCAACAACACCTTCGAGCCCAGCAGCTCGCAAGTGTCATAACTCTCACCCCAAGTAAGGTGAAGCCCTTCTCTCTGATCTCCCTATGCAATAAAAAAAAGAGAAAAGAAGAAAGGAAGTGAAAGAAGAGAGAAAAAAGGGGAAGAACCAGCCAAAGAGAACAGATGACAAAGAAGCTTAAGCTTCATTGATTGAGCACAAGTTACAAGTATCTTCTGGGCCCCCGACATGCCGAGTGACCCTGACAAAGTACAAGAAATAAAATACAAAACAAAGCAAAGAAGAAAAGGGTCACTCCACGCCGGTCGGCTTCTCTGCTGGATCCTGAGGCCGAGAAGTTTCCGGCCGGGCTGCCCTAACTCCGTAAGGGTCACCCGCAGCTGGCATCAAAGGCTCTGGGCCCACGGCTCCCGCGACGACCTCCTCGTCAGCCTCCACCTCCAAGGCCGAAGGGTACCTGAGGCAGCTACGGTTTTTGTCAGGAATAAGCGCCCTGACCTGGCCGTGCAGGTATATGAAACCCTTATAGAAGGAGTCCGACATCATCTGCTGGATTTCAGCGACGAAGTCCTCCGAAGCCTTGAATCTGGCGACGACGTCCTCAACACCCTTCGTGGCCTCAGCGGCCACTCTCCTCAACTCGACGGCCTCCAGCCTGGCTGCCTCCATCGAGCTGGCTGCCGTCTCTGCCGCCTTCTTAGTTGTGGAAAGTTTCTCCTTCCCAGCTGCCAGCTCCGCCTAGGCAGCTCGAGCGACCTCCTTGTGCCGATCGGCCTCGGTACTGTACCAGTTAAGCTTTTTCCCTGATGATGGAAATATCGTTGATCGCCTTCTTTCGAGCGGCTCCGCTCCAGATCGCGAGCCGCCAGGACTCCCTTTGCTCGCCCCTCAGCATCGGCGAGCTCTTTCTCAAGGTCCTTGACCTTCAACTCAAGGACCCCGTTTTGCCCCGACCTTCTCCTTCAGGTCGGCCTTCAAGATTCAATCTCGGCATTCTGTTGCCACTCGAGACACTCCCAGCTCTGGTAGCGGCCCTTGATGAAGAGGGCATCGGCACCGATCTGCACCATGAAACGAGGTCAGCCTAAAAAAAAAGAGAAAAGAAGAAGAAAAGAAAGAGGGGGATAGCTCATCGAGTACAGCTGGGAAAGATGGCGCTGATAACATCGGCCAGCCGCATCCCGGCCATCTCTTGCCGGTCACATACTTGGATGGAGAAATCCTCATGAGTTCGGCCAGCTCAGGACTCAGAGAAATGAACTTTTCGGCCCCATCCTGAAAGGGAGATGGCGCCGCGCCTCCTCCCTCCTGCTCTCTCCGTGAGCGGGCGGCCTTGCCCCGCTGGCTGAAGGATCTCGGGGGGAGGCGGGGAGCTGGTGCCGATGCAGGCGGCGCCTCCATCGCAGCCCCGGTCGCAACTCGAGTCTCCTCGCCCCTGACATCAGCGACAGGCGGACCCGGAGGATGGCAGGGTGCAACGGCAGCAGCAGCGGCCCTCGCCCGGATGACAACCTCAGGCTCTGCAGCGGGGGCCTGCTAGGCTGGCCTCGAAGCCATAGAAGCTGCCCTCTCCACCGGCGCATGAGCAGCACGAGACACCTCTGAACTCGGACTCGCTGGGACGGTCGAGCTCAGACCGATCACTACCGTGGGAGCGACCGCAGAAGCACTCTCACTCCGGGCCCATCTCGGTGCAGCTCACCTGCCGTTGGCCTCTTCTTGGTGATGGCCAGAAGGTCACTCTTGGAGAAAATCATGCCTGCATGCAAATTACACAACAGTTAGAGCCTGTTGGAAGCAATGCAAGGAATACAAGAGTAAAGGAAAAGAAAAGTTCATGCCGAACTCACCCAACCCATTCGTTGGGTTGACCCCGGAGTCTGCGAGGTTATGTTCAGACAACAGGACCTCGAGAGGAGGAATCTGGGCAGTGCGGAGTTGCTCGTAATCATCCAGGTCAGCCGCATCGACCATAGAATTTCGGTTGGGGGACTTGTCCGGATCGCTCCAGACCCAGTCGACCCGCCTTGACCTTGACAAAGAAAAACTTGCTCTTCCATCCCCTGATGGAAGAGGGAAGCTCGAACTTGATGCCCTTCGGACGGGAGGACAAGGACCACCACCCATCCTCGGTTTGGTGGCGCTTCAGGGCAAAGAAAGCCCTGAACAAGAAATCGGGCAACGAACCCGTGGAGGTGAAAAGCACAATGAAGGAAAAATAATCCTAATAGCATTTGGCACTAGCTGCGTGGGGACTAGACGATAATTGTCCAAGACAGATAGGAAGAAAGGATAGAAAGGAAACCGGACCCCCAGAGAAGGTCCCCTCGTAGAAGGCAAGACGGCCCGGGCCACTCGAAGTGATCCGTTCCCCCGGACGAGGAATCATAAGCTGGATAGAAGGTGGGATGCCGTAGACATCCCGGATAGTCCTGAATTCCCCGACGGTGATCATCGAGGCGACCCCACCAGGACCTACAGGCCAGACATACTCGGAAACAGGAGCAGAAGAAGGAGAAGGGAGAGAAGGACCGGATCTCGGTTCCCTGATGAGAACAGGGCCAGGAGGACGCCTCCTACTGAGCTTGAAGCGAGCTGCATCTTTCTCCCCGCCGAAAGAAGAGGAAGACGATGGCCTCCGCTCGGAAGGACCACTTCGCCCTGATCAGTAGAGGGCGGAAGCCCGGACCAAAACGGGACATCCTCAAGGACAAAGGAAAGAAGGACACAAAGTAGAAGACCGAAGAGAAGACTCAACCTAAAGAGGACACCAGACCCGAAGGAAAAACCCCTATTCTAACAGGGAAGGAGGAAGAAGAAACTGACCTGGTGCCATGGAAAACTCTAGGCAACTGGGAGGAAGGAGGAAGAAGCTTGGTCGCGGCAGCAGCAGGCACAGAATTCAAAAGGAATAGATGGTTCGGGTAAGGCCCTCCTTTCATTTCGAAATGACCCAAGGGATTCGTACCAATCCAACCCCTCCGCCAACGGATCTACGCCACGTGCCACCCATCGACGAGAATGGCATCCCGGCCGCTCTGAATTCTGCGCCCACATTAATTGCTCCTCATACATGGCTACATGGCATCCCTGCATTGGTCCGCAGGGCCGGCCCCCGAAGTGCCAGCAATCATGGCCATCATCATGCCAGATTTTCACCTTTCCACGTCAGCACCATAATTACTCCCTTCGACCCGAGCACCGCGCACTAACGGGCCTCGGGAGTGGGGGGCAGATGATGTGGAGGGATCGCAGACGTGGAGGAATCGGCAGGTGCCACATCAGGAAAAGACGCCGCGTCGACTCTCCACCCCGGATTCCACTACCGAGCTGAGCTGAGCTCTCTCAGAACAACAAGCCAAGCTCAGTCCTTCGCCAGGTCGTGCCCGCAAGCTCGGGATGCCTAGGTCGGAGCTGCCTTCCGCCCTCCAGAGCGAGACCCTCGGAGGCTAGTGCCCTACGATCGAAGCCGAGCTTAGCGCTCACCCGCCGATGTGGATCCTCTTCGAGCGCGCCCCTCTGGACCGGGTCCGTCTTCCACCCTCCAGAGCGAGATCCTAGGAGGCTAGTGCCCTGCGGTCGATGTCGAGCTCAGCGCTCACCCGCCGATGTGGAGCCTCTTCGAGCGCGCGCCCTCTGGACCGGGTCCGTCTTCCGCCCTCCAGAGCGAGACCCTCGGAGGCTAGTGCCCTGCGGTCGAGGTCGAGCTCAGTGCTCACCCGCCGATGTGGAGCCTCTCCTAGCACGCGCCTTCTAGACCGGTCCGTCTTCCGCCCTTCAGAGCGAGACCCTCGGAGGCTAGTGCCCTGCGATCGAGGCCGAGCTCAGCGCTCACCCACCACCGATGTGGAGCCTCTCCGAGCACGCGCCCTCTAGACCGGGTCCGTCTTCCACCTTCCAGAGCGAGACCCTCGGAGGCTAGTGCCCTGCGGTTGAGGTCGAGCTTAGCGCTCACCCGTCGATGTGGAGCCTCTCCGAGCACGCGCCCTCTGGATCGGGTCCGCCTCTTGCCCTCCGGAGCGAGACCCTCAAAGGTTAGTGCCATACGGTCGAGGTCGAGCAGAAGCTCTCACCCGCCAATGTGGAGCCTCTCCGAGCGCACGCCCTCCGGACCGGCCCACTCTCTACCCTCCTCCACCAAGAGGCCCCCGCAAGCTCGGAGCGCTTAGGTCGGAGCGAGCCTTGCCGTTCCGGCTCGGCCCCAACCTGGAACACCGACGAGCCGCCCGTGGACTGCACTGAAACGCCTTCCAGACCGTACTGACCACTTGTGACCGCTAGTTATACCAGAAAGGCAAGCAGCATGTTGATAGAAATGCCACACTCCTCACCAACCACCCAGACCGTCCAAGAAAGAAAGCCAACCAGGAGATTCGAATCTCGCGGACGGTGGCCCGCCATTCGAGGCACTTCCATGTTTCCCGAAACGAGGCAACCAAGAGGAATGCCGGAGCGCCTGACAACTCCCCTTATCATGAATCAGGAAAGACTCATCGGGACACCACTGCATTCGCCTGACCGCTCGGCGGGGATCCCGAGACAAGCGCCCAACGGTAACCTAGTTTGCAACAAAACTCGGAGGTAACACACAACAACGAAGGAGGGCACACAGGCAAAAGTAAAACAAGCCAGAGAGAAAAAAAAAGGAGAAGATGTGCAACCCCCACCAGCAAGAAGGGCATGGCACCACCACCACTACGAGCACAAGTGCAAGCTCGACTAAGAAGGCGAAGCGCCACTATCATCACAGTTGAAGGAAAACGAGGGATACAAGGAGAGGCGGAGGAACAGGGCACCCCTCTGTCCCTACTATCACTCTCCTCCTGCAATGTTTTCACCTTCACTCATATCTTTTAATCCTCCTAGTACGGAGTCCATCAAGAGGGGCATGACCAGGAGGATATGTTCCCCTGTATCGTCACTGACTTGATCGTCGGAGTGCCCCCGCCGGAACCCCGGCCCAAGTCTCTATCCCCTATCTCGCAGGTTCAGGAACGGAGGACCGCTGGGCGACAAGGCGACTGCACCCAGCGCGGAGGTCCGGGAGAAGAGGACGGCCAGGCGGCAGGGAGAGCACATCTCCAACACCGACAGCAGCTACGGACCACGACGATCCTGACGACAACAGATATAAATTTTTGTATCCGATTAATATTAATATTAATATTAATATTTATCAAATAAAATAAATATATATTAATATATCAATATTTGATTCAATTTCAATCCAAGCTAGCCAACAGTGATTATAATGATTCACAGTATATTACAAGTTTGGCTTTTTTTATATAATTTATTTTGCATGTACGTGTGCAATTACAATAAGGCTAATTGTTATATATTGGAGCCGTGGATGATATTACACGTGGATTTGCCATTTGTTTTTATTCTTGTGTAAACTATTGGCCTCACAACATTAATCTCAAAAGACATGGAGATGTCCCGATCACCACTATATTAATTCCATTGAGATTGGGCCAGCAACCTTGTGATCTCCGCTCTTCTGTTGCTACCTCCTTGATCCGACTCTTTCATTGAGATTGGGCTAGCATCCTTGTGATCTATGCTCTTCTGTTGCTAACTTTTTTATCCATCTCTTATGTTAAAATTTTAGGTACTGTTTCGAACCAGCATCTATACGCAGCGATAGCAATCTGAAAGAAAACAGTACAACAATCTGTTGCCTATACGTAGCGGTAGCAATTTAGAAGAAAACAGTCCAATAAGGAACATCATGCAACAATGAAGTTAGCGGTAGTAATCTGGAAGAAAACAGTCCAACAATCTGTTGTCTATACGCAGCGGTAGCAATTTAGAAGAAAACAGTCCAACAACATGTTTCTTGGATTCAATATTATGCAACAATGAAGTTAGAGATAGCAATCTGAATGAAAACAATCTGTTCCAAAAAGAGAGAAAAAAAAGAGATTGCTTTATTCATTAATTCTTTGGAAAAGAATCCATACAATCAAACATAACCCTGGCACCCCTTCCGAAAATCTAGAAACTTCTCATCGTCCTGCACGTCTTCTCTCTTCCAGGCCTCACGTCTTCTCTCACTTGCGGACAATATGTAGATGTCCATTCTCTAACGTCTTCTCTCTTGCAGGTCTCACGTCTTCTCCCACTAGCGGATAATACCTTGACGTAGATGTCCCTTCTCCAAAGCCTCCAAGAAGACTCTCCACGTGCACCTCTTTGAAACCCAGGAGGCTCTCCACCTGGCCCTACCCCCAAGGGGCGTCCTCAAGTCTTCACGGTCCAAGATCAGGACCTTGAGAAGTTCTCACGGACTCTACACCATGAGAGAGCCAAACCGCATGCCCCCTCTCTTATTTATAAGAGTAGGCGATTCCTCATGTTGGGTGTCTCCACTTCTTGAACTTGGGCGTCTCCTTGTTGGGTTGCATCACATGGGCGTCAACCAATTCTTCGGTGGTTACAACTTCTCACATATTGGACTAGGACTTCTTGATCTTCTTGGTTTTCTTGGTTCAATAACAAACCAATTAGAACTCTTCAAGTAGTTAGGCTTCCAATTGGTTACAACTAATTAATTCGGTTATGATCCTGGATAGTTGGGCCAACCAACTAATCAACCAATTAACCATCTAACTAACTAAGCCAACCTTTTAATCAACTTAACAAACATGGATCCAATCCTATAATCCAATTGAATTATGTTACAATCTCTCAAAAAAATTCCTCTTTTCTAATCAACTCTCGATCATGGGCCAAACTTCCTGACCCAATATGACTCAAAAGGATCCTGGAATACTTCCAGAAAACTCCTGGAATACCTCCGGGACCTGCTTGGGACACGCCTCAAATTTCAGGTATTACCTCCAGTATTTCTATCATGGCATTCCAAGTCTATCCAAAGCTTGGAAGCACCAAGTAAATCGCTATATCTTCCTCTCTCTCGATCTTGCAAGATTCGATGGATCTAAACTGGCTCTAAACTTTTTTTTTTTTTCACGGCAGACTTTCTCGAAGCTTCGATGTTTGACGTAATGTCACTATCCTCATGATATTGAGATGCACAGTATGCATGATAGTTCGAAGCTCATGTGCCCCTGATGCTCAAGTGGGCCTCATGTTGCATGCCTTATGCATGATGTAGCTATGCTTTATACTCGTATGAGCATCGGATCTAGCTTGTCTACGCGCATCCACGATAGTTATGAGTAGTTACTGATTTTTTTAGTTTTTTTTTTTTTTATTTTTTTTTTGATGCGAAGGGAAGGTAGGAACCTACCCCCTATTTATTCGGAAGAAGAAATATTTACAAACCTCTGGTCAACAGGGATCCAGAGGACATAGAAGAGCCTAAGAACAAGCAAATGGGCAACTTACAATGGAGCTGAGGAAGAAACTTAGGAAAAAAAAAAAAAAAAAACAGAAACAAATAGAGAAATAGACAACGGAAGGACCATAGTATGAAAACAACCTCCAACTTCCAAATTAGAGACAATTGGAGTTGGGATACGGCAGATGTTGCCCCCTGCAATTTTGCAGAACCAAACTCCTTTCGATCACAAAATCTCTGAAGCTGTAGGATTTTGTGTGGTGCTCCCAAGTCTTGGAGAGACTTGGAAGACCAAGACAGAGATGCTAGAGACGATCCCTGGAGCTTGGGAACGTGTCCCAAGCTATCTTGAAGGTATTTCAGGATTTTCTGGGATTTTTCTTTTGAGTCGTGTTGGGTCAGGGGGTTAATCCAAGAATTATTAATTTTATATTGGCTTTGAAAGTGGGAGTTTTTTGAGAGATTGTAACATAACCCAATCGGGTTATGGGGTTGGGTCCAGGTTTGTTAAATTGATTAGAAGGTTAGCCAATTGATTGGTTAGTTAGTTGGTTGTAATCAATTAGAAAGCCCAACCATGTGAGGTATCCTAATCAGTTTGTTATTAGCCCAAGACAAGTCCTAACCGCCCATGTGATTGAATCCTACCAAGATTTAGGAGATAATTGCAGTCCAACAAGAAGTCCAATATCAGATGCCCAATTCAAGAAGGCTTCAACGTCCCCCATGTGCTATAAATATGAGAAGATGGGGTGTGCGGTTGGAGGAAGGTCCAAGAGGCCGACCCCTTTGGGGTCTCACGGTCATGTGAAGACCGTGGAGAGATCAGCGGGTCTTACGGTCATATGAAGTCCGTGGAGAGATCAGCGTGAAGGCCTTGATCCGTGGGGCTTGGCTTATGGTTCCAAGGTGGAGGCTTCTTTGAGACCACACGTGAGGGAGTCCGCGTGGGAGACCATGGTGATGGACTACAGAGAGGCGCACATGAGGGAGATATCATGTGGAGGACTTGTACCGTAATGGTGTTTCACGGGCTTTGGAGAAGGACGCACGTTGAGAAATTGTCCGTGTATGGCGTACGTGGATTCTTGGGGCATGAGACCTACAAGAGAGAAGACGTGCGGGACAGCGAGAAGCTTCTGGATTTTCAGAAGGGTTGTCGAGTATTATCTTGTTTGTTGTAATAAGATTTTTCTCAAGGAATAAAGTAATATCTCTTTTTCTCCTATATCTCTTTCCTGGTAATTGTTCTCTTTCCACCATGACAGTATCAAGTTGGATCCGGGTATTCCGTGGAACGGGTTTGCTCCCTAACAGAAGCTACTTAGAACAGAGGTCAAAGAGTTCCTCTTGTTCAGGAAAATTCGCCCATTTCTCTCCCTCCAAGGCTTTCAACAAATAGGTGCAAAAAGCTTATGCCCCGATTTCTTGGACAACTTGATTTTATTTATTTATTTTTATTTATTTATTTTTTTTTTGCCATCTCCAGCTAAGCCAGAGATCGAGAAAGCATGATCGTCTCTCTAAAATATAGCTGAGTTTTAATGATTCCCCATGAGCTTCTCACAAACCGAGTAGCTCAAAATAAATGATTAATGGATTCCGAATTCGTTCCACAAAAATAACACTACAAACTAACATTCCAACCCTTCTTTATAAGAATTTCTAATGTATGTAACATTTTCTTGGCTGCTAAGCAAAATAATACTTTGATTTTCACACAAACAATTTATGAATCTATGAAATAGATTTTTTTTCTTTTTTTTAATGAACCCAGTGTATTCATTAAAAGGAACGAAAATGAATACAATCTAGAAAATCGAAGAGAATAATATCCCTAAGCTGTACAATAGCAGAGTGCCAATCAGATCAGACAATAGAAGCTATATAAAAATAATATAGAAGGCTATCTAATCTACTATCGAGTTAGCCTCTCGATAAATGGACCGGGTTGACTCAGGCCTCTAAGAAAGGATTTAACAGAGGAAATTCCATTTTGGATCAACTTCCAAATCCATGATACGGCTCAGAATCATCCAAGAGCGATGGTCAAGCAATGAATGAAGCCGTTAAGATTTATGTCTTGTAGAGGTCCCAAAAATGGAACATTCCGTCTCAAAATACTCAATTTCAAAAATGAAGCAACCGGTAAGTCAGTATTGACAGCTCATTGATAGAGGCCTTCGAAATAGCAACAAAGAGGAATTGAGTTCATCGAGCTTTTTCTAAAATTTAATTGGCCTCCTGTTATTATACTTAGGATCGGGTTGATCCATGAATCGACCTGGCCCATTTAAATTCGATCCAACCTGATTTTAGGGATCCATGGATCCGAATTAGATTCTAAAATTAGATCCATTTTATTTTTCGGATCGAGTATGGGTTTACTGAATTTAGATCCAACTCGACCCAATCAGACTCGAATATACTAATACTATTAGGATCATATCTATTTTGACCTTTAAATTATAATTTAAAATTTATATAAAACTTATTTTTAATATAAAAATATAGTTATAATTATTTTTATATTTTAATTTATTTTAAAAATAATATTATTTATTATCTATTTTATCATTAATAATAGTTGGCTATGTAATAATTAAAATATAATTATCTATAGTTTATCCAGATCATATATAGATCCAAATTTTTTAGTTTGGAACTAGATTATTTATGAACCTGATCCAATTCGAATGATCCGTTGGATTGAAAATTTTGATAGTAGATCCAATCCAATTTTCTAATAAATTGGATATGGATCTAATATTAGGACCCGATTAAAAAATTAGATAGAATCGGGATCACTCATGACCCAATTTAACTTGATCTATCCGTACCCCTGTTTAAAAGCAATAGTCCCAAAAGGCATTGTTGTACCATGACGGCTCATCCTTAGCAAGAACCGGCCTAGTCCTGCGGTCCGACCCGGCCGCCCTTTTCAAGACTCCAATTAAGAGAGGTCCGACCCACTGGAGCTGAGGTCCGAACGACCCTCTCCTGCTGGGATCCAGCCCATCGCTCTCCTTCAGAAGTCCAACCCATCGGAGCTGAGGTCCGAACGACCCTCTCCTGCTGGAGTCCGGCCCATCGCTCTCCTTCAAAGGTCCGACCCATCGGAGTTGAGGTTCGAACGACCCTCTCTTGCTGGGGTCCGGTCCATTGCTCTCCTTCAGAGGTCCGACCCACTGGAGCTGAGGTTCGAACGACCCTCTCCTGCTGGGGTCCGACCCATTGCTCTCCTTCAGAGGCCCGACTCACCGGAGCTAAGGTCCGAATGACCCTTTCTTGCTGGGGTCCGACCCATCGCTCTCCTTTGGAGGCTTGGCCTTTGGTACCGACTGTCTCATAGCCAACGTCCGACAGGCGAGTCTTAGCATCCAGGATATTCAAGAAGCACATTTCTATTACTGTGGGATCCTGCTATCCCAACGGCCCTGCTCCACTACTTTCACTTTGCCACCGTATCTGCGCACCACGTGGCCACTCTCCAGATTCTCCTATGGGCAGATCAGTCTTTCTCAGCCTCTCCCCTAATAGATTTTGGACTGTTCCGAGCCAATATAAGGTACTCAGGGGACCCCGTTCGAAGGTAGAACAACTATTTCCTCTCCAGAGACTGTTCATTTTTTGATTCCTCCATTCTGTTACCTTTAATCTCCTGCTAACTTAAGCATCGGAGGGTTCCCCGCCACCGGCGCCCTTGAGGACTTTGTTGCAGGTTCACCCGAGAGAGGAGTGCTCCAGCCCATCTAGCCGCCCCAGTTCCCGGTCCAGGAGTTGACGCAGCAACAGATTGGCGCTAAAGGAAGGGCGGTGCCTCTTTCTTCTAAAAGGGGGAATCTAAAGTCCCGGCAAGAAAATGGCTAAGGGAAGAGCTCCAAATGCCACTGCCAGGAGGGATATCTCTCCTTCCAGGTTTGAGGAGCCTCTCAGGGAGAATGATTTTGTTGCCACCGCCCCCACTGCTGCAGAACCTACCATTACATTGGGGTTGCAACAATTTCAAACCTTGGTGAATTGCATTGAAACACTTACTGCTGCGGTTCAGCATTTTCAGGAAGCGGCCGACAACCGACAGCAACTACCAGCTGCCTCCTGCACCAATCCTCCGACTGCTGCTGAGGGAGGCCGATGGCCGGAGATCCCTCAGCATGGTTCTCACACTGCCACGGAGCCCTGGAGGTCCTTGGGTGATCGTGCTGACGGCAAAAGGGCGAGGTCTACTTCGCCTTTCGACGCCGAATCCATCCCGTTCGGTGGTCGGTTTGCCATCGAACCTCCGAAGGACTATGCCAACAAGATCATGCGCATGGAGGAGCGCATCGCCAAAATTACCCTCCGGCAGAAGGCCGAAGGGGGACAGGTATACGACTCCTGTCCCCTGTTCTCTGAGGAGATTCTGGCAGAGACGATTCCCCGCCACTTCAAGATCCCACAGGTGGACCCCTACGACGGTACCACTGATTCGATGGACCATCTGGGCACGTACAAAGTCCATATGATGGTCCAAGGCGCCTCCGACGCTCTCCATTATATCGCTTTCCCTGCAACCCTTAAGAAGACCGCCCGGATGTAGTTTTCTGCCATCCAGCCAAGTACGATCTACTCCTTCTCTCAACTCGAATCACTTTTTCTTTTACATTTCAGGACTTGTAGTCGGATCCCGAGGAATACCGACCGCCTCTTCCTCGTGCTGCAAAATGAGGGAGAGACCCTTCGAGATTTCATGGCCCGTTTCAACTCAGCGGACATGGAAGTCCCGGATCTGAATGAAGCTGTAGTGATGTCAGCCTTCAAGTGAGGGCTTCGCTCGTCCAGGCTGACCTTCTCCCTAGACAAGAAACATCCGACAAGCTACAGTGAACTCCTGGCCAAAGCGCAGAAGTATGCCCTAGCGGAAGAACAAGCGGTCGACCGATGTCAAGCTGAGGGAAGGCCAGCCCCCAAGAAGCAGAGCGATAAAGCTCCCGAAGTTCGACCTCCGAGTGATAGTCGGCGGTCGACCCAACGTCGAAGTCTGAAGCCGAGGGACTTCTCCCGAAAGTTCGAGACTTATGTGCCTTTGTCCCTGCCAAGAGAGAAGATCCTCATGGAGATCGAGAACGAGACCTTTCTGCAAAGGCCTCGACCGATGAGGGGCCCTCCTGCCCTAAGGAACAAAGATAAATTCTATCATTTCCATAGGGATCATGGGCACAGTACTGAAGAATGCCTGCAGCTGAAGGATGCCATCGAAGACCTCATCTGGAGGAGATACCTGTGCAAGTATGTCCGACCCCATCGGGACCGGCTGAAGCATCAAATGCCCGAAACCCCCCGGAGGAGACGGAGCTCCCCAATCAAAGGCCAACTGGAGGGGATGTTGGCATGTTGCATCGGCGATCCAGAGAAGTTATGAGGACATGACCGACATTGCTAAAAGGTCCCGGGACTCCAATGCCATCACTTTCTCTGATGAAGATCTCCTGGAAACTCATGTTTTTGAAAACGATCCTGTAGTCGTGTCGGCAGTGATTGCCAATTACGATGTAAGGAGAATACTTGTTGATAATGGAAGCTCGACAAAGGTATTGCTATATGATACTTTTATAAGAATGAATCTATCCAGATCCATGCTGCGGGAATCCCCCGCGTCGCTGACAGGCTTCGGGGGCAACTCCGTCGGAGTGGATGGAGAAATAATTCTCCCTGTGACAATTGGGATGGAGCCTCTCCAGAAAACCCTCATCAATTTTGTGGTCGTTCGGACGACCTCGCCTTACAATGCTATCCTGGGCCGACCGGACCTCAACAAATTCAGAGCCATTATGTCCACTTACCATCTGTTAGCAAAATTTTCGACCAGGAGTGGGGTCAGAGTGATGAGGGGAGACCGTCGGATGGCCAGGCAGTGTTTTACCATTATGAATCAATAGTCAGAAGGCCATCCCACCCTGGAGCAACTTGACCCAAGGGTTGAGGCCGATGGCCTCGATCAGCCAGGGGAAAGGATTCTATTTGTTCCCCTTCGAGAGGATGATCCCACCAAAGTCCTCCAAATTGGAGGCTCCCTCAGTGAAGACCTTAAGTCGAAGCTGATCAGCTTTCTTAGGAGTAACGCCGACGTCTTTGCTTGGTCGGCGTCGAACATGCCTAGAATACCGTCGGAGGTCATCACTCACCAACTCAAGGTCGATCCGACCTATCGACCTGTCCGACAGAAAAAGAGGGGCCTTGCTGTCGAAAGGCAGAAAGCCATTGATGAGGAAGTAAAGAAGCTCTGTGTTGCTAGCTTCATCAGGAAAGTCCACTACCCTGAGTGGCTAGCGAATGTGGTTATAGTGAAGAAGTCAACGGAAGTGGAGGATTTGTATGGATTACACTGACCTCAACAAAGCCTGCCCGAAGGACAGCTTCCCCGTATCCAAAATTGATCAGCTGGTGGATACCACGGCCGGTCACCAACTTCTCAGCTTTATGGATGCCTTTTCCGGCTACAATCAAATAAAGATGCATCCGGAAGATGAGGAGAAGGCCGCCTTTGTCACCGATAAAGGTCTGTACTGTTATCGGATGATGCCTTTCAACTTGAAGAACGCCAGCACCACCTTTCAAAGGCTGATCAACCGAGTATTCGAAGGTCAGCTGGGCAGGAACATGGAGGCTTATGTAGACGACATGATAGTGAAGAGTCTCTACAAGGCTGATCACATCAAGGACCTGCAGGAATCCTTTGATGCACTCAGGCACCATCGGATGAAGCTGAACCACACGAAATGTACTTTTAGGATAACCTCTGGCAAATTCTTTGGTTTTCTGGTTACATAGAGGGGAATTGAAGTAAATCCCGATAAGATAAAAGCCATCACGGACATGGCACACCCAACCAACAAAAAGCAGGTCCAAGAGCTCACCGGCTGAATCGCCTCTCTCAGCCGTTTTATCTCCCGTTCAGCTAAGAAGTCCCTGCCGTTCTTCAAGACCCTGCACTGGTCGAAGGATTTTGTTTGGACTGATGAGTGTCGGTCGGCTTTCAAAATATTGAAGGAGTACTTGAAGAACCCTCCGTTGCTGGCCAAGCTGATGGAGGGGGAGCCTTTGTACCTCTATCTCTCGGTGTCAGACGAAGCGATCTGCGCCATCCTTGTACGAGTCAGAGAGGATGGACAGCAAAAGCCTATCTATTATATCCGCAAAGTTCTCCACGACACCGAAACAAGGCACCCCAAGATGCAAAAGTTAATATACTTTTTGGTCACATCTGCCAAGCGGCTCCGACCGTACTTCCAAGCGCATCCGATTGTAGTGCTGACCGACCAACCCCTTAAGGCAATCCTTCGGAGCCCAGATACATCCGGCCGGCTCACTAAGTGGGCCATCAAGTTAGGGGAGCTCGACATCTCTTTCCAGCCACGTTCTGCTTTAAAGGCCCAGGTAATTGCTGACTTCATTGCAGAATGCACGTGGAGACAGGAGATGCCTCCTCAAATGGCCGAAGTACCTGAAGCCAATGCTGTCTATGAAGTAGAACCAGCCTGGACTCTCTATGTGGATGGAGCGTCCAGCCTCACAGGCTATGGGGCTGGACTGATTATGGCCGACCCGGAAGGGGAGAACTTGGAGTATGCATTATATTTTTTATTTCAGGTGTCAAATAACCAAGCGGAGTACGAAGCCCTCCTCATGGGGCTACGAATCGCCAACGAACAGGGCATCAGCCGACTCAAAGTTTTCTCCGACTCCCAGCTGGTGGTTAATCAACTGAAGGGGGAATTTGAAGCAAGGGATCCGACCCTGGCAAAATTTTAAACAAGGTACAAAACATCATTCCTCGGTTCAAATTTTTTGAAATCCTCCACATACATCGTCAGCAGAACTCTCGGGCAGATACTCTGTCAAGGTTGGCTACGGCCGCCAATGGGACCTCTGACCAAACTTTTGTGGAGTATCTGCGGCACCCTAGCATTGCTGAAGAGCCGACCGAGGTCCATCAGGTGGAACAAGAAGTTTCTTGGATAAATCCGGTCCTTGCCTTCATAGTCAAAGGAACCCTCCCAGAAGATCCGGCGGAGGCCAAGCAGGTGTGCCTGACGGCCTCTAAGTACGTCATCCTTGATGGCGTCCTTTATAAGCGGTCATTCTCACAGCCGCTATTGAAGTGCTTAGGGCCGGCGAACGCCGACTACGCCCTCAGAGAAGTTCATGAAGGCATTTGTGGCGACCACCTCGGAGGAAGATCCTTAGCTTACAAGATCATCCGGCAGGGATATTACTGGCCCACCATTCAGAAAGATATGTCGGACTTCGTCCGAAGGTGCGACGCGTGTCAGAGGTACTTCGTCATTCAAAGGAGACCCGCCAGTGAGCTGACTCCGATCACCACCCCATGGCCGTTCGCACAGTGGAGAATGGATATCGTGGGACCCTTTCCCCTGGCCTCTGGGTAACGAAAATTTTTGCTTGTGGCCATCGACTATTTCACCAAGTGGGTGGAAGCCGAACCACTAGCACAGATAACGGAGGCTAAGGTGGAGAACTTCGTCTGGAACAATATCATCTTTCGATTCGGCATTCCCCGGACGATTGTTACTGACAATGGAAGATAATTTGACAACTCTAAGTTTCAGGATTTTTGTCAGCAATATCATGTCTCTCACCAACTTACTTCGGTCGGCCACCCTCAGTGCAATGGAGAGGCTGAAGTCACCAACCGAACAATCTTGCACGGGCTGAAGACCCGGCTCAATAAAGCAAAGGGACTTTGGGTGGAGGAACTCCATCAATATTATGGGCGTCTCGAACGACCGCCAAAGCATCGACCGGCGAAACTCTGTTCAACCTCACTTACGGAAGTGAAGCTGTCATCCCTATCAAGACTTTTGTTCCATCACTCCGGATTGACCACTATGCCGAACCAGCCAACTCCGAGCGGCGAAGGGCTGACTTGGACTTGCTTGAGGAAACTAGACTTCGGACAAGCATGAAGATGACGGTATGTCGCCAAAAGATGGCGAAATATTACAACTCGCGAGTCAAGGCGTGTGCTTTCCGAGTCGGAGACTTGGTCCTGCGAAGGGCCAAAATCTTGAGGCCAACCGAGCAAGGCAAGCTTTCCCAAATTGGGAAGGACCTTATCGGGTCACCGAAGTGGTTCGAGCCGGCACCTATCGACTTGATTTTTGGACGGACGACAATTGGTGCGTCCGTAGAATGGATAACCTCCACAAGTACTATCAATGAAGTTCATGTTTCTTCTACGAACCACTCCCGAAAGTCTGACTCCGGTCAGCGAAGGCTCTAGGGCAGCCCACTTCCGAAAGTCCGACTCCGGTCGACGAAGGCCTAGGGCAGCTGCCACTTTCGAAAGTCCGACTCTGGTCGGCAAAGGATCTAGGGCAGCCCACTTCCGAAAGTCCGACTCCGGTAGGCAAAGGATCTAGGGCAGCCCACTTCCGAAAGTCCGACTCTGATCGGCAAAGGCTCTAATGTAGCCCACTTCCGAAAGTCCGACTCCGGTCAGAAAAGGCTCTAGGGCAGCCCACTTCTGAAAGTCCGACTTCGGTCGGCAAAGGCTCTAGGGCAGCCCACTTTCGAAAGTTCGACTCCGGTCGGCAAAGGTTCTAGGGCAGCCCACTTCCGAAAGTCCGACTCCAGTCGGCAAAGGCTATAGGGCAGCCCGATCCGGAAAGTCGATGGACCAACACTTAGGATGAAATTTTCTAAGCTTATTGCTCCGGCTTGAGCTGAAATATGACCGCTGCCTCAACTGCTTCTGGGTCTGGAAAGCCGACGGGCCAACACTTAGGATAAAATTTTCTAAGCTTGTTGCTCCGGCCTGAGCTGAAATCCGACCACTGCCTCAACTACTTCTGGGTCCGGAAAGCCGACGGACTACACTTAGGATAAAATTTCCTAAGCTTGTTGCTCCAGCCTGAGCTGGAATTCGACCGCTGCCTCAACTGCTTCTGGGTCCGGAAAGCCGACGGACCAACACTTAGAATTAAGTTTTCTAAGCTCGTTGCTTTGGCTTGAGCTGAAATCTGACCGCTGCCTCAACTGCTTCTCGGTCCGGAAAGTCGATGGACCAACACTTCGGATAAATTCCCTAAGCTTGTTGCTCCGGCCTGAGCTGAAATCCGACCACGGCCTCAGCTGCTTTTGGATCCGGAAAGCTGACAGGCCAGTACTTAGAGTGGAAATCCTATAGGGATCTGGTTCGGCTTGAGTTATTGTTTGATGTTTACCCTGAAGATCCGACCACTCACTCGATATGCCGACTGGTCCATACGTAGCAAAATTTTAGAAAAGAAGATATGAGACAGTGTGAAAAGACAACAAAAGCTTTTTTCATTACTTCAAAAAAGTGTATTTACAAAACTGAAGGTCAGACCTTTACAAACAACTAGGTCTGACCCTCGGAAGTTACATCTACGGCCACTTCGGCCCCCTCAGCAACAGCAGCCGCTTCGGCCTCCTCGGCCCCTTCGGCTGCCTCCGCCTCGACTCTAGCTGGGGCATCCGTTCTGGCTACTTCAGCGACGACCTCCTCCAGGGCATCAGCCACTTGGGCAATCGAGTCCGTCCCATCCAAAGCTTCTGCTTTCGCCGGCTTCAGCGACTGAAGGAACGACAGATCGAGTTCTGGGAAGGCAGCACTAACCTTTCCGGGCACTCACCGTACCCGTAGTCGAAGTCGACCGTCCCGACTTCATTCATCTCCTCCGTGAAGTCTTCGGAGGCGTTGTACTCTGCGACAGCCTTCTCACCGACCGTTTTTAGCAGATCTTGGGCCATCTTCAGCATGCCCTTGTATCTCTCTGCCGATGCCTGATAGCCCTTTGCACGGATATCAAGATCGGTCAAACGACCCTCCTCGATGGCCAGCCGACGAGCCAGAGTCTAGATCTTCTTTTTCTTGTCTTTCAGCCTTGCCTCTCGATCCGCCTTCTGGGCAAGCAGGTCTTCCACCTGTTTCTTCTGGGCCTCCGGTTTGGCCCGCAGAGGGGACACTTCTGCCGCTGCGGCACTCAAGCCAAGCACCTCTTCCCTGGAAGCCATCAGCGCCTCGCAGGCTGTGTCCCTCGCTAGCTCGGCCGCTTCGGCCCTTTGGGTTAACTGCTCTTTTATATAGAGTAGCTCACCCAGTCCCTCGTCCATCAGAAGATTGTCCTTGACAAGCTGCCGATAGATGCTCACGGTCAGAGAATTACCAGTTATAAACTCAAAATTAGGACAGAAAGAGTGAAACTTACCCCCAAAAGATGACGGAGAGAACTTCTGGCTGCCTCGTTCACCGACCGCCCATCAATGTCGGGGGCGGCCCTCTGAAGCACCTCCTTTGCTTCCTCAGCAACGCGCCATAGTAGGCGCTCCTCCTCCTCCCCAGGGCACCGCCGGCCCTCTTGTCAACGGTCGACGGCCCCTCCCCGTAGGGGTTCTCTGGGTCATCGGGGGATCGTTGTAGTCGTCACCAACGGCGGGGATGCAGGGGCTGCTTCCGCCCCTGTCGACATCGAGTGCCTCTCTTCTGTCTGGGCGCCCGGCTGTCCAACCGAAGAAGATCGCTAAGAAGTAATCAATCTTCTGCATTCGGTCAGGGGCATGTCATCCCCTGACTCGACCGACACCACCACAGCGGACGGTTCTATCGTCCATCGTTTCTTCGACCTTTCGGGTGCCGGTTCAGCCGTCCACTTCTTCGGCTCTTGTGGTGTCGGCTCCACAATGCGGACGGCTCTTCGTTGAGTGGATCGTGCTGAGAGGACCGCCCGATCCGGCTTCATCTTTTCGCCTGTCAACAACCAAAGTCAAAGTTAGCTGCAGTCACCAAGCCGACAGAAAATAAAAAAGAGAAGTCGATCTCTCTCTATGTGACTCTCGTCTTACCTAACATCGGCTGCCGGCTGAGTCCGGCCTGGTGAAGGCTCTCCTCAGGAAGCATAAAGCCGATGAACTTTGGATCCTCTCCCTCCAATTTGTGGAAGTCAGTCTCGTCGGCCCTCGAACTTTTCTTTCATTCAGAGCATTCGGCCTCGGCTCCTTCCAGGCCGCCTCAAAGCCCCATGGCTCCAGGCTATCTACGAAAAAGTATCGGGACTTCCATCCATGAATTGTGGATGGAAGTCCCCCTAGAATCTTCCGGCCAGGGCATGGACTGAACATCCACCACTCCTGACTTCGGAAGTCCTGCTTCAATAGAAAGAAATTTGAAAATAGGGACACCATAGGCTCTATGTCAGCCTCCCGACAAAGGAATACGAAGCCACAAAGGATCCTAATACTATTCGGCGTCAGTTGGGAATGCGTGATCCTATAGGTGTTGAAGATCCGGACGAAAAAGCTATGAATTGGGAAACGAAGACCGGCTTTCAGGTGGTCTTCATACATGGGGAGGGCTCCTAAGTTCAGAGGCTCGTTCACCCTACCCGCGCGGCTGGGGATGGTCAGGTGTAAGGTGGAAGGGATGTTATATATGATCCATTAGGTTCTCGACCCTCTCTCGGGTCATAGCTGACAGGATGTCAAAGGGACCATGCTCCCTATGACTGCGAGCCACGGCCATTCTAAAATGGGTTGTAGAAAAGGAAGGAGGTGCGGGAAGATGAAGATGTGACTAACCTGATTCTTTAGATCTCTAAAGGAGCCTAAAAGCAGCGCAGGGAGGGAGGAGGCAACTTTTCCAGCACAAACGCAGCAACAGGTTCCTCCTGGGTGCTGCCCTCCTCCTTTTATAGGCATCCGGGGGCCGCGTCCCAATGCATCCCCCGCGCGCCGAGATCCGATGGCCGCCGCTTCAGTTCCCGAGTTGGACGGGAATCTGAGGGAACGTGCCGGATCATATCCGATCGTGATCCGCATGACAGTCGAAGCAACGATGGATGGGCCGCTTCAGTAAGTGCATCGACCGCCCTGATGGGGCCACGTGTTCCACGTCGCATTAAGAATCCAAACGGGCAGCTGCCACACGCTGTACCGGCCATAACTACTCCCCCTATCCTCGCCAACCAGGCACTGACACCTGTCCTAGGGCAAAAATCGGAGCAGGAGGTGGCCGGACGCAGCATGCCGAACCGGATTCACCATCATTTGAAAGGCTGGAGCATTTACTGCCATTTAATGCCCTCGCCCTTCGAGCCTACAGATTCGCTCGAAGCACAAGGACAAGGAGGATAACTGTTATACCATGACGGCTCACCCTCAGCAAGAACCGGCCCAGTCCTGCGATCTGACCCGGCTGCCCTTTTCAAGACTCCAATTAAGAGAGGTCCGACCCACCGGAGCTAAGGTCCGAACGACACTCTCTTGCTGGGATCCGGTCCATCGCTCTCCTTCAGAGGTCCGACCCACCGCAGCTGAGATCCGAACGACCCTCTCCTGCTGGAGTCCGGCCCATCTCTCTCCTTCAGAGGTCCGATCCACCGGAGCTGAGGTCCGAACAACCCTCTCCTACTGGGTCCAGCCCATTACTCTCCTTCAGAGGCCCAATCCACCGAGCTGAGGTCCGAACGACCCTCTCCTGCTGGGGTACGGCCCATCGCTCTCCTTCGGAGGCTTGGCCTTTGATCCGACTGACCGACTGTCTCACGGTCGACGTCCGACAGACGAGTCTTAGCATCTAGGATATTCCAGAAGCACCTTTCTGTTACTGCGGGATCCTGCTATCCCAATGGCCTTGCTCCACTACTTCCACAATGCCGCCGTATCTGCGCGCCACGTGGCCACTCTCCAGATTCTCCTAGGAGCAGATCGGTCTTTCTCAGCCTCTTTCCTAAAAGATTTTGGACAGTTCCATGCCAATATAAGGTACTCAGGGGATCCTGTTCGAAGGTAGAACAACTCTTCCCTCTCTAGAGACTGTTCATTCCTTGATTCCTCCATTTTGTTGCCTTCAATCTCCTGCTAACTTAAACATTGAAGGGTCCCCCGTCGGAACACCACCGGCGCCCTTGGGAACTTTGTTGCAGGTTCGCCCGGGAGAGAAGTGCTTTAGCCCATCCAGCCACCCCAATTCCCAGTCCAGGAGTTGGTGCAGCAACAGATATCATTCTTTACACTGTTATCTCTTCAAAAGGCAAAAAGACTAAAAGTTGATCTCTTCGGTCTCATACCAAACTTCTTCCTACATTAATAAGCTTTTCTAATTTGCGGCCTCCAAGGACTGCTAGCCATACAAAGAAACCTATAAGACCACTAAGTAAAGAACTAATCCACTGAGCCATATTCTTAACACTAAGTTCACCATGTTCTTTGGATTCACAAACCACCTCCTAGTTACTAGACAATGAAAACCACTAACTGAATCAATGTCCTTCCATAAGAATGCAACTTTCATCTTGTTAATTCTCTTCATAACCTATGATGGCAGTCTGAAATGGACATGTAATGCGATAAAAGCATTGACATTACAGTGTTGATTAGTATTAACCTATCATTCTAAAGAGAGTGATCTCCATTTCCAAGAAACAAATTGTTAGGATATGTCAGTTCAGATACAGATCGGCCATCGGTTCGACCGTCCAAACGTTCCTTCCCGAATCATGCACGTCGGACCAAAGCATCCGGAAGAAGCCGAATGGTTGACGGACAAACCGAAGCCACAACTCTAGGCCTCAATGGAAGAATAACTACGTCAACCCGACACAAAGATGCTAATTGGTCAGAACAGGGGAGAAGAAGGGTTCTGGCCTCTCACTCATTAAACCGTCACGGATCTCAGATAAAAACTCTTGAATTTAATCGAATTTTCCACGACCTGTTGGTTATGAGACAAGATCCTAACCGGCTGGGATACCATCTTGACGGTAGAAATCTTTTTTTTTTTTTTTTGGGATGAGAGAGATAAAAATGAAGCTGTGATGATCCCCATCAAGCTGCCCACCATGAAAACTCCTCCAAAAATATTAATAAATTATTTCTCAGCACATACCAAATCCTCTGAACAGACTCAAAGGTGAAACCATCAGGCTCTGGGCTTTACTCCCTCTAAAGAGAACACTGCCTCTTTCATTTCCTCCATAAAGAATGTAAACTCAAGCTTAGACAAGTTATGAGACGGTGAATATGGTCCAATTAATCTTTAACTTAGAAGTCCTACATTGTCCAAACAGATCTTTGAAGAACAAGTGAAGACTTGGAGTACTCAATAATGCTTCCTTCCAACAAAATCTCAAGATGATTTCATTTTTTACGGCCGGAAGCTATCTCGTGGAAAAAAAACAAAAAACAAAAAATCCCCATCTCTTTTTTTTAACCAAGTAATCTTCGATCTCTGTTTACAATAAATTTCTCGTTTTTATATAAGTCCTCCAAAGAATCTCTAAGTACTTTTCTGGCATCAAGTTTTGATGCAGACAACTCCACTAGTGCTTGTTTGCTAGAAAGTACTTGTTGCCGCCTGTGAGACCTCAGGACCTATTTCGCAACGCTCTTCACCTCTTCCCAGCCCAGTCGAGTGGATCATTCTCAAACGGGCCGGGCCTTTTGGATGGATTTAGTAGGGGTTGAAAGAGAAACCACTCGATAGGCCATTCAACGGACCGAAAGGATTGCACTCAACCCGACACGCTTGACCAGTATGAACTCAATCCCGAGCGGTCCAGTTTTGAACCAGACCCATGCCATACATTGTAAAATTATGCTCGCTGTATCACACATACATCTGATCACAACATGACAACCATGTGATCCGTGTTCGCCTTCAACAAGATGTTGAGCAGGCCGTCCATGCTACAAACTAAAATCGATGACCGGACGGTCATCGATCAACTAGGTCGAGAGCGGCTTCGGTTGAAAAGCCCTGGAGATCCCGTGTACCGCCACCCCCTCGATGACGTACACATCTGGTTCGGTGATCTTCACGCCGTCGATTGCAACCACGCCGGTACTTCCACCAGCGGTGATCCGAAGCTCCGCGTCCCTGGCCAGCGTCCGGATCTCCTGCCCCACGGGCATCGCCGCCAGCTCCCCGTACGAGAAACGCCCGATGGCCACGTGTCGCTTCACCGCGCGCTCCAGCAGCGGCGCGGGCGACGCCACGTGATCGAACCTGCTGTCCTGCGGAGCGAACACCGTAACGTGGTCCAGAGCCAGCGAATCGCGGGCAACCGCGTCAATAACCGCGCTGAGCCCAACGGAGAAGGACGCGTATCCCCGCACCCCCAGCGCCTGCACCACCCTGGTCCACGGGACCACCGCCGGCGCATCAACGGCAGGCTTTGCGTCGCAGATCGCGTCGGGGACGAGATCTTGGCTGTCGAATCGGTAGAACACGCCGCTGGCGCCGTGGATCGCGTGGAGCCCGTGAAGGAAGGTGTCGGGTGGGAGATGGGGACGCCGTTGATGCTGACGGACCGATCGAGGCCGTCGGATGCGGTGATCACCAGGTTCTTGGAGCCGTGGAGGGTGGGGAGGCAGCCGCCTCGGGGCATCTTAAGGAGGTCGGAGAGGGAGAGGCGGAGCGGTACGGTATGGTAGCGGAAGAGGTGCTCCGCGACGGGGAAGGAGAGGTCGGCGACGGCGGCATCTGGGATGGCGAAGAGGGTAGCGGTCTGGGCGGGGGGAAAGATGGAGGCGGGGGAGATCTGGAGGATTGCGGCCATAAGGTGGAAGCCGGCGCGATGGAGAGCTAGGGCAGCGTCTGGCGAGAGGTCGGCGGCGGGTTGGGGCCAGGCGGTGGCGTTCGGAGTCGCATCGCCGGATGGCGGCCGATCTCCGGACGAGGAAGAGGAGGAAGAGGAGAGCGCGGCGACGACGAGGGCCACGGTGGCGACGAGGTAGACGGGGGCGTGCCACCAGTGGGAGCAGGAGCTGGTGTCGCTCGGCATCCCGCAATGTAGCCGGAGGAGTGAGAAGCCGTTGAAAAGACGATCTTGCCCTTCGTTTCTTGGGTGGAGTTCTTGGAAGACGAAGAATTTGGGGAGAAGATGGGGGCGTTATGGTCTTTTAGATTTGCTAGCTTAACTATTCTCGCCGACCCGTCTGGGATAGAAACTTTATCTTTCGCGCCGAAGGATCATCGCCTTCTTCAGCGGCGTCAACCGTTGGATCTCCTTTTGCACGGCTTGCAAAGCCTGACATTTGTTTCGTGAACCTACGCAAGCTGATGGGAGAGAAAGTTGAGTATCTTGAAGCCATACAAAATACAATCCAACGGTGCACACTGTCAAAAAAAAAACATTGTTCATGCGGAGGGTGCAACCGAGCTAGACCCAATAAAAACAATTCCATTGTGAACGAAAATTATATACGTGGGAACCGAAACAGGCATCCTATATTATCGGAGGCATTCCAAGCATCCCGGAACAGTCGCTCGAGGCTTGAAGGATATGCTACCACGTATCCCTTTGAGAATTTTTTTTTTTCAAAATAAAAAAAATTAAAAAAGTGCTTGTACTGCCAAAATAATCTGAAGACAAGTTGAAGACCAGAGACGTTATTTAGAGTTCTCCGCCGCGGGAGCAGGTGGAGGGTACAGGACTTGTTTGTAGAATTTTTTTTTAAAATAAATTTTTTAATAAAAAATTATCGAAGCATGTGGTTCTGGATATATTTATTGAAATAGATTATTTCGGTCGGCGTGGCCATCTGAATTCATCTTTTCAAAAGATGAATCGAGCTACGTCTTTTGAAAAGATAAATTTTATATAAACTATTTTTTAAAAAAAATTAATTTTAATTTTGACATGATATTTTGAAATTAATTACGATATGGCAACTGAATTCATTTTTTGAAAGGACGGATTCAAATATTTTTTTTCGATTTCAGAAGTATTATTATTATTTTTAAATCTAATTAATAAATTTTAATTTAAATAAATAAATAATAAATAAAAATTATTATTAATTAAAATTATATATTATTTTCTGGTAATATTAATTATTATATTATTTTGAAATAATATTAATTAAAAAAAAACATCAATTAATTATATAAAAATAATATTAATTTAAAATTAATAATAAATTAACTAAAAATAACATTAATTAAAATATATTATAATAATATATAATAATATATTTTATATTATAATAATTATTTTATATTCTAAAATATAATAAATATATTATAATTTATTATATTATATACTATAATATAGTATAAAAAAATTTTAAAAATAAAAATAATCACCAGGTCGATACAATCCGGTCACTAGTCCGGTACCAGTTCGGTCGATAGCCCGGTGTCAGTCCGATCCTTTGCTCATGACTGGTGGCAGGACTCCGACGACCGGACAGGCGATCGAATTTATGGCATGACTGGGACTAGACCGGTGGCAGGATCCTGGCGGTCAGACTGGTAGTCGGACCCTCCGGTCCGGTCGCCGATGAGGCTGCCGGTGCGACCCCCGGTTCAGTTGCCGGTGTGACCCCCGGTCCGGCCACCGATGCGGCCCCCATTCCGGCCGCCGGTCCGGCCCCCGGTCATGCCATAAATCCGATCTAGCCCTAGTCATGCCATAAATCCGATCGCCAGTCCGGTCGTCGAGGTCCTGCCACGGTCCTGAGCAAAGGATCGGACTGACACTGAGCTGTCGACCGAACTGGTACCGAGCCGGCGACCGGATAGTATCGACTTGGTGATTATTTTATTTTTTAAAAAAATTTTATACTATATTATAGTATATAATATAATAAATTATAATATATTCTTATATTTTAAATATAAACTAATATTATAATATAAAATATATTATAATATATTATTATAAATTTTTAATTAATGTTATTTTTTATTAATATTATTTTAAAAAAATACAATAATTAATATTACCAAAAAATAATATAAATAATTTTAATTAATACTAATTTTTTATTATTTATTTATTTATTTAAAATAAAATTTAATTTAATTTTAAAAATAATAATTATAATTTAAATTAAAAAAAAAATTGTTTGAATTCGTCTTTTGGAAAGATGAATTCATGCTGAATTCGTCATTCCAAAAATCAAATTTAATTATCATGTCGTAATTAATTTCAAAACATCATATCAAAATTAAAATTGATTTTTTTAAAAAAAATGGTGATTTATAAAATTTATCGTTTGAAAAAGATGAAGTCGGATTTGTCTTTTGAAAAGATGAAGTCGGATTTGTCTTTTGAAAAGACGAAGTCGGATTCTTCTTTTGAAAAGACGATTAAGATAGCCACGTCGACCGAAATCACCTATTTCAGTAAATATATCCAGATTATCTATTTCGATAATTTTTTATTAAAAAATATTATTTAAAAAAAAAATCGGTGTTTGTATATTCCTTTGCTTTCATCATCCTAGGGTCACCATCGTCATAAAAAAATTAAAAATTAGACAGATGAAGGTTAGGTCAGCATTAAAAAAATGTCACAATTCACTTTTAAAGCTAAAAAAAAAAGGCACGTGGAGGCAGGAAAAGACAAAGAAAAAAGAAAAATAAAACATAAAAAAATCTTAGCAAAAAATAAAAAAATAAAATATTAAAAATTTTAAAAAAATTATTTGACACCATTTATTTTTTATTTTCAAAATAAAAAAATAATTTATTTTTTTTATTTAATAATGATGATAGTGATGAAAATAAAAATAATAATGATAGTAATACAAAGGATGATGCTACTATAATGATGGCAGAAATGAGGTGGGCAAACACAATAAAAATATAAAATATTTACGATAATAAAAAACATGAATTATTTATTTATAAAAATAATAAAAATAAAATTTTTATTTTTCATAAATAAAGTATATATTTAAAAAATGAAATAAAAATAATAACATAAGTATATTTTTTATCTTGATGTTTGTGAATTTATTTTAATAATCAAAATAAAAAAATACTAAATACATCTTGAACATTTCAAAGGTACGTTGCACCAGCATTAGGAAAGTGTCACCATTCATCATTTACGTAACAGAAGCGTGTAGATGGAGAACAGGACGGGAAAGACTTAGGAATGGATTCCTTAAGAACGAAGGCACTTAGGACTGGACGTTTGATGGGATCATATATAACGTGTCTGCTCCATTCGGCAACCGGGTCGCAATCCGGTGTTCACGGCGGTCCCTGGATACACGGCGCGACGGGTAACGGTCACGCGTTTCCCACGGACCCACGCGGCGAAAGTTATTATACTATTATCCTTCGGTTAGAGTCTTCGACTGCGGCTCTCCATTTCTCCCGATGGGACCTTAGAAATCTCCTTTAAATCTTGCCCGAGAAAGGAGAACTGTCATCCTATCCTGCCCTCTTCTCTCCTCTCTTGCCCAAGCCAGAGATACTTGGAGTGCATGGCTTTCGGGACCCTGATATCATATCCCTCTTTAGCTGAACTAGATCCTGTTGTGGCTCCTCTCAAACCAACTTTGCCGTGCCCAAGATGTGGTGGTCCGTGTACCATCCCCGATCCATTGAGCTCTTTTATCAGCTGCAAGCTTTGCGATCTAACCGCATCATATCACAACGACGGCAAATTCATCGTTATCGTAGAAGGTTCGCCAATTAGCGTCCAACAGGACACCATCAAATACAACTTGGGCGACCTCAAAGTCATCGGTGGCGGCAACATCTGCATCGATCGTCAAAACAACATCCACGTCAAAGGTGGAGGCAAAATTTCCATCCGCCGGGGCAACAACATCCACGTCGAGGGCGGTGGCGATGTCTCCGTCAATCGGTGCAACAACATCCATGTCGAGAGTGGTGGCAGCGTCTCCGTACACCGGTGCAACAACATCCACGTCGAGGGTGGCGGGAAAATCTCTGTCCACCGTTGCAACGACATCAACGTTGAGTGCAGCGCCGATGTCTCTGTCCACCGGTGCAACAACGTCCTCGTCAAAGGTGGTGGCAACGTCTCCGTCCACCGGGGCAACAACATCGATGTTGAGGGCGGCGGTGATATCTCCGTACACCGGTGCAATGGTTTCCACGCTGACGGCGCTGGCAACATCAGGGTTCATAGGTGCAACGGCGTCCAGATTGAAAGAAGTGGCAACATCTGCATCCATCGGTGCAATAATATTTATGCCAAAAAGGGTGGTAATATCCGCATCAACCGTTGCAACGACGCTCATTTAGAAGAAAGTGGTGAAGTACGCATTCGCCGGTGCAATATTGCCGCAGTTGAGAAGTGCGTCGATGTTTGTTAGTGTACTATAAATCGGTACTGGCAGCAACGTATATCGACGTAGTTAGCTGCAGCAGCTTTCTTTGTCCGTTTGATCGATGGTTGCTGAGTCTGTTGGTCAATATGGAATACATTTCCGTTGTGTATTTCACTGCTTTTCTCGAAGCAGAGTCAAGGTTATTGGTTTCCTTTTGTCTGTAATATTTGCCTGAGAGGCATCATATCCCATGGCCGTGCTTTGTTTCGTAAATAAAAGTTCGTGGTTGTTCGTCTGCCCAAGTACTTAATGGTGAAGCTTTTGAGTATATGATGATTACTCATCACCACTCAGGTTTGTGTACGAGACTTCTTGCTGAAAGAGGTAGGTACCAAACAGCTAAGCTGCACCAGCTGCAGACAAGTTCAAGTCCTTGCATTGGTTTCAAAATAATATAAATGAGTTAAATACTCTATCGCGCGCTAGCTACTAAAAAAAAAAAAATGTTTGACTACAAATTAATCACAGGATCATATTTGCGTCCATCTTTCTAGATATGTGGGGTTGCATATTTAATGTCTAGTTAAAAGTCATTTTCTTGATCAAGTGCTATAGTACTGTCACCTTCCCCAGTTCGACCTAAGAAGGGTAACATAATTAAACCAAAGGACATATTCCACGTGTCTACGTCAGCCACCTAAAACTAATGCTTTTAATTATTGAAAAATTTCAGACACTAATTCCACTTTTTAGAAGATCCGTACCAACATCTAACACTACAAGAAAAATCAGTTTAGCAATCAACTTTACAACCGATTTTTTTAATTATATTTGTGATCGATTTTGCAACCGATTTTTTTATTATATTTATGATTGATTTTGCAACCAATATATTTTCTCAATAATTTAGCAACCGATTTAAATCGGTTGCAAAATTCAGTTACAAAATTTTCATTTTACAACCGATTTTGCAACCGAAATAGAAATTGATTTATTTTTTTTAATTATTATTTAAAATTTTGCAACCGAAAAATTCGGTTGCAAATTTCAAAAATATAAAATTAAATTTAAATAAAATTTTGTACCGAAAATCGGTTGGAAAATTTTAATGATAATTTTTAAAAAATTAATTTTAAAAATTTTGCAACATATTTTCGGTTGCAAAATTTTATTTCAATTTAATTTTATTATTTTTGAATTTACAACAAAGTTTTTTGATTGAAAAAAAAATTATAATTATATAAATTTTCTAATTTTTTTATTTAAAATTTTGCAACCGATTTTTTGATTGCAAAATTTAATTTAAATTTAATTTATTATTTTGAATTTTGCAACCAAATTTTTTGGTTGCAAAAAAATTATAATTATATAATTTTTCTATTTTTTTTAAAAAAAATTTTGCAACGATTTTTGGTTGCAAATTTTTTTAAAATTTTAATTTTATTATTTATAATTTTGCAACCGAGTTTTTTGGTTGAAAAAAATATATAATTATATAATTTTTTTATTTTTTTTTAAATTTTGTAACCGATTTTTGGTTGCAAGTTTTTTTTAAAATTTTAATTTTATTATTTATAAATCTTGCAACCAAATTTTTCGGTTGCAAAAAAAATATAATTATATAATTTTTTAAAATTTTTTATTAAAATTTTGCAACCAATTTTTGGTTGCAAATTTTTTTTAAAATTTTATTTTATTTTTTTAAAATTAGCAACCAAAAAATGGTTGCACAAAAATGATAATTATTAAGTTTTTAAAATTTTGCAACATATTTTTTGGTTGCAAAATTTAAATTTAAATTAATTTAATTTTTTTAAAATTTGCAACCAAAAAATCTGTTGCAAAATTTTTGATAATTATAAAAATTTCTTTAAATTTTTTATAAATTTTAGCAACCTATTTTTTGGTTGCAAAATTTAATTTAAAATTAATTTAAAATTCTTGAATTTTGCAACTAAAAAATCGGTTGCAAAAAATTGATTTTTAAAATTATTAAATACGAATTTATATGGGACGTTTGATTAAAATCTGACAGCTAAAATCAATTAGGATAAAAGTTTTTAACCCTCCTCGTTCTGGTGCCCTAGCTACCCTTGCCCCTTCTCCCGTCCAGTCGCCTCTCGTTCGGGTGCCCTAGCTACCCCTCCCCTCCAGCGCTCCCCCCGACGGCCAATGTCGGCTCTGGCCCTCCCCCCTATGGCGAACGCTGACTGCGGCCCTCCCCCCGACGGCCAACGCCTCCCCTCGATGGCCTGCGGCGCTCCAGCCCTCCTCCCGACGAGCGACGCCTCTCCACCGATGGCCAACGCCGCCTCCGGCCCTCCACCCGACGACCGAGGCCTCTCCCATGATGGCAAATGCCGCCTCCAGCCGTCCACCCAACGACCGAGGCCTCCCCCTGACAGCCAACGCCGCCTCCGGCCCTCCACCTGATGGCTGAGGCCTCCTCCCTAACGGCCAAAGCCGCCTCCGGCCCTCTCCCCGTCGGGCGACGCCTCCCTCCGAAGGCCAACGCTGCCTCCCACCTTCACCCCGATGGCCGAGGCTTCCCCCCTGACGGCCAACGCCACCGACGGATAGGTAAACTTCTCTCCTCCTCTCCCTCTCTCCCCCCTTCTTTCTCTCTCTTTCTCTCTCTCTATCTCTGTCGAGACCTTAGTACCCCGCCGCTCAGTCAATAGCTGAGCCTAGCTTGGGGGGCTTACGGATCCCTGTTCACCCCTCTTACTGTCTCTCTCTCTCACACACACGCACATGAACACACTAGGCCCCCCTTCACCTCAGCTGGTGGCAATTGTAATGCGGTGGCTTCACCTTTGGTCCCTACTCCTCTCTCTCTCTTCCCTTCTTCCTCTTCCCCCTTTTCCTCTCCCTCCTCGCTCTCTCCCCCCCTGTTTTGATACATTGTGGCATGGCATAATACGGACCTACACCACTGCCACTATTGCGGAGGGGAGAGGGATGGGGCATCGAGAGAGTTTAATCAATGCCACTGTTGCTACATAGTTCCTATAATTGTTAAAATATGGTGCTATGTATGCTTAATTTAACTAAATCTATTTAGGACTGGTTTTGACTAGCATGTTATAGGTTGGTATGACTATGCTATTCATTTAAATTGGCAATTTTTTATAGAGACTGATAAAATTTGTTTCCACCTATGCACTTAGTACTGTATTCGTTGCAGTACCTATATGCACTTAATTTATTTTTCTTGCTTTCTTAGTTGTAATTAATAGCTTGCTTTATCAATTTTATTGTATGTTTCATTATAAAAATTTGTTATACATAATTTGTTCAATGAAGATGGCAATTTACTCCATCCTATTAGACATTCGATTTATCGTGACGAGATAGGTTTTACTTGACTCATGGTGGTTCTTATATGCAAAGTACATGTTATAATACTTAATTTTTCAAATTTTTAATAGATTTTTTTAAAAAAAATAAAAATATACAATTAATTTTATAGTTATTTATTTAATATTATTGAAAATACAAAATTAATTTTTATAGTTATTAAGAAATATATTACATCTTGTTCTTTAAGTGATGAGGTATTTTTGGTAACATGAAACATAACTGACAGCTACTGGTTAGGACAAACTAACAATTGAGGCTACATGGAGAAAGGTTATTTATAAGTAAAAATATGAATAGTGTTGTTGGAAAGTTTTGCTCATTATTATGTTATTCTCTGTTCTCGATGTTCCAATAGTTGCTTGATCACTTGCCTTCATCAAGGTCATCCCTATACTAAATAGTAAAAAAACATGTTTTTTTTCCAATATGTTTGTCCATTGTAGAGCATTGAAACAAATGAAGCAACATCCATAGGTTCTAAGAATTTATAGATGTAGATGTTTAGACAATTTTTAGAGGCATAATGTGTGAAAGTGGTATCTAAAACAATCAACAAATATGTCATAGGTTAAATTATCTTATGGCTAGAAACAAGCTAGATACACTTAAGGAATTTGGTGATGGAATATTAAGAGCCATATAATTTAATGGCATGTAGGATTTGAAGTGTTTGGATGCAATTCACTAGTCCTCATATACTATTGTATTTATTCCAACTTATTATTCGATATTCAGATAATTTTCTGTGTCATCATTTTGATATGGTACAGAATATGGATATCTTTCAACTTCGTAGTTGGATGTATAATAGACTTTTACGGGTCGAAAGGGATATACTGAAGAATTTTTAAAGGATGTGAAAAATTTTATACTCTTTGCATATCAGCAACCTAACTTTCAAAGTGAAGGAAAATTCAGATGCCCTTGTTGCAAGTGCAAAAATTTAAGGTACATAACTACCGATGAAGTGAAGCTTCATCTTTACAAAAAAGGATTTGTACCGAATTACTGGTATTGGACATCTCATGAAGAGAGTGATCCTCGTGTCGGTGGGATACTTGATTTGCATGCAAATGATCCTGCTTTTGCACCAATGAATGATGATCCACAGAATACATATTGACGCATGATATTCGATACATTTTATATTGCAGAGTTTGACCAATTTTTTGTCTTTGAAGGAGACCATGAGATGTTAGTAAAATGCATTAAAAATCATGCTTGGGTTGGTGTGATACCTGAATGCTTATGATATGATTTGATATATGTAGCTATTATTTTTGGATAATTGTGTGTGATTGAACCCTTGAAATAAATATCTGCTTTGTGCCTAAGCTGTATAATGGATGCTTTATATGTTGCCATTGTGCTTAATGGATGCTTTATACTTCTCAGCTGTCTGTGATAAATTTATAAAATTCAAGAAAAAAATTTATGTTTTATTTTTTTTAATTATTCAATTTGAGCAACTGATTTTTTTATTTTTTAGAATTTTTTTAGCAACCAATTTGCTACCGATTTTTTTATTTTCAAAATTCTTTTTTTAGCAACTGATTTGCAACCGATTTTTTTTTTTATTTTTCAAAATTTTTTTCAGCAACCGATTTTGCAATTGATTTTTTTTATTTTTCAGAAATTTTTTTTAGTAACCGATTTTGTAACCAATTTTTTTTTAGCAACCGATTTTGCAACTGATTTTTTTTTTAAAATAAATAAATAAAATTTGGTTGCTAAATCGGTTACTAAATTTTGCAACGAAAAAAATCGGTCACAAATTTTTGCAACATATACTTTTGCAACCGACTAATTTCGGTTACAAAATTGGTTGCAAATAATTTTGCAACCGATTTTCAATTATTAGCAACCGAAAAATTGGTTGCTAAACCTGGTTTTCTTGTAATGCTATACGCAGTGGATGCAGCGGAAGCAACGTGGAAGATACAGCCCAACAACCTATTATTGGATTCAACATTCACAGACAGATAAGAAGAAGAGATGTAGGAGAAAAAGAGAAATTGCTTTATTCCTTTGGAGAAGAAGCTTATTACAACAAACAAGACAACACTCGACAGCCCTTTTGAAAACCCAGAAGCTTCTCGCTATCCCGTACGTCTTCTCTCTTGCAGGCCTTATGCCTCAAGAACTCACGTACGCCATGCACGGACAATACCTAACATGCATCCCTTCTCCAAAGCCTATGGAATACCCCACGACACCAAGCCCTTCACATGAAAGACCCTCTATCTGTGCCTCTCTACAGCCCTCACCGTGGCCTCCTTGAAACCTAGGAGGCTCTTCACGTTCCACGCCCCAAGGGGCGTCCTCAAGCCCTCACGATCCAAGACTAGGATCGTGAGAAGTCCTCACGGACTCCACACCGGACCGGACCCCAAAAGGTCAGTCTCTCTTGGACTCTCCAAACCGCACGCCTCATCTCTCTTATTTATAGTACATGGGACGGTGAACTTCTTGTCTCCTTGGGTATCTTGGACTTCTTGATTTTGTTGGACTACAATCACATGGGCTCGCAATTTCTTGGTGGTTACAATCACATGGGCGGTTATGACTTGTCTTGGACCAATAACAAACGGATTAGGACACCTCACATGATTGGGTTTCTTAATTGGTTACAACCAATCAACTAACTAACCAAATGGCAAACCTCCTAACAAATTTAACAAATCTGGACCCAATCCCATAATCCAATTGGGTTGTGTTACAATCTCTCAAAAAAACTTTCTCCTAAGTCACATGAGAAAATACTCAAATTTAGAGTATTCATGGAATACCTTCATGAATCTACTTGGGACATATCCCCAAGCTCCACGGATTGCCTCTAACATCCCTACCATGACCTCCTAAATCTCTTCAAGACTTGGAAGCACCACGCAAAACTCTACATTAATTACAATTTTTTTTTAAAAAAAAATATCTTGCGAATCATGTTCTTGGGGGAGATTCCTTCCTTAATTAAATTAAATAGTCTAGGACAAGTTCTCACTTCCTCCTGTTTCCTTTTTTTTTCTAAAAAAAATTACAAAGTCTAAAGTCCAACAAAGACTACTTTATTTTTTTTAAAAAAAAATATTGATATTTTCTTAGGCATCAAGTAACTCGGTTGGATGGAACTATCATGGAGGAAATCAAGTGACAGACGGGTCATGGAAGGAATTAACTCTACAACAATCTTAGTCAACGATGAGTCATTTTCTTAGCCTCTTTTTTATTTTTATGATGTCCACGGAAACAACATTGACATCTTTTACGTTTCCAGCAATAGATTCATTGGTTTATTAAGGATGTATCTTCAAGCTAGGCCACCGAAACTTATGCTTGGTCTCTATACTTGGCCACGAGAAACTAAGAAAGAAATGCTCAAGCTAGCTTCAGCGCAGAATAAAATATGCAATTCGTGCAAAAGAGTACGTACTGTAACAGGTACAATCTGTCGTGAAGCTCTTATCTAGAATTTTGTTATAGATGTTAAGTACGAATCATATATACGGGCAACGGTATATATTGTTATTGATGGAGATTACTTTCCATCTTAAAATCTCAAAAATAAAAAAAAAATAAAACGAAGCCCGCCGGTCCACGTGCATCTTGCCCATGCATGAGGGTGCGCGTTGCACGACCTAGGCCCAGACGGTCAGGCACTGGGCGCGTGTGGGCCTAGCCCAGCCTTCAGCGGTTTCACGCTGAGGATCTCAGCACTGGTTTTTTTTTTGTTTCCGTTTCTGCGCGCACGAATTTTGGCGCAGCGACGTGGCATCACATGAAGCTCTTGTTTGGACGATCCGACGGTCCAGAAGTTTTCTACGGAGATTGAGAGTCTAGAGTTTTGTGTTTTTTGGATTCTTGGATGCCGACGAGCCCTGTTTCTTGTACTCTATATAAACAGAGACTGTGAAGGTTTATGATTATTGATGAAAAAAAGAGTTTTTTGAGATGTTTGTAAGTGAGATTTTAGAGAGAATATCTGAGAGGCTTTGTGAGTACCTCCGGGTGCATTTGAGAGAAATCCTAAAATCTTTTAAGAAGGGATTAAAAGAGTTTCTGAGAGAGAGTGTTTTGAGGGCTTATACCTAATTCAACTCTTAGTGAAGCCTTGCAGATCCTGTGCCACCGTGGACGTAGCCCAGTTCGGGTGAACCACATAAAATCCCCGTCTCTCGCTGGTTTTAATTCTTTTTTCTTGTATCTTTTTGTTTATTTATTTATTTCTTGTTGATTATATCGCAACTGCGTGCTTGACCGTATTAATAGTGATCCTATTAGAGAAATTTTTTGTTCCATTTCTTTTCAAATTGGTATCAGAGCCAGGCTCCTTCCTATTATTACGGTCGGATAAATCAACAAATAGATGGCAGAAGACAAGATCAAAATCGAAAAATTTAATGATCATAATTTCAGATGGTAGAGGATGCAAATTGCGGACTACCTATATCAGAAGAATCTTTACCTTCCATTGGAGGGGGAGAAGCCAAATTCAATGAGCAACTCAGATGGATGATTCTGGATAGGAAAGCCCTGGCCATGATTAGATTGCCGTTGATACCTCAAGTGGCGTATAATATTGCAAAGGAAAAGACCACCGTGGATTTGATGACCGCTTTAACAAAGCTGTATAAAAAACCTTTCACCTCAAACAAGATATTTATCATAAAAAAGCTCTTCAATTTGAAGATGGCTGAGAATGGTTCTGTGACAGAGCATCTGAACGAATTCAACACGATGATCAATCAATTGGAGTCGGTCTCTGTCACTTTTGATGATTCTTTCAGGGCTCTTCTTTTCTTGTGTTCCTTGCCAGAGAGCTGAGACAATCTTGTAATGACAGTCAGCAACTCGGTATCAGGTACCCTTACATTCAATGATGCAGTTAGTTGTATATTGAATAATGAGATGAGAAGAAAGACTGTGGGTGGGACTTCTACAAGTACTGTACTCATGGTGGATACCAGGGGAAGATCACAGGAAAGGAAGAAGTCAGAGAAAGGCCAGTCCAAGAGCAGATGAAAGTCCAAAGGGAGATTTCCCATGAAGTGTTGGAACTGCGGGAAGAAAGGTCACATGAGCAAGGATTGTTGGGGTAAGAAGAAAGAAAAAGATGTAGAGAGCAAGTCAGAAGGTCAGGAAGCAAATGTTGTGAGTACTATACGGCAGAAGTTTGAGGATGTGTGCCTATGAGCCGGCGATGGGGCAAACTCAGATCTGTGGTTTGTAGACTCAGGTGCTTCTTACCATTGCAGCTCTAAGAAACACCTATTTTCAGATTTTGTCCAAGGAGATTTTGGTCATGTCACAGTTGGCAATGGACAGCAGTGCATAATTGTTGGTAGATGAACAATTGTATTGAAGCCAGTGACAGGCGGAGAATTGAGACTTGCACAAGCCAGATACATTCTAGAGTTAATGAAAAATCTAATTTCTACCAGTCAGCTTGATGATGAGGGTTATGTATCCGTCTTTGGTAATTCTCAGTGGAAGATTACTAAAGGGTCTATGGTTGTTGTCAAAGGAAAGCGGACTGGCATTCTCTACTTCTTGGCAAACAGTGGAAGTTCAGTTTCAGTGGCAACAGGAGACACGGGTACATTGATTACATTATGGCACAGGAGACTCGGTCATCTTAGAGAGAAGAACTTGAGTATTCTACACATGAGAGAGCTTTTACCTGGGCTAAAGAAGGTGAATCTAGAGTTTTGTGAAGAGTGTATCTATGGTAAGCAGAAAGTAGTAGGTTTTCAGTTAGCAAGAACTCAGAAGAAGACTAAAAGGCTGGAGTTGGTTCATTCAGATATCTGGGGTCCAGCACCAGTGGCATCATATGCGGGCAATAAGTACTTTGTCATGTTTATAGATGATTTCAGCAAGAAAGTCTGGGTGTTTGCTATGAAGGAAAAGTCTGAGATTTTTGGCATGTTCAAGAGATGGAGAGTCATATATGAAAACCAGACTGGAGCAAGCCTCAAGTGTCTCAAAACAGATAACGGTGGTGAATACTGCAGCAGAGAGTTTGATGTTTACTGCGCAGAGCATCGAATCAGAAGGATCAAGACCGTCCCAGGGACACCAGAGCAGAATGGTGTGGCAAAAAAAATGAACAGGACAATTCTTGAGAGAGAGAGGAGTATGAGGTTTGACTCGGGTCTGCCTATATATTTTTGGGCGGCAGCACTGGACACCGCAGTGTATTTGATCAACAGGAGTCCATCCAGTGCATTGGATGGTGGGATTCTAGAGGAGGTTTGGACAGGAAAACTTGTAAAACTTTCTTTTCTTAAAGTGTATGGCTGCATTGCTTATTCTCTAATTGGGAAAGAGAAGAGGAGTAAGTTAAACTCAAAGTCTACAAAGTGTGTTTTCATTGGATACGGTGGCGATGAGTATGGCTACAAGTTCTGGGATTTTCATAACAATATGATCATTCGGAGCAGGAATGTGGTATTTGATGAAGATCATACTTACAAAGACAGGGAGGATGCAGTAGAAGAAAAGAAACAAGAGTTTATAGAACTCGATCCTGTCAGAGATGGAGAGATTCCCCGAGTACAAACTGAAGATGGAAGCTTTGAGGATGTGGAGGAGGAAGATGTGGTTGAAGCAGACAGCCACATGCATACACCGGTACCTCAGCCGGTGTCCCCATAGTTGAGGAGGTCCACGAGGGTTACTAGGCCATCACAGAGGTATTATGTTAGAGATTATGTTTTGTACACAGATTATGGAGAACTAGAGTGTTTTGTTGAAGCCATGCAAGATGAAGCTAAGGTCAAGTGGGAGTTGGCTATGAAAGAGGAGATGGACTCTTTGAAGCAGAACAAGACTTGGGATCTTGTGAAGTTACCCGATGGCAAGAAAGCTCTGTTCAACAAATGGGTGTACAAGATGAAGAATGAGGCCGATGGTATCAAAAGATACAAGGCAAGGTTAGTTGTCAAAGGTTATAAACAGAAAGAAGGAATTGATTTCCAGGAGATTTTTTTCCCAGTGGTCAAGATGACATCCATCAGGATGATTCTGAGCATGGTAGCAGTGGAGGATCTTCATCTAGAGTAGCTAGATGTGAAGACAGCATTTCTTCATGAAGATTTGGAGGAGGAGCTGTACATGCACCAGCCAGAAGGTTTTCAGGTCAGGGGAAAGGAAGACATGGTCTGCAAACTAAAAAAAAGTTTGTATGGTTTGAAGCAGGCTCCGCGGCAGTGGTACCTCAAGTTTGACAGTTTCATGCTAGAGAAGGGCTTCACTAGATGCCAGTCAGATCACTGTGTGTACTACCAGAGGTTTGTAAATAATGATTTATTGTTTTATCCTTGTATGTGGACGGTATGCTTGTAGCAGGTTCTAGTATGAGGAAGATTGAAGTGCTCAAGAAATTGATGGCAAAGAAGTTCTCGATGAAAGATTTGGGAGAGGCGAAGCAGATTCTTGGCATGAGGATCAAGAGAGATAGGAAGCAACGGAAGCTGTGGCAATCTCAAGAGGACTATGTAGAGAAGGTGCTGAAAAGGTTCAATATGGAGAACGCAAAGGCAGTGTCAACATCTTTGGCGACACACTTCAAGCTTAGCAAGTAGTTGTGTCTAACAACTCAGGAGGCAAGGGATGAGATGATTAAAGTTCCATATGCCTCGGTCGTGGGAAGTCTGATGTATGCAATGGTTTGCACGAGACCGGATATCGCACAAGGAGTGGGAGCAGTCAGCAGATACATGCAAAATCCAGGCAAGGAGCACTAGAATGCAGTGAAGTGGATCTTGAGATATCTTAGGGGTATATCAACTTACAGTTTATGCATGAAGGTGACAGTCTTCAAGTATAGGGATTTGTAGATACAGATCACTCTGGTGACAGAGACAGTGGAAGGAGCACCACTGGTTTTTTTTATTATCGGTGATACAACAGTGAGCTGGGTATCTCAGTTGCAGAAGATAATGGCTTTGTCAACTACAGAAGTTGAGTATGTGGCGATCACTGAAGCTAGTAAAGAGATGATCTGGTTAAAGAGGTTGATGGAGGAGCTCGGCAAGAAGCACAATTGTAATACGCTATAGAGCGACAGCCAGAGCGCAGTTCACTTAGCCAGGATCCAGCATTTCATGCAAGAACCAAGCACATTCAGCTTAGGTATCATTTCATACGCAGTGCGTTGGATGAGGAGTGGCTAAAGCTGGAGAAGATTGATGGTGCCAAGAACCCTGCAGATATGTTCACCAAGGTTGTGAGCAGAGACAAGTTAAGTTTCTGTTGCCACTTGGTGAACCTTTCCAAGAGATAGATCAGGAGAGTGCGACACAGAGAAAGAAGGTGGATCAAAGGTTGATGTCAATTAATCTCAAAGTGGGAGATTGTTATTGATGGAGATTACTTTCCATCTTGAAATCCCAAAAACAAAAAAAACAAAAAATGAAGCCTGCCGGTCCACGTACACCCTGCCCATGCGCGCGGGCGTGCGTCGCGCGACCCGGGCCCAGGCAGTCGGGCACTGGGCGCGCGTGGGCCTAGCCCAGCCTTCAGCGGTTTCACGCTGAGGGTCTCAGCGCTGGTTTTTTTTTGTTTCCATTTCTGCATGCACAAATTTTGGCGCAGCGACGTGGCATCACATGAAGCTCTTGTTTGAACGATCCGACGGTCCAGAAGTCTTTTACGGAGATTGAAAGTCTAGAGTTTTGTATTTTTTGGGTTCTTGGATGCCGACGAGCCCTGTTTCTTGTACTCTATATAAACAGAGGCTGTGAAGGTTTATGATTATTGATGAAAAAAAAGGGTCTTTCGAGAGGTTTATAAATGAGATTTCAGAGAGAATATCTGAGAGGTTTTGTGAGTACCTCCGGGTGCATTTGAGAGAAATCCTGAAATCTTTTAAGGGGATTAAAAGAGTTTCTGAGAGAGAGTATTTTGAGTGCTTGTACCTGATTCAACTCTTAGTGAAGCCTTGCAGATCCTGTGCCGCCGTGGATGTAGCCCAGTTTGGATGAACCACGTAAAATTCATGTCTCTCGCTGATTTTGATTTTTGTTTCTTTTATTTTTCTGTTTATTTATTTATTTTTGTTGATTATATCGAACTGCGTGCTTGGCCGTATTAATAGCGATCCTATTAGAAAATTTTTTTATTCCATTTTTTTCATATACCTCCATAAATTTCATCACTCTGTCATTTTTATAGCCATGATTGCTGAGTTCCTCCTTAATTCCCAAGTTAATAATCAATTACTAAGGTCCCATTTGCTATTAGAAAATTTTTTTTGTTCCATTTTTTTTCATATACCTCCATAAATTTCATCACTCTGTCATTTTATAGCCATGATTGCTGAGTTCCTCCTTAATTCCCAAGTTAATAATCAATTACTAAGGTCCCATTTGCTATTGCCTAAATTTGCTTTGGTTTTCTTTACATGATCAAACTCTTTTTTGATTTTAAAATTGTTTGCAATTTCCTTAGAATTTTTGGCAGCAACTTGCCTTCAAAAAGAGTAAACCAAAAAGAAAAAAAAAATCCTAATATTTGTGTGTAAATGCTATCTTCAATATTAATCTCACAAAAGCAAGGAAAGCACAAAACACACCCTTAATTAACCGTTTGAGGTCGAGGACATGTGCTGGCAATTGAAGCCGATACAGAAATAATGGCCATTAATTTGATTGGAAGATATTCTGCAAACGTTGCATGCTGAACGTTTTGCGAGCACAATGTTTCCGCTGCACCAAGATCTTGTTCATCAATTCATCATGCATGCTATTTTGTTTTAACAATTAAGGAGGACCAATTAAGTTCCCCATCAATCTTCCCCATGTATGTTGCAATTGGTTCATAACAAATATAATCCACGTGTAATGCACAAATCTTAGGTTATGCTGAACGCACCCTGGTTCAATAAATTAAAACACCACATGGACTCTCTCCAATAGGCTTTCCTTCTCAACGGGACTCCGTCTCGGATCGACTCCCAGCATCCAGATTTGCTACGCATCCCAACCGGTGGTGGGAAGAAGCATCACGCTTCCCAAGCCGTGGGGGAGAGCGGGAAGGCCACCATTTCCTTCCCGCACGCTAATAAAATTAGGAGGAGGAGGGAGATGGTGGGCCACGCATGGATACTCGAGATGATACCACTAACCAAATATTAATTCCTTTACGTAGATGGCTATGATCTAAAGTCTAAATTCATTTTCATGTATCATGGTAGTTAGTGTCAGGGGTTGTTTAAATCTGTGGTCTAAGATGCATTTTCCTAGCATAACCATGCATGCTTAAATGATCCCCTCACTTGGATCTCACCTCTTCATTTGCAAATATCCCCTGTAATTTTTTTCGTTTCTTAATAAATTTTAGGGGATTTGATTCACTTCACTTCCTCGATCCTTTCGTCCGAAACCGATGATGGAGTTACAGGATTTGTAGATTCCGCTACCGATGTCAATACCATTTGGTGAAACAATTAATGTAGTCAGTGCCAGATCACATAAATCCCAGTGTTTTACATTCCCAAAGCTCCGCTCGCGTTCCGAGCCGTGCGTGGTCTCCACCAACCCCCTGCCAATATATTAACTCCCTGGGTGCGCGCATTGATTACCCTCTGCCAAACAAATGGACTGCGATAAGGAGGAGGCCGACAGGGCCAGGACCAAGGCCGAGGAAAGGTTCAAGTCCAATGATATCGAAGGTGCCAAGAGACTGGCCCTCAAGGGCCAACGCCTCTACTCCTCTCTGCCTGGCCTCCACCAAATGATTGCCGCCTTCAATGTCCACATTGCTGCCGCCGCCGCCAAGGACAAAAATAGCCGCACCTATTGGTATGCCGTGCTTGACGTCCATCCATCCGACGACGTCAAAACCGTCAAGAAACAGTACAAGAAGCTGCTTTATTGACTCACCCTGACAAGAATCGCTCCGCTGCCGCCGATGGTGCATTTAAGCTTGTTGTCCAGGCCTGGGAAGCCATATCCAGCAAGGTCGGTAGCTCAGATGGATGCTCGAATTATTCAGCGGGTTCGGGTGTCGGTCCAAGCTCAGGGTCTTCCTCCGCCCGGTGCGATTCAGACGCCAAGGTTGCATGCCCCAGGTGCGGCAGAAACTGCAAATCTTTGGATTCCAGTGTGCTGATTATCAGATGCAGGTACTGCAATTTGTTTGCCGTCAGGGGAAGGCAAGATGGTGATTTTGACATTACCATTGATGGAGTTGATGTCGAGATCCATGGTGGTAGCAACGTGAACATCAACGTCAGCAAAGCGGACGATGTTGGTATTTATGGAGGTGCGAGAATCTATGTTGGCCAGTGCGATTATGCCAGGATCGAGGGAGGTGATGGCGTCCACATTTAACTGTTGCGATGAATTCCATATCGAAGGGTGTCGGAACGTTAATTTTGGCTGATCGAGCTGCCTGATTATCATCTTTTAGTCCGTACATGTCGATCGGATTAGCTGGGAAAAAAAAGCTTACGCTGTTGATCATTATTGGCCGGTGTGTACCAAGGTTAACTGCTCTCGTTGTTTTCTACATAAATTGTTAGCATAATATCAACTTTGACGAGCATTTCATGTGAGAGAAAGCATGGTTTTTTTTTTTTTTAATACCCCATGTAGGTTTTTTCTTGAGATTACTGATTCCAATTCCAGAGCTCTTATAATTGCACTTTCTTAAAAATATTTAATGATAAGTAATTAATCCTATTATTTTCAGTGGGATTCTGCTCTGGTTTAGTTTCCCTTTTCAATCATATCAGATGCCTCAGCCGCATCAAGAAGAGAGAACAAAATTAACAATTTTGTTTTAAAAAAATGAAATAGGAGGTTGGAAACAACCGCCCAGCATTTATGCAGCAAAGAAAGAACCATACAAGGAACAAAGAGTTACAAAGAATAATAGAAATAAAGAGAAGGAACAAAGAGTCATGAAGAATGATAGACATAAAGATAAATAACAAAGAGTTAATAGAAACACAGATACAGAAAGTCGCTACAGAGAATCCGGATTTTAGCGATATTTTTTTTATCTTTTTCGATGTTTTTAAGCATCGCTAAATAATCTCTCAATATTTTGTAAAGCGTCACTAAAGCGTCACCTATGCAAGCGTTGAGACGCAACCTGCCGACGCTTGAAAAAAGCGTCGGTATTTGCCGACGTTTTAAAGCGTCGGCATTTAGCGACGCTTTAAAGCGTCGCTAGACTAAACCCTAGTGACGCTTTAAAACGTCACCAGTTCCAGTTATAGCGACGCTTTAAAGCGTCGCTAGACTAAACCCTAGCGATGCTTTAAAGCGTCGCCAGTTCCAGGTATAGCGACGCTTTAAAGCGTCGCCAGTTCCAAACCTAGCAAAACTTTAAAGCGTCGCCAGTTCCAGGTATAGCGACGCTTTAAAGCGTCGCCAGGTCCAAACCTAGCGACGCTTTAAAGCGTCGGTAGATTTTATTTAAAATAAATAAATAAACAGCCATATATACAAACCCATAACCTGTATACATTATGAAAATGAAACATTCAAACCTGTATCACATCCAACATACATAAACAAATGAAAATATTCAAACCTGTATCATATATCACATCCAACATACACAAACACAAATACAAACCAAATATAAAAAGTTATATATATATATATATATATATATATATAAACATATCAATCCAAGTTCAAATAAACAAAAAGACATACATAAATAATAAAAAAAACCATCTAGCATCACTGATCCGTGGGAGGCTGGTCGTCGTCAGGTCTGCGGCTCGCAGATGCACCAGGAACATGCAAGATATACATCAGGAACTATAATACATACATTATATATATTCTAAATTATTAGATATATACAAAATTAATAAATAATTATTTACCTGAGATGACATGAACATATGCAGCACAGATGTAACATACTCTAGCTGAGACCTAATGGTCTGCATCTCTGCTCTGTCTGCATCACGTATCTGTCGGAGCTCTGCTATCTCTTCCTGGAGCTGACGAACATGTAACTGATCATAACTCTCTCTAGTATCCGAGTATATCTACGCACCTTAGATAACTGAGTAGGGGTAACTCCAATCCCATAACCCTTACTCGTCCAGGATGCTCTGGTCCCATCAACTCCGAGAATACCTCGGCCTCGATGCGACTGCTCTGTATAGATGATGAACCCTCGCCAACACGCTCGGATATCATAGAGGTAGCCATATTCTATATTTTACAAAAAATACATATATTAATACTTAATAAAAATAAAAATATAAATCATAATATAACATAAATAAAAAAATGCATATATATCTCTGGACTCGTTCCGAATAAAACTGCCATCCTGGTGAACATGAGTCATCCGATAGAACTCCACCTCACCAGGCTCCCTCCCCTGCTGATCAGCCTATATAAAGAAAAAATATTACAAAAAAATTCAAAATAACACATCTTATATCCCCGTACCATTATACATGGCACATGCATGATACATGATGTTAAAACTAAAAGTATACTAAAAGTATTATGGGATGAGAAATATACAAACTCATGCCTGAGCCGTGCATAACTCTTGGACCCGCTGTGTGAGGAACAGACTGAGCAGCTCGTGCAGCTCTACCAATATCAAAATACGTCTGCAAAATAAAATTAAAACAATGTTATATATTATATAAATATAATTATAACAAGTGAAAATTAATAAATTTCGAAGTGTTTGATGATACTACACAACCTGTGCCCTCTCGGAGAACCAATAGTGCACCAACTCCATCCACTGATGAGGGTGAACATCAAGTAGACAGGTAGCTACAACCTGCTCCTCTGTAGTCTCTCTTCAACTTCGCCCTATATTCTTTCCACTTGTGATTGAGAGACTTAAGCACAAAATCAGATGAATCTAAAGGAAGAACGAACTTGCTCTACAATTTAATTAAACAATAAAATAAATATTAAATGAAATAAGCAATTCAATTGTTAAAAACATAAGATATAAAATAATATATTAATTTTTTACATGCACAACTCGTAGCATTTCTATTTTATATGCAGGAAGCATGTTGTTCCACTTCGAATAATTCAGGGGACATAGCTGACCACGGCATGCTACTGTCCCCAGAAAGCTAGTCAACAAGCTAGCAGCTTTCTTAATAGGCTGCCCTAGCTTGTTGCACTCTATCACTATCCTCTCATCCTTAGGTAACTGCCACACATCATGGACTAATGTGGGTCCTCGCTTACGCCTGAGTCTCCCGGATCCATCTACAAAAAAAAAATACAGAACATTGTATATCAAAACTATTGCATATGCATGAATTGAAATGAGATAGAATTATTAAATTATGTACTCTGTATCTGTATATCATCGACGATAGGCTCGTCATCAGGATGATCCATAGAAGGATCGTGATGTGCGGACTCGGAGGGAATAACGTCGTTCTTAGGTGTAGAGATAGTAGCATCGACCTGATATGCAGAAATAGAGGGACTGCCATCAGACCGATGTGAAACTGATCGACTGCCCTCAGGCTATTGTGCTGAAGAAGTACCAGCCTCGATCTGGGAAAACTGAAACTGTACATCTGCTAATCGCTTCCTTCGAGGCATGGTGTACCTAACCTGCATTATTTAAAAACAAGTCAGTCAACATTATAATCAAATTATAACGGAAATGAATTAAAATTTAAAAGATAACATAATCATTAATACAAAAAATGTAAACCATCTTACAAACTACTTGTCATAATCAACCAGTTGTACCTTCCTCGGAATCCAACCTAACCAAAATGGTTGTATCATTTATATGATCATCCGGTACAAAATTATAAGGCATACACTGAGTGTAAGTATCATCATCTTCTTCTTCCACCCTTTTTCCCATGTCATACAAGTCTCTGGATTTTGAATTAATAACAGTAGCCCATTCTTTATCTTTCGAGTCTTGTACATAAAAAACTTGTCGAGCTTGAGATGAAAAGATAAATAGATCATCCTTCAAAAATACACCCGTATGTATCAATCTTGAAAAATTGACAAGTATGAATTCATTTGATTCCTTTTTCAAACCTCTCTGTATATTTATATCCACCCAATCGCATCGAAATAATACAACTTTAAAATTTCCATAATAATCCAACTCCAAAATATCTTTAAGTATACCATAATAAGATTTTCCATCTGCTTCAACCATAACACCACTGTTCTGAGTTTTCCTAAGTTTCTCGCGCTCCTTGGTATGAAATTTAAAGCCATTTATAATAAAACCATTATATTTGTTCATAATATAATTTGGACCTCTGGCAAGTGCAATTAATTCTGCTGAACTATTTTTCTCCATCAATACCGGTACCTAAAAAATATAATATCAATTATCGATCATTTATTCGATGTTAAAAATATATAAAATTATTATATGACTTATATATACTAACCTGATTGGCAAGCCAATTAGGGAATAACTCAACCAACCATCTTTGTTCAATCCTTGGATTAGGACGAGTGGAATGATTGGCTTATCGTTGTACAGATAAAAAATCACTGCATGACAATCAAATATAAGTTTGACAACAACATGTCTAATATTTAGTATTATCCATATATAGATAGACTAACCTGCGATAGTCAGATATTATGTCACTATGTAGCAATACATAACGGTGTGCTTGTGACATGGATTTATGGTCAAGAACAATACTTTCAGCTTTTCCTATAAATCTTTCGGATGATGTAAATTTGTATATATCTGTATTCTCCATAGTATCACCATGACGTTGAGGTCGATTGAATACAGTCTCAACACCTTCGAGATATCTTGAACAAAATGTTAAACACTCTTCAGCAATATATCCCTCTGCTATTGAGCCCTCAGGATGGGCTTTGTTTCGTACATAATCCTTCAAACATACAAGATACCTTCAAAAAGTAAGATATTTATATCATATTAAATAATGAAAAAGTTATATAAATTATAAAATTTAAGTTTTACAGCATTACCTCTCGATAGGGTACATCCATCTGTAGTGTACCAGTCCACCAAGTTTAGCTTCCGAAGCTAGGTGAATGAGTAGATGAACCATAATCATAAAAAATTTAGGAGGAAAAATCTTTTCCATATGACATAATGTAAGTACAACTTGAGACTGCAACTGATCAAGCTCCTGAGGATCAAGAACCTTAGAACATAATGCCTTGAAGAATGATGATAACTGGAAAACAACTGTAATAACTTGTTTTGGCATTGACGACCTTAAAGCCAATGAAAGAATATCTTGCATTAATATATGTCCATCATGACTTTTAAGATTTGAAATTTTACGCTCTTTCAGATTCACACATCGTGAAATATTTGAGGCATATCCATCAGGAACTTTGATATTCTTTAAAACTGTCAGGAAGAGATCTTTTTCTCGACTAGACATTGTATAACATGCATGAGAGATATAAGTTCTATCATTTGCAAGCATTTGTGGATGAAGTTCATGTCGGATGCCCATTTCTTTTTAAATCAAGACGCGCCTTCATGTTATCTTTAGTCTTTCCATCAAGATTTAATATTGTTCCAATCAAATTATCACAGACATTCTTTTCTATATGCATAACATCAAGATTATGCCGGAGTATATTATGCTCCCAATAAGGTAAGTCAAAGAATATGCTTCTTTTCTTCCATAATTATTTAGTATGCTGATGGGTAGTTGCTGTGATTATATCATTATCATTTTCGACTTCAAAGAAATTATCCGGATCCTCGAACACTGCCGTATATAAGGTGCAAGTATTGACTTTCTCCGATACTTCTTCTTGTACCAAAGTCTCAACATCATCTCTTCCTCGCTTTTTAGAGGACTTTGTCATCTTGCCATAACTGTGTCTGATACCAAGCATTTGTCTACGAATATCAGAACCAGAAGGTAGAATTGGAGCAGATCCTAACTCTATGGTACCATCAAATAAATCCTTCTGAAATCGAAATGGATGATTTGCCTCCAACCATCGACGATGTCCCATATAACAGAACTTTCCTCCATGTTTTAACCAAATTGAATGGGTTGATTCACCACAAGAAGAACATGCAACTCGTCCTTTAGTGCTCCAGCCAGATAAATTAGCATATGCAGGAAAATCATGAACAGTCCATAATAGAGCTGCCCGTAGATTGAATGTTTGGCCATTCGTAGCATCAATTGCACTGATACCCTCTCACAGTTGTTTCAATTCATCTATTAAAGGTTGTAAGAAAACATCAATATCATTGCCTGGATCCTTATCACCTGGAATGACCATTGATAAAATAAGTAAAGACTGTTTCATGCATATCCATGGTGGCAAATTATAAGGAATCAGTACAACTGGCTAGGTGCTATAGACAGAACTTAAGTTCCGAAATGGATTGAACCCATCACTGGCTAAACCCAGCCTGACATTACGAGCATCAGATGCAAAATCAGGATGTCTGTCATCAAATGCTTTCCATGCTAAACTATCCGCTGGGTGTCTCAGCATTCTATCTTTTGTACAGCTTTTATCATGCCATCTCATTGACGAAGCTGTCTTTGATGATGCATAGATCCTTTTCAATCTAGGTACAAAAGAAAAATAGCGTAATACCTTCGCTGGCTTTTGTTTAATGTATGTTGCATCCAATTCATCTAATCCATCACTCTCATTTTCTTTTTGCTTCATCCATCGTGAACATCCACACACATGGCACGACTCTTGATCGGCATGTTCTCCCCGATGTAATATACAATCATTTGGACAGCTATGAATCTTTTCGTATCCAAGATCCAATTTCTTTACTAGTTTTTGGCTTCATAACAAGATGTTGGTAAACTAGTACCTTCAGGAAATGCATCCTTTAACAACTTAAGCAGCATAGTAAAACTCTTGCCAGACCATCCATTCAAGTATTTTATATGAAACAAATGCACAAGAAAAGAAATTTTTGAAAAGTTCTTGCAACCGGCATATAATTCTTGATCTGCATCTCTTATCAGCTTCTGATAACGATCTGTTCCAATATTAGTTGGGGGTATCGGCTCTCCATCATGTATAGATTCAGTAAATATAAGATCCTCAGGTAACTCAGCTGCTACTTGTCCTCCACTGTAATCTCCAGGATGTTGAGCACCATATTCAAAAGCATCTCTGAGCAAATCCCTGATATCATCATCTCTTGCAAGATTTTTCTGTTGGTTACTGGATCCAAAATCAGGTATATGTTCCATGTTAGAGGTTTGGTTACATGTAGATTGTAACCTTGACTCTCCATGAAAAAACCACTCAGTATAACCTCTTAAAAAATCATTCTATACCAAATGTTCTTCAACAATATTTGGATATAGAGAACTGGAATTTACACATTTTCGGCATGAACATAAAATCTTCCCACTTATACTACTTCTCTCCATACCAAATTTAATGAAATTCTGTACTCCATCCAGATATTCTTTGCTATTCCTCGGTTTAGTTATCCAACTCTTATCCATTGTAAGAAAAAGCTAACTGAAATAAATAAATATTTATAAGAACAGAACAAATTTAAAATAAGTTTATTCAATAGATCAATTACAATATTATTAAATGTACCCTATCACCAACTAATAGGTAAAGAGGTCCTATCCTATTCAAGAATTGCATTAATTATATAGGTCATTTACAGTAACCAAAGGATACGCAATAGAAGTTCTAAAAAAATTTCGGCAGCATTTTTCCTTAGTTCTCCCCATACAAATAAATATGTATGAGGAGAACTAAAAGAAAATGATATCCAAAATATATTTGGAACTCTATCCGTACCGTTTGATTACTGTAAGTACCTATAAAATTATTTGCAATTCTCAAACTGTCCAAACTGGATATTCAATTGACCACTGTACATATTTCTGCCATCCGTACAAAATTAAATAATTGTATGTATCGTGTAGAATATGTACTTTAATCAATTAACGGGTCTATGTTTCAATGCAATGCAAGTTTTTAAAAAATATATAAAAAATCATAATTGATCGTGACAAAACTACAGATGGTATTGAAATATATAAAAATGGAGTTATTCATGGACAACTTATCGGACATGTTGCAGTAGATTTGATATCGAAGTAATCATCACTAAAGTGATCTATAAACAAAGTTTTTAGCCAGAGTTAGCTCTGGCAAGGATCTTCCAACATTCAAGCTAGACATCTAGAATAGATAGAAAGTAAGTAATGAACATAAGAAAGAGTTATTATCTTGAGATCCTTAAGGTCTTGGTTATTTATAAAAGATGACTGAGAAAATAGGCAAATCCGAGAGTATCGGACTATTGATCATGCCATTACCGTATTATAGTCTTTATTCGCTTCCATGGATGGAGAAGACTGTTACTGGTGATATTATCAGCATGAGATAACTATTTATGTAATTTAGGCAATTGGCTATTTGAAATCTCAGAAACAGACCATGTAAGAAGGAGCACGTCGAAGGACCGTACTTGATAACAACTAAGTAAAGCTGCTTCAGTATTAAGTTCAATATGACTTGTAGATGGGTAAGCGAATTGATAGACGGGGCCATAACAAGCTCTAGTCGATACCTCAACAATATGCTCCGGCGACAGATACTTCAGTATTAAGTCCACTGCACGGTCCAAACAGGAACACAACTTTCAACTCCGTGACAACTTGGAGGTTGAAATGTGTTGGCTTTGTACCATCCGGGGTTATGAAGCACGTTTTGGTAAACTATTTCAGAAAATCATACCGCAAAAACAAAGATGGACTTTTCCATATGATGGTTCATAGAATATGCACCAATGTTCTTGTGCCATGTGGCATGCTATTTTTCTTTTTATTTGGCTGGACCTCCTACCTTTTTTTTTTTTTTTTTTTTTTTTGTGTGTGTGTGTACCTAGGTATGGGATCCATCTTTTATTCGGGGACTTTGTTAAGATAGTTAAAAGAACCAATGGCCTTTTAGTAACGAGGCATAAATATTTTTACACTAAGAGCCCCAGAAAGTCAACAGGTGACCTTTCCGTGCCGCACTCTTGGGTGCAATGCAAGCTGCATCATTTTGAGACATGGATTAAAAAAAAAAAAGGCTCGTAACACACTCCACCAAGATCATATAAAACTAAGAAGAAGAAATAGATGCGAACACACAACTACCGAACCCTAAAAATTAGAAAGCTCACCAACCATTTTCAAGCCCTAGGTTATATACCCGTTCCAAGGCATCTAAATGCAGCAATTTGAGGCCTCCTGAAGTCAAAACCAACAGCGCAAATACATAGTTATATGTATAATAATAGCCAAAGTATTGTGATATTTAGTGTGAGTTTTATTCACTATCTATCATGTTATATGAACAAGGAAAAGATATATATAAGAATAATTTCGTGACATCATAGAATTATTTATTTATTTATTTATTTTTGTATGGAAGCAAAGAAATACACATAGAAAAAATGTAGATAAATTGGAGATGTTTACAATAAATTATCTTTCGAGCAAAAATATATACCATAAACTATTACATTACTTTCCATCTGTCCTTAAAATCTCCTATGGGCAGGATCACAGATATTGCTCTGTAACATTAATTTCTTTCTAACCTATATATCTTAAACAAAAGCAATAAAAAGAAAGATGAAACAAATTGTAGCAGGATTAAAAGAAAATTGCCTGATGAACCAGATCATGTCCCAGGTGCTCCAATTATTTTTCTATGACAATATAATTTTGAAATACCGGGCAATAAATTATCACATAATTTAAAACTGACCAAGAAAAAAAAAAACTTACTAAGCTTCGGAGCAATGCAATGGAGAAGAAGGCGCCGGAGATCGAGCTTCGGCGGCAAGGGACCGAGTGGGGAGATCTTGGAGGAGGAGGAGGAGGGGGGGTTCGGCGGTGGCTCGATCGACCGGGAGATCACGAACGGCTGCTGCGTCGGCGGACCGAGCGGGGAGATCTTGGAGAAGGAGGAGGAGGAGGAGGAGGAGGGGGGGTTCGGCGGTGACTCGATCGACGGGAGATCACGGACGGCTGCTGCATCGGTAGACCGAGCGGAGGAGGAGGAGGAGGAGGAGGAGGAGTTGGGGGGGGGGGGTTCGGCGGCAGATAAGAGTTATAGGGCTCGGGAAGGGGGGGTTTGGGATTTTGGGGGTCCTGGGAGTCCGGCGACGCTTATAAGCGTCGGCAAAAGTCCACGACTCCGGCGACGCTTATAAGCGTCGGCAAATGTCCGACGGGTTCGAGTCCGGCAACGCTTATAAGTGTCGGCAAAGGTCCTTGGACTCCGCGATGCTTATAAGCGTCGGCAAATGTCCCGAGTCCGGCGATGTTTTTAAGCATTGGCAAAGGTCCCAGACTCCGACGACGCTTATAAGCGTCAGCAAATGTCCCGGATTTCAGCGGGGTGGTCCGACGACGTTTAAAAGCATCGATAAAATTCATGGTTAATTGCCGACGCTTAAAAGCATCGGCGGACTTTGGGTTATTGCCGACGCTTTCAAAAAGCGTCGGCGGGTTCTGGGTCTTCCCAGTGCTTCCAAGAAGCGTCGGCGGAAAATGATCGGGATAACCCTAACCTGCTATGGTGAGTGCATTTGCTCCCTCGTTGTTCTTTGAATCTTTAACCTTCTTGATGGAATTTTAGATTAGGTTTATCTTGCAAGTGGTTGTAGAGCCAAAAGAATGGTGATATGCAACATGTTCCTTATGTAAATGTGCTAGCGGTTGAGGAAACTTTAAATTCTTTTTTGATTGTAATGGAAGAAGTAAGATATTTCTCCCGCTTATTTATTAAATTGTAATGAGCATGTACAGTGGAAGAATAACCACATTCTTGATTGCAAAAAAAAAAAAACGGGCAAGTCAATCTGGTTGATGACGTAAAGTCTCGAGATTGGAGATAGCATGATTAATGAATGGCAAAGATTAGAGGATCGTCTTCGACCCTTCGGGGCTGGGGTGGTCTCAAGGCTGTCTGGCGCCAGGAAACTTTAATTCAACTCGAAGTTTAGACCTATGGTCTGGCTAGCGATCCCAAGACAATGCGTGTAAGTTTAGACCTATGGTCTGGCTAGCGATCCCAAGACAATGCGTGTGTTGTGGGAATGGAACGATGGATCGCATAAAATTAAATATGATCTGACCACGTCTGAAGAATTTCTTATTAGACCAGTAAATCGGTTAGAAATTAACATGCCTAACCCTTATGCAGAATCCAAATATAATCCAAACTGAAACTTGACAAAATAAAATTTTAAACACAAATCTAGTTTGGAAATGTTATGCTTGGTCCCAGTCCATCCACTGGACCGTGAAGACGGTCTTTAAAAGCTACAACTTTTGAGAGTGGCAAGGAATTCATGTGGAACATCGGGACTCGGCTTTTGGGGTGTCAAGGATGGCATTTATTCCATCTCCTCGTAGCCCCCACTTTTACGAAAAGCAAATTATGCGCTTTAAATCTGAGTGCTTTTGTTAAAGAAGGCAAAGTGATTCGTATCCCCCCCTGTTCCCATTCCTTCTAGGCTTCTACAATTATTTCGCTCGACTTTATATATATTGGTTTTTCTATATTATATATATTGGCTTTACCAAAATCTCCACCGACCTATTTGCATTCCATAGAAACATGGACAAGGAACTGGCCGAGAAGGCCATGAGAGAAGCGGAGGAGAAGTTCCGATCAAATGACATAGAAGGTGCCAAGAGAATGGTTCTCAGGGCCCAAGAGCTCTTCCCCTCTCTCCCTGGCCTTCCCCAAATGCTTGCCGCCTTCAATGTCCACATCGCGGCCGCCTCCAAGGATGCCAAAGGCCGCACGAATTGGTATAACGTCCTTGATGTCCAACCCTCCGACGACGTCAATACCATCAAGAAACAGTTCAAGAAACTTAGCCTCTTGACTCACCCTGACAAGAATCGCTCCTCCGCCGCCGAGGGCGCGTTTAAGCTTGTCCTTCGGGCCTGGGAGACCATATCCGGCAAAGCGAGTACCTCAGAGAAAGGTCCGACGTCTCCGCCTGAAGAAAGAGAGAAAGGTCCGACGTCTCCGCCTGAAGAAAGAGAGAAAGGTCCGACGTCTCCGCCTGAAGAAAGAGAGAAAGGTCCGAGGGGTACAAGAGGCTCGTCCTCGGATTCAGGTGCCGGTGACCAACATGGTTCAACTTCGGATGCTAGGTCAAGCTCAAGGCCCTCCTCGGCCTCGGCCTCGGCCCAACCGGATCCTAAAACTGCAAGGTCTTCCTCGGCTCGATCGGATCCTGAAACCACATGGTCTTCCAGCTGGACCCGATGGGATCCCAAGAACTCTAGTTCAAGGGCTGAAGTTGCATGCCCCAAGTGCGGCAGGAACTGCAAATCTTTGGATTCCGGTGATTTGATTATTAGGTGCAGTTATTGCAATCTATTTGCTGTAAGGGGAAAGCGGGACAGTAGAATTTTTCTTGCTATTGATGAGCATGGCCCTGGTATATTTTAGGGCTGTAGACATTAATGCCGGCATTGCATTACAATGTTGAAGATCGATCGATGTTTGTCATTAGCTACAGGTGACAGCATCTATTTGTATCCATGCAATGAAGCAAATTATCATATTAATCCATGCAATGCATTCGATATTCAAAGGTCATGGAATGTCGATTGTGTCTATTAATTGGAGTTACATTTCCTGCTTTAAATGTGGAGTCTGCATAAATGGTTATCGAATCATTTTGGTAAAGCGATCATGGCTATGAGTTCCTTTTTTTTTATTCTTTTTTCCTTTGGAAACACGGTAGATATTCCACTACGGTCTACGGAGCTTTACTTTAACAAACACGATCTCTTTCTCGTTAAGAAACTTGCTTATTAGCCGAGCCATGGCAAGTTGGCCATTGTAAACTTTGTTTCGTAACCGTTGCAAGTCCGTTAAAGTAAGGCAAAATTATTATTTTTATATATAAAAATTGCCATCCAAGCAAGTTTTCTTTTTTTTTTTTTTTTAATGAACTAGATAGATATATTAAAAAATTATCCTGCAATGGATATAACTGAAATTATTCGCTAACAAAACATCTCTAAACCGTACGGACACCAATCCAAAATGGAGGAGTTGGCTTTCTGATAAACATGACCGACAATATCCATGTAAATTGTTTGAAGCCGGCTTCATCAATGTCTGGCACGCCTTGGATGATTGTTGCAATTGATCGCCTTAGCTGCTAGCCCCATATGGCGTTCACCGTCGATATTTTTTTGTGATCCAATTGTGCCCTCAACTTATCTGCTAGTGGATCAGATAACTGGCGTAAGCCTAAACCCCTCACGGCCAGTCCGATGCCTTCTCACCTACAGATCTATTTTAGTCACCAACTCATGGGTTAAGCAAGTCAACCGCGGGTTCTCTAGCTTCAAGAAAAAGTGTAACAAAAATTTATGATGTAAAAAGAATGCAAAATTTATTGATGTTAATTTTTAATTATTCTAGACGGTGAAATTCTAAGATATCTAAAAATAATTTCTTTTTTTCATTTTATATCAAAGAAAAATGAATTTATCTTTCATTGAAAACAAGATTATTCAAATATTATAATTTATGTAATACTATCTTAAATAATAGTATAAATGTTTTATAAGTATAATAACGGATGATTATCAAATAACTTTCAAAGTGATCTCAATAATCAGTTAGTCATTTTTTATAAACATATTTAAAATAATGATGAAATTAGATCAAATATGAATTGGATACTGGTATATTCATATCTATATTTATTTTATTTAATAAATATAGATATGGATACAAATATTAGGTCGATATAAAAATTTAAATACATATTTTTTTAAATGGATAATTATACGAATTCAATACCGAAAGTATGAATATAAATACTATTATAAATCAAATAATTAAATTTTATGATCTTAAAATCAAAGATATTATTAAATGGTAAATCAACTTATCGGTATATTAATGTGCATGGTTATATATATATATATATATTTCTCTTAAAATTTTATGAGTGCTATATAAAATAAACTAGAGTTATAAATAGAATCAGATATTGGATATGGATTAGATAGTTATCTGTACATATCCATGTCCTTTTTTTTTTTTTTATGGATATGAAAATGGATATAGATATCAGCCAAATATTTAAATTTTTATTCATATATAGATATGTTCGAATACAAAAATAGATCCACATGGATATTATCCAATCCACTTATATCTAGGGATAACAATCAAGTCGGATAAGGTATAAACGGGTCAGGTTTATACAAGTCAAGACAAAAAAATCTAAATCCGAACTCAACCTATTTATTAATTTTTTGAACCACATGATCCCAACCTATCCTATAAATAGGTTACCCGTACTTACAATCCATTTACAACATCGAAAAAAAAGAAAAAAAAGAAAGAGAGAGACCAGAGAAGGGGAAACGGGGAAAGGCTTTATGATCTCAGTGTGGATGTCCTAAGCACTCTGACCACGACCATGGGCATGATCGACTTCATCACTAGCTTTGGTCGCATGCATCACCCCCATGGACAACACCCCCACCTGGCTCTTCGTCGTCCCGCACATTACACACCCTGTCTAAAATCCAAAACAAAAAATAAATGAAAATTTTAGGATCAGAGATTGGAAGAAGCCTTGGAATTCAAAGAAGGGGATAGACACAATGTTGAGGAATCCAAAGGATGGGATAGTTTCGTAACCGATGCCATCCTCACCATTCTCGCTGGTGGGGCATTTGAGTGGATGACTCTTGCTTTGTTTTGTCCAACCAACTTACTTTTGTCCCAACCCTTCTCTCACCATTGCTCCTGCCTCGATCGATGTCATTGCTGTTGCCACTAGGAGCTCGTTCAACCCAAGCAAGCTCGAGAGTATGCCCGTAATAGCCCACGCAGATCATAGAAAGACCACCCTCAGTAGGGAAGAGGATAGGAGGTCATGGATCATGGAAAGACCACTCTCAGTGGAAAGGAGGGTAAGAGGTCATGAGAGCAATAAACTCTTTGCATTGTGAAAAAAAGAGGAAAATAGGGTCGAAGGCGAAGAGAGGCTTCAAATAGCATTGTGGAAGCCATTGAAAAGTCGAGAAAAAAAGTGAAAAAGCAGTGCACTCTCTGCATGAGATCCATTGCTCAAAGGTAATGATAAGCTGGCAGCTACTGAAAATAGGAAAACATCGAGAGCCGCTCGGCCAAACTTAAATTTTAAGTGAATCATGCACTATTTTTAAAGGAATGATAAACAAGTTAAAGGGATTTAACAAGCTAAAAAGTTTAAATCCAAATCTAATTCATATATTAAATAGATTGATCTGTTTATGACTTGAATCTGTTTATCCCAAATCCAAATTTATTTATGATAGATTGAATACGGATCGCGTTAGCAGGTCCTGTGATATTTTGCCATCCCTACTTTCATCTCTGCTTTGAAATCACAAGTTTAGTTCTCAAGGAAACCAAATGCAGTTTTCTTTAAAAAATTATTGATCAGAATTTTTTTTATTTCATGAATTATGTACCGTCTAATAAAATATCACCATATTATTTAATAAAATTAAAAAAAACTGATAAATATTAAATAAAAATAATTAATTATGTATTGTATTTTTATTTATATTTTTTAACTAGATAGAAAATATTCAAATTTTTAATCCTTAGGTGAGATATGGCGACGTTTTATTAAATGATTCAGGGTCAGGGACCATAAGGTAGAACAAGCTCTAACCCATAATTTCTCGCCCGCTGTGTTGTGTTAGGAAGTTTCTATATTTGCCGTATTTGCAGTTTTTTCTTTTTTTTTCTTTTTTTTTTTTTTGGTAAACCGAAAAGGTGGGGAGGGGTAATGCAGTTTTTTCTTTAAAAAAAAAAAAAAAAAATCTTTCCTTCTATGGGAAATTCGATTCCCAGCCAAAGTTAGCCGGCGCGGAGGCAGACTCCCTGCACCAGTACACCTAGCTCCCCTATTACCGTTACGTTCTCAAATTTCTACAGCTCATCGTTTTAGATGCGCGCAAAGGGACGCCCGGTTGGGAAAAGGAAAGGTCAACCCGCTACATTAATTTCCAGTGACAACTGGCGTTGGCATAAGATCTTTATTATAGATTTTTTTTTTTTTTTGGTAAATATCAGTGGATTTCAAGGTCTATTCCGTGTCCACTTTTGTCCAAAATTAACACGTTGGCCGGAGTAGAGAGTGGGTGACTGTTGTTTTTCTAGAAAACCGATCTTAAATCCCATATTGTGAGGGTTCCAGCAACTCGATCGATGGAGTGCGAGTGTGGTGTTCCAGCAACCCAACCACCAACCATGAATCCAATGGAGTAGGACGAGAAAGCCCAGCAGGCGAAAGAGAGAGCCGAGCAGAATTTTCAAGCCAAGGACATCGAAGGCGCCATCACATCAGCTCTCGAGGCGAAATCCCTCGATCCCACCCTCCCCGCGCGGCATCCCTCGGATGCTTGCCGCCTTCTGCGTTCACCTTGGTGCCGCAAAGAAACTCGCCGACAACTCCACCGACTGGCACGCCGTCCTCGGCGTCGAGCATTCCGCCGACGGCGAGACCATCAAGAAGCAGTACAAGAAGCTCTGCATCCTTGTTCATCCCGACAAAAAACCCTCAACCGCTGCCGACGGCGCCTTCAAGCTCATCACCGAGGCATGCAAGAGGCTTTCGGAAAACCAGCTCTCGCCCGACGCCACCGAGCCTTCTTCCCAGCCTGGACCGAGCCGATGCGATTGCCGTTTGCTTTGCCCGCGATGCCGCACGTCCTTCCAAGCCTCGATAAGGCCAAAGACGTCGAACGCCGAATGCGTCCATTGCGGTTCTTCGCTAGCTCAAAACTCTGGACTAGTTTCTTCAGTGATACCGAGGGTTCGCCGGAGTTGCTTACGCTGAAGCCAGATGGTGGATCGGGTAGTGCGCGCTTGAGGCCATGCCCGAGGACATGCCCGCATTGTGGAACGTGGTATAGCTCGACGGTGGAAGCTGGCCGGTGCATCCTAAGGTGCAAGCGGCCATCCTCTCTTCTTTTGGAATCTACCATCGATGATGAGCACGGTAGTGATACAGAACCGGACGAGGACGATGTAGAACAGGTTGCAGAGGAGTTTGTGAGGAAGTTTGAGCACGCGAAGTTTGGCCGGATGGATCGAAGACGCACTCTTACCAACTTTTGACTTAATTTTATTTGTTCGAGGTGGAGTGAGACGGCGCATTTGGTCTTGGTGTTGGTTAAAAAAAAAGGTTTTTGAGGATACTTCTTATTTATGGTTAAAATAAGAAGCTAGTGTGACTCCGAGAAGATGCGGGCTTAAGTTTATTTGTTGTTTGATTGTTTTTAATTTGATTAGTTCCAATAAAATCTTGGATATGAAAAAAATATTCGATGGATATAGCAACGAATGTCTCGATATGCAAACTTATACTCTCTCTTATAATACTTTTAAAATATATTTGATATTTTCTGAGCATGTTTTTTTTTTTGAAAAAAAATTAGGAAGAAAAAAAGTTCTTCTCCCTCATATTTTGTTATAATATCAGGTAACTTTATATTTAGTGATTGTTGTGTCCTGCATAAAATTGTAATAACTGTTAAAGGAATCGAGCAGAATATTATCATGCCACCGACCTTTTACAGGATGATATAAAACTTGGGATAGGTGATGGGTTATAAAAAGAAGATGTCTTCCCTGTTTGTTCTAGAACCCATAAAATGTAAATATGTTAAAAAATTTCGGAATTGTGAAAGCGTGAAAATCCATTCTGAAAAACTGCTTTCATTCCGATTCTGAATATTTGTTCGAAAACCTGTTGGCAAATCTGCTGTTTGAAGCCTCTAACTTAAAACCTTTGACAGCAGCATGTTTGTCACGGGAGGCTGTAGCCTTGTAAACTGATACAAATGTTTTGGAAATCTGTCGTTCCCAGGTACTTGTAGAATTCTCTTTCTAAGTTATTTTGTTCCCACCGTCATGAGAGGTGGCGAGAAAGTCCCCCTTGTATTTTTTGATTGTTTATAAAGTCGACTAGATTCCTTCAATGTGAACATACAATTAGATGCCGAAGACGATCAATTATGTTTTCTGTTTTGTTGGAATTGTAAGCCTTTGGATCAGCGATCAAGTGGAAAGCATGGACTGTAAAAATTGTTCCCAACAATCACCAATAATAAACAGTTTTCAAAGAGGATGGACCAGTAGTAATTGTTCACAGATTTTTTTTATTTTCATGCTGACTATGCATTTGAAAAAAAAAATTTTGATAAAAAAAAAAAAAGAAAAAAAAAAAAAAAAAAAAAAAAAGATAGGGTGTGTGGGGGGGGGGTTAAACCTGATGTAACTATCTCCATAAATTCCTGTCTTGCCGGGTGATATTCGGTAAGCTTAAATTTTTGTAATCTTTTTTCATTTATAGATGAATACGTCAACCTGATACCACCATAAATTTTTATAATCTTTCTTCATTTATAGATGAATACGTCAACCTGATACCACTAAGACACCGTCTAACAAAATGAGGACAAAGAAAAAAAATCCTAATCTTTCATCCTAGAGAATAATTCCTGGATTTAATTGAATCATCATGCATGAATTATATCTCGAACTTGTTTTAAAAAATAGTAACAACCGAACAGAAGAAGCAGCCTCCGAAGCATGTATCAGAAGATATAGCAGCAATAGCGGAGGACCTCAGACAGATTTAAAAGAGAACAAGGCTAGTAGAGAAATAGGATACAAAACAGAGCGCTGGAGTCAGGTATTTCTGCAAAGAAAGACTGCACAGCTCGAGCTTTTCGGAGAAGCAACTAGAAATAATAAACATGCTCATGGGCAGAATTAGACTCCCTACTGATAATATCGCCATGATAAGAATAGTATAAAAGCTAACCGTGAGGGCTAAGGAACTCGTAAAGCATCGCTTGGAACAGCTGGATGTAGGAACCCCGTGGAAGGGTAAGAAGTAACCAACATGATACCAGACAAACAGGGTCATGTACCGGAGCCAAACTAAACACCATCCATAGGAACAGCCGCCCGTTAAAGTTCTGTAGAAAGTAATAAGAGGCCAATATGGCACCAGAAAGACGGGGCTATTTCCTGAACCCAAGAAACTTCCTGATTCAATGTAAGAAACAGTAATACTGAAGAATTTGCTGGGCTGAACTGAGAGTGATCATGCAGCATGAGAACCTGGAACAGAAGAACATAGAAGACAGAATCTGACCGGTGCCTTAAGACTATGGTGCACCAAGAGAGCCAAAAGAGAATACAGCAGAAAGCTTGGTGCCAGAGTCTCTTAACTGTCTTTGAAAATTATAAGCATGTATATCAGTCATTTACTCAAGGATTGAGGCAAAACATAATATATAATAATGATAATAAAATAGATAAAATATTCGCTTTGAGAACATTTAAAGAACTCCCAGGAGGAATTCATTTAAAAAAACAAGAAAAAAAAGAGAGAGCTCATATGCACATCAGGTTTCAGTTCTTGACTGGATGACTGGATTGCTCAAACATCGATTCCATCTGCAAACTACCCATGAAAAGTCAAACCAGAACAGTAGGTTGTATGAACATCAAGTTACAAGCCATTAATTGATCTATCAAACGGCAATGATATTTACAAACTACACAACTGTTAGGGTGTGTTCTGAGAAGATCAAAACTTCAGTGCATGAAGGGATCTGATGCTCCATCATGTGCCTATATATAATCAGGATCTCTTGGGAAAAATTGAACATCTGGATGAGCACCACTCCCAGGCTGTCGTGGTTGCCTGTAAAAATACACCACAAGAAAATGAGCACATGAGGTATAAATCACACCAATGAAAGCAGCACAACCAACATTTAGTCACATGATGTTGGGATTTGGCAACAAGCAAATTAATCAGCTTAATAAACCTAGATGTCCTCAAGGCCCAGTTAGATGAGCACCTCCTGAATGGATACTGGCTCTCTTTCATAAGTGACAATGGGTATTTCGTCTTTAGACCTAAACAGTTGTATCCAAGTTCCAACCACTGGTCCAACCACAGCAACTTTGTGAAACCATGAATGCTAACTTCTGATAACTAAAGAGCTTCAGGAGAAGAAGTGGATTATCATGCCACTTTGAGGGCTTTTAAAAAATCTTGCAATTGAGAGTTTTTGTCTTTATTCTAAAATGCATGATGCTTTCCTTGTAGAATTTAAGGAATAAGGTGCTCGTTTAACTTCTTCAACAATGATTTCAACTATAAGCATATCAACAACCCCTTGCTTTCTCAGTCCAACAAGTAATTACACTATTGTTTTTCCTAGACTTGCTATATGCCAGTTAAAGTCAGAACATCAATAACTAGATAGAGCATCTAATTATAGACAGGCTACGATCATACCTTACAAAACGACCAGGCTCGAAACCTGGGACACCAGGAGGACCATACGGATCAAAGCGAGCACCTGGTGGCACGCGCCTATTTTAATTGCATATGAATAGAATTTTAGTTCAATGAGCAGAGATGAAAGTTAAAGACATTTGTGTTCTTTTGAAGGGAAAGAGAGTGTACTCACGGAAGTCCACCAAGAGAACCAGGAAATTCACCGGAACCAAACCAGCGTGGATCATTTGGCCCTGCATCATTAGAGCAAAGGCTAAGCAACAATGGAAAAAAAACAAAAATATTAATAAATGGCCTTTTAGCAAAATTCGGCTAACATACCTACAAGCATGTCACCACCCATACCAGAGGACCTGGAAGAAAGCACAAAATGATGACTAAATATCCGAAGCCAAGTTACAAGATTACAAAATGGTCATGGTGGAACTGGGTAGAAAAAAACCTCTCAGGATAGAAGCCACTGCCAGGCCCAGGAAAAGCATCATTGTATTCAAATGGTGGAACAGGAGGATATACGATGCTATGCACAAAAAACAAATGAATAAACAAATAAATGATTAGAATCTAAAAGTTATTCGAGCATCAGATAGGTCGATGCATGTGTTAAACTAACTGACAGAAAATGACAAATTACTTTAAAAAAAATGAATCAACAAAAAATGTGGAAGTCCTGTATAGGATGAAACCAGGTGCAAATTGAAGATGCGACACAAACAATTAAGGCATCATCAGACAATTGTATTTGCAAGCAAACCAGCATCACAAACTATTTTACTTAATTATGTTTTGCAGTTAGTTGTTAAGTTTGCCAAAACCCAAGTATTTCCACGAAAAAAAACTCACTGCCTCCTTCCTCTTCTCCCTTGCATACATCCATCATAAGCAATTCAAGGCACCCTTTTCCTCCAATCTAGGATTCTTCTGTTTTGAATAAATTTTGGTGATACACCAAGAAGCACACATTTCTTTTGAAAGAAGAAAGACTACCATGATGAATATGAATTAGGTTTAATGCCTTTTTTTCCATCCAAGAACAATCATAATGAGAAAATCCTAGAAAAAGATTAGTGTGTTGTCAAAGGCAGGGCAACCACTTAGACCGCCCAGGCTAAATATCTAGGAAGGTGTCTAGTACTTAATACTACTCAGTGCTCTAGTTTTCACATTCATATGTATTCCCAAAACTGACAGGACTATTAATTCATATATTTATGTATTGTTTGTTGTTTCTACAAGTACATTCTCCTTTATTGATAGATATGCTTCCCAAAGTCTAAAGAATACAGCTTAAAGAGTTGGTGACCTTTTCTCAAACACATTTTCCACAAACTCAATATATGTTTGTAATTATTTAAATCTATCTAGAAGTGAGGTTTAAGTTGCAATATCTGCACATGGATTTAATAAATTATCAGGTAAATTTTAATTTAGCATCCTACCTAGGCCTTTGAGAGGTTATTGTCAAGGACCTCCTAGAGAGAGAACCATCACTCAGTACCTAGCTCTTCACGGTACAGATTTAATGTTAGTCAATAAACAGAGAGTACAAGCATATCGAAATAAGGATGTGCAAACTGTGAATGCTAAAGGTTTCACAGCCTAAGGCCAGCACAGCCAATCTGACAACCTTGATCATTAGACTTGCCCCTCATGCTGTATGGATCAAAATGTTAGGCAATGAATAAGGTGATCTAGCATCAGCTAGAGATGGTCTTGACAAAGAGGTGCACAGGATGGATATCAACATGCAGTGACAAGTAAAACAAACATTTACTGAGAAATATATGTGTTGCATACAGTTAATAGTGAAATAAGACCTTTGAAGCTACTCTCCCTCCTCCATGTACTCCTTTCTAAACTCTAGAGGTATCTCTTGCACCTTTGCTCCAACTCTCTAGAGTCTCAACATTCCACACAAATTCAAATATTTTTTAAGGCTTGCATGGAAGAAAAGACTTAATACAAGTGAGCTTCTGGGTAGGAAGTTGGGTAAACATTTGGGGCCTTGCAGTAATTGTGGAAATACAGCTGAAATGGTGGATCATTTCTTCTCCTCCCGTCCTATCTTCTACAACATTTGGAAGGAAATTTGCTTGGCTTTGGGTGTTATTCACCCTCAGTCCTCCATTGACCATCTTTGCTCAGCTTGGATCAACAGATACTTTCGAAAAACGAGAGGTAGAGCCGTCTTAAGGTTGCTTGTTGCCCTGTCTTGATCTTGCTAGACAGAGAGGAACAATCAAATCTTCCTCAACAAGCACAAATTTCCAAACTCTATTACCTCTCTCGGCCTATCAACCTTCTAAAGGTGGTCACCGTTAAGCAATGAAGCAGAATTGCCGGAGTTTGGAGTAGTCTGGACAATGCTCAAACAAGTCTTATCACCCCTTGCCGTACTTCCTTATCTACCTCTGTTGATTTGTGCTAAAACCTCTTGTGTTACCTTTCTTCTTTTTAATCAGCGGTCTTCTTCTATCTTGTAATTCTGAAATCATTTGGTACCTCTACTGTGTAACTGCCTTTCTCTCTTAATAAAGCTGGTGGCTCTTTGAGCCTCCATTTATGGTCAAAAAAATAAATAAGACCTTTGAAGCAAGCCATAGAGATGGTACCAACCCTATTTCATATTATATCAAGCATGGAGAGAACCATGGCCATCAAACACCAAGTTATAAAATAATATTTGAGCAACATGAACATAATCAATAATGCTTGTCTCCTAATAAGTTAGTGCCAGCTTTGTAACTTAAATTAGTTTCCACATTGGTGGTATGCAATCCTTTTATTAATATTCTCATCCAAGTCTTCTTTAGCCAACTCTATGGTCACCGATAGCCTAAGCACTACATGGTTAACAATAGCCATCCAGCAAGCTGTGTTACCTGACAAAGAGCAAGCCAGAGAAGATTTTGTTGTCCATTTTGAATATATATAAATAAGTTTTGTTTTCGTTGCAAATAAAAAAAAATTTCTCCAAGCATTTGAACCAGAATATCATGCTTAATCAAATTGCTAATTAAGAAATTTCATGGAACTAACTTTTGTTTATTATACCAAGTCTAAGTTGACACCTTTGTAATCAACAATATACCAACAAAATAACTACAAAAGTTTTAAAGAGCTAGATTTCATTAACAAGCAAGCATAGTGCTGAAATTGTTTAATGGACACCAAAATTAACACAGTGCTGGTGCATACCCTGAGCTTTGAGGTTGATGCTCAACTGGAATTCTGATAGCAGGTTCAGCGGTACTTTTATGCAAACCTTCACCACTGTTCGAAGTGTAAAAGAATTAAAGTTTGACATGTATTGTAGGGTTGTATGGTTATATCTCATACAGCACTAAAATTTGCAAGTGAAATTGTGATGGTTCTATTGATTTGACAGAACATGCAACATAGAACCAACAGTAGATGGAAATCACCAACAATTCTAGCAATATGCAGTAGATAGAAAAGACAAGATCCATCACAATTTGTTATTGCCCACACTTCACACTAGTAAGAATAAAGATGTCCATGAAATATACACGTAACTCCAGGATAAAAGGATGTTTACACTTATCTATCCTAGACCTTGTACATACTTAAATTATAAATGCAGATGGACATCAGAACAAACAAAACAACAGTGCAAGACTGCAAGTTCTCTTCCTCCTAAATCCCAAATTCCCAATGAGAATCATAGTCCCAACAATAGCCTTTCTGATCCTCCTTATTCTGACACATATATATATATATACATATATATACATATATAATTGACAAGAAAGACAAAGCTCACCTCCCTGCAAAAATCACCAAAATCATGAAGAAAATCAAAGAAAAAGCAGCCAAGTTGACTGCCACATCATCTAGTGCTTCGGTATGTTATTAATAAAACACGTGATCTTAACTAAGCTTTGTCATCAATTAGAAAGTAGTTATCAAAAATATTACCATATTAAATAAAAGTTTTGATACAACAAAGGGGAGCAATAAATTATTAACAATATTAAGTTAAACTAGCTTTAAACCTATGTGATGCATGATGTAACCAAACAAAAAGATCAATATTTTGTTAAAAAAATAGTACACAAATGTTAATTCCAGGTTGAAAATAAAATTTTTAAGAACCTCAATTTTCTCAACCTAACCCTACCCAATAAAAAGTCTAGGTTATCAGTTCAAAAAATGAACCAACCCAAGTTGCACCTAGCAAGAGAAGAGAGTACATGCCAGTGGCTTCTTAACAACTACAAAAGACTCCTTGATGCATGAGATCCAACCCATACTGATTTTGAAACTAAAACTTAAACATATCGTACCAATCTCTTGGGGATTTTAGACCGTGCATGCTTTATTTTTAAGTTTGATCTTGAAAGAATCTTGGACGACTCACCAAAGCACAAAAGTTAGGTTAGAAAATTTATTCTACAACATAAACTTGAAATTTTTAACTGATCTTAATTTCATCAAATCAGGTCTATCTAACTCTAGTTAAGGTGAATCGAATTTCATGAGATCCAATAGCCAACCCATTTTGAAGTTGCATCTTAATCTAGACCTATATCTAAACATTACCTCTATTTAAGTTTGATTCAGTCAGGTTGAATATGAAAAAGATGTTTTTTTTTGCAAGCTATCTTTGTTCTATTTTATTTCTAAGTAAACTCTACTAGTTTGTTGATTTGGTTAACATTTGGGACATTCATAATCATTACACTAATCAATATTTTTTATTGAACCATATCTCAATTTATATATAATTTTGACTTTTCCTGAGAAGATTGATATTAGCTCATTCAACCAAAGCATTATTTACTTTTTCAAGTTTTATTTTAACCATGAAATTAGTTAGTGCTTTTGTTTTATTGCATAATTTTGTTTATTTTGTTCAACAATATTTTTTTCTCAGTGAATAAGTCAATCCTTTAAATGTTTTAAATTTCATACTAAATTTGGATTTTACTAGCACATTACTAAAGAAAAAAAGGACCTTTTGGGTTGCGATTCTGATAAGCGGTTATTCATGAGGATAGTATTTTCACCAACATCTAACAAATGAAATCTACTCCGAAATGAGATAGTATCACAAACATGGGCAAGAGTAGAAAACAATCGTACAGAGGAGATTAATTCACAAACCTGCTCCCAAACTTGGGTTCCAATTTGGCCAAGATACTGGAATTCAAGTTCTTGACAAGGCCCATCAAATCCTTGTACAACTCCCCATAATTACTCGTCTGATTCCCATCATCAGACAGGTAATCATTTACCCTTCACATATGTTGCAACCAAACAGAATTAAGTCAATTAACGATCCAACCCCAGAAACCAAACGAGTTATAATCTTTAAGAGTTGAAAATCTTTTAAAAAAATACTTGATTTGGAGGTTAAATGGTCCCTTCTGCTCTCCCCCAAGATTCAAGACATCAATGGCAAGGATATCTCCAATCACCAGACCTCTCACCAAGACATTCTTTTTCTGACCATTCTCGGTCTTGGAGTACAAGAAAACCATAGCTGTCCTCCAGCTCGTTCCACCCCTCGATCCCCACCTCTTCCCCACCTAAAATTTATCCAAAAAAATGAAGAATCAATTATTTAGTTCAAGCTTCTAGGTAAGGAAAGGGATCAAAGGACGTGTTTCCAATTACCCTTTTTTTTAAAAAAAAGAAAAAAACGATTTCTGGTTTCAAGAGTCAAGCTTTAGAGATATGTGATCCAAGAGAAACGCACCGATCGGAGGGTTATCGGATAGGGCGTTCTTGCCGGTGGCGGTGAGGGAGGGAGGGAGAAGCGGCGGCGAAGGAGGCATGGACGGCGAAGGCGACCTTGTCGTGGGGGTTACGGAAGGACGGGCGGGAAGCCCTGATAACCGCCATTACCGCACTTTCGGTAGCCATCTCCTCGTTCTAGCTCTGTCCGGGTTTTGATAATCCCCTTCTCTAGGATTCTCGTGAGGCAAACTTCTTACCTAGAAGACTGCAGAAGTCTCGCGAGATGAAAGGCCACCGACATAAAGATGGTGGCGGGTAGGATACCCGCCAATTGTACCGAAACCCATATCCGAATCCACTAAAATCTGGCATCCCAACCCGAAATTAATTAAAAAAAAAAAAAAAAAATCTCAAATCCATTCCATTTAAATTGATATACCGTCTAATATGCAAATCTGTTAATTATCCTATTTAATCATATATTATTAAATTTATTACTAATATTTAAATTTTAACGCATAATTTTCTAAATTATAATTAAATAATTAGAAATTTTTTTATTTTAAATTTATATCAACTATTTTTAGTTAATTATTTATATAAAATTAATTAACTATTTTAATTAAGTTAAAATTAATTATTTATTTAGATAATTAATATTTAAAACAAATTATTTATAATAATTAATTATAAAATTATTTATATAGTTAAATTAAATTAAAATTAGTATTCACGTGGTAATTTTTTTCATATAATTATAAATTGTAAAGATTATAAGTTTGCTTATCTTTTTAGTACAAATAGTATTATAAATTGATAATAATAATATTTTTTATCATAAGGTAATTTAATAAAATGTTATATAAATATCATCCATTCTTCGTTTCATTCATTTTATACAGAACAAAGAAGGGAATCATGTGCATCGCTGTATTTTGTTAGGATCATGAAAGGAACGATGGATCGAATTGAAAGAATGGATGGTTCTTGTTGATGCTAAATCCTCGCGGATTGGATAGAGCAACCTGCCTGCTGGTTCACCTTCAATAAAAAACTGCAAAACAAATTTATGACCGAAATTTCTCCGGCGGGAACATTCTGATGCCAAAGTTAGCAAGAATTGACAACAGAATGGAGAATGAGAGCAGAATGAGGTGAAAATGAAAAGGAAAAAAGGAGCAGAGTGGCATTGAAAGAGTAGTATGTACTGGCTCTAACTTGCCTAGTTGGCTTTACTCGAGTGTCCCCTCTTACCGATAGGATGAGTGTATGTAATTACTACGTTATGGGAATTAGTTAACGTAACTTTCTCATAACAATAAGTATGTGGGTCGAGAAAATTAGTTATGCCATGGTTATCGAAGCCGGAGCTATCGACCATGTGGGTAGTTTAACAATCAGAACAACCTTCAACTGTTTCAGGGTGAAAGACGTTCACATGCTTCAGATACACTCTTTTTAGAGGAGATCTGAAAAGAGGTCTAACTACCTCTTCGGACTATCTTCCTTGAAATGGTCCGAGATGTGCTAGCTATATGCTTCGGATTTATCTCCTTCGGAGTGAACTAGAAAATAAATAACTGCTTACCACGGAGCCAAAGAGAATAAACAATACCTTCCAGAAGTATTTTCTTCGGACCAGGCTGAAGACATGAGCCGAATAAAATAGTAACATATTCCGGAAGCGTTCTCTTCGGACCAAGCTGAAAACATGAAGCCGAATGAAATAGTAATATATTTCAGAAGCGTCTTCTTCGGACCAGGCTGAAGACATGAAGCCGAATGAAATAGTAGTATATTACAGAAGCGTCTTCTTCGAACCAGGCTGAAGACATGAAGCCGAATAAAATAGTAATATATTCGGAAGCATCTTCTTCGGACTAGGCTGAAGACATGAAATCGAATGAAATAGTAATATATTCCGAAGCATCTTCTTCGGACCAGGCTTGAAGACATGAAGCCGAATGAAATAGTAATATATTCCAGAAGTGCCTTCTTCGGACCAGGCTAAAGCCATGAAGCCGAATGAAATAGTAATGAAGTAATAATATATTTTTTTCATTGAGATATATTGTGGCCCTCGTTAAATTAAGAAAACATCATCTTTAGGTGCACTAATTTGGTTGACGGTCCTAATAAAATTGCCTAACTGATGAACCGGTAATTTTTATATTAAACTAGATTACCACAACAGTTCCCATCCATTGCTTCGTTCAGAAAATATTAGAGATGATGGATAAAAAAGATAGATTGCCATCTATCCAGGCCCATAAATTTGTCCTCCAAATTTGAGGAAGATGGATGAGATTTGTGAATCATAAATTATTATAATGACCAAGTTATCTCTCACAAATGAATATTTTTTAAGAGCTCATAAATGAACGTCAAATAATATTTGTTAAACATTATCCATACTTTAATTAAACAATTTTATTATTTTACCTATATTATTAAATTTTATCACTAATTATTTTAATTTTAGTACATAATTTTCATAATGAGAAGTAAATAATTAAAATATCTTAGATTTTCTATTATATTCACTATTTTTTAGTTAACTATTTATAAAATAATTAAATATTTAAATTAAATTATAAGTAATTAGTTATTTATATAATTAATAGATATATTAATTATTAAATTAAATTATAAACTATCTATTAACTAAATTAAATTAAAATATTTATATTTTAAATAATTATAATTATATAGATTTTAAGTATATATATATTGTTCTATTTTATTTAGTATAATAAGTATTATAAATAACTAATAATAATACTTTCTTATTAATGATTAGTTAGTAAAAGTATCATATTTCTATACCAAATAGAGAGAGGAATCATTCTCATCAATGCCTTTATATTTCACCAAATAGTCAAAAGCATAGATTGATCTTTCATTAATCTTTTTTTTATCCATTTTATACAATCCATCTTCCATGCCAAACATAAGCATAAACTTCATGTTCACCAAACATAAAAAAGATGGATGGATTGTAAATCCATCAGTCCTCTCCTCTCATCCATTCTTCTTTTAATCTATCTTTCATACAAAACAAAGGGTTAATGATGAATTCAGTTGGTGTAGAGAGATGTGATGGTATAGCCTAGTGAATGAATATGCTGATTGATGAATATTCCTAGTATTTTTAGGTAGGTTTTTGGGGCAACAACCACCCAGCTTTTATTGAAAATAGAAGAGGGATTTTACAAAAAGAAGGGAGTACAAGTCAGACTAACTATCATGCCTGAATCCAGCACCGAAATCAGCTATGCGACGGTCGTACAATCCTAGGTTTATCCTAGAGATCATTGCAAGGCCTAAAATTTTTCATTTCAATTTCAATGCTCCATAATACTATTGATCACAATTCATAAGAAAATACATAATACAAAGAAAATATTGTTGGGAATTGTGTCCCAAAGCCAATAGCCTAGGTATAGGCGATTGTGCTTAGTATTGTATTCATATTATAAATTAATAAATATTTTTTTTTGGCAGCTCATCACATATTGTATTTTCCTGAAATGAACTATTTCCATGGATGAAGTCCTTAGGACTACACTGACTTCGATATAGAGAGGATATCGAGTGGTCCTTAAATCTTGTTCACAACCAAAGGATATATTGTACTGGACGGCACATATATCAAGTATAGGTTGTTGTACTTCACATCGTTTGGTTGTCTCTTGACCAAATGAGGTTGATGACACTGATATGATCTGCCAGTGGGATATGTGATCTTCATTGAACGTGACTCCGTGCAGCCCTTTCTGCCAAAGGGATACTCACGATTGGATATGGATATATGTGTCCCTCTGACCTGAGGTCATCACGGTAGCTTGCAAGCAACTCCCTGTGCTTTGGTGCCGGACTATCGGATTTTTTAATCCGGTGACGGAAGGTTTCTGGGTACAAGCAAGAGTCTTGTGGAGCAGTGATAGACAAGATGGAATGACCTGTCCAAACAGTTTGGATTGAATGTCTTGTAGTATCTCAATTAGCAAATCCTCGAAGGGGGTATCCTGGTGAAGAGTCCACTGGGCTTGCGAGGTTGAGACACGTAGTCGACTGACTTAGTCTGGGTTGGCAGCCCAATCTCAGTCGTCCTGAGCATAGAGGTCAAAGGGATGAATTATACGGTAACATATGCCAGAGGTTCGATTGTTTGCTCCCGCATCTTCGACCTACGGACGTCGGGGACCCATTGCTAGATGGTTTCCTGTGCTGGTATTAGAAATTGTTCTAGTGCTACGTTATGTTCGAACCTATGAGGTCACACGCCACAGAGGATAACTCTATGATCTGGATACCGATTACGATTGGAAATCGTCTCGATTTATGGTGACAGTATTTTTGAGCATCATTTCCCTGTCTTGTCCTTGTCTGTGTCAACCGAAAATTGTTCCGGGTTGACCAACACTGCGCCAGGATTTTTCTGAATCAGTTTTGAACTGATTCGGAGTTCGTTTAGGTCTCCAATTGGGTGAACCAATGAACCAATTTATTTTTTGGGCTTGACCGGTTCAATTGAATTGAACCAAGTAGTTTTATTGGTTTGGCCGGTTGATTGAACCGACATTTTTTTATTTCTCTGGACCGGTTCTCACGGTGTTTTTGACGTCGTTGAAATTCTTCATTGGAATTTCATACATCAAAGGATAGCCTAAACGACTAACCAATCATTGGATGCTGGGCGTCCTTCTCCTCCCTCCACCTGTAGCCTTATCTCCTTTAATCCCATGTTTAAGGCTTGTTATTGCGTTAACAAGATGATGCTCTCCACCTCCCGTCGCTCCACATCCCTCTCCCTCCCAGCAGCCTATAAAAACTCTTGCTATCCCCTTTCAAAAAAAAAAGAGATATAATTTCTGCTGGGTTGGTTTGCATCGTGTGAAGAGAACGCAGTGCTGTTCTTCTTAGAGTTTACAAATCCCCTGAGAGCTTAATTCCTTCCATTGGGTATTGCAAGAGCTGGGTTTAGGAGGGTGTGAGGGAGAGTTTTCCCATTGTTTCAAGTGCTCCACTTCCCTTTTCAGCAAAGCCCTGTTGCTGAATTTTTTGTGACCGTGTTGCTCCTTCCAGCGGCTAGCACCGCGTGTGAAGGCGGATCGGAGGGCCCCCGGTGTGTCTCCCCTCTAGAGAGAATACTCTTCTACTCCTGGGAGCAAGCACGTGAGCCAGATCACCCGCTGCGCTCAAAACGCAAAGAAAAGTGCTGTGTCCTGTTCTGCAGAAATTTTCAGCAGCAATCTTTGGCGATTTTTTTGTATTTTTTTGGTTGTTTTGGTTGCAGTTGTTGGTGGCAATTCGAAGTAGACTTGTCAAGTTGCCTCCGCTCAAATTTAGGAGCAAACGGTGGTCTGGAAGGTGGTGTTCCGGTGCCATTTGAAGCCAAAAACAGATCCTATTCAGCCCAACGTGGAAGACAACTGAAATAACTTTATTCCAGTTATTCCAGTCTATTCCAGTTTATTCCAGGTGGAATAAAGGTATGAAATTTTATTTTTTATCATGCATGGATATATTAAATTTTTTAATATTTTATAAATATTTTATATGACTATGCATGTCTAAATGCAACCAGATTTAGATAAATTCATGGCGGAGCAGATCCTCGCTGCGTGAATTTTAAATATTATTTTAAAATCAGATCTGCTCCCGCAGATGTTGCATGCCTAGTGTAGGATCTTGTCTAACCACCTGCACATCTGTTTACTTTCAATGGTATCAGAGCCAGGTTGAATTGAATCTAATCTAGTATGCATGTTTACAGATTAAAAATTGTTTAATCTTTAAAAATGTATCCCAGTTTCTTTTTGGAACCTAGTTGAGACCTTCACCATGACGTGTGTCTTTGACACGATGCGGATCGTTTGTGTGGCCTCTTCAGAAGGATCCTTAAATAATATTAAAAAAAATTAAAAATTATTTTAATTTAGGATACATGGATTAGGCATGTTTTATAAAATATTTTAAAAATGTTTTGATGCATGATTTGGTATGTAAATTGTTTTGCATAGAGACTTAATTAAAAATTATTTTAATTAAGTGTTTGGCCTTATTAGAAAATTTTTTTTAGGTTTATGACAATCTAATACAATTTGCATAAGTCATTTTGGGTTAATTAGGTTAGCTGACTAGTTGGGTCCAAACTGGGTTAGACCTAAGTTTAGTTGAACCGATAATAAGAAGAAGATTAAACAAAGTTGTTTAAGGTCATTCTTTAGTATCTAATAGTTAGAATAGTTGATCCGTTCATCTAAAATGGATCCAATTAGTGGCTCAGTGGACTCCCGAGTCTTTAGGCTAGTCTGATCGAGTCTGGTAAACCGACTGGTGTCGAGGTAGGTTTGGCATTGTGATCATGGCTGTATGAGGCTACCTCTTTCCTGGCCAACTTGGTGGTGTCTAGAAAGATGGTTAATGACGGATACTCACTCATGATCTCACCTACCTGGTAGTCGAGTCGACAGAACTGATTGGAAAAGCTCAATGACTCGAGTTAACCCATGTCACCCAGGTTGATCGGTTGACTGATCTATAGGTTGCCCATGGATCATTTGTTGATTTATTTCACCCTCCTGGAATCTGATTAATTCAGTGGGAGGATGATCCATGTCCTTATCTCTTTCTTCTGTCACAATTAAAATCCTCTAAAATTATTAGATTCTTTAAAAGACTAAGTCAAGGAGTTGATAGTGTCTTTGCCTCCCTTAAGTTAGATAGAAATGTGTCCATAGCTTGGTGTGCATCGGCAGTTCCATAGAACGGTGTACATCCGGTGATTGAATTTCTATCTGATCGATGATGGTTCAGTGCAACCTCCTTAACGGGACCAGTGGGCCGGCCATAGTCGGCTTGGTCTTTAGTTAACTGGAAGCATTGGATTCGTCATTTAATGGTTAGACCTAACCAGACACCCGCAATAGGAGGCCTAGGCCGATTGGGGTGCTCTCTGGGCAAATAAAATACTGAAAATGTTTAAGGAAACAATTGGTTTACGAACCTACCTTTAGGCTCGTATGGGTGAGCCGCCATAGTCGGGCTCATGCGAGGCCTATTGGATTTCAGTACCACTTGAAAAAGCATGTTTTCACGGATTGGAGTTAGAGGCTACCATCTGAAAAATTTAGTGGAGAAACCTTTAGACTAAAGTCCAAGTCTTTTGGTTAAGTTATTATTCTAAACTAATATAGTCTATTTCTTTCAGATGTCTTCAAATTTATCGCTCGGTCACTTCTCGATAACGAGAAGTTAAAGGATCACAACTTCGATAGTTGGTATCGAAGGTTGGAATTGTTCTGGAGCATGAACGGATCCTCTATGTGATAACGGATCCGGCACCTGAAATCCCTCCCGCTAATGCACGGAGTGCGGTCAGAGACACTTATCTGAAGTGGGTCTCTGATCGCACTACTGTTCGGTGCATTATGTTAGCGGCGATGAACGACGAGTTCAGTCGCAAACTCGAGGAGGCCCAACCTGATGAAATCCTTCAAAAATTGAAGGAATCCTTCGGCACCCCAGATGATGTAGAACGGTACAAAGTGTCTTGTGCCATCTACAACTTCAAGATGCCGAATGGTGGTTCAGTCACTGATCATGTATTGTACATGATCGAGTGATTGAAAAGTTGGGCAAACTCGGATGCCCCTTGCACGAGCAGCTCGGCAAGGATGCGATCCTGAATTCTCTTCGCTCCTCCTATCGACTTTCTTGATCATTATAGAATGAACAAGCCTGCAGTCAACTACCATGATCTTTGGGGTTGCTGCAGACTTTCGAGAAAGACCACAACTGAATAAGGGGATGGTAAATTTAGTGGGAGGAAGTAGAGGTCGTCGTCCCTTTAAGAAAGGGAAGAAGAGAAAATAAATAAGAAGGGAAAGAAGTGCAGAATGTTTCTGGCCCTAGTCAGACCAGAAAGTATAAGGTGATCAGTCTTCTGCAGAGTGCTTCTACTGCAAGAAGAAGGGACACTGGAAGAGGAACTGTCCTCTTTATATGCGTCCCTTGATCCGAACAGGCCGAGGAAGCAGAAAGTCTGCTGAACAAGGTATTATATGATAAAACCTTGTAATTACTCAATTGTTGATACTGCTAACTGGGTATTGGATACTGGTAGTCTAATTCATGTTTGTAATTCGTTACAGGGACTTTCAAGTTAGCAGAAGATTTGAAGATGGAGAACGTTTCTGAGCATTGGGAATGAAAATCGTGTTCCAGTACTGGCGGTCGGAGTCCTGCGTCTTGTCTTTGAGTCTTGTACTGTCGAACTAGTCGACTGTCACTATTGTCCTAATTCATTATGTGCATAATCTTGTAGGCCTTTTGGCAATATGGTTTTTGAACTTTCAATAAAGGAGATTTTTGCATATATTTTGAATAACTCTCTGATAATGAAAGCTAGATTAAATAATGGCATATATGTACTATCAAGGCCTGTTAGTATAATGTACACTTCTAGCAACGCCCAAGGTTAGATAATGTCAATAATTTGTACCTTTGGCACTGTAGGCTAGGTCATATTAACCAAAATAAGATAAACAAGATGCGAGGAGATGGACTCCTCGAGTCAGTGATTCTGAATCACTGCCCACTTGTGAATCATGTTTACTTGTAAAATGACTAAGTCACCTTTTCTGGAAAAGGTGAACGAGCTACAGAACTTCTAAGTCTAATACATACTGATGTATGTGGACCGATGACAGTTAGTGCCAGAGAAGGATACAAATATTTCATACTTTTACAGCGATTTTTCAAGATTCGGTTATGTCTTTTTAATGAGACATAAGTCTGATCGTTTGAAATGTTCAAACGATACCATAATGAAGTAGAAAAGCAAACTGGAAAAAGTATTATATATAAAAGAGAATCGGGGGAAAACTTTCTTTCTTAGAATTCGTGAAGCTAGGGTTTTGGATTGAATAAAATTATTTAATATTGTAGGGGGTAGCCTTCTGAGTAGAGGGGTGTTGAGCGAACTTCGGATATGGACTAATATCAGATATACTAGGATTAGCTTATGAAAGGTAAGGATTTATGGACTTGATCATCAGTTGTATATACCTATCTTTCATGACATAATTTGATTCGAGTACAAACATATTGGTGTTACAGTAGTAAACAAGATCCATTCAGCCCTGACACGCGTCCTCCTTGGAGGCTGGCGCGGCCACGTCCCTCTCCACTTCGGCCACGTGGCGATTCAGCCCAGCTCGGCTCGGCCCCACTTCGGCCATGTGGCGGTTCAGCCCAGCTCGGCTCGGCCACCCTTCGGCCACATGGCAGTTCAGCCCCACTCGGCCCCGGCCCTCCTTGGCTACGGCGTGGCACCAATCCAAGAACCTCTGTGCCCAGCGTGGCACGGTCCGGGAGCCTCTGAGCCCGCGCGGCCCTCGTCCGGTCCGGTTCAACCCGACGGCCCCCCGACAGCGACCCGCATGGCTCCGCCCGACTCTCTCATGGCGCGAAGGCCGGCCCCAGCTCGACTCCGCACGCCCCGGCCTCTCCTTGGCTCCGGCGCTGCACCAAGAACCTCCGCCCGGCTCCAGCGCGGCACGGCCGGGAGCCTCCGAGCCCGGCGCGGCCCCCGTCCGGTCCGGTTCAGCCCAGCGACCCGCGTGGTTCCGCCCGACATCACTCACGGCGCGAAGGCCGGCCCCCAGCTCGACTCCGACGCCACGGCCTCTCCTTGGCTCCGGCGCTACCCAAGAACCTCCGCCCAAGCTCCATCGCGGCACGGTCCGGGAGCCTCCGAGCCCGGCGCGGTCCTCGTCCGGTCCGGTCAGCCCGACGCCCCCCAGCAGCGACCCGCGTGGCTCCGCCCGACCTCGATCATGGCACGAAGGCCGGCCCCCAGCTCGACTCCGCACCGACTCCGCACGCCCCGGCCTCTCCTTGGCTCCGGCGCTGCACTAAGAACCTCCGCCCGCTCCAGCGCGGCACGGTCCGGGAGCCTCCGAGCCCGGCGCGGCCCCGTCCGGTCCGGTTCAACCCGCGACCCGCGTGGCTCCGCCCGACTCGGCGTGAAGGCCGACCCCCAAGCTCGACTCGCACGCCATGGCCTCTCCTTGGCTCCGGCGATGCACCAAGAACCTCCGCCCAAGCTCCAGCGCGGCACGGTCCGGGAGCCTCCGAGCCCGGACGCGGGTCCTCGTCCGTCCGTTCAGCCCGACGGCCCCCCGGTAGCGACCCGCGTGGCTCCGCCCGACCTCGCTCACGGCGCGAAGGCCCCCCCAGCTCGACTCCGCACGCTCCGCACGCCCCGGCCTCTCCTTGGCTCCGGCGCTGCACCAAGAACCTCCGCCCGAGCTCCAGCACGGCACGGTCCGGGAGCCTCCGAGCCCGCGTGGCCCCCGTCCGGTCGGTTCAGCCCAGCGATCCGCGTGGCTCCGCCCGACCTCGCTCACGGTGCGAAGGCCAGCCCCCAGCTTGACTCCGCACGCCCTGGCCTCTCCTTGGCTCCGGCGCTGCACCGTCCAAGAACCTCCGCGCCCAGCACGGCACGGTCCGGGATCCTCCGAGCCCGGCGCGGCCCCCGTCCGGTCCGGTTCAGCCCGACGGCACCTGGCAACGACCCCATGGCTCCGCCCGACCTCGCTCACGGCGCGAAGGCCGGCCCCCAGCTCGACTCCGCACGCCCCGGCCTCTCCTTGGCTCCGGCGCTGCACCAAGAACCTCCGTGCCCAGCACGGCACGGTCCAGGAGCCTCCGAGCCCGGCGCGGCCCTCGTTCGGTCCGGTTCAGCCGACGGCACCTCGGCAGGCCCCGCATGCTTCCCTCCGGCGCCCAGCTCGCCCGTGAGGTCTCCGCCTCACCCCAGTTCGGCTTCGCCCGGTTTGGGGAGTAGTTCGGCATGATCGTAGGCAAGGCAGTGCTCTGCGTGTCTCTGGCTCGACCCGACCGGCATCTTGGCAGCGTCCCGTGCAGCTCCGCCCGACCTCGCCCATGGCGTGGCTCGCCTCGGCCCTGCTCAGCCCGGCTTTGCCAGGTCCGGCGCTCCCACGTCCCAGGTTCGAGCATTCCTCCCACAGCAGCTCTGGCATGTGTAACGCCCAGCTCGGTACGCCCACGTGCCCGCGTGCCCAGTTTGGCACGCCCCTGTGGCGCCAGGTTCGGCGCGCCCGCATGGCACCCAGTTCCATCCACACTTGCTCCGCACCCCAGCACGCCCATGGTCCAGCTCCGCCCTCCCACGGTCTGGTCTTGACCAGGAGCAGCGTATGGGTCCGCAACGTGTGGGTTCGCATCCACGTGCATGGAGCCTTGCACCTCGCCTCGATCAGCGTGCACGGGACTTCGTGCGGTCCGCAATCCCGCATGGCGATATGAAGTAGCATCCCAGTCAGCTCGACACTTCGGCATTTCATCCCAGCTCGGTCGCTGGGTGCATCGCGTAGTTCGGCCTCATTCATGTGGACCCGGCGCGCTTCCCGAGGGGCCCATCCACATGGGCTCGGCGCTCTTTCCATGGATCCCCCCTCCACGTGGGTCCTATGACACGCCGCTGACACGCCACCTGCAAGAAAGGTTTGCATTTAAGTTTCCTAGGCTACCGTTTACACTAACTAGTGAATGATACCACATCCGAGGTGATGTGCTCCTCCACCAACCTCCTGAACCATCAAGAAGGGAGAAGTTGACCAACCTACTAAGCCTCCCAGGCCTGCAGAAGCTTCGCATGCCTATACCAAGAAGAATGTGCCCCTCTGAACACCAAGAGCCGCTCGTCTACATAAGAGCAGCGAGAAGAGGTAAGAGGGGTAAGAGACAACACACTCTCTTCATTCTTACGTTATCTATCACCCTCTGGGAGCAGATAGTCCCCCAAGCTCTCCGTCTCAGAGGTCCCTTATTTCCTTTGATCGTCCTGCTGACTTGATCGTCGGAGTGCTTTTGCCGGAATCCCCGGCGCAGGTCTCCCCTGTTTTGCAGGTATCGTCCAACGGAGGGACAATAAGGAGGAAGATTACTCCTCACCGGAAAGGCCCACAGGAGGGCCACTACAGTACCAAGCCCCTTTCATCCCAACTACAACTATGTTCCCCTTGATCGTCTCCGACCAACGAGCCTGGTGACGCTGGCATGGAGCCCACTCACCTAGGCCACATAAGAGCTACCAGCCACGACGATCTAGGCGGCAACAATTGGCATACATGATTATTTTTGCATGGTATAGTTTGATTTCTCGTGATAAATAATATAATTGTTGTTATTATTCTATTTCTATATATCATGTTTATCAAGTAAAGTGATCTTTGAATGGGTTGGGCCATGATGCCAATTATTAGAAACTGTAAATGACATGATTTGACATGATGATGTGAAAAGATGATGTTAATTAAGAGAATACGATATTTAGACTAGCCATGCCATGGGATGGTGGTTACTGAGGTTGCCTGAGCCACGGGCTTTGTACGTGGAATAGCCAGCCACGGACGGTTAAAATATGGGACAGCCTGAGCCACGGGCTTTGTACGTGAAATAGCCAGCCACGTGCGGTTAAAACGTGGGACAGCCAGAGCCACGGGCTTAGTACGTGAGCTAGTCTGGCCACGGACGGAGAGTACATAGTCGATTATGAAGTTACTAGTCATGGACTGGAGCATAATCGTGGTTAGTCCAGAACCCTAAAGAAGAAGGATAATTAATGGAAACATAAAAAAAAATATATAATGTTATCAAATGATTTGTTATACTTGACATTTAAGTTGCTAGGGTTACATGATTTGATAAGCTATTATTTTCTAGTATTTTCAATTTATATTATTATTGGTGTGATTGTTTGGAGACCTTACTGGATTGTAGAGCTTACTCCTTACTTTTTGGTTTTTCCAAAAATTCAGAATGCATAGCAAGGAACGGGATAGACGTGAGACCGAACATCTACTGTGTTAGATAGTTTAGTTAATTTTAGTTTTTCTTTTTGGTTACTCATGCTTGTTGTGAATCAGTGGATCATTTAATAGTTTTGACTTGAATAAATAGATTGTTTAGTTATTACATAATTATTTAAATAATATTGGTTTATATAAAGTGATTTTTGAGTAAAATGAATATTGTATATCCAGGTCTTGATCTTAAAATGGATTTAAATTTGTACGATCAAACATGTAGCCGATTCCAGTACTGAATTCGAAGCATGACACGAACTAGGATAACTTTTACCGGAGAGTGGGTGACAGGCAGGGGGGCGTGCCGGTAGAACCGACGTGCTCGACCCAAGTCAAGGACGAGTAGCTTCCCCAGCAGAATTGCCAGAACTTGATGTCATCAAGCTGGATGCGAGCTGTCCTGATTTTAGTCCAGACTGTGGCGAACTCAGCAATTTCTCCAGGTTTCCGGATGCTCGACCAATCGTTGAAGAGCTGAAAGGCATGCATCCAATGGAGACCAAGGACTAATGCTTGTTGAGGTATAGCCTGGCATTCGTTTCCTTCCAACAAGACCAAGCAACGGCAACCAAAAGCATGAGGATTATGTGCCTTTAGATCCGAGGAAAATTCCGATCGATCCATTTAGCACAGAGGTGGTCGAAGGTGCATCGGGGACGAAGGACTTTCAAGGCAATGCAGACGTTCTTCCAGATGCGGCTGAAGACGGGGCAGGTAGAAAAGAGATGATGGACTGTCTCTGGAGCCTGGCCAAAATTCATGCAAGGCCAAAGAAATTTGCCAAGCTTTCTTCCAAGGCCCTCCCTAGTCTTGAGTTTCTTCAGCCGCGCTAGCCACAGAAAGCATTTGAATTTATTTTTCCTATCTGTGCTGAGAGCTGTTTCAATCTCTCTGTATTCATTTAACTGAACTTTTTTTGTTTTTTTGATGAAAAGGGAGGCATTACCACCCAATTCATTTATTGATCTCGAAATGAATTTATGGGTTCCCCGTACGTGTTTTTCTCGAACAAGAGAATAACTAGCTTTCTTTATGTGGCACTGCAATTTTCTAACTGGTAAACTCGACAAAAAAAAAAAAAAAAAAAGGTTTTAGGTACCGAAATTTATTATTCCTATTTCGTCCATTTCGCAAAGCATCTGGTATCATGTATTTATGCCAAGAGAAAATCCATTTGGTTCTCTAATTACTCATACAATAACTCCATAAACATTTCTCACAAAAGCTCCATTAACAATTCACCTCTCTTCTCTCCGTCTCTCTAGTTTAAAGGTGGCACTTGCAGTCAAATTTGAGAGCAAAGAAGTCCAATTTTCAGTCGTGGAACAGTGAGTTTCTAAGATATACAGGAGATAAGGAAAACTGATCTTAAAAAAGATTTGGGGGGAGTTTTTCGCTCCTTCCCACTTACATTCAAAAAAAAAAAAAAAAAGGAAAAGGAAAACTGACGAGACCACCTTTCTTTTCTTTTTTCGAGTAGAAGGAGAGTAAATGAAACTACCTTCAATAAAGAACTTTTGTTTTTGACAAGAATAACCAAAGAAAATATAAAATTTCACATGTATAGCTATAATTCACATTTAAAATCTACAACTTTGGAGTGGGTATAATTTGTTCGAACAACGCCAGTATTCATACATTAAAAAAAAAAAAAAAAAGGACACGAAATCTCAATATTTACTCTCTTCAACTCTTTGCCTAGTGACACGAATATAGCAGAAAACCGCTGCAAGAATTGCAGTTGCAAGCCCACCGAGTATAATTTCTCCACCAGCAATCGACTTATCAAATGCCTTGTGGTGCTTTCGATTTCCTGAATTCTCCGGTGCACCCGCAAGTCCTACCTTCGAACCATTTGTAGACAAACTGGTGGAAGGGGCTTGGCCACGGTGGAGCCAATGATCTCGACGGCACCAGCTCGGACTACCACCGGAAAAGGCCGAGCCATTGCAACAGTGGCAAAGATATCAGTAACTAGCAAAAGAAAGAGCATCAAGCGAGCCATGAACAGAGATATGATCGACTCAGAAGACTTAAATATAGAGAGACTGGAGAGTTTCTGCAGGCCTCTCTACTCTGGTTTGGCGACTTGAACACTTTGTGGCCTTTATAAGGTCAGGTTGCTGGCCATTTAGGTAAAACTTTTCATTTAATGTATCTGAGGCTTTCTGCCTTTCCCTGTATTCCATTAATACAAGACAAGGGAACACTTTGGAGCGGTGGGTAGCGGCAGCTCGCAGTCTTTATCTATTTATTTATTTCTGGTTTTCTGCAACTGGTTTTCTTATTTATTTGCTGGTTTAATAGGGAAGGGAGGTGACTGCGGAACAAAACGCTCACGCTCGCAACCACACAGGTTTGGAAGATGGGAAAATCAGAAATAAAAACAGGGCAGCCGACATTTTCCTGGAACCAAAAAATAAGGACAACAACTCGCTTTTCATTTTTTTTTAATATCAAAACCTTCCACTAGCACACATGATAAAATACCAAGACTTTAAATTAAAATTGGACTTTTGAAACTAACTAATGATAAAACTAAAGACTCATCGTTCTAACAAAACAAACAAACCAAGAAACCAAACAAAGATAAATTCTGTTATGTTTAGAAACAGAAATAGATTGAAGCGTGATTAAGCTGTTCGCTCAATCGCGCATGGACGCGGGTTGGTGTTGGTCATTCAATACTCTCCCTCAATGCCAGTACTTAATCCCTTTACCACACCGAGCTGACGATAATGATCTTCGACTTTGTTCTTGCACAAGCTCTTGGTAAACAGGTCTGTAGCTTGATCTTTCGTTCGAATATATTTCAGCTCAACCTCCCCCTGCAGCACTTTTTCTCTTATGAAATGATAATGAACCTCCACATGCTTTGTCATAGCATGAAAAACTAGATTTTTTGCCAGCTTTATTGTAGACAGATTATTACATTGTAAGAGAACTCTACCCTTTTCCAACTGATACAGATCTTCCAGCAATTGCCTTAGTCAAGTAATTTCTTGAGATGCCATTGCAGCAGCTCGGTATTCAGCTTCTGTGGTTGACAAAGAGACAGTGGGCTATCTCTTACTGCACCATGAAATTGCTCCATATCTAAGCTTAAACACATATCCAGTAGTCGACCGCCGAATATCAAGATCACCTGCATAGTCAGCATCACAATAACTTCCAATTTGCAGCTGCTATTCTTTTGTACATGATGCCATGACCAAGCGTCCCTTTTACGTACCTCAAGATTCGCCGAACTGCTTCCAGATGAAGGTTCTTTGGATTGTGCATGAATCGACTCATTACCCCAACAGCAAACGAAATATCTGGCCTGGTAACACTGAGATAAATAAGACTGTCCATCAGTTGCCGATACATAGTGATATCTGTAAAACTTCTGCCTTCCTGAAAGCAGATTTTGGTATTATGTTCCATTGGTGTTGTTCTCGGTTTGTAATTGAGCATCCCAAATCTCTTCAACAAATCCTTGGAGTACTTCCTTTGATGTAGAAACAGCCCCTCATCTGAATGATCAACTTCTAAACCCAAGAAATGCTTCAGCCGTCCGAGTTCTTTCATCTGAAAATGGATCGACAGGTTTTTCTTGGTTCGAATTATCTCCTCCTCAAAATCTCCGGTGATAATTAGATCATCCACATACACCAGTACGGCAGCTATTTTCCATTCACTAGCTTTGACAAATAGGCTTGAGTCTGCAGAAGTTACCTGGTATCCAGAGTGAATAAGAAGTTCAGCAATCTTCCTGTACCAGGCCCTCGGCACCTGTTTGAAGCCATAGAGCGCCTTCCGAAGTTTGCACATATGTTCAGGGTGATCAACACTCTGAAATCCCGACTGCTGGTCCATGTAAATTTTCCGGTCTAGCTCTCCATGTAAGAAAGCATTCCTTACATCCATTTTTCATAAATTCCACCCTCTGCTTGCTGCCAAAGCTAGGAGGACTCTCACTATAGTGAGCTTTGCAACAGGACTGAAGGTCTCATTGTAGTCTAACCCGTACTGTTGAGAGAACCCTCGAACTACAAGATGAGCCTTGTATCTCTCAATTGATCCATCAGCACGGTGCTTGACTTTGTATACCCATTTGCACGAAATGGGCGTCGCATCTTTTGGCTTGGCTGTTAGCTCCCAGGTTTGATTCCGATCAAGTGCAGCACTATCTTCTTTCATTGCATTGAACCATTCCGGGTGCTGTGAAGCCTCTTCAAATATTTCTGGTTCCCTTGTATCCAGATCCTTCACTATTGCAGCATTAGCATATTTAGTATTTGTTTTTCTAATCCTGGTTGATCTTCTAAGTGCAGTCGGCATATTTTGCTGTAATGGCTCGTCCTCCTCTTCTACTCTCTGATTAACACATGTCTGCCACGGGTGTTGACTAGCATTTTCCTCGCCATTACCGCTACCTTCTGCAGCTTCAACTCCCTGTGAGCTTATCTGAATACATGAGGGTTCCAGTTCTTCTTTGAAAACATCCGGACTTGGCAGTTCCTTCTTGTTCACCGACCACCATGAAGACACCTCATCAAACACCATGTTCCGCGATGTGTAGCATCTTCCTATAACTGGATCACAGCACCGCCACCATTTTCTTTGACTATCATAACCTACAAAATACATCTGACAGCCTTCTCCATTTTGCTGCATAGATGATCAGGTACAAACACATAGCACACAGATCCAAAAACGCAAAAAATGTCTAACTGTAGGTTTTGAATTCCATAATTTTTCAAAGGGTGAAAGAAAGGATAACCTTTTTTGAGGCAACTGGTTGATCACAAAGACAGCTGTCTTCATTGCTTCAGCCCAAAACCGACTCGGTACATTCTTCGCGTGAAGCAAGCTCCGACAGATTTCAGCTAGATGCCTGTTTTTCCTTTCTGACACGCCATTTTATTGTGGAGTATTGGCGCAAGTGAACTGATGGCGAATTCTGCACTTCTGAAGAAAATCCAGGAACTCCTTTGAGGTGTACTCTCCCCCCTTATCTGTCAGTAAACAGTGGACAGTTCTTCCAGTTTTCGCTTCTGCGGTTTCCTTGAACTCCCGAAATTTTGAGAAGGTTTCAGACTTCTCCTTCATGCAATAAATCCAAACATACCTCGAGAAGTCATTAATGAAGGTCACCAGGTATTTCATTCCACTGTTGGAAGCCTGCTTGACTGGTCCAAACACATCCGAATGAATCAGTTGTAGAGGCTCCTTTGCTTGAAAGTTGGACACCTCATAAGGCATCTGATGTGCTTTCCCATATTGGCATCCTGCACAAACCGTATCAGTCCTTACTTCAAGCTGTGGAAGGCCCCTCAGCATCGCCTTCTTCATCATCACATCGAGCTTGGAGTAGCTGACATGTCCTAACCGCATATGCCATAGATCAGCTATTTCATTTTTCCGGGTTTTGTCTACATAGGTGGTTTGGGCAGACATCACATAAACTGAATCCAGTTTTTGCCTCTTCATCACTGGTTCTTGGATGATCTGAAGATCCCGATACACCTTGACATCTTGTGGGCCAAACACAACAACATAGCCAGAGAATATCAACTGTGCCACATAGAGGAGATTCTTTTTCATCCCTGAAACATGGTAGACATTATGGAGCGTCACCTCATTGTTATTGCAAGGAAGAGCAACTGTTGTATTGCCAGTGTGAGCAATCGGCAGCTTTGAATTATTTGCTGTCACCACCACCCGGCTTCCCTTATATTCAGACAGATTCTGCAGCTTCTTCTTGTCACCGGTCATGTAATTTGAACACCTTGAATCAACAATCTAGTCATTTTCATAATCAACTTCGATGACTGTTGTTACCGTGAATGCTTGCTCAACCCCGGCTGTAGCGAAAAGTGCCTCAGTATCCCATTCATCCTCGATTTTTGAGGTTGCAACATTGCTTTCTACCTCCTTCTTCTTGAACCAGCAATCCTTTGCCATATGACCTTTCTTCTTGCAATTGTAGCATTTTCCTTCAAACCTTTGACCATTGCCAGAGTTCCTTGATCTGCCCCCTGCACGAGAGTTCCCTTCGCCCTGATGATTTTCCACCTCATCATCCTTCTTCTTAGATCCTTTGGCAACATACTGCTTAGAGTTCTTCTTGCCTTTATTGGCATAGAGTGCCTCTTCTTCACCTTTTAACAAGACTCCTCCTATCTGCTTGGCTAGGGCTTCTTGGCCGGCTAACAGATTTTCAAACTCTACAAGCGATGGCTGATTTTGCCATCCCTGTATAGCAGCAACAAAGCTCCTAAATTCAGGCTTCAAATCATGGATGATGATTCGCTTCATCCTAGTATCACCGATTGGAGCTTCTGGATCCAACTCGAAAATCTCTCGACACAAGGACTTCACCTTGTGGAAATACTGAGCGATCGTCTGATCTCGCTGCGCCACCGACAGCAGTTCGCTCTCCAGAAGTTGAAGCCTAGTATCATTCTTCTTGGAAAACAACGCAGTAAGAGTATTCCATGCTTCGTTGGGGGTCTTCAACTCACGGATATGGTCCAGCACGTCTTCTTCGACCATCGTCTTCAGGACAAACATCGCCTTGCCCGCCTTGATCTTTCACTTCCGCAGCGTCCCGTTCGTGTCTTCATCAGGTTGCCATGTTTCGTTGCCATTGACAACCTCCCACAAATCCTGGCCTTGCATATACGAGATCATGCAGGTTGACCAGGAGTTGTAGTTCTGATTGTTGAACTTCTTGATGCCGCCAACAACTTGAAGATCATCCATGGCAGATTGATATAGAACGTCCTTGATCGCTGGTTATAGAGCTCCCTTGAACGCTGGCTCTGATACCAAGATTATACAACAAAACGCTCACGCTCACAACCACACAGGTTTGGAAGATGGGAAAACCAAAAATAAAAACAGGGCAGCCGACGTTTTCTTGGAACCAAAAAACGTTGCTGCAACGACAACAACTCTGATGCTTTTTATTTTTTTTTTATATCAAAACCTTCTACTACACGATAAAAACACCAAGACTTTAACTATAACTGGACTCTTGAAACTAACTAATGATAAAACTAAAGACTCATCGTTCAAATAAAACAAACAAATCACGGTATGTCAGGACTTAGGAGGCCATTAAGCTGTCCGCTCAATCGCACGTGGATGCGGGGCTGGTGTTGGTCATTCAGTGACTTTTGGGTAGCCTGTATGTCAGGACTTAGGAGGCCATTTAGATTTGGTAGAGTGACACCGGCCAGTTGTCCTGGAAAATGACAACAAAACACAGCTAGTCTTCCTTGAAAAGAGTAGAGAAATCCTGTGGTCTGCTGAAATGACAGAAGGATGTTAGGTAAGGAGATTCCTGGAAGAAGAAGATTTAGCACAAGTTGACTGATGTAGCCTTTAGATTTGATGTACTTCGATATATAGTGGCCATTGCCTGTAGTTTGGATTAGTTTCCAGATTTAGCAGACTTAGCACCGAGGAAAGTTATGTTACGATGGACAACACTGCTGTTGGATTACCAAGATTTACTGAGTTTCTGATGACAGTTGAATCCTGTAACCAATCCACATCCTCAGATAGGTATGGGAAGCCATCGATACTGATCCTCATCTGAACAACTGACCTTTTCTTTTCTTTTTTTCCTAAGTTCAATTTCCTTTGGAAATTTCTTATCAACCATGCCAAGGTTCCAAATTGATAAGCCCCTTCACCCATTTAAAAACTATCATAAATTTCTAGTACTGCCTTGTGTTTTATGCTAGGTAATTACAGTCAAAGAGATGGTTAATTCTTTAAATTCTGGCATTGCTTTTGCTGAAGGGAAGAGCTAATAAACTGTGTGTACTTCTGCCTTTTTTTATAAGAAAAGGGATCGGGAGTCATGATGCTAATTATGGAGAGAACATGCTCTCTCATCTATGCCTTTCAGATAGGAAGCAATGGGTATTAATAATCCAAATTGCAGAGGCCAAACCACAGCATCGTCAATATTTGGACCACAACCATGTCTGACAGATGCAAATATCAGTTGGCGTTGTTATTTGTTTTATGGGACCGAAGTTTCTACGCACGAGCATCATTTAGCCCTGCACTTTGGGAACAACGATCCCCTCGTGTCGCTGAATTATGTATGAACCTGGATTTTTGGCTTGCATTGTCTATAAGATTTTCCTATTATCAAAGGAGTCTTCCATTATGAGGTGCTTATCCTTTACTAGTGTGACTGAGAGCTCTAGTTTGTTTAATATTATTGGAAGAATATGTATGTAATGTCTACTACTATATCGGCAGCATAGGATTTCGTGGATCTCAAGGAAAGACAGCTTCTACTTCAGTTAAACTTTTCTCTTATTATCTGCAGCATGGTCTCTGTTTTTCTGATCTACAATCGTGTGGTTGAATAGTCTCTACAAACCTCATACCAGTTATGCTACAATGGATCATACTCATTGAGGAAGACCACAGGCTCTGTTCAATGAATTAAGATTGGAAACATTACGTCTAATTCTAAGTATGCCTGTACATGGTGTTACTAGTTCAGGCTCATAGTATGCAGACCGGAAGATTCTTGTTGTCCAGTCTTCTATTATAAATCTCATGCAAAATAGTTTAAAATCCCATACAACGTGGGCTGTCTTCTACAAGAAGGGTTTGTGTACAAATTATTTTTTCTTTAAGAGATCAACGAGAGATCCTTCAGTGTCCATTTCTTTATAGGCATTGTTTCCCAACTTTTATACCTGCGGTCCATGAAGAGACCATAATGTATAAAATTGGTTGTACCTTAACCAGCTGCTCTCTTGGTATTTGATTATCTACGTGAAGCCCATGCTTTCCCTCAGTTTCCCGCACCGCGACGTGCTTGGATTTGGATGCACGCGTGTGGATTGGTTGTGAGAATCTAGGACCGGCTAAGCTGGGCCGAATTAGTATCGGGCTTCGAGTCTTATAATAGAGCCCATTTAATTTTCGGGCTAGGCTCGGGCTCCCTTTGGCCCGGCCCGGTCCTGCCCGAACCCAGCCCTAAACAAGCCTGCCCGTTTGGCCCAAATCCATATATATTTAAATGCTAAGCCTCACCTCTCACCTAGGGCTCCCCGTTTTCAGATAAGAAGATACAACTGGTTATAGTTCAGCATATCATACATGGATTTTTAGGAGTGCGGCATGAGTGTCCAAGTCTATGCAGAATTGCATGCATTGTAGATTAATCAAACTGATAAGGGAAACACTTAGCACAAAAAAAGCAGAAAATGAAGTAGAAGATAACAATCAAATGGAATTACGAAGACTTGCCAAGTTTGTTCCAACAAGAATTATAGGAACACCAGGTGCATATATAATGCCTCGATTCAGGAACCCACTGGAAGACCAAAAACAATATGGAATAATAGAACATTAGTTGGTTACACACTTTTTAAGAAGAAAAACAAAAGACAGAATCATGTAGTAAATGAGAAGAGAGTAATAGATCCCACACCTTTTTAGCAACATTTTCGTATCTGGCCTTGCTGATAAGAGAGAAAGAGAGGAGAAAAACATCGGCTCCGCGATAGCTCAAAGGTCTTAGCCTATTGTAATCCTCCTGGCCTATTAACATTGAAGAACAATTTCAGACTGGGACCACAAATTTGAAGAGGAGATAATCCCTAGACTTTTATTTGACATGGACAATATTAGTCAAACAGAGTACCTTGAAATGCACAACATGCCTAATCTGCACATTAATTAAGCACCATTCCCTGCATGTTTATACATTACAGGCATGCTACATTTACGGCCATTGAGAACAGAGAGCTACCCATCAGCCTCTGCATTACATCACAATTTCAAATTGAGTTGCTCATCTATTGAGAAGTCTGTGGTGCAGCAAGAAGTTTTAAGGCATAGTTGCTTTCTATGAGTACAAATTTCTGAACATGACCTTTCCATCACAGGATTTAGCAATGTATAAATTACAACTAACTGTTTTAAGCACTGACATACCCTTCTTCGTCCACTGCAAAGGGCATCATAGCATGTTTTTACAGAAATAAGTATGCATATCAGATCTACTAATTTTTCGTTGTGAGCAAAATCAAGGGCCTTACATATATATACATATACTCTTCTACGAAAAAACCAAGCAGCAGGATGCAAGTTTGATTTGGCATTCGTATAATCCGAATGCTAAACTGGACTGGTTATGAACTAGCAAGAAGATATGCTAAACTGGACTGGCATGGTTCCAGAATCTACAATACATTTTGATGTATTAACACGATGAACATATGAACATGCTGAAAAACAAATCAACCCTTGTAGATGGCCTAACCTTAGAGGTAAATGGAATCACCGCAATCATCAATCCCTTTTCATATGCCTAACCACAATCAACAATCTCTTCCCTGCAGAGAGAGAGAGCAGTAGAAGAGGGGAAAGGCAAGTTAAGATGGCTCCATACCTTTCCTCCTCCCCGAATTCCCCCGCTGCTACTGCTTCTCTCACCATTCTCTCCCTCCACCCTGATCCCTCTCCTGTTGTGACCACGTACAAATCCTCCTCCTCTGCTGCGGTCACTTTTGTATCCAAATCGAGGGCCAACACCTGGACCCATGATTCGATCGACGAAATATATGGGAAGGAGATCCACAACCCGAAGAAAGCGACGACAACGGCCGTAGCGGCGGCTGCAGAGGAGGAGATCTCGTCCTTCCAATCGTTGTGTGCCCTGCTGTGGCCAAACCCATCACTTCCTAAAGTTCTTTCCTAAATTTCTGAAGCAAAGGTGGGCAAACCCATCACTTCACTTGACCAGCGGACACATTGACCATGGCAACTTCACTACGGCTTTTGCTTCATTTCAAGGAGAGTGGATTGCCAAAGTCCCACAAAAGGGTAAGTAATGCAGTTTGGTAAACTGCAAAGGTCAACAAGGTCTTCAAAGATCAGATTGGCCGAAACATGCAAGTGTACGTGGATGACATGCTCGTCATGAGCAAACCGAGCTCAGACCAAATCGCCGATCTCGTCGAAGCCTTTCACAGTCTCCGGAAGTACCAAATGAAGCTCAATCCAGCGAAATTTGCTTTCGGGGTGGCAGCGAGAAAATTTCTCGGCTTCATGGTCACCCAGAGAGTCATCGAAGCGAACCCGAAGAAGGTCCAGGCGATCCTTGACATGGAGCACCCAACATCCAAGAAGCAAGTTCAACGTCTGATGGGGAGGGTAGTCGGCTTAAGCCGGTTCATCTCGAGGTCGGCTGACCGCTGTCTCCCTTTCTTCAAGGCGTTGCACACGATGCATGACTTTAACTGGACCGAAGAGTGCAAGGCGGCCTTTGAAGAGCTGAAGGAGTTCCTAGCCTCTCCACCTCTGCTATCTAGATCGGAGGAAGGGGAAGAGCTCCTACTCTACGTGGCTGTTACGCCCGGGGCTGTCAGCTCGGTCCTTGTCTGCACTGACCAAGACAGATCTCAAAAGTCGGTGTACTGCACCAGCAAGATCCTTTGTGATGCGGAGATCATGTAAACTCGCTCCGAGAAACTCATTTTTGTACTAATTATGTATGATAAGCGCCTCAGGTCCTATTTCCAAGCGCATCCCATCGTGGTTGTGACTGATTAGCCACTGAGGACCATATTAGGCCACCCCGAGACCTCCGAGAGACTGGCTAAATGGTTTCTAATGCTGAGCGAGTTCGACATCGCATATCGACCGAGATCATCGCAGAAGGCCCAGGTCCAAGCCGACTTCGTGGTCGAATGTATAGGGCCTCCCGAGGAGCCAGAGCGGATGATCTCGGAGAGCCAAGCTGAGCCTGGACCGCGAGAGGACCCATGGATCCTTCACGTGGACGGTGACTCCAACTCCTGCGGAAGCGGGGCGGGCCTCATCCTCACCAATTTGACGGAGTGGTGACGGAATGCGCTCTCCGCTTCAAGTTCGCCGTCAAGAACAACCAGGCGGAATACGAAGCACTCCTTGTGGGACTAAGGGTGTCTCGCGAGCTGGGCGTGCAGAGCCTGAAGGTCTTCACTGACTCCCAACTGGTTGCTGGACAAGTCTTCGGAGAGTACGAGGCCCGAGATCCCCAAATGGTGAAGTACCTGGAGAAGGTTCGTTCGAGCATGGCAGGCTTCCATTACTTCCTCGTTTTCCACATCCCTCGTGGAGAAAACGCTCGTGCAGATGCGCTGTCGAGGCTCGCAACCCTGCCGGACTCATCCCTGGGACAGGCCTATGTTGAGTATCTCGAGAGCCCAAGCTACGAAAGCCAAGAGGAGGTGCGACAAGTAACCCATGAGCCTAGTTGGATGGACAAGTATGTCAGTTACATCCAGGGCGGCCTCCTGCCAGAGGACCGCAAAGAAGCCGGCCTCATCAGAAGGAAGACCACCCGTTTTGTTTTAATGGACGGTCACCTCTATCGCCGATCTTACTCCTACCCACTCTTGAAGTGCCTCAGGCCCACGGAGGCAGCATTCGTGCTCCGGGAGATACACAAGGGCCTCTGTGGGAATCATGTAGGAGGGAGGACTCTGGTTTACAAGGCACTTCGCCAGGGATATTTCTGGGAGACGATGAGGAAAGATGCCGCCGACTTCATCAAGAAGTGTGACAATTGCCAATGCCATTCCTACGTACAGCGCCTACCGGCCACACTGATCTCCCAATTGTCATCCCCATAGCCTTTTGCACAATGGGGGATGGACATTCTAGGACCGTTCCCCACCGCGCCAGGACAGCGGAAGTTCATACTAGTGGCGATCGACTACTTCACCAAGTGGGTCGAGGCGGAGCCACTAGCTCGGATTATAGAAGCCAACGTTCAGCAATTTTTCTAGAAGTCTGTCATATGCCGCTTCGGACTTTCTAATTATGTTATCACAGACAACGAGCGACAGTTCGACAACCAGGAGTTCGAAGGATTCTTGCCGAGCACGGGATCCAACACCACTTCACCTTGGTTGCTCATCCCCAGATGAATGGTGAAGCCGAGGTGACTAACCGCACTATCCTTCAAGGACTTCGCACCAGGTTGGATCAGGCTAAGGGCAGATGGGTAGAAGAACTTCCAAGTATCCTGTGGGCCTACCACACAACATCCAGAGCGGCGATGGGTGAAACACCCTTCAACCTTGTCTTCAGAGCCGAAGCGGTGATTCCAATCGAGCTCGACGTGCCCATGCTTCGGGTGCAGCGATATGACGAGGCATAGAATTCAACACACCTCCTGCTCAACCTAGACCTCCTCGAAGAAACAAGGGACAAAGCCCGGCTTCGGATGGCAGCATACCATCAACGGGTCGCCTGATATTTTAATGCACTGGTGAAGTTGAAGACTTTCTGACCGGCGATCTGGTACTGCTCCAGGCCAAAGCGTCCCAACCCCGGGAGTGCGGCAAGCTTTCATCGAACTGGGAGGGCCCTTATAAAGTGGCCGAGGCCCTCTCACATGGGGCCTACTATCTCAAGGACCTGGACAGTGCAAGATTCCCCCGAACGTGGAATGCTTGTAATTTGAGGAGATACTATCAGTAATGTAAGTTTTTCCTCCGCTAGAAATAAAGACTTTTTTTGCATAATGGTTTATCTGCCTTATAGGAATGTTGATGGGCATTCAAGCCTCGAGCTTAGCTCCTCGGCAACCAAGTCCCGGAGACCAACTCTTTGGCCAGCATGTCTCCGAGCCCAGCTCCGAGGCGTCCAAGCTCCTGAGCCATGCTCTCAGGCTAATCAAGTCCCGAAGACCAGCTCTCTGGCCAGCACGTCTCCGAGCCCAGCTCCGAGGCGTCCAAGCTCCTGAGCCATGCTCTCAGGCCAACCAAGTCCCGGAGACCAGCTCTCCGGCCAGCATGTCTCCAAGCCCAGCTCCGAGGCATCCAAGCTCCTGAGCCATGCTCTCAGGCCAATCAAGTCCCGGAGACCAACTCTCCGGCCAGCATGTCTTCGAGCCCAGCTCCGAGGCGTCCAAGCTCCTGAGCCATGCTCTCAGGCCAATCAAGTCCCGGAGACCAGCTCTCCGGCTAGCACATTTCCGAGCCCAGCTCCGAGACGTCCAAGCTCCTGAGCCATGCTCTCAGGCCAATCAAGTCTCAGAGACCAGCTCTCCGGCCAGCATGTCTCCGAGCCTAACTCCAAGGCGTCCCAGCTCCTGAGCCATGCTCTCAGGACAACCAAGTCCCGGAGACCAGCTCTCCGGCTAGCATGTCTCCGAGCCCAGCTCCGAGGCGTCCAAGCTCCTAAGCCATGCTCTCAGGCCAATCAAGTCCCAGAGACCAGCTCTCCGACCAGCACGTCTCCGAGCCCAGCACCGAGGCGTCCAAGCTCCTAAGCCATGCTCTCAGGCCAATCAAGTATGGAGACTAGCTCTCCGGCCAGCACGTCTCTGAGCCCAGCTCCGAGGCGTCCAAGCTCCTGAGCCATGCTCTCAGGCCAACCAAGTCCCGGAGACCAGCTCTCCGGCAAGCACGTCTCCGAGCCCAGCTCCGAGGCGTCCAAGCTCCTGAGCCATGCTCTCAGGCCAATCAAGTCCCGGAGACCAGCTCTCTGGCCATCACGTCTTCGAGCCCAGCTCCGAGGCGTCCCAGCTCCTGAGCCATGCTCTCAGGCCAACCAAGTCCCAGAGACCAGCTCTCCAGCCAGCACGTCTTCGAGCCCAGCTCCGAGGCATCCAAGCTCCTGAGCCCGACCTTCGAAGATCAAGCCCGAGCCTAGCTCCAAGGCATTCGAGATCTGAAAGGCCCTCGGACACCCAAATCTGAAGCCGACATTCTTCGGCATCGAAGTCTTGAGCCCGGCACCGAGACGGTGGGGCTCAAGCCCATATGAGGTGAAGCTCCCCTCTCCAACCTCCCCGCACTGAAAGAGAAGGGAAAGGAGGAGAAGAGAGGAAGGAGGAAGACATATTAATAGAAATATCTTTCATTAATTAGAAGAAATGTTTTACATTATCTCCCGGGTCCTGACAAGCCAGGTAGCCTGGTCCAAAAGAAAGAAAAAGAAGGAAAGGGAAAAGCTCATACAAGGGATCCTATTCTAAGGGCCAGCTCCTTCCCTGGGCGGTGCACGGCCGGAACTTCTCCCTCCATCTCCATTGCGGGGGCACTTTCCTGAGCAGCCTCTGCCGGAGGAACGAGTTCAGTTGTTAGAACCGTCGGGACTGACTCGACCATCTCTGCCTGCAGCACGGGCTCGATCGTCGACGCCGCCAATGTCGGCTCAACAGGGTCAGGTGCCCCCGGGGTCGCATCAGGACGAGCCCCGGCTGGAGCAACCCCCTGCCTTGCTGCAGCAGCCACCGAAGTTGGAGCCTTCTTTCCAGGGGCCCGGAGCGCGGCCAGTCGCTCCTCAGAGAGAATTCCCTGTAGCTGGGTGCGGCAGTAGGCGAACCCCTTGGCGAAGGAATCCGTTGCCGCCTCCTTAAAATCTTTATGTACTCGGGGGAGGCCTTGAAAGCGGCCACCGCGTCGGCAGCTTCCTTCCTCGTGGCCTCCTCCCACTGCCTCGCTTCCTCCAGCTGCATCCTAGCATGCTCAATCTGCCGGATCGCCACCGCCATCTTCTTCTCGGTGGTCTCTGCGGAGCGACTGGCGGCGGTGGTCTTCTCCTCAGCCTCCGTGGCCCTCTTCTCCGCGGCCGCTGCCCTCTTCTCGACAGAGGTGGCCCAATCCCTCGGCGCCTCCGCCTCGACCCGGAGCTCTTTTAGCCGGGTCCTTTTTGATTTGAGCTCTCCCTCGAGCTTCTTCTTGGCCCGGGAGGTGTCGGCGACCTCGGTTTGGAGGTTCTTAACCCTCAGGTTAGCCTCCCGGGTCTCCTCGTCTTTCCGACCAACCTCAGCCTCGGGGACTCGAGCTCCGCCTGTCGCTCCTTGTCCCTCTTCATCCAATTACAGCAATAATCCCTAATGAGGATCGGCTCTCTGCCTTGCTACATCAAATGGAGCGTGTTAGCTATAGTGTTGAGAAAGGTCGGAAGACATCAAGACAAGAGAAGAAGGACTTACGGCATACAAATTGACGAAGGATGAGCTGACGATGTCGCCCAGGAGTCGCCCGCTCCCTTCTCACCTATCACGGGACTGGACCGAGAAGTCCATCATCCGCTCGGCGAGACTTGGGTCCTTCATCAATGAGATGTTAGGCCCTAGTCGGAAGGGGACTCTGCGGTAGTCCCTGTCCTGCTTTCCCATCGGCTCAGGTCCCTTGGCGGCAGGAGGCGCCTTCAATGCCAACTGTGAGCTCGGCACTGCTTCGGGCCGTGCCTAGGGTGCCGGCCTGGTTTCCTTTAGCTCCCCTTCCTCCTCGATGTCCACGACCTTCGGAGTGGGGGCTGCCACCCTAGCTGCAGCAGCGGCCAACCTGGCATGGACGACCACCTCGGGCTCAGGCGCCGAGACCAAGTCGCACTGCCCTGAAGGCTCGAGGATGGACTCGGCTGCCCTCTTCCGCCTTCGCTCTGAAATTGGTGTGTTCGGCCCAGCCTGCACCGGTCTCGCACCATATTCGGCCTGAGCCCTCTTCGGAGCGGGATCACCAGCCTCAGCTGCCTACTCTCGTTCCTCGAAAAATGAGAGCAGCTCGTTCATGGAGAGTTTCATCTCTGCACAGGAGAAGACATGGTCAGTCTCAAAAAGAAGAAGAAAAAAAAAAGAAAAAAAAAGAAGAGAGAAGAAAGAAAACAAGAGGAGGGTGGCCAAATCGAACTCACCCGACTCCTGCACCGAGCTTACCCTGGCCTCGCAGAGATTTCGCTCTGACAGCAAGACCTCGAGCGAGGGGATCTCGACAGATCTGAGCAGTTCATACAAGTCGAGGTCGGCCGCTTCGATGGAGGAGTTCTTATTTGGAGACCGATCTGGGTCGCTCCAAACCCAGTCGATCCCCTCGACCGATGCAAAGAGATATCTACTCTTCCATCCCTTGATGGAAGAGGGGAGCTCGAACCTAATGCCCCGAGGACGGAAAGAAAGGGACCACCACTCCTCCTCGGTGGGATGGCATTTCAGGATGAAAAAGTCCCTGAACAGGGAAAAATATGCGACAATTCCGTGGAAATGATATAGGACGATGAAGCAAAAGATCGTCCTAATAGCATTGGGGACCAATGGGCAAGAACAAGTCGGAAGTTGGTCAGAAAGGAAAGGAAGAAAGGGTGGACAGGAAATCAGAGACCCCCGACGAAGGCTCCTCATAGAAAGCGATCCGTCTAGGACCGCTGGATGTGACCGCTCTCCGGGCGTGGAACGGAAAGATGAATGGACTCGGGAATGCTGTAAGCATCCCAGATGGCCACAAGATCCTCGGCGGTGATCACCGAAGCAATCCCACCGGGACTTGTCGACCGAGAAGGTTTGGGTTCGGGGATGGGAGCAGGAGGAGGAACAGAAAAAAGGGCCAAGCGAGATGGAGGAGAAGACCTAGGTTCCCTAATGGCTACCGGGCCATGAAAAGGTCTCCTACTGAATTCGTACCTTGCCGCCTTTATCTCCTCATCGGAGGAAGAAGGAGTCCTCGACCAGGAAGGTCCTGCCTCAGCTTGGCAGGAGGGACGGAAGTTCGGACCGAAACGATCCATGATAGAAGAGGAAGATGACAAGAGAAAACCTACGACGACCCCTAGGCGACGAGAAGGGAGAAGGAGCTAACTTGCTAAGTTCCTAGAAGGACGACGATGGCTGGAGAAGAAGGAGGTCGCTGAATGATGCCGAGCGTGAAAGATCCGAAAGAAGGTAAGTTTCAAAAGACTTACCCTTCTCTTCGAAGCAGCCTACGCCCAACCGTAATGTTACGGCTTCCCCAAGAGACTTGCCACGTGTCGCTGATCAACGGGGCTAGCACCCCCAATCCGACCACGGTCGCTCTGACTTCCGTGCCCGCCATAACTGCTCCCTAGACGTGGCCGCGTGGTGCCCCCGCACAGGCCCGAAGGACCGCCAAGCAAGGCACCACCGATTTCGGTCATCATTGCACCAGATTTTTTCACCTTTCTACGTCAGTACTGCAATTACTCCCTTCGCCCCGAGCGCCGCACGCCAACGGGCCTCGGGAGTGGGGGGCAAATGATGTGGCTGGATCGCTGACGTGAGGCCTGACAAACTGACGAGGAGCCCCCATTAGGCACCACGTTGGATCTTCAGCATGAGCCCCTTTGCCAGGCTGAGCTCCCCCAGAGGAACGGGGCTGCCCGTCGAAGCTGAGCTCTGTCCTCCGACAGGTTGGTTCCCGCCGGGCCGGGATGCCTAGGTCGGAGTCGAGTACAATTCTCCACCCGAGGCAGACCCCTTAAAGTCGGGCCCCGTGATCCAAAGTCGAGCTCAAGTCTTCTCCACCACGAGACGCCCCTTTAAGGTCGGGTCCCCCAGGGCTGGGCGGCACCCCGCCCACCTCATCCTGGCCGAGCTCGTCTAAGGCCGAACTCCGCTGATCCGGAGTCAAGCTCAGCCCTCCTCTGCCCTGCCGGGCCACCTCGAGGCAAGCCCACTGAAGGCGGGCCCCATCTTTTTAGCTCGATCCCTGATCCAAACTAATGCGCCAACCTCCAAGAGAGCAACGCCTCCCTCTGAGGATAATGGCGGTCCTCCCGAGGGCCGTACAGCAGTACCAGCCATGTCGCCATTAATGCCCACGGCCGTCACTCACACGAGAAAGAAAGGAAGCTCATATCAAGATGCTATGCCCTCCACCAACCTGCCGTACGACTGGAAAAAAGACCCAACCGAAGGGCGCGGGTCCCAAGAATGGTGGCCCGCCAACCGAGGCCCTGCCAGGCTTCCAGAAGAGAGAATGTCAGAAGCAGAAGCTTTCCCGACCATCTGACAGAAAAGGCATCCCGTCTACGGCACGATACCTCGTTGCACACGTTTGACAGCATGGGGAGATCCCAAGGCAAGCCAAAGTAAAAAATCCAACCAGGGTAAGCTAAAGGGAGGTAACCAAAGCAAACACCAAAAAACGGGAGGAGGATTGGATCACCTCGATCACCACCTCTCCCAGCTCACTTTCATCTTTTATACACATTATACTGACTCCTCCTAGAGTGGAGCTCATCCAGAGGGGCTCAACTAGGAGGATCTATTTTCCTGGACCGTCACTGACTTGACCATCGAAGCGCCCCCGCCGGAATCCCCAGCCCGGATCACTGACATTATTTTTTGCAGGCCCCGAGGCATCCCTAGCAGGTGGACGCGCGATCCTTGACGCCATCAGCAGCTACAGGCCATGACGATCCGGGTGGCAACAATGACTATGTTACTTTTTCATTCCTTCTGCTAACCATATTTGTGCTTATATTTCTCTGACAGAGGATGATGAGCCGACTTCATATAGAGAGGCTTGTCAGTCCACCAATGCTAGAAAATATGTGCTATGAAGGAGGAGATGAAGTCATTTCAGAAGAACAACACTTGGAAACTTGCAATTCTATTGAAGGGAATGAATTCTATCGGATTTCGATGGGTCTATAAGGCGAAAAATGATATAGATAAAAATGTGGAGAGATTTAAAGCATGTCTAATGATGAAGGATTATGCTCAGAAGCCAAGAATTGACTTTGATGAGATTTTCTCATCGATGGTTTGTTTGACTTCCATTCAGATTGTTTTGATGATCGTAATAGTCATAGATTTGGAACTTGAACAAATGGATGTAAAGATGATATTTTTGTATGATGACTTGGAGCAAGAAATTTATATAGCACAACTTGAAGGTTTTGTCAAAAAAGGCAAGGAGTTGGTTTGTCAGCTGAACAAATCATTGTACGGTCTCAAATAGGTGCCGAGGTATAGGTACAGGCGATTTGATTCATTCATTATGAGTTTAGGATTTAATCGATTAAAAGCAAATCATTGTACATATTTCTATGATTATTATGATGGAAACTTCTTTATCTTGCTGTTGTATGTCTATGATATAATGGGCGCGGGATATTACAACAGTCATGTTGGGATGTGCGCAGCAGATTAAACCAGTTTAGGCCTCCAAATAATTCCTGTTTATTCACTTAGGCAATTAACCAATCACAATACAGGCAGATATCAAATCAAAAGAAGATGAGATTTACGTGGTTCGGTAAAATATTGCCTACGTCCATCAAGAGGAAAGGAGTAATCCACTATAATATGATCCAAATCTGGGTACAAAAAGAATACAAATATCCAGATAACAAATGCCAGATTAAAAACAAAGAGACATAATAAATAAACAAAAGAGGATGAAAGAAGCACGAGAAAAAATCCCAAATACCAGGCCTTTAGCTTTTCCTGGTACCTGGATCGAAGAAGAAATCTCTCTGAAATTTTTCTAGGTTTTTTCTCTCTCTCTCTCTGTCTCTCTCTATGTGTATCAAAAATTGCAGGCTCTCTGTGGTTAAATAACCATCTGAAACGGTGTCCAAAATATACCTAAAATGAGTCCAGAAAGTCCAAAACACTCCCAAGCCGTCAGATCAAAGAACAAAGGCTCAGATCATGCCAAAATCCATGCAAGATACTCTCAGATCAAGTCTAAGCAAGCTCGGATTAATCTCAGCCATCCGATCGACCGATCGGATGGTCTAGAGCATAAGAAATCGCGTGGACCGTGCATACATCACGAAAAACCAAGGGGAAACCGCATGAGAAACCAGGGAAACGCCTCAAAGGGGGTGCGCAGGCGGCTGGGCCGAGCCCACGCATGCCCACGAGCGCGCGCGCCCGCCCACGCCGCGCGTCGCGCGTGGGTCGGGGTTCGTGGGTCTTCGTGGCTGCTTCATGGGAGCGGGTTTTTATGGGAGCAAACACGTAACAATCCTCCTCCTTGCGACAAAAAACAAATGCCTCTATCAAATATGGATTATAAAGCTTCCTCCTCATCAAAAGACCCCGAAGGGGATCACCAAGTGCTCAAACCAATCAACTTCTGGAATATCCTGAACTTGATTACTGGAATTGGTTTAGTGAGCATATTAGCCAGATTATTAGCAGTGCCAATTTTCTAAAGTTGAATATCACCATCCTCTACCAAATCTCTGATAAAGTGATACCTGACATCAACATGCTTAGTGCACTCATGATACATCTGATCTCTGGCGAGATGTAACACACTCTGACTGTCACAGTGAATAACCAAAGAATTCTGCTTGAGACCTAAATCTTGTACTAACCCTCTTAGCCAAATTGCTTCCTTTGCTGCCTTCGTCAAAGCCATATACTCTGCCTCTGTAGTAGACAAAGCAACTGTAGATTGCAAAGTAGCATTCCAGCTAATTGCACAACCAGAGAGAGTAAATATATATGAGGTCAATGACTTCCTCCTATCCAAGTCACAAGTATAATCTGAATCACAGAATCCTGTAACAGTGCAACCACTCTGTCAGGAGAATACCAATCTCAAATCAGAAGTACCTTTCAAATATCGAAGAATCCATTTCACAGTTGACTAGTGAGCTTTTCCAGGCTTGTCTATATATCTACTCACTATACTAATTGCCTGTGAAATATCAGGACGAGTGCAGACCATTGCATACATGATACTGCCAACTGCACTTGCATAAGGTACTTTAGACATATACTTCTCCTCATCATCAGTCTGAGGAGAATTCCTGGCAGATAAACGAAAGTGACTGGCAAAGGGTGTAGTGACTGGCTTAGCTGTAGACATACAAAATCTTTCCAAGACTTTCATAATATAACTGTGATGAGTAACAAATAGTCTACATAATTGCCTGTCACGAATGATCTCCATCCGAAGTATCTTCTTTGCCGGTCCAAGGTCCTTCATCTCAAATGTAGTACTAAGTTCAGCTTCTGGATGACTGACATATCCCTGGCTACAATCATCATGTCATCAACATATAACAACAAATAACAAAAGGACCCGTCTGAAAGTTGCTGATAATATACGCAACTATCATATGGAGATCTATCAAGTTCATGGTCAACCATAAACTTATCAAATTTGTGGTACCATTATCTTGGAGACTGCTTCAAACCATACAAAAATCTTTTGAGCAAGCATACATGATCTTCTCTATCCGGAGCCTCAAAACCAGGTAGCTGTTGCATATAAATATGCTCCTCCAAGTCACCATGTAGAAAAGCTGTCTTGACATCCAGCTGTTCTAACTCCAAATTCTGAGAAGCGACTAAAGCAAGGAACACACGAATAGAAAAGTGTTTAACTACAGGAGAAAATACCTTCTTATAATCAATACCCTCTCGTTGACTGTAACCCTTAGCCATCAATATTGCCTTATATTTCAAATCTTGAGGGGTAGCTCCTTTCTTTTTCTTGAAGATCCATTTGCAGCCAATTTTTTTCTTGTCCATAGGTAATCTGACTAATTCCCAAGTCTGATTATTTTCCAAAGACTGATGCTCTTCTACCATAGCCATGGTCCATTGCTCAGCCTGTGAACTACCAATTGCTTCTTGAAATGTGGTCGGCTCATCACCTATAGTGTCTGCAATATTCAAAGCATAATATACTAACTCAACACAAGCAGAATCCTCAAAACCATACCTTTGAGGTGCTCTGATATTTTGCCTGGATCTTCGAGTGACAATACTATCATCTAGACCTTGTCTGATAACCTCCTCCTGAGTCTGTATCTCTGGATCTATCTGGTGATGTTGTTCATTCTGAATATCACCAGTAGGCTGCAACTGTTTTAAACTAACTGTCTAATTAATATCAACAACAGTCCTCTCCTGCTGATCCTGAACCTGATCTACCGGTGAAGAACTTGGCTGTAACTGCCTTGAAGGAGTGGATGACTCATCAAAAGTCACATCCCTGCTAACTAGAAAACCTTGGGATCCAGGCTCGGTGCATCATAATCTATAGCCCTTCACCCCATATGCATATCCAAGAAATATGCATTTCTTAGCCCTGGGATTTTGCTTTCCATCTTTGACATGTGCATATGCTGAACACCCAAATACTCTAAGAACTGAATAGTCTGCAGGTCTACCTATCCACATCTCTTCCGGAGTCTTCATATTCAATGCAGATGCTAGAGATCGATTTATAATAAAGCAGGCTGTATGTGCAGCCTCTACCCAGAAGTCTGTACTCAATCCAAAACTTGACATAATAGATCTGACTCTTTCTAATAGTGTGCGATTCATGCATTACGCAACACCATTTTGCTGAGGAGTATACACTGTGGTCCTATGCCTGACAATGCCCTCTAACTTACAAAAGTCATTAAACTCTGTAGAACAGAATTCCAATCCATTGACAGTCCGGAAGGTTTTCACCTTCCTCTCAGTTTGCCTCTCGACCATAGCCTTCCATCCTTTAAAAGTGTGAAACACATCACTTTTATTTTTGATAGTATAAATCCAGACTTTACGGGAATAGTCATCAATCAAAGAGAGCAAATACCTAGATCCACCCTTGGATGTAACTGGGGCAGGTCTCCATAGGTCAGAATGTATGTAATCCAATATACCTGCTGTCCTGTGCATGCCTGTAGTAAAGCTGACTCTGTATTGTTTTCCAAATATGCAATGCTCACAGAATCCAAGTGCACCAACTTTCTGACCTCCTAGCAGACCACGTCTGCTCAGTTCCTATAAACCTTTATTTGACATGTGGCCCAATCTTTGATGCCACAACTGTGTCAATTGCATAATAGAGGAATGTGCTGAAGAAGCCTCACCAACCACTGTAATGCCATCCAAATAGTAAAGAGTGCCACTCAATTTGCCTCTCAACAAAGTCAATGCACTTTTACTAATTGTAATAGATCTTCTATCCCATCTGCCCTCAAAACCTGCAATATCAAGAGCATTTACCGAGAGAAGATTTCTTTTCAATTGGGGAACATATCTGACATCATCCAAAGTCACCACAGTATTTGCATGAGATTTGATCTGAACTGTACCAATTCCTTCCACTTTATAAATGGCGTCATCCCCAAGAAGAACAGAGCCTCCATCACAGGATCTAAAAGAAGTGAACCATTCTTTATGGGATGTCATATGAAAAGATGCTCTAGAGTCCACGATCCAGGTATCAGGCTGACTGATACTGCATGCAGCTGTAAATACTGCATCATCTGCAACACTGCTATGATATGCAGAAGAAACTGCTACTGATGCCGAATCTGAGATTGTTCATTTATTTTTCTGTTCCTTCTTTTTCTTGGACTATAAAAGTCTACACTCAATTTTCTAGTGGCCTGGCTTCTTACAGTAATGACAAATACCAGGTCTTTTAGACCTAGACTTTGATCTAGTCTTGAACTTGTTTCTACCTTGTCCAATTGTTCTTTGCTCATCTCTACCTCTGACAGTAAGTCCTTGTACCGGATTTGGAGCCTGATGCTCCAACTGTACTTTCAACCTAAGCTCATTGGATAACAAAGTGGCTTCAACCTCATGGAGACTTATAGTCTCTCTTCCATAGAGCATGGTAGTAGTAATATTTTCATAGGACTTAGGCAAAGAATAAATCAGGATCAAAGCCTTGTCTTCCTCATCAACATTAACACCAATATTTGCCAAATCAAGCAGGAGCTTATTATAATCATCCAAGTGATCCTTGAATGAGATCCCTTCCGCCATATGAAATGTGTGAAGCTTGCCCTTAAATACAGTCTATTAGTGAGAGATTTTACTATATACAAAGTATCCAATTTTTCCCATATACCTTTAGCTGTATCAAGTTCCACTACATTGCAGAGGACTTTATCACTCAATCCCGAAAATAGAGTCCCAAGTGCTCTCTCATTTATCTTCTCTTTTTCAGCCTCTGTATTACCTAGAATTGCATCCATTCCTTTGAGAGCTGTTGCAACGTCCTCATTTACTAACAGATATCTCATTCTCACCTTCTATAGTGCAAAATCATATGTGCCATCAAATATCGCTACCTCATGCCTAGAGGTAGTGGAATGAAAAATAACCACCTCAGGAGCTGGAGAAGAATTTGGTTACCCGTCAGATGCCATCCCTGTGCTCTGATACCAATTATTGGGATGTGCGCAGCAGATTAAACCTGTTTAGACCTCCAAATAATTCCTGTTTACTCACTTAGACAATTAACCAATCACAACACAGGCAGATATCAAATCAAAAGAAGTCGAGATTTACGTGGTTCGGCAAAATATTGCCTACGTCCATCAAGAGAAAATGAGTAATCTACTATAATCTGACCTAAATCTGGGTACTAAAGGAATACAAATATCCAAATAACAAATTCCAGATTAAAACAAAGAGACATAATAAATAAACAAAAGAGAATGAAATAAGTACGAGAAAAAATTCCAAATACCAGGCCTCTAGCTTTTCCTGGTGCCTGGATCGAAGAAGAAATCTCTCTAAAATTTCTCTGGAATTTTTCTCTCTCTCTCTCTGTCTCTTTGTGTGTATCAAAAACTGCAGGCTCTCTGTGGTTAAATAACCATCTGAAACGGCATCCAAAATAGACCTAAAATGAGTCTAGAAAGTCTAAAACACTCCCAAGCTGTTAGATCAAAGAACAAAGGCTTAGATCATGACAGAATCCGTGCAAGATACCCTCAGATCAAGCCTAATCAAGCTCAGATTAATCTCAGCCATCCGAACGGCCGATCGGACGGTCCAGAATGCGAGAAATCGCGTGGACCGCGCGTACACCGCGAGAAACCAAGGGGAAACCGCACGGAAAACCAGGGAAACACCCCAAGGGGGGCGCCGCAAGCGGCTGGGCTGAGCCCACGCGCGCCCGCACGCCCTGCGCGTGGGCCTGGGTCGTGCGCGCGCGCCTGCACGCTGGGCCGAGTGCCCGCCCATGCCGCGCATCGCGCGTGGGTCGGGGTTCGTGGGTCTTCGTGGCTGCTTCATGGGAGTGGGTTTTTACGGGAGCAAACACGTAACAAGTCGAATATCAAATTTGAAAACTTAGTTGGTTGGTGAGTTTGAAATTAAAAACTTAGGAGCCGTAAATCAAATATTTGGGATGAAAGTGCTACGAAAGTGGAAGAATATGAAGGTCTAGCTTTCATAAAAGGGATATGTGGAGAAGATTCTATAGCCTTCAATATACAAAATATAAAGCCGATTTTTACCCTATTTTCTATTCACTTAAAACTATCAATCGAGCAATCACCTAGCACGGAAGCAAAAAAGGCTGACATGACCTAGGTACCATATTCATCAGCAGTAAGGAGCTTTATAATTGTCATGGTATGCATAAGACCAGACATTGCACAAGTAGTGGGAGTTATAAGCCAGTATATGGCAGATACAGTTAGCAACCATTGGAAAATAGTAAAGTGGATTCTCTAGTATTTGAGGGGGATGTTAGATTATTCACTTTATTATGGTTCTACAGATTTGGAGTGCATTGGATATGTGGATTCTGGTTTTGTAGTAGATTGGGACAAGAGGAGATCTACCATAGATTATGTATTCTCCATGATGGTAGTGCTATTAGCTGGAAATCTAAATCTCAGTCAATGGTGGCACTATCAACGACAAAGATAGTATATTGCAATGGTACATGCATGTAAAGAAACTATCTGGCTCAAGAAGCTTCTTGGAGAATTCAAGGTAAAATAGGATGTAATGAGGATGAATTGTAATAGTCAAAGCACATTACACTCGATGAAAAATCCAATGTTTTACTCTCAGATGAAGCATATCGATATTCACTATTATTTTTATAAGAGATGTGGTAGATAATAGTCTAGTCTTACTATTAAAGATTCATATCGATGCAAATCCAATGAATGTATTGACAAATCTGGTAACTCGAGAAAAGTTAAATTTGAGTGAAGCTTCTTTCAATCTTCAAACTACATGAGAAATGAAGGTTGGCAAGGCCTTCAGGACGACGTTCTGTAGAATTCAGCACATGCCTTCAAATGGAAGAATAGATAATGCATGAAGCCTATGTTTTCTCTCTGTTTCTCATGTCGCAATGCAACGTGCATGGATTTGGACGCACATGCATGGGTTGGCCATGAGAATTCTATTTTATTTGGGTTTTTCTGTTGTTAAATAAGAGTCTTAACATGACTGTACTATCAGCCAGGGTGCTCTTGAGGGATTTTTAAAGGGAGGGCTTGAGACGTGTTAGTGAGCGTATGCACCGAGGGATTCTGAGAGAGGCTTTGTAAGGGAGAGAGAATTTTTTTTAAAAGAAAAAGCCCTCCATAACAAAAAAGAATTTCTTGTATTTTTTTTCCATCAATTTTGTACCTTTTGTACCATGAATTTAATAATTGAATGTCGAGGAGATCTTGCCCATGGATGTAGGTCAAGGATTGATAGATCAAATCATGTATATCTAATGTACTTTCTTTTTCTCTTATTTTTATATTGCTTGATTATTTTCTTTTTTTTTTATCTATAATTTATTAAAATTTATTTTTTTTACAAAATGATTCTATTTTTATTATATTTGTGTGCCATGTAGGTTGAGGTACAGTTGATTACCCCTTGGTTGGTCCTTTCAAATCACCTGGCCTCGCTGTTGGCATGTCAATATTTTCAGAAAGAATCTTGTCATGGCAGTTCAATGCTACTGTTTGAGAGTCAACCCTGTTCCAATGCTAACCATATTTATGGGTTGGCTGAGTGTGATCGTCAAACGAGTGCACATCAAAGGAAACTGCTTTGTTTAAGCATGAAATGAAAGGGGAAACAGAGAAACCATGCTTTAATGAGAATGCCTTCAGCCATCATTTAAGCTTTTTTTTTTTTAAGAAAAAATCATCAATACTGCAGCTGTATACTATGGATAAGGCCACCAGGAAAATCAAATTCTTGCTAAAATTACTTGCAAACAAGTTGTTCGAGAGGTAACACACCCAAGGCTCTTGATCATTCTGAAAAGCCTGCAAGAGATCGAGCTAGTATGAATTACAATAGCACAATCCAGTACCAAGATTCTTTAACCAATTTTAGAGCATGAGATTTCACCAATGCAAAATTCAAAATTGATTTTCTTCCTTGAATTTAGCTTCAAATGAGTGCTTACATGCATGAAATGGACATGATCAAGTTGTAACTTTGGCATAGTTGTTCGACAAATCCCGAATCTAATCTTCTACACAGATTTCTAGACTTATAATTAAATTAGAAGCAAAACTAAATTTGAATGATGCAAAATATGTTTAGATAATGTCTTCTTGACACAACCATAACTAATGATTAAGTCTTTTCCGCATATTTTCACTCTCCTAAGCTCTTCTACCGAAACTAATTAGTGACAAACAATGGCTGGATAGAGCTCGTTGGCTGGAGAGTGCAAGGCTTCCCATGATGTCCATGTCTTTTAGTTAGCATAGCAGATGCCTGATTAAGTGAAATGCAGTTGATGTTTTTTAAGTTCATTCCTTTTTTCCAGAATCCTTGGTGGCCAAGGATTCTCTGAGTCAGCCAAAAGCACAGGCTAAAAGTTCACTGACCAACTTAACCCCGTCTGACAGAAGTTCTGCAGTTTTGTCCATTGTGTCAAAGTAATATCAGAGATGGCCACAAATATTGGAAGCTGTAACCACATGAAGTAGCAATGGAAAGAGGAAGGGCCAAGAGAGAGTTCTGGAGTGATGAACTCCAACAAAAATCGACAAACAACAACTAGGCTGCATAACTCTTTCCTCTATTTTAACTTTTTTTCCATATGTTGCTCTGAGCTTCTCAGCTCTTAAGCCTGAGAGAGTGGAAAATCTCTATACAGCATGCATATTTTCACTAGAGAAAATGCTCTCCTAAATGATAAGTTGTTGTTTGAGTGCAACAGACCTCGAAAGGATTACATTGCCTTGGTTGTTGACCTCAACTCTTTCTCTTTGGGACCTTCTCAGAATTATACACTTGACAGACCTTCTAATTAACAATCATATTTTGTCAGCAACGAGTTGTTTCTCTTGACTGATATAAAATTGTCGCGCCCCAAACCCAAGACCAGGGCCAGAAGTGCGACAGACGGCCGTATGTTCTGGAAATTCATTATTTCCCAGGAACATACCAGGCCTGTACCAACCATTTCTTACAAAAAAAAATGAGTACCAGGCATTATATTAATAAAGCAAAAGTAGGCAAGTAGATTCAATTGTCATAAAGCCAACCGTCATACATTTATCGTGATCTAATTTCATAAAATAAAAAAAAAAAATGATAGTGTCCACTAGATCCTATGCCTCACTGATTGAATCCTGGCCCACATGTTCCTCTGATCCTGAAAAAAAATGCAAGGAAAAAGAATGAGTTTCCCTTAAACTCAGTAAGTCATCACATGTCACAAATATAAATTTACCATGAATCTAGAGTAATTCTATACATAGGAGTAACCAAATATATAAGCCATTTCCCATTATTAACCTTTTATATAGTTTTCTGACATCATACAAATTTTAGGATGGCCATCCGAACACACTCACTTAGTCCCTCATACTATGGCCACGATCGGCCCGTGGCTCGCCCCAAAAGAGTCTAGACCCTGTGTCACATGCCGCACACCGGTCATGTGCCAGCGATAGCCCCACTGGAGGCCCAAAAGGAATCTAGCTCTGAGTATCACACGAGGGACATGCTTCCCAGCATGGGCTAGAATAAAACAACTCCTGTGTCACATACCGCACGTCGGTCATGTGCCAGCGATAGCCCCGCTGGAGGCCCAAAAGGAGTCTAGATCCTCGTGTGATCATAGTCGGACTAGGGAGCAAATACAGCCAACTCACCCCATGACTCGTTACATTTTAGCCTAAGGTTAAATTTCATAACGCATCAAGATATATGTATGTAGCATGAACATAAACAATAAAATTTATTAACAAATCAAGTAATGGGTTCACAGCATGCATGGCAAAATTTTATCGGTGAGTGATAATTTACCGTTTCACCAACTCAGCACTAATCCTGATTTTCCAAGGAGGATGACGATCCTACATCACAATTTATTTTATTTATTATTTAATATCATTAATTTAAAAAAATAAAATAAATCCCTTGGGGCAATCCCAAACAATACTTTCCTTCTTGCCGGTACTGGGTGGCCCATTCACGATAAAAGGCCTAGCCCAACAGGGCATGGCTCAACCAAGTCCGGCCCAACAAGGCCCGGCCCAGCCAAGCCCAGCCCAGCCCGGCCCGGCCCAGCCAAGCCCGGCCCATAACAGGCTTGGCCCAGCCAAGCTTGATCAAACCGAGCCCCGCCTCCAACGGCCATGGCATTTACCCAAACCCATGGAAGCAGGGAGGATCGACGGCGATCCTCCCGTCCGACCATCACGGAGTTCTCGCCGGAGAGGAAGAAGGTCCGGCGACCCCTACGGTGGCCGTCCGACCGACAGCCGGCGAGCACTGAGCCGGAGACTGCCGCCTGCAACAGGACCTCTCGGCCGACCAAAATCCATCTCTCCCTCCCTCACTCTCCCCCCCCCAAGCAAGCGAAGGGACGGCGGCAATCCCCGTGATCGGCCGCCCAAGACGGTTGCCGGAGAGGAGGAGTCCGGCGGTGGCTTTCTCACTGCCGGCCACAACCCATGGCTTCAACGGAGAGGAAGAATCAACCGGATTCTCCCCTCCGTCCAGCCGCACGAACACCCACTACCCAATCCAAGGAGGGAGGACTTACCGGCGAGGGCGGCTCCGATCGCATGACCTCCGGCGAAGAGCGTTCCGGCGAGGGCAGGGGCACTCGAAGAACCGTCGACGCTCCACCACAGGAAGATATTCCTGGATCAACAGAGGTAACCCCAGTCCCTATAAACCCGAGGAAGAATCCTTATCTCCCCCTTCTCCGACGGCGTCGTCGAATTTGTCCGGATTTCTCGTCGGAAAATCCGATCTTCCGAACCCATAGGAATTTTGAACTGAAGTCGGCAAGGGCCGCCGACTTCAGCCCAAATCCACCCAAAAGAACCGGCCTCACATTCTCTCCACCTAAAAAAAAATTTGCCCTCGAAATTTACATACCTGGGTCCTGGAAAAGTTAAGGATATTTAACTTTCATGATTTCTTCTAACTCCCAAGTGGCTTCTCGTTCTGAATGATTACTCCACTGGATTTTAACATAAGGAATGACGCGTCGCCTCAAGACTTGTTCCTTTCTATCCACCACTTTCACTGGTTGTTCCTCATAAGACAAATTTTCCTTGAATTGAAGTGGTCCCAATTCAATTACATGATTTGGATCAGGTACATACTTCCTCAGCATAGAAACATGAAAAACATTATGTACACCAGCAATAGATGGTGGTAAAGCAAGCCGATAAGCCAGAGCTCCAATTTTCTCCAAGATTTCAAAAGGACCTACATACCGAGGGCTTAGCTTCCCTCGCACCCCAAATCTCATAACTCCTTTAGTAGGGGACACCTTAAGAAGCACATGGTCCCCCACCTGAAAATTCAGTTCCCTTCTCCGATTATCTGCATAACTCTTTTGTCGACTCTGAGCTGTAAACAGTCGCTTCCTAATAAGTTGAATTTTATCTGTGGTCTGCAGCACAATATCCGGTCCCAAAAGTTTCCTCTCGCCAACATCATCCCAACATACCGGGGTCCTACATCTCCTCCCATAGAGAGCTTCAAAAGGTGCCATCTTAATGGTTGCTTGATAACTGTTGTTATATGCAAATTCTATCAGTGACAGATGATCATCCCAAGACCCTTTTAAATCAAGAATACATGCTCTCAACATATCTTCTAATGTCTGAATCGTCCTCTCTGACTGCCCATCTGTTTGAGGATGAAAGGCTATACTAAACTCCAGCTTGCTTTTCATAGCTTGATGCAAACTCCTCCAAAATTGAGAAACAAATCTAGTGTCCCTATAGATACAATTGATACAGGAATACCATGCAATCTAACAATCTCATCGATATATAATTTTGCTAGCCTTTCCATGGAGAAATTGACCTTGATAGGTAGAAAATGAGCTGACTTTGTCAATCGATCTACAACAACCCATATAGCATCAAATCCTCTGAGTCCTTGGCAATCCTAAAACAAAGTCCATTGTGACATTCTCCCGTTTCCATACAGGGATAGCTAGGGGTTGTAGAGGTCCTGCTGGTCTCTGATGCTCAGCCTTTATTTGCTGACAAGTTAAGCATTGAGCCACAAACATGGCTATTTCCCTTTTCATACCTTTCCACCAGAAGTTCTCCTTAAGATCTCTATACATTTTTGTGCTTCCAGGGTAAATAGTGTAAATAGCATTGTGGGCATCGATCAAGATTTCCTTCTTTAGACTTGCATCCCCTGGAACACACAACCTGTTTCCAAATCTTAAGGATCCATCCTCATGAATTCGGAATTCTGAGATTATCCCAGATTGTATCTTCTCTCTAATCTTTTGAAATTCTGAATCACACATCTGCGATGCCTTAATTCTATCAATCAGGATATATTGTATCTTAAGAGTAGCAAGTGAGAATGTAGAATTACGCATCTGGATTTCCAAATTCAGCTTTCCAAGATCTTGAAGAATTTCTTCTTGAGAAGTGATTAAGGTTGCCAAGCTACCTCCGGCCTTTCTGCTCAACGCATCAGCCACTACATTTGCTTTTCCGGATGATAACTTATTTTCAAATCATAGTCTTTGATCAGCTCCAACCATCTCCTTTGCCTCAAGTTTAACTTTCTGAGTAAATAAATATTTAAGACTTTTATGATCAGTAAAAATTTCACAAGATACACCATACAGGTAATGTCTCCAAATTTTCAGGGCAAAGACTACAGCAGCTAGCTCCAAATCATGAGTAGGGTAGTTTAATTCATGTGTTTTAAGCTGCCTAGATGCGTAGGCCACCTCCTTCTCCTTTTGCATAAGAACACATCCTAACCCTTTTCTGGAGGCATCACTGTAAATAGAAAAACCCTCACTTCCAGTTGGTAAGGTAAGAATAGGAGCTGATACCAAGCGCTTCTTTAACTCTTGGAAGCTTTTCTCACAATCATCAGACCAAATAAATTTAATCCCTTTATGGGTTAGCTGGGTCAGCGGCAAGGCTATACGGGAAAATCCCTCCACAAACCTTCGGTAATAACCAGCTAGACCCAGAAAACTACGGACTTCTGTCACATTAGTTGGTCTATTCCATTCAACAATTGCTTCAATCTTTGCTGGATCAACAGATATTCCTTCCTTAGAGACTGTGTGGCCAAGAAAAGAAATATTATCAAGCCAGAATTGACATTTCTTCAGCTTTGCATACAATCTCTGCTCCCTTAGTATTTGTAAGATTTTCCTTAAATGTTTTTCATGATCCTCCGGGTTCTTGGAATAAACTAGAATGTCATCAATAAAAACTACTACACACTGATCCAAATATGATTTGAATATCCTGTTCATCATGTCCATGAAAGCTGCCGGAGCATTCATCAGTCCGAAAGGCATCACCAGAAATTCATAATGCCCATATCTAGTCCGAAAGGCTATTTTGGATATGTCTTCATTCTTAATTTTCAACTGATAATATTCGGACCGCAAGTCGATTTGAGAACACCTGAGCGCCTTGCAACTGGTCAAAAGATCATCAATTCTGGGAAGGGGATACTTATTTCGAATTGTCAACTTGTTCAATTCTCGATAATCAATACACAACCTCAGACTCCCATCCTTCTTCCTGACAAATAGTACCGGAGCACCCCATGGTGAAACACTCGGCCTGATGAATCCCTTATCGAGCAGATCCTGGAGTTGTTCCTTGAGTTCTTTCAATTCAGCTGGTGCCATTCTATAGGGAGCTTTAGACACAGGTTCTGCACTAGGTAAGAGATCAATAGAAAATTCCATCTCTCTATCAGGAGGTAATCCCGGCAATTCATCTGGAAATACATCCGGAAATTCTTTCACAATAGGAATATTTTCCAACCCTTTTCCTTCTTGCTAGAGATCCATAACATTGGCCAAATATCCTGCACAACCTTGCCTCAGCATCCGTTTAGCTTGCATAGCTGTAATCATTCTCGTAGGGGTGTTCCCTTCACTGCTAAAGAAACCAAAAGGTTCCTGACCTGGAGGGTAGAAAACTACTCTCTTCCCGAAACAATCTACTGTGGCATGATAAGAAGCTAGCCAATCCATTCCCAAAATGATATCAAACTCTTCCATTTCCAATACCATTATATCGGATGAAAATTCATGGTTTCCAATGCTGAGAGTGCAGGATGGACAAATCATGTTGACCATGATAATGCCCCCATTTGGAATGGATACTCCGATCTCGAAATTTAGAGGTACTGGTTCCATACCAGCCTTCTTAGCAAATCCAGTTGAGATAAAAGAGTGTGTTGCTCCGGAATCAAATAAAACACGGGCATATGAAGAGACTACTTTGATGGTACCTACCAGATAATTCTTACTTATAATTATTTGCACTCAATTAAATCAACTAAAAAAAAAAACTTGTGAAATTACCTGTCACCACAGCATTCGATGCCTGAGCATCTTGCTGAGTTAGAGCATACACACGAGCCTGGGTCTTCTGTTCTGGCGCTCACCAGATCCATAAGCTATAGGTTGTCCTTGGTTAAAAGCTGGTACATTTAAAGGAGGAGGTGCTGGCGGTCGCGGTGCATTCTGGAAGGTATACTGATTCCCAGGATTCTGAGAACGTGGGCAATTCATAGCTTTGTGGCCCTGCTGACCATAATTAAAACAAGCCCCAGAAAACCAACGACAATCCTGCTCTAGATGAAAACCTTGACATCTTCTGCAACGAAGACCATTACCCTGCTGAGGACCTGGATCTTGCCTTTGATTTCCCCTCTGTCTAGGTTTTTGCCAGAGTGTTGGTTCCCTCGCTGCCCATCAGGTCTGGATCTCTTCCTCAGCTGCCGTTCCCTCTCCTGTTGCATATTATCAACCTCTTGCTCTACAATTTTTGCTTTACTAACGACGTCCCGGTATGAGGCCAGCTGCATGGGTCTTACTCCAGCACGAATCCTGGGTTTAAGCCCTTTCTCAAATCTCCGTGCCTTGATATAGTCCGTGGCCACCAACTCCGGAGCAAAGCAGGATAGTTCAATAAACTTGGCTTCATATTGTGTCACGGTCAAGCCTCCTTGTATTAATCTGGTAAATTCACTCTCCTTCTCAAATCTGAGACTTTCAGGAAAATACATATCCAAAAACTCTTGGCGAAAAATATCCCAAGTTATCGGCTCTTCATTGCCATATTGTCTTCTGACAGCATCCCACCATTCCGAAGCTTCGCCTTGCAGTTGATAAGCTGCAAAGCGAACTTTTTCCCGATCCGTGCAGTCCATGCTGACAAAGACCTTCTCCATTTCTTTCAGCCACTTCAAGGATTCAGTAGGTTCAGTAGAACCCTCAAATGTAGGAGGCGCCAACTTCTTAAATTCAGTGATCCCCCGATCCATTTTAGATGACCGACCACCCCATTCCCCTGCTGCCTCAATTCCTGCACAAGTCCAGTTAGAGCCTGGATAAGACCTACCACCTGACCATCAGAATTGGCTGTCCTCATATCATGCTGCAGAGGAGGAGGACTAACTGCTCGACTCTCGCCCTGATCAGGTGATAGGCTACGAGTCATGTAAGCGTCGGCCGCCCGAGATGGACCCGCTGCCTGCGAAGTATCATGAGCTCGAGACGCATGATCATTTTGATTCGATGTCCTCATGGATCGGGTCCGAGCCATTAAACCTATAGCACAAATGTTAGTTAGTTAAATAATATGACCTTACTTAAACTTGCCCTAATTATCTCTACCCCGCTCTCACTATCTAAAACATTTTAGTTTCTGAGATAACCTGGCTCTGATACCACTAAATCTGTCGCGCCCCAAACCCAAGACCAGGGCCAGAAGTGCGACAGACGGCCGTATGTTCTGGGAATTCATTATTTTCCAGGAACATACCAGACCTGTACCAACCATTTCTTACAAAAAAAATGAGTACCAGGCATTATATTAATAAAGCAAAAGTAGGCAAGTAGATTCAATTGTCATAAAGCCAACCGTCATACATTTATCATGATCTAATTTCATAAAATAAAAAAAATGATAGTGTCCACTAGATCCTATGCCTCACTGATTGAATCCCTGGCCCACATGTTCCTCTGATCCTGAAAAAAAATGCAAGGAAAAAGAATGAGTTTCCCTTAAACTCAGTAAGTCATCACATGTCACAAATATAAATTTACCATGAATCTAGAGTAATTCCATACATAGGAGCAACCAAAATATATAAGCCATTTCCCATTATTAACCTTTTTATTTAGTTTTCTGACATCATACAAATTTTTAGGATGGCCATCCGAACACACTCACTTAGTCCCTCATACTATGGCCACGATCGGCCCGTGGCTCGCCCCAAAAGAGTCTAGACCCTGTGTCACATGCCGCACACCGGTCATGTGCCAGCGATAGCCCCGCTGGAAGCCCAAAAGGAATCTAGCTCTAAGTATCACACGAGGGACATGCTTCCCAGTATGGGCTAGAATAAAACAACAACTCCTGTGTCACATACCGCACGTCGGTCATGTGCCAGCGATAGCCCCGCTGGAGGCCCAAAAGGAGTCTAGATCCTCGTGTGATCATAGTCGAACTAGGGAGCAAATACAACCAACTCACCCCATGACTCGTTACATTTTAGCCTAAGGTTAAATTTCATAACGCATCAAGATATATGTATGTAGCATGAACATAAACAATAAAATTTATTAACAAATCAAGTAATGGGTTCACAGCATGCATGGCAAAATTTTATCGGTGAGTGATAACTTACCGTTTCACCAACTCAGCACTAATCCTGATTTTCCAAGGAGGATGACGATCCTGCATCATAATTTATTTTGTTTATTATTTAATATCATTAATTTAAAAAAAATAAAATAAATCCCTTGGGGCAACCCCAAACAATACTTTCCTTCTTGCCGGTACTGGGTTGGCCCATTCAAGATAAAAGGCCTAGCCCAACAGGGCATGGCTCAACCAAGTCCGGCCCAACGAGGCCCGGCCCAGCCAAGCCCAACCAGCCGGCCCGGCCCAGCCCGGCCCGGCCCAGCCAAGCTTGATCAAACCGAGCCCGCCTCCAACGGCCATGGCATTTACCCAAACCCATGGAAGCAGGGAGGATCGACGGCGATCCTCCCGTCCGACCATCACGGAGTTCTCGCCGGAGAAGGAAGAAGGTACGGCGACCCCTACGGTGGCCGTCCGACCGACAGCCGGCGAGCACTGAGCCGAAGACTGCCGCCTGCAACAGGACCTCTCGGCCGACCAAAATCCATCTCTCCCTCCCTCACTCTTCCCCCCCCCCCAAGCAAGCGAAGGGACGGTGGCAATCCCCGTGATCGGCCGCCCAAGACGGTTGCCGGAGAGGAGGAGTCCGGCGGTGGCTTTCTCACTGCCGGCCACAACCCATGGCTTCAACGGAGAGGAAGAATCAACCGGATTCTCCCCTCTGTCCAGCCGCACGAACACCCACTACCCATTCCAAGGAGGGAGGACTTACCGGCGAGGGCGGCTCCGATCGCACGACCTCCGGCGAAGAGCGTTCCGGCGAGGGCAGGGGCACTCGAAGAACCGTCGACGCTCCACCACAGGAAGATATTCCTGGATCAACAGAGGTAACCCCAGTCCCTATAAACCCGAGGAAGAATCCTTATCTCCCCCTTCTCTGGCGGCGTCGTCGGATTTGTCCGGATTTCTCGCCGGAAAATCCGATCTTCCGAACCCATAGAAATTTTGAATTGAAGTCGGCAAGGGCCACCGACTTCAACCCAAATCTAGCCCAAAAGAATCGGCCCTCACAAAAATAGACTAAAGAAACTGCTTAGAAAAGATTAAATTAAGGTTTCGAATTTCTCTATGAAAAAAAATCAATTATCCACCATCTCATCCTTTCAACCCCAAAGAATTAAATATTTAAAAACTACGAATCTTGCATGCAAATCATGGTTGTCAGATACAGCTGTCTCTTTTAGAAGAAGCCGTTCAAATCATTCAATCGGTGTCACCAGAATTCATGCCCTAGGACCATGTACCTCTTGAAACTCATGCTAGTTGGAAATTAAGTTGCATGGCTCATATTATGTTGAGCTTTCTTCCTATTGGTTAGGCAAAGAGTTTTTTAAAAAAAAAAACTTTTAACTAGGACCGAGATCAACCCACACACACACAAAAAAAAAAAAAAAAGGGACCGAGAAAAATCATGGTCTAAATTGGTGTAACGGCAAGTTGTCAGATATTTTATCTGAAATACAAGTTGCACTCTCTATTGATTTGGTCAAGTTAAATAAATATCGAGTTAAGATAGATCATCTGATTGGGTCAAATCATTTTAAGTCATCTGTGTCAAGTCAAGTTAGACTGAGCTGGATCAAGTCTAGTTAGAAATAAACTGCTCAAATAGAAATACCAGGTACTTCTATTCTTACCGTGTTCTGGGATTTTTAATTTCAAAATTATATAGGTTTTTAATATAATCTTTTGAAGTTGAAAGTAAAGATTTTTAAATATTGGTTTGCTCAAAAAAATAAAAAAGAAAAGAAAAGAAAGAAAGTTGATAAATCAAAATTTCAAATTGCGGAATTTTTTTTTAAAATTTTCAAAAGATTCCATTGCATGGTTAAACATCTTTTATCAAATATTAATTATAATTTTAAAATCATATAAGATCATAAAGTGTCCAGATACAAATAGAGCCCAATGCAACCTTAATATCTATCTCTTATTTCTCTAACTTGATTTCCCATTGCCAAGAACGGTTTCCTTCCGATTGCACTCTCCGGTCTCCTGTTGTTAATGAACTATAATTTGAAATTTAAAAATGACGTGATGTTCCGGTTAACATCCCTTCGAAATTCGAATAACTCCTCGTCGGAGACGTCGTCGTAAGTCTTCGAAATGGAAGGGAATTTCGAACCCTTCTTTCTCCACGCAACCTATCTCTTTTATAGGTTTTATACGGGTGAATTTATCTGTGTTGTTCCCCGTTCCTCCGGTCTCTTTTCGTCTCCTAGGCTAGGATTGAAGGGTCTCGGAGGGAGAGATGGGAGGAGGAGCAATGAGGATCGCTGCCAAGGCCGTCGTAGTCGGCGGCTACCAAACGGCCGTGGACGCGGTGGCGGCGGTCCGGAACGCTGCCAGTCCGTCCATCGCCTCCGACGCCGCCGCGGCGCCGGCGGCCGAGAGGGCGCCATCGGTCCCCGTCCTTTCGTGCGACAACGATCGGACAGTTGTGCCGGTAGTCTCCGGGATCCAGGTCCCGGCGTCGGAGATCGACGATTGGATGTTCGTCCGGGAGGAGGAGCTCCTCGATTCGCCGCATCCGGCGCCCAGGCTCGTGTTCGGGCCTGTCCCGACGCTAGAGGAGGCCAAGCCGGCGACCGCGGAACTCAAAGATGCCATCGAGAAGTGATCTCTAAGTTCCTTTTTCTTAATACCTTTTTCTCTACAGTTTGATTCGCAATAGTTCTTCTGACCCGCTTTCTTGATGCCTTTACTTCGCTATATTTAATTCATAATATTTCTTTTGACGATGTCTTCAAGATTCTCTAGGAACAATAAAATAACTCTAAAACATGTCCAATTTCAAAAGATTTGATTTTTCACATGGAAAAAAAAAAGGTTCTTTTCTTTTTGGCGGGGTGTTGCTGAAGACATTAATTTTCTTTTATTGGAACCTATGTAATCTTTTATATCCATCTTTCTGATATAATTTTGCAGTACAGTGTGGTATTCTTGAATGTGGTAATGATCACTCACGAGTGGATGATATAGAAATAACTTTTTGTTTAGAACCGCTCCGTGAAGTCCAAAGATGTGGAATTTAGGTTTCATAAAGGATTTTGGTTTTCCATCTATCCAGGAAAATATATTGCATTTAGTATATAATTACAAATGGGCTTATTCAACAGTTGTTTACGAGTACTTGGTGGAAGGTTGTTATTATTAGAATCTTTATTTCCCAGGGCAACAGGTTTGTCATTATTTGTTATTTCTGTGATCGATCCAGTTGTAAGGGTTTGTTCTATCCTCTGAAGAAGCTTTCTCTTCCCTCTGTACCACTTGAGAACTTGCTTACAGGGAATTATTGGAAATTTGATCTTTAGTTTAAAATTGGAATTGCATGGTACTACATAACATCAATGTAGGTTCTTAACCAGTTGTGTAGGTTCTTAACCACCCTGGTGAAGTACATACCTTCTTGTATATCTGGCTAGTTTCTAGAAACAGAGTTTTGAAATTCATTATTTGGTCAAATAAGGTATGAAGACTCATAAAGGTCGAGTTCAAACTTATCAAGTTAAAAAGTTGTCTTGTTTTACCAATCATGTTCAAATATTTGCTTAGTTCTTGTTATAGATAGAATTAGTAACTTTTAAAGTATTGTCTCTTTTTTTTTTCTTTTTCTTTTTTTATTGGGGGGGGTGCGGGGGGATTAAAATGCAATGCATTATTACCTTTGTTCTTGAGCAGCAAACTCCCTCATCACACTGTCATGTCAACCCCCCCAAAAACACATGGTTGCATCATGCGCACCCTTTTTCAGTTGAAAATATGGGTATTATTACTTATGTGTGTATTCATATGTGAATTCTTTTATTCAATTATTGTACAACAGATACTTGATACTTCATTCAAAATGAGAAAGGACCTTTACCGCTTGATATTGGTAAATTTAATTGGATGTCGTGTCAAGTTGCTAAATTTTACTTAATAATGATATTTTTTAGGGTATACTTCTCTTCTAGCACCGCTAGTGATTCCACAATGCGTGGTCTAGGAGCTATCCTACAAAATCCTGCATGCTTGGAAGGGTCAGAAACCAAAGGTTGCACCATGAGCAAAAATTCAACACGTTCCTCAACACCTAATCATATCATTCAGATGTTTTCCATGCTACAAGGAAACCCTGAAGTTCAGGTTCCAACTTTACTCATGCCTTCAATTTCTAGGATTTTTATGTTTTAGAGTTGCATTTTTTGCCTTAATGATTATTATAAAAATGCATCTCATCAATGAATATATTATTTCGTAAGATCACAGATACATAATTTGCAATTTGCTATCTAATATGGCCATTGATCAAATGCTCTGTGCAGGCATTGATCTCTGTTCTAGTATGTGCACATTTTACTTTGTCATTATGACTTTTCTGATTACTTGTTTTATTTCTCTCTCTCTCTCTTCAATATGTTAAAATCCTGGTTCGGTTATTAAAAATATCTCATGGAATTGTTATATATATATGTGTGTGTGTGTCTAAAACTAGCTCTAGTTTAATCAACTTCATTTTTTTCTACAAATATGAAACTAAGTATTAACAATAATTGATGAACATATGAAAATGATTTGAGAGATTTTTTAACAACATGGAGATTTTCAGCATAATGCAATAAAACATGAGATATTGGTCAGCTAGATCATGATAGGGGACTTGAAGGTACATAGCAGTAATGCTGCTTGGCTTTTGAGTATGATGCATGATAACATGGTTTCTCTGATGTGGGAGTGGAAAGTGAAATGAAGATTTATACTGGAGGATGACCGAATGGAGACCAACTTGGACATTCATTTCTTCTCCCTTTCATGACTCCGCAAACAAGATGGCATCCTATGCATATGTCACTGTAAACACCTCATTGTGATTTCACTAAAGAATAATTATCTTACTTCATTTCGCTTTCCAGTGTTCAATATTTTTTAACCCAAATGGTGTTATAGTTGTGAGAAATTTTCTAGCAGTCAAGTTAATTTGTGCGTTCAGAAGGCTTATAGTGTGGCCATAAAAGTAATCTCATGCACCCTATACGCTATCGCAAATCCCATTTTTGTGTTATATGAAAGGTGTGCTTTATGAGTCAAGATATGATTCATCAATTTGGAGGATATTTATGACTTATTGAGCTAATGTCAAACCCCTGACAGTTGTTGCCAAATTCGTGGTTGGGAATTATGTGTAAAACCTGTGAAGCCTATTAATGGTGGAAACCTACCTATTTGTTGCATGTTTCATCTTGTATTATAAGAGAGAAACTCTCATACAGTTTAAAATTGCCCTTATTACATAAATAGTCAGGAAATTGCAACTATGATGTAATAAAAATATGGACCATTTTTGTGTGAGTGAATGGAATGGTAGCTGATTTGGTGGGGACTTGTTGAAGTGGTATATCCAGAAAATTGGTGAAACTGGTAAAGCTCTATATGCAGTTGCGGCATTCTTTTTAACAGGAGCATTAACTTATGGATTTAAGTGGGCAAAAATAAAAAGGTGCATGAGGTTAGTTATATTTGTTTGAGACAGTCATTTAGATGGAGTTATGCTGTCATCAATTACTAATGATGAAAGATCAAGCAACTAGGACCCTATATAAGCCTTTTTGCCATTGTTCCCTACATAATCATGAAAATATGGTTTCACATAATCATGTCCATTTGGCTCTAATCTTCAATTATCTCATGTTATTAAATTAAATTAAAGTCTTGATGCTAATTGGGTTCTACTGGTAATCCTGAAATTCTCCTTGTATCACGAGGTCTTTGTTTTTCTGTGTTCTAATATATTTTACTTGTTATTCATCATATCTTAGCAAGGGATCTCTTCATTTTCCAACTGTCTTGGTCTGCTTGCAGAATGTTGTTGCTTCAATTGCCTGTGATGAAAATGTCTGGAATGCTGTGATGAACAATCCTAAAGTTAAACAGTTCTACGAGACTCAACAATCCAGTAAGCTGCATTCTATCTGGTTAATATTCATATGTTCTGTTTCAGTTGATTACATTTATAGGTGATCTGAAATCTATCTATATGTAGTTTCCCCTGCAGCAGTTCTCCCTTCCGAAACAGTTGTAGATTCTCCAGAAAGCTCTGAAGCTCATCCTTCACAGGACTCTTCTCAAAGCTCAATGACTAGGTTCATGGATTATTTGCAGAACTTCAAACTGAAGGTGGCAATGATGGTAGCCAATCTATCTGATTTCTTTCAAGATTATATGGGCACCTCAACTGGGGGTTATAGCTCCATGGGCACTGGGACTTGCCACGCTGACTTGGTTCAAAAATCATTTGTTGCATTGGCAATTGCAACGATTTTGGTGATTCTGCTTAAGCGAGGATAGATCAAAACAATACTGTTGGCAATATATTTTTTTTTTGAGAGAGAGGGTGGGGGTTGAGCGGAGCTCTTACTGCTACTCATTTGATCTTGATCTTTTGCTTAGCTTAGCTTTCATGTCTTTAGGTTTGCTATTTGAGTAGGTACATGGAAGATTTTGTGTGGTTTGTATAGTTTTAGATCGTATGTGTGCTTAATATTATGTGTGGTTTACATAGTTCTAGGTCGTATGTGTGCTTAATATTACCAAGGTTGGATATCATGTTGGAAGGGTGGTCCTTACAAGGTAACATGCCTATCTATCACACACATAGGTCCCGTGGTTCATCAATTTTATGATTCATTCAACAACAATTCCTATTTAAAGCTAAAATGTTTGGTGATTTGTCAAGAAATATGTATCAATAAATATCCACGAACCGCAGCACTTTTACTAGGGCTGGAAATGGGCTGGCTCAAAAGCCCATTGTCTGAAACTGGACTGGGCCAGTTCAATAAACTTCGGACCGGTCTGAAATCGGTTCAGGTTTCGGATCAAATTTTAAGCATGTTGAACTAATCTTGGGGTTGTAAAATAGAGCCTTTAATTTTTGGATCAAAAAAATGTCCAGATTCGGTTCAAAATTTTTTAAAATATAATTTTTAGGCAGGTCCAATAAATTTTGGGCTGGTCCATTTTCAGCCCTAACTTTCACTTACACACCAATAATACTTATTATATATGGAGTTTGAGGAACGACTAACATTTAGGCCCTGTTTGGACGTCATCTTGGATGCCCAGGACTAGTTCTCCATTTTGTTTTGGAGACTTCATGGACCAGAGTTCCGTTCGTCAAACCTAGGATGATAATAGGACGACACTGCTCGACTAACGATATGAAATGATGGTGTGATGTATCGAGCCAGATGCTTTAACGATATGCCTATAAATATATGGGGACTCCATGGACCAGAGTTCCGTTCGTCCAAACAGGATCGTAAACCTAGGATAATATAACAGGTACTGCTTTGATGTGATGTATCGAGCCAAATTAAGTATTGCCTATAAATATATGAAAAATATCGAAGCATTCTACTAGAATGATGCAGCATTGCTTCATAAAGCACCCACCGCACATCTACCCTAAACAATAACGAGATCCTGCCTGCTACGCCAGAGCAAGCTTGCTACTTGAAGAAAGAAAATGCTATGACTTTGTCAGAAGACTAATATTCAGTCAGGGATGGACGAAAAACTTCTGCACCAATGCCTCATAAATTTTCTCAACATGGTCTGGATCACAACATGGGCAAGGCAAAAGAAACGTTCTTGACAAAGGAATGTCTAACCGGTATGCACACAAGTAGCTTCTTACATCATGAATCAACATGTGAGGATGAATTAGGGTGAACAAGTACATAATTTGCAGAAACTCTTTGATGGAACCCCTTCAATACGCCGGATGAAGTTTTCCCTTCCTCTTCTGCTGCCGCAGTCACTAGAATGACTTTCAATTTGATCATTTGAATTTGTCAATAAAATCAAGGTTCCCTTAAGAAGACCTGAAATGAAAGATCCAATTTACGATTATGCTGCCATACATGACATATAACTACTCGCATATAACCGAACATAAATGCGATTGACAATTCTTTAACAAATTAGATGGTACAATTTTGTGCTCCATAAGAATTCAGTTCAATTTCCTATCAATTCTTTCTGGAATTTCTGTACCGAGTCAGCTAAAAATCTAGAATTAGGGTTATTGACCTCTTTTGATTTCATTATCACATTAAATTGCCCTTCCTATTGAAATTTCAGAACATTTGCCAGAGAAGTATCCGAGCATGCCAGTACACCCAGAAATGCTACAGTTGATTGTTGAAAGGATCCCGTTAACCGAGAAATCCTTGTAAAATTTTCAATTATTTCTCTCGTCTTTCATATTAAACTAGTGGAATACTGCAAAGACATGCTTATGGCACCACTTGTGATAGGCTGATCACAGGTGAGCCCAGTTAAATCAGATGTGGTAAGGGAACTTGCATGGCATGCAAGAGAAAGAGGCATGGCCGTCATGCATAGCTGACAAGGTGTGGCAACCTCCTACTACTCTTATTGATACTTACAGATAAAAGAAACTGAAATACTCTATCTTGATTTCCAAGAGAAAACATTACCGCATAATGTTATAGTCAGTACAGATCTTGGGATATTCCAGATATGATATTGCTTCAAACATTTATACAGCTCTGAAATCTAAATGTCAGGTAACAAAATATGATGTGCTCTAGTCAAACAACGAAAAACACAGTTCGGTTTCTTTAAAAACTGTTCGACTGTGCATGAGCACAGAACTCAAGGAAATAAACAACAAACATACCTCAGCTCATACCAAAGATCTCTGCTGGGGGATCATAGATATTTCTTTCCGGGAACAACTCCTCAAAATCTTGTTTCACTTTATTCCTCAGCAGAGGGTGTGGTAGAAGACCCTTCAACAAAATTCTGAAGGGCAATTCTTTTGGAGGGTCAGGGGACTTCTTCATGTCCTCATAGACATTCATTGCATCTGCTGGTGATCCATGTCTCAGGAATCCCCTGATTACTTCAGCATATGTCTGTGAATCAGGGAACAGCTCCTCTTTCCTCATGCTCTCCCACACTTGCATGACCTCTTCCATTCTTTTACTCTTTGCCAAAGCAATAATCAAATCCTTGTACGTAAACACATCTGGCTTATACCAGACCTCCTTTTGTATGATCCTGAACATCTGGAAAGGAAAAAAAAGAACAAGCAAAAACGTACTCAAAATGATGAATTCCGCAGAGGCAATTCAAAGAAACAAGGAAGTCTTTTATAGACCAAAAATAGAAATTTTCAACACAATGAACTACAACTAGGCATACAAGAATGGGCCTCTAATCTTCTTACAGTACGATGGGTCAAGGAAAAGAATATGAGCCAACAAATACTTAAAAAGCTCATATGAAGAACTAGATGAAAATTTTAGCTCCGGCGAAAGTAATATACTGCAACTTAAATCCATTGAATCTGCCATGAAACTCACAAAGAACATGAATGAAAGCCCACAGACTAAAGAAAACCAGAAGCACAAAACAAGGATTTTAGGCAGTATATCTAAAGCTGGGAGGAGTAGGCTCACCTCCGGTGATGAAGATTTCTTATTTTTTGAAATTCATATTTCAAATTTGCGGGGAGTGGATTTGAATTTTGAATTTCTAAGTTTGTTGAGTTGTTGGGGCTCGTTTTTACATCCATTATCTTTTGTACTTTCTCTTTCTTAATAAATTTGGATGGGTGTTCCGTCCCTAATCATTAAAAAAATAAAAAAAAAAGTCTTAAGCTGGGATATATGATCGACAAACAGGAAGACCTTCGGCTGCCCAGGAAACAGCACAAGGGGATTTTTCGAACCCTAAATTCCTTTTCCTACGAAGGATAAGGATGAGTTTTCCTCTCCTAACCAGGTCAACGAAAACTAGGTAATGACCCTGTTTGTGAACCTGGCTACAGAGAAAAACTATCTAAAATGAATCATCTTGAGAAATGCCTTCCCATTCCTCCTCCTTTTTCCTACCTCCCAATCTCTCAATTTCAACCTCTCTCTCTCTCTCTCTCTTGCCTCTAGCATGTCTTGTGCCCCTTTCGAGTACCAACAAAAAACGAGTGATCATCAAAACTCCACTAGAAATACATCAAATCTTGAGTATGATCATTATGGGAACCACTTGGTCCACAATTTTCTTAAAAAGAAGCCCAAGTGAAATTGGGAATTTAGAATCATGAAATATTCATTTTTTTAAAGAGATTACTTAAAGCTTAACACGTGATGAACTCATTTTTTGGAGCTGCAGAATATAGAATGATCATTCCCAAAAAAGGCCAACTCCTCGAAAATTATAATCTAATCACACTCCCATTTTCTTTCACAAAATCTCGTAGCAAAGTCTAATCTTTAACATCAAAGTCCCGCTCATGTTCCATCTTTTCTACAACATAAATACATTCAAACCCGTCAAAATACCAAAAACCCAGACCAAGAACGGAAACAACATTTAATTCCCAGCAAAGAGATCGTACCTTGAGCGCCAAATGCACCTCCTCCTGGCGTTGAAGCTCATTGAGAACGGCGATCTTGTCCATCTTGAGAAGCCTCAATACGTGGGAGTTGACGAACTTCTCGAGTTTCTCCTCATCGTCCTTAACCCTCTTGAGACCCAGGATGACGAAAAGGGCCTCCTTTCCTATCAGCTTCTTCCCCCTCCAAAGGGGCCCTCGCGGCCTCCCGTCGTGGTAGAGGCGCCTGATCTCAAAATTTGGTTCGCTCGGATGGGGTTCTCTGATCTGGGCTTGGGGATGGAAAAGAGGCGAAGATTGATGCGAGGATTTTGCAAGGATTCGAATGATCGATGGAGAGAAATTGGGGATTTTTGCTCTGGAGAGCGCCCGGATCGCCATTGAAGGAGAGGGTAAAACCTCTCGCCTCCCCGCTAAAACCCTAGAAAAACATTGGCCTCTCGATCTCCTTGCAGCCCGGTTCGATATCCACCAATCGTAAAATTATCGGATTGGATTGAGTGAGTTCTTAAGTTAAATCGCATCGGTCTCAGAGTCCGAATCCGCCTTGCGGTGACATCATCGTCCTTGCTTGCCAACGAACATCACGGTTTTCATATCGGCCGAGATATCGGTTTATGTCCATGTCGTCCGCTTTTCACTACGAGATATCAAATATATCAATCCCACGAATCTTGATCAATGCAAATCAATAAATCCAATAGGTCCGTCGTGATGATTTGAACATTTGGGCGAGACATTTTGATTGACTTTTCGCCCTTTTGAGGCAGGGAGGAAAGCACTTTTATAGGTATCCTGGCCCAATTTTATATGGGAGACTTTTGGGTAGTCTATTTGTAATTAATTATGCCTCCCTTATTTTGTTTTGAGCTTTTGTTGTTGGCTACTGTAATAATCTTTTATTTGGTTGGTCTCTATTATTTTCCATAAACAGTTTTTTAGTTATTTTTTAATAAAGCTGCGATTTTATCTCAAAAAATGAGAATAACAACGCTCAACATTTAAAATCTCGATAAAAAAGAAATTATCATTGAAAAAAATTATCGTCTATATTTATACATCGACTGTCACAAAATACTCTTTCCTTTTTTGGATGAGCTTGATATGATAAGATCTTACTAGCATTTCAAAATCGCATAGGATTATCTAAAAAAAAAAAAAATCATAAATAATTGCCTATATTTCAAGAACTTTATTTTCTCTCTACTTCTCATATCACTCGGCAATGGAGTCCCAAGACCAATTTACTATTCTTCTGATATAAAATTTCCGTATTATAATTGAAATTGCATGGCAATGAAGAAGAGAATACTATAATGTAGTTTCTTTTTATATTTCGAAATAGGAGTTCATAGGCGATGAGTTTTGTTACATGAATAGCCCGCTTCTAGAAAAACCTAACAACCCCAAAAGTAGAAACGCCTGGTGGATATAAGACTCCATTTCAGATTACTTGGTCCAACCGTCACCATTTTTTATAAATTTGATAATCTCTCACATTCCCGTCGCGTGGCTGCTTGGGTCATCAAACTTCTTCTTCTAGACGCCCATTGAATTGCTCAAGGCGATGACAGGCTTTATTCTCCCAGTGTTAAAATTGCATGCACCGAGAGCATTTTCTCAATTAATGAACCACGTCTGACATTAATATGCATCACGGAGCATGATGCTGGGTCAAAATAGGTCGAGTGACGTAAGACCCGGGCCCAAGCCCATTTATCCGATCCGGACCGAATCAATGCGGGACACGCGGGGCCCGCATGCAGTGGATCCGTGACGTGCAACTCAAAATGAAAAAAAAAATTAAAAATAAAAAAAAAAAAAAAAAAAAAATTGGAGATCGGCATGTGGGAAGGGAGAGCAGTACCGTTCGCTCTCTATTTTTCCTCTCTGGCGGCTGACACCCAAAATTCATATTTCTTCCTCTGTTTTTTTTTACCTTTCATCTCTCTCATGCTTCCGATGTTGATCCCTCTTTCTCTTATTGATTTCTTTTTACTCTCTCTCACGAGCTTTCAAATTCTCTCTCTTCTTTCCAAAGATAATCGATGTCCCATGTTGCCATCTATGTTTCTTCTTTTCTTTTTTTTAAACTTGGAAAAAAAATAAAATAAATTCAAAGTTTGAGCATCGATTTATTGAAGCAAGTATCAAGGTAAGACCATATCTATTTCTTTTAAGTTAATTTTCGTACTTTATGATTAATCCGGATGGTTTAAGAAAAAAAAAGGGCACCGTGAATGATGAAATTTAAAAAAGATAAATTAAAAAAGAATTTAAAAAAAAAAGGAAATACTTTATAAAATGGATACTAATCTAGGATATTCTATTTTAATTTAGAATTTTTAACTTTTAATGGTCAAATATTTTGATCTAAAATACTAACGGTAAGTTGTTAACTCATTATTCAATTCATTTGCAAAGTTTAGAATTTTTTAGTATTATTTGCTGAGATAAATAAATATTAGAAGACTATTATACAAGGAAAAGGCAATGAGCCATAAGCTAAGTTTTAGAGTTTTTAAAAAATTATATGAATTAATATGAAACAACATCATCATGATGATTTTAAAGTTATGCATATTTGGGATTAATAGGTCTAGAACTATTCCTGGTCAAATCAATTATAAACACTTTGTTAGAATACTTTGGAATTATTGTAGCCCAATACTTTGAAAATAGTATGATTTATTAAACTGTGAAAAATTAAGTCATTGTTATTTAGACTACAAAAGAGGATGATTTCTGGGTTTGATAGTACTGGATATTGATTTGAAGTTAACCACATATTCTACTCATGTAGCAAGCTGAGTTGGCATGTTGAATGTATTTTACTATATATTGGAGGAGGTAAAGATTTTTAATCATAATCATGTGCATCATTAAGAATGTTTAGTTTCATATGTTGGAAATTAATTATGGGCATTCTATACTTCATAAATTACAAGCTTTGATTCTATAATTCTAAATTATCCTCCCCTACATAAATGTAGCACAAAATAATAAATTATAAAATGATATTACTGATAAAAAAAAAGAGTAAATATTTATAATGGTTTAAAATGAAGGTATATGGACTAGTCATAATATTAATATAGCCTTGCCATAGGCTGGATCTTAGTATATATATTAAATATGGCCCCACCGCATGCAGGAACGTGAGGTGTGTGCATGTGTGTGTATATATATTTGAGTATGGCTTCTCTATAAGCAAAAATACGATATGTATTTAAGCATGGCTATCCATGAATAGGAATGTGACCGTGAACGGTCCAAATGCAAGAAAAGTCAGATCCAACCCATAATAAAACATGTTATGATAGTAATATCGATAAGGAATGTAATAAAGAAAATAATATTAATAATGATATTGATGATAGTAGCTTAATAATTATGCTAAGAAACTGTAATAAGACGTGCAATAAACACATCAGAACTGATATTTGATAAAATATAGTATATATTTAAATTATTTACAACTTAACAACTATATTGATATCCTTGTTGAGATAGTTATATGAATACTCGAATATTGATTGTTGAGATATGAATTAGTATTTTCTTAATATATATATTTATTAAGTAATTGATATCATCTTTTATACTTCTATACGTGCTTAAAAAATTTTACTAAATTATTAGCTCATATTATCATTTGCATTTTCTTTTCAAAGCTACAAAATATCTAGTTAAATTAGTCAAGTTAAAATTTTTAGCGAGATTGCAACAATAATCCGTAGTTCATATTGGATGTACCTTATCTGCATATTTTAGATAACTTTAATTTTCAGTAAAGAATAAAATGTGATTTACTTAGGCTGCTAATTTTTAATATTAAAATTTTAATTCAAATTATCAGTCTTATATATAATGAAAAATTATATATGAGGGAAATATATGACTATGTCACGTGATTGATTCAAGTGCAGTATGCGGAACGTGACTCAAGTGAACTATGGAAGATATGTATAGTGCAACAAAATCCCCTCCAAATATCAAATTAAATTAGTTGGAAAAACTAATCCGGTTTTCAAATTTTATTTTGAGGGAAAAAGTTTCTCTCCGAGTAATTTGCTTTTGTGGGTACCGGTTATTAAGAACGGTACCTTCCAACGAAACGGTTAGCAAAAAATTGGTACAGCATGCCATGGTATCTTCTAAGATTATGAATGGATCGAATCAGTTCATGAGTGATCTCAATCAATTTGATTTTGTAATTGGATCTTAATATCAGATTCAGATCTAATTCACTAAAAATCAGGTTGAATCAGACGAGGCTCGCTATTAAAATTTTCAATCCAACGGATCACTCAAATTAGATCGGATCCATAAATAATCTAATTCTAATCTAAAAAATTTATATCTAAATATAATCCAAATAAAATATAGATAACTATATTTTAATTATTACATAACCAATTATTATTAACTATAAAATAAATAATAAATAATATTATTTTTAAAATAATTTAAGATATAATAATAATTATAAATCTATTTTTATATTAAAATATTATATAAATTTTAAATCATAATTTAAATGTTTCGATAGATATGAACTTAACAATATTAATATATTCAAGTCAAGTCGAATCCGATTATATTCAAATTTAATAAATTCAGATCTAATCTAAAAATAAAATAAATGTAATTTTAAGATCTAATCCAATTTATGAATTTATAAAAATAAATTAAATTAGATCTAAATAAATCATGAATCATCCTATCTATTTTCTGTTTTCTCTCTCTCATCGAAAGTACAATACGTTTTAAAGTTTCGTCACCGTCGTGTTGGAATCACTCACATACCCGAACATGTTGTAATAAAAAAAAAAAAGTACATAACCACTGACGAGTGGTGCAGTTGGTTATGAAACTTTTCTTACACCCAACTAGCAAGGATTCGAATCTTGGTTTAGACATATTTCGACGTGAAAGTCCGGAAATAAAATAAAAAATAAAAAATTAGTTCAAAAATAATCAAAAAAAAGAAAATTTAATAAAATAATCTTGGAGTCTCTATTGGTTGGTAACAACGAAAAATTAGGAATATATATAATAAATTCTGTTCACTCGGTGATAAAAAAATCAATATGTGCTATGAGATTGGGGGACCGTCGGAAAATGACCACGTCTAGGATCTAACTCCTTCCTTTTTTATTTTATTAATAAAAAAAAAAAAAGTACACGGAAGCAACGGAGACTGTAGGTGCCGTATGGCACTTTGATCGTGCGCGCTGAGCTAGTTTTGCTTTATTGCGGTAGACTTGGACCGGAAAAAGACGAAAAAGGTCACGTCCAACTGTACGGACCCCAATCCTCTAATGACCGGTGAATGGTGCTGCTTCGTCTTTTGACCGAGTATTTTATATAAAATAATGTATATTATAACAGCCTTTAGATAGCCAATACAAAGTATATGAAAAGCAATGATGTTGATTAATTGCGAGACCAACTGGCCGTTCATGATTTTTTTTTTTTCTTTTCTTTTTAAAGTGTCTTCAACTCACTATGTTAACCACGTAAACTGTATGCCAAAGATAGGGAGTTAGTAATAAAAGATGTGTCAATGACAGAGTAATCTAAAAATGTTAGATATTGGCGAACTGAGAGTCCAACCTAAGCATAAATGGGAGCTCCATGTTTGCCCCTCTTTAATTTCGAAAAATAGAAAAAATATAGCGTTAGCACATGTAATAGAATTCCTTTCTTGTTGGAATATAATGAGATCCTTTGGATTTTGGAGTTACCGTGATGGCTGTTATGTTTTTCGGTAGCAGTAATGGTTTATTATATTAAGATGAAAGAGAGGATATAGGAGGAGAAAAAAAGTTTGCAAAATAATAGAACAGATGCATTGACCCACCCACAAAATGACAAGTCAACCAGGAGAATCAAGGTGTGGATCAAGGATGATATGATTAGAATTCTTGGTGCTTTGATAAAGTGATGTGTTTCTAGTGCAAATAGTTGATTGTTCTCGATTGCCACATAAGACCAAAGTAAATGAAATTGGAGGAGAATGACACCAGCTTATGCAGTGATTTTTATATTACTTTAACCCTGATGAAGTGGTATATGACAAATTTTACTTGCATAGCACTTAAACAATTGATGTCCTTCACTATTCATCTAGCTCTTAGGTTTTTACTATTATACTTTTTTGAATTCAAGACAATTATTTATGGGGGTTTGGTCTTTCTTTCTATTCCAACTAGAATCTTGGACCGTCGCAATGTTGACTCCGCAATAAATTCTATCTAGGGGATGAAATTATCTGTCGACGTGGCTTCTGCATTCAACTGCCTTCGTCATGCCACAGGCCATCGTGATCTGAAACATGGAGAAGGCTACTACCCTTGTTTTAAAAATTAAAAAGAAAAAATAAACAAAATATCCTAATGAATAACATAACATATCCATTGCTGAAAAAGATTAAACATTAAACATATGACTACAGCCAAGAGTTCCAAACAATTCCGTTTTCTTTCCTCATTTGGGCCTGGCACAAGTGCTTTCTCTGATGATTTTTTTTTTTTTTTTTTCCTTGATGGAATTATCTAACGATTTTCTAAGACAAGCTGTGCTATTATCATAATCGTCTATAACCATGTAATCAAAGTCAAATCAGAGGGCTTTGTGTTTTTCCTTTTGAAAGGAGAGCAGATGACGTCACAGAAAAATCAATCGCCCAAGAAGAACAAGAGCCTTGGATGGACAAATGAGAAAAGGCCTTAGATGCACCCAGGCCTAATAACTTTTTTCCTCCAGAAAAGAGAAAAGAACATATTATCCACGAAGGCAGGCACCGGACAACCCGCAATCGCATCCTCGACGACTTCGATGGATGCAGGAAGTTCCGGCGAAGCGCGGCCAGCAGGGAAACGGTAGAGAACCAGAACGGCGAACGACGACGAGACAGCCACCGACGTCAGAAATTCCACGTAAAGCGGCGGCGTACGGGCGCCGGCGAGCGTTCCGTACAAGAGGAGCATGCCGGCAGTGAAAGCAAGCAGACTGAAAAGAACAGACGCCGTCGACCTCAGATCGAGATCGCCGGACGGCGGATCTGCGAGCATGAATCCTCCAGCAGAGACGGATAAGATGGAAACGAGATCGCGGAGGCTGAGCGCCGGGCGTGCGGCGATAGGGAGTTCTCGACGTCGGTTGTGTGGCATGGCTCTCTCCTCTTGCGTCTCCCCTAGCTCTAGCCAGAAATTAATTGGAGAGGGCGAAAGGCGAAGAAGAAGCAAGATCTCTCCTCTTGCCTCTCGCCCTAGCTCAATTAATTAGAGAGAACGAAGGGCGCGGAAGAAGAAACCATGTTTAGGCCTTATATAGTGATTTGCACAATAATATCATTATTATATCATGATATTATCGGGTATTTAAGATAACGGCCGTTATAACGTTAAAACGGCCGGTTTAGGCTCCACTTCCGTCTTCAGAAAATAAATAATGGCTATCAAAATATATTATTTATATTTTTTTCAATAAAATAACTTTTGTAAAAATAATTTTCTGCAAGTTTTAATTTTAAAATTTTCCATTCATAAAGAAGCCTGTAATTTAAAAATATTTTTTTAATAAAATAAATAATGATTTGCACAATAATATCATTATTATATATTATAATATTAATATAACAGGCATTATAATATTTTTTATATTAATATTAAATCATTTTAATAAGCAAAAAAAGAGAAATAATGGTTGCTATGTCCTCTCTAACAAGCAATAGCTATTATCATGTAAATCCAAGAGTAACAACATAATGTCGTCGTTCGAGCGACACGATAGTACTCGAGTCGGGAACCATTTTTAGTTTTTTTTTAAACAAAAATATTTTTTTAATAATAAAGCACCTTTAGTTAATCCAGCCAGTCTGAACACGTAGAATTCCGGGGAACAACAAAGAGTTATTCCAAGGTATATTCTCTGAATGCAAATCGTCGGTCCAATTAGCCAAAAGCTTGACCGCGTCCATCATCCTTCACCTTAAGTCATGTGTTTTCCAGCAACTGATGCAGGTCATTGACTCCTTGTCATTCCCAATCTGCATAGCTCCTGATGAAGTGGGGTAAGCCTTCACATTACGGTGATAACTTTATAGTGATTTTTTGATTATACAAAGAAAAAAGTTTTCAAGGCGGGCCTTGCGTTACTTGGAGGCCTAATATGAGTGACAAGGTACCCGATGACAAGGGAGCCCCTTTAAAGAAGATAATTATAACCTAATATTCATGGAAGGCTGGCAGCGTATGATGGTATAGATGGAAGACCGATCTATTTTCATATCACATGTTTTTTAACAATTTGGACCATGCCTAGCAATCCCGCATGACGTAGGAGGTGGAATTTTTTTAATGCTCCAAATTCTTTTATTTAGTGAACCTAGATGAAAGCTTGTTATGGCACCCAATACAGTACAGACACCTTCCATTGCATTTGTGACTTTTGTTTTAATATAATCTTATCTATACCTCTAGTTCTCTTCTTTTCTAATCTTCTAGAAGATCTTAGATTAAGCTTAAAAGACAGCACTTTGCATCCGATATCAACTTTTATCCATTAGATAACTCCAAAAAGTTGTTCACTATGTATGGGCACCTAGCTATGATGCCAACATAAAATCCACTCCATAAACCAATATTTTCAGCACTAAAATACTTAGAATGTTCCTAAGCTAAGCTTCTTAATTTGATCCATAATATCATCCTCAACTTTTGTGAACACCTTTATAGCTTCCCATACCTTGATTTTAAATTAGTATCCTGAAAACTTTATTTGGAAGTTTTTGAAAAAGTACCCCTCGCATTTTCTATATTCCACTGAAGGATTTGTATTGCTTCTTCCGATCCCTTTTGTTGATATGACACAACTACTAAACCTTCTACAATTCCAATTATTTCCTTGAGTCTCCGAAAGCTATAAGTCCAACTACCACCATTTTCAGATTCTGTTAAAAAAGATAACTGGTATTCATGATATAGCAGCTTTCGTAGTGAGGGAGAGAGTGCAATTCTTCTTTTGGAATAAGCAAATATTCAAGATATATCATATAAGACAGAGAGCTTATAAACCAAAACTATACAAAAAAAAAATGAAAGAAAAGAAGGAATAATGTTTTTACCAATTCATGTGATCATAACTACAAATATAGAGATAAAATCAATAACATATTTTAGCACATTCTAAGCAAAACATCAATCAAATATGGCATATAACATCCAAAACTCGAAACAAGCATAACATTCAAAGTTTCAATTCTACCATTTCTCATTATTCTCATTATTTTTTTTTCAATCATAGAATATAATTTTGACAAGAATTTTGGAAATTTAACCAACCACATATTAAGTTATTTCATGTTTAGATATTCTAAGAAAATAATTATCTATAAGAAATTTAAAAATTAATTAAAGGAATAAAATACAAATGGAGATACACATACATGAATTAAAAGAAATGATGGCGTACATTGATCAAGATAATATAGAATATCTATATGTATAAAATAGAATGGTTGGTACCAGAGATGATGTACTATGGCTACAAAGGAGCTAGATGTTCTTGAGCATGGTGAAAGCTAAGAAAATAGACCCCTATAAGTCAGAGTGATCTTGGTTCCAAAGACAGTAGATATCAACGAGAAGGGTACCAATGATATTTCTCCGAAAGATGACAAGGTCAAAAACACAGCAAGGCTTGGCCTCACAGCCAATGCCAAGTAAGGAGGGCTCACCGGAAAGCCAAGCAAAAAGGATGGAGAGGCCAAGCAAGAAGGAGGGCCTGCTTGGTCTTCCATGATCCAACGAAGATTAGGTAATGCTCAGCGAAAAAAAATTCTAATGAAGTGCTCAACTGGTAAAGGCCACTGACATATAAAACTTCAAAATGATTTGTAAGAAGTGCCATGGCATGGGCTATACAAATATTATGAAGCTTACCCAAAGCATTTACAAGACACGGCATGGGCCAACTATTCCACATAATAGTTATAAGGTAAAAGCCGAAACACTGGACGATGGAACACAACTAATGGACCTGCACAATAATCCAAAACAAGAAGCCTCGACATGGGCTATACAAACAAAAGTATATAACAATTCTTCATGACAATTAATAAGAGAAACCACAATAAAGGTTACATTTAACTAAATTAAACATAGGCCACACCATGGGCCATATGAGAGCAAGTATATATAAAAATTTCACAACATGATACAAAAAACCATGGACGTCTAATACTTTACAATAATCTACAAGAAAAGCCATGACATGGGCTATACAAATACAAAAAAGTTTAACCACAACATTTTATAAGCCACGAAATGGGCCAATAATGCCGTACAACGGTTGAAAGAAATGCCAAACATGGAGAAAAAAAAAAAGTAACAGAAGTAAATACTGGACCTGCACGGTAATTCAGAACAAGAAGCCTCAATATAAGCTCTACAAATACAAGTATATAACAATTCTTCATGACAATTTATTAAACAACAATATGCACAACGAATAATATGTACATAACAAGTTTAGCCAAATTATATATATAAGCTACAAACATGAACCATGTGAAAGCAAGTATATAACAATTCCATATAACAATACAAAAACTTCAACTGACACGTAATTCTTCAAAATGATTTATAAGAAAAGACAGAACATGGGCTATACAAATATTAACAAGTTCAACCAAAATATTACAAGCCATGAGATGAAGGAACACAAGTACCCTGTACAATAATCCAAAACAAGAAGCCTTGACATGGACTACATAAAAACAAGCACTTAACAATTCTACATAACAATTTATAAGGAAAACCACAATATGGCCATTAAAATCAAGCATAAAATAAGTTCATCCAAATAATATATAAGCCTCGACATGGGCTATATGAGCACGAGCATATAATAATTCCTCATAACAATTTCTAAGAAAAACCATAATATAGGCTAGAAAGCATTAACAAGTTTAACCAAACTATATATAGCTATGACATAGGCCACGTGAAAGCAAGTATATATCAGCATAACTAAAAAAAAAAAAATCCACCGGCCCACAAACCTCCTCAATTATTTGCAAAGTGCCACAACATGGGCTATACAAATATCATCTAGTTTAGCCAAAACATTGACAGGCCATGACATGGGTCAATGATTCCACATAATAGCTTACAAAATGAAAGGCCAACCCCAAAAATGGAACACAAGTAATGGACCTTGCACAATAAGCCTCAACAAGGGCTGTATGAGCAAAAGTAATAACAATTCTTCATAACAATTTATAAGAAGAACTGCAATATGGGCTACATTTAACTAAATTAAATATAAGCCACGACATGGGCCATATGGCCATATGAGAGCAAGTATATAACAATTCCACAAAATGATACAAAATTCACTGACATCTAAATACTTTACAACAATTTAAAAGAAAAGCCATGACATGGGCTGCACAAATATTAAAAAGTTTAAGCAAAACATTCATAAGCCACGACATGGGCCAATAATTCCATATAATGGTTTAAAGAAATGGCAAAACATGGAAAAAAGTAACATAAATAAATAATGGACCTGCAAATTAATTCAAAACAAAAAGTCTCAACATGGGCTCTACAAACACAAGCATATAAGAATTCTTCATGATGATTGATAAGAAAAACAACAATATGCTCAACAAAAAATATGTACATAACAAGTTTAACCAAATTATATATATAAGCCATGACATGGGCCATGTGAAAGCAAGCATATAACAGTTACAAAATGATATAAAAACTCCACAAACATATAATCCTTTACAAGGATGGGCCATACAAATATTAACAAAGTTAACCAAAGCATTTACAAGCCACACATGGGCCAATAACTTCACATAGAAGTTTAAAAGAGAACCCAAAACATGGGAAAACGTAACACAAGTAAATAATGGGCCTGCACAATAATCCAGAGCAAGATCCCTCCACATGGGCTAAATGAACACAAGTATATAATGAACCTTTAATAACAATTATAAGAAAAACCATAACATGGACTATAAAAATACAAGTACATAACAAGTTTAACCATATTACATACAACCCACAACATGGGCCATGTAAAAGCAAATATATTACAATTCCACATTATGATATTAAACAAAATAATTCAATAACTTATAATTCTTCTAAAGGGTTTGTAAGAAAAGCCACAACATGGGCTATACAAATATTCACAAGTTTAACCAAAACAATTAGAAGCCACAACATGGGCCAATATATCTATATACTGGTTTAAACAAAAAGACAAAACACAGAATGAAGGAACACAAGCAGATATCAGCCCTGCACAATGATCCAAAACAAGAAGCCTCAACATGGGCTGTATAAAAACAAGTACTTAACCATTCTACAACATAATTTATAAATAAAACCACAATATGGTTACCAAAAACAAATACACACAACAAGTTTAGCCAAATTACATATAGACCTCGTGTCCTCGATATGAGCTGTATCAACACAAGTATATAACAGTTCCTCATAAAAATTTATAAGAAAAACCATAAAATGGGCTCAAAAGTATAACAAGTTTAACCAAATATATATAAGCCACAACATGGGCTATGCTAAAGCAAGTATATAACAATATAAAATAACAAATTAAAATGTCCACTAACATATAAACCTTCAAATTGATTTGTTGAAAATGCCACGATATGGGCTACACAAATATTACCAGGTTTAACTAAAACATTTACAAGCCACAACATGGGCCAATAATTCCACATAATAGGTTATAAATAAAAGACAAAATACCAGAAAATGGAAGACATACAAAGCCTTGATACAGCCTATATGAACCCAAGTACATAGCAATTCTTCAAGACAATTTATAAGAAAAACCATAATATGGGCTACATTTAACCAATTAAATATCAGCCATGACATGGGCTATGTGAAAGCAGGCAATAACATTTCCACAAAATGATACAAAAAAATCCACTGATGTCTAACACTTTACAATAATCTAAAAACAAAAGCCACAACATGAGCTATACAAATATTAACGAGTTTAACCAAGACATATATAAGCCATGACATGGGCCAATGGTTCTGCATAGTGGTTCAAAGAAGTGCCAAAATATGGGAAAAGTCACACAAGTAATTAATGGACTTGCACAATAATTCAAAACAAGAAGCCTCGACATGGACTTTACGAACACAAGTATATAACAATTCTTCATGACAATTTACGAACACAAGTAAATAATGGTCCAGTACAATAATCCAAACAAGAAGCCTTGACATGGGCTATATGAACACAAGTATATAACAATTCTTCATGACAATTTATAAGATAAACCACAATATAGGCTACAAAAATGCAAGTACAATACAAGTCTAACCAACTTATAAATAAGCCATGAAATGGGCCATATGAAGTATATGATAGTTCCATATAATGATATAAAACTTTCATTGACATACGATTCTTCAAAATGATTTATAAGAAAAGCTATGACATAGGCTATACAAAATTAACAAATTTTAACCAAAACATGTACAAGCTACAAGATGCATGGGCCAATATATCCACATAATGGTTTAAAGAAAAAGCCAAAACACAGGATGAAAAAACACAAGTAGATATCAGCCCTGCACAATAATCCAAAACAAGAAGACATGGCCTGCATAAAAACAAGTACTAAACACTTCTACATAACAATTTATAGGAAAAACAGCAATATGGCTATAAAAATCAAGTATATAACATGTTTAGCCAAATGATATATAAGCCTCAACATGGGCTATATGAACACAAGTATATAATAATTCTTCGTAACAATTTACAAGAAAAACCATAATAGGGGTTAGAAAGTATTACACGATAAGTTTAACCAACATATATATAAGCCATGACATGGGCCATGTGAAAGCAAGTATATAACAGTATAACATAATAAATTTTTAAAAAAAATCACTAAGATATAAACCTTCGTAATAATTTGTAAGAAGAGCTATGACATGGGCTATATAAATATTACCAAGTTTACCCAAAACATGTACAAGCCACAACATGTGCCAATAATTCCACATAATAGGCTATAAAATAAAAGCCAAAAAACCAGAAAATGGAACACGAGTAAGTAATAGTCCTGCACAATAATCCAAAACAAGAATCCTCGACATGGGCTATATGAACACAAGTATATAAATTCTTCATGATAATTTATTAAAAAAAACCATGATCTAGGCTACATTTAACCAAATTAAATACAAGCCACGATATGGGCCACATGAGAGCAAGAATATAACAATTCCAGGACATGATAAAAAAAACCATTGATGTCCAATACTTCACCAAAATCCATAAAAAAGGCCACACATGGGCCATGAAAATATTAACAAGTTTAACCAAACCAATGATAAGACAAGGGTCAATAATTCCACATAACGATTTAAAGAAATGCCCAAACATGGGGAAAAGTAATACAAAGTAAATAATGGACCTACACAAGGATTCAAAACAAGAAGCCTCGACATGGGCTATGCAAACCCAAGCATATAACAATACCTCATGACAATTTATACATAAAACCGTAACATGGGCAACAAAAAATATGTATATAACAAGGTTTGCCAAATTATATATGAGCTGTGACATGGTCCATGTACAAGCTAATATATACCAATTCCACATGATAGTATAAAAACAATCCATTGACAAATAATCCTTCACAATGAATCATAAGAAAAGCGACAATATGGGTTCTACAAATATTAACAAATTTAACCAAAACATCTACAAGCCATGACATGGGCAAATAATTCCACATAACAATGTAAGAGAAAATCCAAAACATGAGAAAAAAAACACAAATAAATAATGGTCCTGCACGATAATCCAAAACAAGAAGCCTCAACACGGGCTACATGAACACAAGTATATGACAATTCTTCATATCAATTTACAAGAAAAATGACATCATGGGATATAAAAATACAAGTACATATCAAGTTTAAACATATTACATGTAAGCCACGACATGGGCCATGTGAAAGCAATTATAACAATTCCACATAATTATCTAAAAAAACCACAAACTTATCATTCTTCAAAGAGATTTATAAGTAAAGCTGCAACATGGGCTACACACATATTAACAAATTTAACCAAATTTACAAGCACCAACATAAGTAAGTAATTCAACATAACGGTTTAAAAGAAAAGGTAAAACATGAGAAAAATAACACAAGTGAATAATGGTTCTGCACAATAATCCAAAAAAAGAAGCCTCGACGTGGGCTATATGAACACAAGTACATTACAATTCTTCTAACAATTCATAAGAAAAACCATAATGTGGGTTGCAAAAATACAAGTATATAGCAAGTTTAATCATATTACATATAAGCCACGACATGGGCCATGTGAAAGCAAATATACTACAATTCAACATGATGATATCAAAAAATCCACTGACTTATAACTCTTCAAAAGGATTTATAAGAAAAGCCATCTTGACAAGTTTAACCAAAACATTTACATGCCACGACATTGGCCAACAATTCCACATAATGGTTTAAAAGAAAAGGTAAAATACAAGAAAAAGGAACACCAGTAGATGATGGTCCTGCACAATAATCTAGAACAAGAAGCCTCAACATAGGCAATATAAACACAAGTATATAAAAATACTTCATAACAACTCTTATGTAAGCCGCAACATGAACCATATGACTACAAGCATATAACAATGCCACATAATAATTTAAAAAATTGGCTGACAATCCTTCATAATGATTTTCTAAGAAAAGCCAAAAAATGGGCTACATAAATAGAAGTATATATTGCTTTTAACCACGCCACTTACAAGGCATGACACGGACCAAGTAAGCACAAGTACAAACAAATTTAAACTAACCAAGCCATATATTGGCCATGACATAGGCCAAAGGAACAAAAATATATAACAATCATTCATAACAATTTGTAAGAAATGCCCCAACATGAGCTGTACAAATACAAGTAAATGACAAGTTTAACCATAACATATAGAAACCACAATTTGAGCCATTCAAATGCAAGTAAATAACAATCTCACATTATGATTTTTTTAAAAAAAAAAACCAAAAATGTAGCCATAAGAACATAAATACATAATGGTACTTCATAATAGTCTAAAAGAAAATCCTTGACACGGGTTGTATAAAAACAATTGCATAATAATTATGATAACAATCTCACATGATAACAATCTCACAAGTTGGTTGAAAAGAAAACCCACAATATGGACCATATGAAGATAAATACATGAGTTTAAATTAACCAAGCTTTATCTAAGCCACAACGTAATAGGAACATAAAGCATGGACTTGATGAGCAGCAAATAGATTCAAAATACACCTTATAAAACTTCGTTATAGGGTTCAGCTACAAAGGATGACTTCAACTCCATCCGCTATGTCTACCACCAAAATTGGTAATCAACATCTAGGAAAAAAATTGGCAACCAAAGGAAAAACAGTTTTTTTTTTTTTTTCTTTTTCTAGAAGAAACAAAGTTCCTTATAAACCAATATTAGACAATAGATAACATCTGTAAGAACTGAAAGGAGAGGACAGGAATATTAGACTAAGCGGCAAAGAAACTAGAAGACCAGATTTTGACAAATCTAAAGAAAAGGAGAATTTATTTTATTAAGAGAAAAGCAAACTATAAGATATGGCATACCATGGCAAAGCATTAAGACAAAGGAATTGAGCAAAATGATCTACAACAGACAGAAAATGTTTTCAGAATCAGCATAGACAGTAAGAAAAGATGAGAGTCGGACAAAGTAATGAGAAAATATAACTATTCAGCATATGCCAGAGAAGTTTTTTATATATTCCAAATTTCTTCTGACACCTTCCTGTCAAGTTCAAAAACATATCATCAGCTAATTTTAGACAAGATAACTATGTGACAGAAGTGTTTACTGCTGAAGAGAGAGAGAAACATCATGAAGAAATAAAATATCTGACCAAGAACATCTAAGCACCTACTTAAAAATCAACATAACAACAACCAAAAACCATCCAACATGTGATAAAAATCCTGTTTCTTAAATCCCACCAATATTTATCAAGAAAAAAATGTCAAGAGTTTGCTTCCCTTTTGTGTTTCAAGAGAGTAACATCGCAAGAAATGCAAAAATAAGAAAAAGGCACTACAAATATTTTTATGAACAAAGAGATTAATTTGTAGGGTTGCCAAGCGCATTTTTGGGGTTTTTATCTAAAGATTGTGACGATCTCAGATCAACCAAAGAAAAAACAGTAGTGGGAGAAGAGAAAGAAAGAAACGTACCAGATAAATTGATCAAACGCTTTGTCGCTTACGGAGGTTTGCATGTCAAGTGTCACTTGTTCGTAGCATTTCTTTGGCCAGGAATCGTCAGACAAAAAATCTGAAAAGAGAGGGAAAAAAGGCATTTTAGGGTTACAACAGGAAAGCATCTCAGAAATATGAGACAGTTCGCAAGAACTCTAGATTGATCCTGAAGGAAAAAAAGCGAAGAAACGCGAAGAATGAGACGAAACGGGATATTAATAACTTCAAACCTCGATCTTCATAGAAAAACTTGCAGTCTTTCTGAATCGCCCTTCCATACCTTCTTGACCAAGAATCCTCCGATCTTTCCCAGAAACATAAGAATCGGTCATAGATCTTAGCAACAGAGAGATCAATCGCCATAATATAAAGGGGAAAGGATCAATTTTTCCGTGGAAGGAATCGATGATCTGAATGGACGTGGGGAGAGCGGGTTTTTGTGGGAGTTCAAAAAGGGGATGGTCAACAGGGGATGATTTATACGTGGATCGATGTGGAAGAATTACGTAGAATTCCCTGCTTCAACCCCAGTTACTTACATGTCCCAAAATTTCGCGCTTTCGCGATCGCGGGTTTTGCCAAATTAATCGTATGGAGAAGAACTTAGCCAATTCCCTGTCTGAATAAGAAAGTACCTGTTCCAACCTCTCTCACAATCGATTTCCATCAATCAGATGAGAAAAACTACGCGCTAGGTATTATTTGTCTGCCATGAAAAGACTGGTAAAAATTATCAGAGAACCCCTAACTAAATAAATAATTATTTTCTGATTAACCTCCTACAATCCATACGAAATTGGTAAATTTGTAGTGGACCCCTTAAGTCCAACCTAATCTCCATAAAACCCAAAACCTCCATCCTCCATTAAAACCCACTTCCTTGCTATCTTCAAGTTGGTAGGCTAAAATCTATAACCATTAGCCTTCACCTCTCCCAACGTCTCTCCCATCTCTTTGCCTTTTTTTTTTTGAATCATAATCTTGATCCCTGGTCGAACCTTTTAAAAACCACCATCTAACTATCTTTCCTGTGAGTGCAACCCCGACAAGCATGTCGTCGTCTTTTAGAAATCAAGTTCTGCTACTTGTGCAAGCATCCTATATATAAGATGTCTATTTACCACCTTATTATTGGCTGCTGCATCGATGCCACCGAAGCCATCCTGCAAGACAAAAAGTGCTATCACATCGTCTTTGCCCTCGAGGACTTTAACATCCACTCGATCTCCCTCTACGACAAAGCCAACGTGCCCATCCACACCGCCACCATCTTTCACGAGCTGCATGCATGCTTTTGACTGCCCCCGTCTTGTTATGTTTTACAAATGCTTTCTTCATTACCTTCGCAAACATCGGCAAACTCCAACCGAATGGTCTACCACCACCTTCCATGAGATCCCTGTCGCCAAACCCTCAATTAATATTTCCAACCTCTTCTCCTACATCTTTATTCGTTCTCTCTGAAAGGGGTGATCTTGATAGGTGTTATGATAATCCGGTTTAAATTAATATTTACCGGTCCATCAATCAAGTCAATTTCGATTTTCGGTCTACCAGCTAGATCAATGCATTAAAGATGATATATTCTTAATTTAATGAAGGCTATAGTCCCTGAAAGGAATACAGTATTATTATTTTCTTCGGCTTCATGTCTTCAGTTTGATCCGAAGAGAATGCTTCTATGATACAGTATTATTATTTCCTTCGGTTTCGTGTCTTCTGCCTGGTCCGAAGAGAATGCCTTTGGGATATAGTATTATTTTTTCTTCGGCTTCATGTCTTCAGTTTGGTTCGAAAAGAACGCCTCTGGGATATAGTATCATTATGTCCTTCAGCTTCATGTCTTCAGCCTGGTCCGAAGAGAACGCCTCTAGGACACAGTATTATTATTTCCTTCGGCTTCATGTCTTCGGCTTGATCCGAAGAGTATGCCTCTAAAGTATGTTGTTCACCTCTTCAGCACCATAGTAAGTAGCTATCTATTTATTTGTTAGTTCACTCCAAAGGGATAGATTCGAAGCATACAGCTAACATCTATTCGAACCATCCCAAGGAAGGTAATCCGAAGAGGTAGTTAGGCTCACTTTGAATCCTCCCTTAAGAGGGTGCATCTAAAGTATATAAACAATCTTTCAACCTGAGAAAGTTAGAGGTTGTTCTAGTTGTTAGAACTATTCACATGATCGCTAGCTCCGGCTTGGATAACCATGGAATAACCGATTTTTCGACTGCCACTACTTATTGTTATAAGAAAGTTTTGTTAACTAACTCTCATAACCATAAGTAGTTACACTCACGCCTATAAATATTGGTAAGAGGGGACACTCGAGATAAGCTAACTAGAGGCAAGTTAGAGCTAGGTGACAACTAGCTTTTTCAAAGCCACTTGCTTCCTTTCCATTCTTCTCTTATCTCATTCTGCTCTCAAGTTCTCCATTCTGCTGCCTAAATTCTTGCTGACTTTGGCATCGGAATGTCCCCTACCGGAGAAATTTCGGTCAGGAAATTTGTTTTGTAGGCTCCCATCGACAGCGAACCAGCAGGCAGGCCGCTCCATCCGGACGGCAAGGATTTAGCGTCAATAGATTAGCGCACCATGTAGGAGAATATCTATTTCCTCTGATTAAAGGAGAACTTTGATAAAGCAAAAATGGTGAAAGGGAAGATCCAGAATGCTTCTACAAGTAGGGAGCAGCCTGCTCCTCAAGCGAATAACCCTCCGGTGGATAATGACATGCCACCTCCTATGTTGATGGTAGGGCAGCAATAGTTCGAGACCCTTTTGAACAAAGTTGATGCCCTGATAGCTCTGGTTCAAACTCTATAAGAAACTGCCATTCAAAGGCAGTGTCCTCCACCCATCTCTCAGCCCAGCATCAAGCTGGAGAAAGGAAAGATCGACATCGAGAACTCATTCCAAGTTCTTCACAGATCTGGTCATCTCGTGATCACTATGGTTCACGGCCAGGCCGGCGTTTGGAGGATCATAATGGAAAGAAGAGAACCAGGCGTTCCCTCTCTATTTTTTTTAGAGATTCTACACCAGGAAGAGTTAGGCAAAGAGAAATGAACTTTGATTTTGAAGAGAAGTTTAAGTTCCTGGAGTCGCAGATAGCCAGGCTCACGGATCAGAGTAGAAGTGATGAAGTTCTGACTTTCAACTCTCAACTTCCTTTCTTCGATCGGATCATGGCCGAAGTCATTCCTCGGCACTTTAAGATCCCACAACTAGAGGCTTATGATGGAATTACTGATCTCCTTGATCATTTAGAAAGTTACATGGCTCACATGATGGTACAAGGGGCATCTGACGCATTGTATTGCCTCGCTTTCCTTGCTACCTTAAGGAGAGCTGCTCGAATGTGGTATTCGAGCTTACTGCCAAAAACTATCCATTCTTTTGCTGAACTGGAGCGGCTGTTTGTTTCACATTTCAGAACATGTCAAAAGATGCCGCATAACACTGACATTTTGTTCCTCCTTCAACAAAATGAAGGAGAAAGTCTTAAAGAGTTTGTGATCCGATTCAATTCGACCACTCTGGAGATCCCATATCTCAATGAACACGTGGCCATGTCAGCCCTGAAGAAGGCCTCAGATCATCCAAGTTTATTTTTTTCATGGATAAAAGTTTCCTACGAGCTACGCCGAACTACTGGCAAGGGCTCAGAAATATGCTGCTGCAGAAGAGCATGCTGCAAGTCGTAGACTCGCTGAAGGGAGACACTCTTCTAAGAAGAAGAACCTCAAGGGATCGAATGTGCCCACATCTTTCAATAATGCTCTAGTTCCCAGACTCAGTCCCAAGTCTAAGAAACAGGATAATCGATTTGATTCCTACACACCCTCAACCTGCCGAGGAAAAAGATTCTATTAGAGATAGAAAAACAAAATACTTGCAAAGGCCACATCCCCTGAAAACTTCTACTAAAGCAAGGGTCAAATATTACCGATTCCATTGGGACAATGGCCACAATATCGAAGAATGTTTTCAGCTTCGGAATGCTATGGAGGACTTAAAAAAGAGGGGATATCTGGGAAAATACATTAACCGCTTGGAGCCTCAAGCCGAAGCAACAGCTCTTTAGAGAGTTGCTGATGAAGCCGAATTGCCTCACCAAAGATCGACTGATGGACGAGTCGGCATGCTTCAGCGATCAATCGGCTGGAGGAGTGTAGCTGAAGAAGATAACCCTAAGAGGTTTAAAGGGAAGAACTTCATTAGCTTCTCAGATGAAGATCTTCAAGGGGTTCAACTCCCGCATTATGACCTTGTTATAGTTTCTGCTATAATTGCAAAATATGATGTAAGAAGAATTTCGATTAATAATGGAAGTTCTGCTGATGTTTTGCTATATGATACTTTTCTTAGAATGGGATTATCTAGACGTGAGTTGCAAAGATCTTCCATTTCTTTAACTGGTTTCGGAGGAAATCAAGTTAGAGTGGAAGGAGAAACGGTCTTACCCATGACTCTTGGTGCTGAACCACACCAAAGGACACTTCCCGTTAATTTCATAATAGTACGAACATCTTCGGCTTATAATGCTATTTTGGGATGTCCAGCTTTGAATAAATTTCGAGTCATAGTATCAACCTATCACCTCTTGGTGCGATTCCCCACCAGCCATGGCATTAGAGAAATGAGAGGGGATCAGAGGGTCGCTCATCATGCCTAATGATCCAGGATAAACAATCAGCCAATCCGTTAACACTTGATCAATTAAATCCAAGAGATAGAGTTGAAGACTGTCGAGAACTAGTAGAAAAAACTCTCTCTGTGCCTTTGTCCGAGGACAACCCAACAAAACTTGTATAAATTGTCTGTCTGTTAGATGAAGAGACAAAGGCGAGGCTGACTACATTCCTCCGAAGTAATGCTGATATCTTTGCATGGGTAGTTTCGGATATGCCCAGAATTTCATCTGAAATAATCACACATCGGTTGGAAGTAACTCCCAACTATAACCAGTTCGGTAGAAGAAAAAAATTTTGCTCCAGAAAGACAGAAAGTTATTGACGAAGAAGTCAGCAAACTTCTTGAAGCCAAGTTTATAAGGGAGGTATAATATCCAAATTGGTTGGCCAATGTTGTGATGGTGAAGAAATCTAATGGCAAGTGGAGGATCTGTATTGATTATACAGATCTTAATAAAGCCTGCCCAAAAGATAGCTTCTCTCTGTCGAAGATAGACTAGTTGTTGATGCCACTTCTAGTCATTAGCTGTTGAGCTTTATGGATGCTTTCTCGATGTATAACCAAATTCGAATGGATCCTGAGGATGAAGAAAAAATTGCCTTCATCATAGAAAAGGGACTTTACTGCTATAAAGTGATGCCATTTGGATTGAAAATTACTGGGACAACTTTTCAAAGGCTGATCAATAAAGTTTTCAAGGAAAAGATAGGGAGGAATATGGAAGCCTACGTTAATGATATGATTATGAAGAGTCTTCGTAAGTCCGACCACATTGAAGACTTAAAATAATCCTTTGATGTTCTAAGACACCATCAGATGAAGTTGAATCCAACTAAATGCACTTTTGGTGTAACCTCGGGAAAGTTCTTGGGATTCTTAGTCACTAAGCGAGGAATTGAAGTTAACCAAGAGAAGATTCAAGCTATTCAGACAAAGAGGCATCCCTCTTGCAAAAAAAAGTACAACGGTTGACGGGAAGAATCGCTTCTCTGAGTCAATTTATTTCCTGGTCAGCGAAAAGATGTCTACCTTTTTTCAAGGTTCTCTGTCATACCCAAAGTTTTTGGCTGGTCAGAAGACTGCAGGATTGCTTTTGATAAGTTGAACTAATATTTGGAAAACCCACCTTTACTTTCCAAGCCCTGTGAAGGAGAAACTCTTTATTTGTATATTTCTGCCTCAGATGAAGCGGTTAGTTAGATGCTTATACGAAGAAATGCCGATCACTTGCAGAAGCCGATTTACTATATTAGTAAAATACTGCATGAGATAGAAGTACGATATCCTAGAATGCAAAAGCTTATTTTCTCCTTGGTGGTCGCAACAAAGCATTTGCGACCATATTTCCAAGCTCATACCATTATGGTTTTGACAGATCAGCCTTTAAAGGCCATTATGCACTGTCCCGATACTTCAGGAAGGATAGCTAATGGGCTATTAAATTGAAGGAATTCGATATTGATTTTCAACCTAGATCAGCAATGAAAGTAAGTCTTGGCTGATTTTATAGCTGAATATACTTGGGGATCAGAGGAGAACCAACTAAGAGCTGAAGAAGAGGAGACTGCCAAAGAAGATCTAGAATTTATATGGATGCTTCATATGATGGCGCTTCCAATGCCAATGCCTGTGGAGCTAGTCTCATTTTGGCTAGTCCGAATGGCCAAGTCATAAATATGCTCTTCATTTTTTTTTCCAAGCTTCGAATAATCAGGCAGAATATGAGGCACTCATTGCTGGACTCAGAATTTCTCAAAAGCTAGAAATTAAAAAGATTAAAGTCTTTTTGGATTTGCAACTAGTGGTAAATCAGGTAAAAGGTGAATTCAAAGCTTGGAATCCTACCATGATTTAGTATCTAGAAAAAGTATGAAGCCTAATATCCTAACTGGAGTATTTTGAGATTGTCCATGTGCCTCGCACAGAAAATTCACGGGCCCATTCTCTTTCACGTCTGGCAACCACTGCTCCGATTTCCTTAGCAAGACATACGTGGAATATCTTAAAGATCCCAACATATCAGAATCCATAGCAAAAGTATATCCGATTGAGCATGAGCCTTCGTGGATAGATCCTATCCTTAAATTTTTAAATGAAGGCGCCTTACCCGAAAACAAGCTTGAAGCTAAATGGCTTCGTTGGATGGCTTCTCAGTACATGGTTTTGGATGGGACCTTATAAAAAAGATCCTTCACACAACCTCTGTTAAAATGCTTGGGACCTTCGAATGCTGATTATGCACTTAAAGAAGTGCATAAGGATATATGTGGAGATCACTTGGAGGGCAGATCTTTGGTTTATAAAATAATCCGTCAAGACTATTATTGGCCGACCATTCAGAAGGATTCTACAGAATTTGTTCGAAAGTATGATCAGTGTCAGAGGTATTTTAATGTACAAAGATAGCCTGCAAATTAATTGACCCGTTGATAGCTCCTTGGCCTTTCGCTCAATGGAGAATGGACATCCTTGGTCCATTTCCTCCAGCTTTCGGACAGCGAAATTCCTTTATAGTGACAATTGATTATTTTACAAAATGGGCCGAAACTGAACCACTGGCATAAATTACCGAAACAAAAGTTAAAAATTTTATGAAAAATTTATCATCTTCCGTTTTGGAATTCCTTATGCTATAATTACAGATAACGGAAGGCAATTTGACAATCTGAAGTTCAAAAACTTCTGTACCCAATATCATGTACTCCACAAGCTGACTTTTATGGGACATCCTCAGTATAATGAAGAAGCTGAAGTGACTAATAGGACTATTTTTCATGATCTTAAAACCAGGTTAAACGATGCTAAGGGACTGTGGGCTAATGAATTGAATTAAGTTCTTTAGGCATACCGAACCACTCCCAGAACAGCCACTGGTGAATCTCCATTACACTTGGCTTATGGCATTAAGGTAGTTTTTCCTATAGAAGTTTCTTTACAATCTTTATGAATTGATCAGTATAAAGAACCTGAAAACTCAGAATGCCGAAAAATTATCCTAGATTTATTACCAGGCACTCGGCTTCAAGCATAGCTAAAGATAGCTACATATCATCAAAAGGTTGCCAAATATTATAACTCACGTGTAAAGAACGAGCTTTTCATCCTGAGGACTTGGTTTTGTGAAGATCTAAAGTTTCTAGACCAACCGAACAAGGCAAACTTTCTACTTGGAAAGGTCCTTATCGAATTAAGAAGTCATCCATCCCGCAACTTATCGGCTTGAAACCTTGGAAGGTACTCTGTTGCCTCGATCTTGGAATGTATAGAATCTTCGCAATATTATCAATTAAAGTCCCTATTCAGGATTATCAAAATGGACCTAACCAGCCTTTCTTAATCTTTATTTTAAAAAAATATAAGGATGATCCACATGATCTAGCATACGAAGTACTGAGGTGAGCTTGATTAGCCTGTCTTAATCTTTATTTTAAAAGGCAGAACGATGATCCGCATGATCTATCCTATGAAGTACCGAGGTAGACTTGATCAGCCTATCTTAATCTTTATTCTAAAAGGTATAAGGATGATCCACGTGATCTACCCTACGAAGTACCGAGGTAGGCTTGATCAGTTGTCTTAATCTTTATTCTAAAAGGTATAAGGATGATCCATGTGATCTACCCTACGAAGTCGAGGTGGGCTTGATCAGCCTGTCTTAATCTTTATTCTAAAGGGCATTGGGATAATCACGTGATCTATCCTATAAAATGCCAAGGCTTGATCAGCCAATTTCATTTTTTGTTTATTTTCTATCAAAAACATTGACAATCCACGTTGTATTATTTTGAATTCAAGATCTCAGAATTATTCTAAGTCCGAAGACTTAGTATATTTTTAAGTCCGAAAACTTGGTATTATCTTGAATCTGAAGACTTGGTATTATTTTGAATTCAAGGTCTCAAAATTATCCTAAGTCCATAGACTTAGTATATTTTCAAGTCCAAAGACTTGGTATTTTTTGAATCCGAAGATTTGGTATTATCTTGAATCTGAAGACTTGGTATTATTTTGAATTCAAGGTCTCAGAATTATCTTAAGTCCAAAGACTTAGTGTATTTTCAAGTCCGAAGACTTGGTATTAACTTGAATCTGAAGACTTGGTATTATTTTGAATTCAAGATCTCAGAATTATTCTAAGTCCAAAGACTTAGTATATTTTTCAGTCCCGAAGACTTGATATTATCTTGAATATGAAGATTTGATATTATCTTGAATTTGAAAACTTGGTATTACTTTGAATTCAAGATCTCATAATTATTGTAAGTTTCAAAGACTGTATTATTTTAAGTCCGAAGACTTAGTATTATCTAAAGATTCGGAAGACTCAGTCTTATTTCAATCCGAAGACTTTATACTTGGATGAATTTTCATTCTAAAATTTGAGGTAAAAGCGAATACATTTGTCAAAATAAGACTTTATACTTGGTTAATAAGATCATAATCTAACATCCTACTTCCGATGAGTTTATACTTGGAAATTATTTCATCAAAATAAAAGTTTCCATTCACAGAAAGTAATACATATATATTATCTTTCAAAAAAAAAAAGAGAGAGAGAGAGAGAAGAAAATTTTTATGCATCAACTTCAGCTGGAGTGTCTTTAGCTTGAGAAAGGTCGATTGGATCGGCAGTTTCTGTGGTCCCTTCTTCAACTGCTTCTTCAGTTGCAGCGGTGCTTCAGAAGGACCTTTTGATGATTCAGCTCTTTTGTCTCTTCAAGGTTAAATAACTGAACCTCCAAAATATCCATATTAGGATAGAGGTTCTGTACTTCTTTCACCTCGTCGTTGAAGCCCGCTTGATAATTGAAGGTTCCAGCTTCCGTTAATTCTCATCAAAAGCTGAAGACTTTTTGTAGTCTTCGATCGCCTCTGCTTGTTTGATCTTTCAAGGACCTATTTTCTTCGCTGATATCTCAGCTTTTTAATTGCTTCATTAGCCTTCTTAACAGCTTCTTCAATCTTTTGCTAGGCTTCTTTGACTGAAGATTCCAAGGAGCGGATTTTCTTCTTCCTTTTGAGTTTTGCATCTTGTTCAGTATTTTTTGATTGGGCCTTCTTCAGCTCGGCCTTTAAACTCTAATAGTTGCATCGCTCTGGGCAAGTTTTTTTTTTCCATGGTTTGCTTCAACTCTTCGGCTATCAATTTTCGAACCTAGCCATTTGAAGCTTTTCTTTCATCTTCTTACGATAATCTCGGAAGTCGATGATGATACCCTCTTCCATAAGAGTAATATCATGGACCAGCTGCATTGACCACACGGTATATGAAGTCAGTAAAGTTGAACAATATATATATTGAAAAGAAGAAAAGATATGGTATTTACCTTCATCATAGATGAAAATGTTGAATCGGAGATATCCTTAATGCATTGAAATTTGGTAGTTTCCCAATCTTGAGGAAGCAAAGTACACTTGAACAACTCCCTAACCAGTTCAGGATTCTCCAAGCCCTGTCCATCAAAGAAGATAGTGAAGTCTACATAGCATTCCCTATCCATTGGAGCACTCCTGCCGGAACCTTCTTGTGGAAGAGGAGCCTTTCCCTTTCTTTTACCCTTTGGAGAAGCAAGAAGCAATTGGGGTTGGGTCAGATTGTTCCGAAGAAGGCATCGGAGGTGGGCTCCTTGGAGGAGGCCCTATTGGGGATGGACTCCTTGGAGGTCTCGTTGAGGGCAAACTCCTTGGAGGATGCTCCGTTGAGGGTACATCGGCTTCATCAGATGCAACCCTCTTCAGAGATACATCCAAAGTCCTTTCAGCTCTGGCTTTCTTTCAGACTTCAGTCTCTCTTTGAGCAAGTACTGGCCTCTTCCTAGAGGCCTGTCGAAGCCTTTCAAGATTGGGCTTCATCGGATCACCTGCGATCAAAAGAAAGAAGGTTCCTAAATCAGTCATTATTATAAAAAAAAATCCGAAGCCAACTATTTCTATACCTAATGTAGGAAGTTCACTAATATGAGCAAGGTGGAGGTTATCTTCCCTCAGCAGCTCCTTAGCCAAAGGGATTCCCGGACTTGATAAAATTTAAAGTCCTTTTGATCCGCCTTCAAGATTTTCTTCCTAGCATTTGCATCGAAATGTGGAGCCTTCCATTCGGTGTTGAAACCCCAATGTGTGTAGTATACGAAGAAAAAGCAAGGTTTCCACCTGTGTATAGCACTGGGAGTTTCCTTGATTAGTCTTTGACCTGGATGAGGATCGATGACCCACTATCCTTCGCCATGAAAATCTCTTTTCAATACGAATAGGGAGGTGAACAAAGAGATCTTCGGCTCTACTTTGTAGAGTTTACAAAGGACTAAAAATCTACGGATGTTCCTAAAGCTATTTAGAGTTAGTTGGGCTAGAATTACTTGATAAAGGTTAAAAATCTTCAGGAAGAAGGGGTGAAGAGGAATTGAAGACCAGCCTTTAAATGATTCTCACACACTGTAATTGACCCGAGAAGAGGACGGGTTATCCTTTCATCTAAGTTAGGGAGAAATGATTTAAAGGTATGAGTGAAATGGAAATGATTCCAAAGACCCTCTAACCTACTATGAGACAAAGAGCTAGCAATGGTTTTGGGCGATGACTCAAAACCCCTCCTTCTAACAGGAGCTCTGCTCCCGAAGGTTCACCTCCTACTGAACCCCTGCTAACGGTTGGGTTACCTAGCGACTCAGGCATTGTAGGGAGGGGAGAAAAAGAGAAGGAAAGACTTCTACCTCCAAGGAGAAACGAAGCAGCTTGTTAAAAGAATAATGATGCGGAGCAGGAAGAAGAAGAAGGAGATTTCAAAGGAAAGTGCGGAAGTTCTTTCTGTGAAAACTCTCTCTCTTATATGTGCAGGATGATGGGGTTTTTCTAGGGATTTGATGATCTCCTCGATTGTGCGACGTATCGGCGGCGCCGATCGTGGGTACGATTTACTAAGGGGCGTTCGTCAATGAAAGGGCAATTACGATCCGTGTGGAAAGCTATGGATGGTCAGGATGAAGTTCAACATTATGAATGAAGCGCGAGATGATGCCAGGTGTATTTTCTTGATTAAACGAAAATCTCATAAAATCTTTGTTAATGAAAAGATTAGCCAGACTTTTTAAGTCTGTGCCATCTTTTTGAAGCAACAATAAGAAATCAACACCTGTCCCTAGCATGATCACTACGCCATAAATCAGTTATTATGGGTGACAAAATCAGAGATTCACCATCATTGATTATCTGTCTCTCACTCATAAACGACAAATTCTGATACTCCCTGTTGCCGCCCGGATCGTTGTGGCCCGTAGCTGCTGGTGGCGTCGGGAGTCGCACGCCCGCCTGCTGGGGATGCCCCTAGTGCCTCGGGACCTGCAAGGAACAACGTCAGTGATCCGGCCGGAGATTCTGGTGGGAGCGCTCTGACGGTCAAGTCAGTGACGATGCAGGGGAACAGATCCTCCTGGTCGAGCCCCTCTGGATGAGCTCCACGCTAGGAGGAGTGAGTGTAGAGTGTATGGAAAATGAGAGTATATGTGAGCTGGGAGAGGTGATAGTCGAGGTGGTCTCGCCCTCCTGTCTGGCCTCTCTCCCCCTTTTCTCGTGCTTGCTCTTGTTGTTTTTTTTCTTGGTTTGTTGTGTGTTACCTCCTTTTAGTTTATCCTGGCTGGGTCTTTTACTTTGGCTTGCCTTGGGATCTTCCCATGCTGTCAGACGTGTGCGTCGAGGTATCGTGCCGTAGACAGGACACCCATTCTATCAGATGGTCAGGAAGCTTCGGCTTCTGACATTCCTTATGTTGGGAGCCTGGCAGGGCCTTGGTTGGTGGACCGCTGTTCTCGGGACCCGTGCCCTTCGGTTGGATCTTTTTCCTGGTTGTACGGCAGGTCGGTGGAGGGCAGGCGCCTTGATGTGAGCTTTCTTTCTTTCCAGTGTGAGTGACGGTCGTGCGCATTAATGGCGGCGTGGCTGGTGCTGCTGTACGGCCCTTGGGGAGACCGCCATTGTCCTTGGAGGAGAGGCACTGCTCTCTTGGCGATTGGTGTCTCTGTCTGGATCGGGAACCGAGCTGGAAAGATGGGGCCCACCTTCGGTGGGCTCGCTTCAAGGTGGCTCGGTTGGGCGGTGGAGGGCCGAGCTCAACTCCGGACCAGCGGGACTCCGCTTCAGACGAGCTCGACTTGACTGAGACGGACGGGGGCCGACCAGCCCAGGGATCTGACCTCGGAGGGGCTCCTTATGGCGGAAGAGGCTTAAGCTCGATTCCTGACCACGGGGCCCGACCTCGAGGGGTCCGCCTCGAACGGTGGCTTGTGCTGGGCTCTGGCCTAGGCATCCCGACTTGGCGGAGACAAACCTGGCGAAGGACGGAGCTCGGCTTCGACGAGCGGCCCCGTTGCTTCAGGGGTGCTCTGCCCGACGAAGGAGCTCATTATGGGAATCCATCGTGGGGCTCGACGAGGGCTCCACGTCAGTCTGTCCGTGCCATGTCAGCGATCTAGCCACATCATTTGCCCCTCACTCCCGAGATCCATTGGCGCATGGCGCTCGGGGCGAAGGGAGTAATTGCGGTGCTGACATGAAAAGGTAAAGAAATTTGGAGCAATAATGACCGAAATCGGTGGCGCCTCGCTCAGCAGTCATTCGGGCCTATGTGGGGGTGCCACGTGGCCATGTCTGAAGAGCGGTTATGGCAGGCACGGAAGTCAGAGCGACCGCGGTCCGATTGGGGGTGCTGGCCCCGTTGATCGGCGACACGTGGTAAGTCTCTTGGGGAAGCCGTAACAATACGGTCGGAATAGGCTACCTCGAAGAGAGGGATAAGTCTTTTCGAAACTTACCTCCTTCGAATCCTTTCACGCCCGGCATCGTACAGGAGCCTCCTTCTTCCCCTCCGGCCATCGACGTCCTCCTAGAACTTTAGCAGGTTAGCTCTTCCTTCCCCTCTCTTATAGTCGATTAGGAGCCATCGTAGGTCTTCCCGTCCTTCTTTCCTTCTTTCATGGATCGTTTTGGTCCAAACTTCCGTCCTTCCTGCCAAGCCGAGGCCGGACCTTCCCGGTCGAGGGCTCCTTCTTCCTCCGACGAGGAGATGGAGGCGGCAAGGTATGAGTTCAGTAGGAGACCCTTCCATGGCCCGGTAGCCATTAGGGAACCCGGGTCTTCTCCTCCACCTCGCTTGGCTCTTCTCCCTGCTCCCCCTCCTGCTCCCATTCCCGAACCCGAACCTTCTCGGTCAACAGGTCCCGGTGGGATTGCTTCGGTGATCACTGTCGAGGATCTTGTGGCCATCCGGGATGCTTACAGTATTCCCGAGTCTATTCATCTCTCCGTTCCTCGCCCGAGGGAGCGGGTTACATCCAATGGTCCTCGGCGGATCGCCTTCTACAAGGAGACCTTGGCCGGGGGCCTTCACTTTCCTGTACACCCTTTCTTTCTTTCTTTTTTGGCCAACTATTGACTTGTCCCAGCCCAATTGGTCCCCAATGCTATTAGGATGATCTTCTGCTTCATCGTCCTGTGTCACTTCCACGGGATTGTTGCCCGTTTCTCCTTGTTCAGGGCCTTTTTCACCCTGAAATGCCATCCCACCGAGGAGGGGTGGTGGTCCCTTTCTTCTCGTCCTCGGGGTATCAGGTTTGAGCTCTCCTCTTCCATCAAGGGATGGAAGAGTAGGTACTTCTTTTCCTTGGTCGAGGGGATCGACTGGGTTTGGAGCGACCCAGATCGATCTCCGAATAGGAACTCCTCCATTGAAGCAGCCAACCTCGACTTGTACGAGCTGCTCAGATCGGCCGAGATCCCTTTACTTGAGGTCTTGCTGTCGAAGCAGAATCTTCGCAAGGCCGGGGTCGGTTCGATGCAGGAGCCGAGTGAGTTTGACTTGGCCACCTTTTTCTTTTTCCTTCTCTCTCTCTCTCTCTTTTTCTTTTCTTTCTTTTTTTTTTTTGTGAATGACCATGTCTTTTCTCCCGTGCAGAGATGAAGTTCTCCATGAATGAGATGCTCCCATTCTCTGAGGAACGAGAGCAGGCAGTCGAGACTGGCGGACCCACTCCAAAGAGGGCTCGGGTCAAAGATGGTGCGAGGCCGGTGCAGGCCGGGGCGGATGCACCGATCATAGAGCGAAGGCAGAAGAGGGTGGCCGAGCCTGTCCACGAGCCTTCCGGGCAGCATGACCTCGTCCTGGCGCCCGAGCCCGAGGTGGTCGTCCGTGCTAGGTCGACCGCTGCAGCCGCCAGGGTGGAAGCCCCCCTCCGGAAGTTGTCGATATTGAGGAGGATGGGGGGCTAAAAGAAGTAAGGCCGGCGCTCCAGGCGCAGCCCGAAGCGGCACCGAGCTCGCAACTGGTGTCGAGAATGCCTTTCGCCACCAAGGGATTCGAGCCGACAAAGAAGAAGGACAGGGACTACCACCGAGTCACCTTTCGGTTAAGGCCCAACGTCTCCCTGGTGAAGGACCCGAAGCTTGCCGAGCGGATGATGGACTTCTCGGTCCAGTCCTGTGATCGGCAAGAAGGGAGCAGGAGGCTCCTGAGTGACGTCGTCAGCTCGTCGTTTGCAAACCTGTACGCCGTAAGTTCTCTTCAACTTTCCTTGATTTCTTCTAAGCCTTTATAGCACCGTGGCTAACATATTTCTTTCGATGCAGCAAGGCAGAGAATTGATTCTCATCCGAGACTACTGCCGTAATTGGGCGAAAAGGGACAAGGAGCGACAGGCAGATCTCGAGTCCCTGAAGGCCGAGGTGGGTCAGAAGGACGCCGAGGTCCGGGAGGCCAACCTAAATGCTAAGGGCCTCCAGGCCAAGATCGTCGATGTCACTCGGGCCAGGAAGGAGCTCAAGGTTGGTGGTTAGCCCGCAAAATCATTAAGGTTCTTGGTTAGCCCGAAAAACTAAGGGAGGTTATTGGTTAGCCTTTGAAAATCAATTAGGTTCTTGGTTAGCCCGTAAAACCAAGTGAGGTTTTGACTTGTTGGCCTTGTGAAACAAGTTGGATTTTTGATTAGTAAGCCTGCAAAACTAATCAACTGTAATTGATGTAATTATAGTGAATTCCCAAGAAAATCTTAGAAAGTGGATATAGGTGCATTGGATAGCACCAAACCACTATATTTCTTGGTCTTTGTGATTGCCTGATCTCTCCTCTTGCTCTTTACTTATTACTCTTTATTTCGGCTACACGTTTATTTTAGAGCATTATAATTGAATTGATAGTACTTTGCTAATTTATTTATTGAATTGGATTGTATTGCTTAGTGTCAAGTAATCTTAAGTTTTAATTTTTAGAAACCCAATTCACCCCCCCTCTTGGGTTGCTTACTGGGCAACAATGTAGCATTATATGTTGAAAAGATATTCCTTATGTGGGTCATTTTCTTTCTAAAGAAAATTTTATTGCATTGGACCAAGGGCTCTCATTAAAATAATACTTATAAAGATTTTCAGAGATATATTATTATATTTCTCTATTGATTAACTACATAAAGATTATTTAGCAGTTAGTATTTTTGTATTCAATAGAGTTAATGCTCCCATTATGATGACCCTAACTGAAATGTAGATATGAAAACTGAAATTGCGCTATCACTAAGTATGATGGAATATAGATATTATATTATGTAATGATCTTTCATCTTGGTTGTCTTATTAGAATACTCTAAAATAAAGCTGCCTATAAAAGAGATAAAGAGTAAATCATTTTGAAATATATTTATATAATTGATTCCATTCTGATTATTGTATTTAGGAATGGTGATTTATTTTGACCTCATTTATGATAGATATGTAGAATCTGATAAAAGAAAGTCTGGATAGCTGATGGATAGATAAATTAATATGTGAGTTGAATGGTATGATGGTGTTAGGATTTATATCTTGAAACTAGAGAGAATTGTACTTAAAATTGGTATTATGAGATTTCTATCTCTAATATATAGGCTGCTCATCATATTTAGTTTTCTGCTTTGTTGTTTAATGATTTTAAAATCATATCCTATTCTATTGCAGAAGTTTTTTTTTTTTTTTATACTTTTGAGAAAAGGATAAGGATATTGATAAGGTATATTAGTCACATTCTAAGATCCCATATATATAAAAACAAATACTATTATTAAATATTAGTATAAGTATGGGATAGTTGTTTAATATACAATGCTTGAAATTTCTAAGTAAAATTATGTGACTGAGATGCAAACTACACTTTGAAAGATATGATATAAAGTATGATGAGTGGGTGCAATTTATTATGATATCTCTAGTATAAAATCCTAATGATTATCATCTATATTTTTGAATAAAATTCTTGATAAATTAGTTATACAAGATATCTTTTAAATTAAAGATTTGTAGGAAGCCCAATTTCTTTTAACCTTTTGGTTGGAGCTATCCTGCAACTCTTAATCATTGATAATCCATCAACGAATAAATCTTGGTTTTGTAATAATATGTTATTTATCATCCAAATTTTTTAAATGAATATAGATTATACTATCTTAATAGAGAGGTATAAAGAATATTGAGTCAAATCATGCCATATTTGTAGATTCTATTTTGCATTATGTTATATGCTTCTGTATATTAAAAGTATGACATTGAAGGAAAATAAGTTGTTGCTCTTATCCTACTGGAGGATAGTGGGAGAATAATATTAAATATACAAACTAATTATAGTACCTTCATTACTAGTTGATGTAGTACTGGTAAAGAAATTATATGAAAAGAGAATATATACATGTCATTTTTATGACAATGTAAATGACTGGAGGTTTTGTTTCATAGAAAGTTTTGCAAATAGAATCTAATGGCATTCTTGGATATACAGGCAAAGTTTGTGGCATGTTGTAAAGTCATAATTTATATTATTTTATTATGAAACATTGTTCTGGATCTTATAATTATTGATTATATCTTAAAATCACTTATAATTTTTATAATAATAGATAGCTATGTTCTTTAAAGGAACAATAAAAGTTTTTATCTTTTCTATCTACGTGAAGATAGAATTTTTTATCAGTCAAAGATTAGGGAGATAGTTCGTACAATATTCAAAATCAATATTTGTTGATCCCCTAATCAAGATTAAGATCCATAATTTTTTTTAATGAAATGTGTCATGAATATGGGCATTTTAAATTCTTTTGTTCTGCTTAGTTAGTGGGAGTGGCTTTATATTTGTACTTTATTATTATAAAGCTTGGTTTCATTTGATTTTCTATCATGTGTATTTATTTACATTGTTGACATGATAGTTAATGGATTACATTCCTATATATTTTTTAGAATTGTTTACATGGATACCCTTCTAAAAATTTGAATTTGCATTAATACCTTTCTTAAATCACTAATTACATCTATGCCCCCCTCAAACACTATTTTTGCACCAATACCCTTAACATAACAATTTTTTTGATGCAGTTAATAAAAACCATAGATATTTAAATTAAAAGTTAATTAATTTAAAACATTTAATTTTTTAACAATGTTGGATGGTATGGGTACATATACAAAAAAAGAACAAAAAAAGGGGTAAACATACAAACCATGTATCTAAGAAGGGCATACATGTAAATATCAATTTTAGAAGGGTATTCATGCAACATCCAATATTTTAGAGGGTATACATGCAAAAATTCCCTTTTTTTATGTGCACATATAGAATAAAGTACAACATGGTATCTCAAAAATATGTTTTATCTTGAGAATGACAGTTGTATGGATATATCTCATTTTGATAATTATAAGAGCTCATTGTGTTTGGAGACATACAGACTTCTTTTGAAGTCGTGAGATTTCTATAACTTGTAATATAGCATGTGATTATAGAGAAATCTTGATTGAGGGTACATATATTAATTTATTTTGATTATGAGATATCTCTTTTAGTTATGTACCTGATTGAGACCTGGTGTCGAGTTTCAGATTTGTCGTGCTGTCTCGTCATTGACACCATTGTTCAGTATGTGAGACAGGATGGCTTGTTGTTTGATGCCATCACGATTTCTCTTGCTTATTTTGTTTCTAAGCATGTTGACGAGAAATTGGCGGACTGACAATGAAAAATAGTATATTTTATTTGATCACCTTGATGCTATTTTCCTGCTACAGTACCATACCAAGATTCATGTCGGTGGTATTTATGATGCTTGTAACCATGGATAAGTCTTGTATCGGTTAAGTAGTACAACGGCCCCATGATTCGGCATCATGAATACTATTGGACCGAGTCATTTGTAGGTGTTATTTATGGATCATATGGTGGCCATATTTTGTTTTCAACCTGAGAGCTGTTTTTATAATAAAATGTTTTCAAAATTATAATTAATGTAGCCCAAGTGGGAGAATGTAAGAATTTCCTTAATTTGGGCTAATATTAATTGAAATTTTGTTTTATCAAAACCGGGTTGATTTTATGGTCCATGTTGATAGACGTAGGTCGAGCCCATTGTTATGTGATCATTGATTGGGTTATGAGCACCTCATGTGATTTGGTGTGGTTGAGGCGGTACAGTGTAGGCCTTATCCCAACTTGACTCATGATGGGAGGATCAGTTAGGGTATTTCTATTTTATTGGCTAGGTGCCCTTTCTGCTTCCTCTATTTATATATCACGTATACGGTGATATTATGGTACGGTGATTTTCCCCATCGAAAGCCGCTTTATTAAGGAAGACCAGAGAGAAGGACCCTACCTGCAGTATTCGTGTGAGTATGGAGATCGAGGATCAAGATCGGGATTATGATGAATACAGGTAAGTATTTATTTTTCAGATCTAATATATGATTCTATATTTTGATTAATCCTAGGAATTTAGGGATTATTTTTTCCACATTTAGTGCTAGTGGAGGTTGTGGAGGGATTGAAGCAGATCGAGCGAACCCAAAAACCTTTTTCTTGGATGCTCCGATCGAAGTTATCACCAACAAGAAATTATACCTAAAGTATAGTCTATCAGCTCAGTTATGAACCGTGCTTATATCAATCCATCATATGAAGCTAAAATACTTAAAAAAGAATACATTGATATCCATATCCTTTTAAAATAAATATTAATATTAATATCTATATTCGTATCCATATTTATGAAATAAAATAAATATAGACATGAATACATCGGTATTCGATTCAATTTAGCAATAGCTTGGAGAGTGCCAAGATCATCCGGGCCGGGCAGCAGTAAAGAGAATGGCTCCTACCAGCTACCGTGGCTAGATTCTTATCCTCCGAGGGTGGCAAAGATGCCGAAGCTCGAGCGAGGGGGGCTATAAAATCTTTTCATCAAATAAATAAATAAAAACATGTCCAGTGCCGGACCAGGGAATATCATTCATGCTTCCCCCATCATGGCCCTTGATTTTATCAAGCCGGTTGGGCTTTGCCTCTTTTTCTCAGTGAGGTCCTATTGGGCCCAGTGTTATCAGGACCATAGATATTCCAAACAACGAAATCGTAGTGATATCCGAGTGAACCGGATTGTTTTTCTCATTTCGAACGCCCTTAATTAGATGAAAGAATTAGAAGTCAAGTTTAATACTTCAGATTTTAATCTCACATTGGATCTATGTCGATAACATAGTATCTTCATATATAAGAAGCCTAGACGACCAGGCCGCGGGCTTGTAATCCTAGCTTGGGGGTTATGGAATGGCCGAACAGTTTTAGTACGATAGGAATCGAATCGAGTGAGATGCATGATATGTGCACCAATAAGCCCTCTTCTTGGTATAAAATATGATTCGATATCTGCTAGTCTTAGGTGTCTGAGTTCCGTTCAATCTTTTTTTTTTACGCTGAAATTTTAATAGCCATGCTGAAACCGTGTAAAACAGGAAGAAGACCGAGGGTACATAAACGAGACTTTCCAATGCAAAAAGTTGTACCGATTATTGGAATATATTGATATATTTCTATGTTTTCAAGTAGAAGATTAATAGCAATTTCGGTGAAAACTATTTCCATGTTTTCTTTTTTTTAATCTTCGTTCCTAAACAATTTAGGTTGTATCATTGTTTTAGCACCATCTTCCACTACTTTTGTCCTCGTTGGAACTTCTTGCTATATTTTTACTTTCTTAGGCAGGTGATGAAGGTTAATTTTTCCTGACATTATTTTTTAACTCTTAGATTGTTGCGCTGACACCATGTATTTGGAACTCTCTCTCTCTCTCTCTCTCTCTCTCACACACACACACACACACACACGCGCACACGCACGCACAAATGTTTAGTTTGACAAAACTAATATTCTTGTTTCCTCAGATTTAGCATTTTTGAGTTTCCTAATATCATGATGCTGTCATATTTTCTCTAATTTTTGCAGAGGATAAGCAATGGATTTGCTTTTTTTGATTGTCCTAAGATCCTTAAAACTTGATTTGCCTTGAAATGGTATTTAATCATGCAATTCCTTCGGAATCATGGATGTCTTCAACTTCTATTATTTTTCTTTCAACCACTACTAGTTTTTACACTTCTTCCTTCATTGATCGAAGGATCTACTTGAATAGGCTCTCATACGTGACTTGAAGAGGAAATACACAGGTGATCTGAATTCCTGACATGCAAAGGGCAAAGGGCAAAGGGCAGAGGCCAACCATAACGAGGCTACAGGCCCAAACCTGTGTGAAGTGCCCACATTAAACATGGATGGCTCAAAAGGAGCCCAGTCCCTTTAAACAACCATCGATTTCAACAATGCGCCACCATGTAAGTACCAGGTGGCCTAATTCTTTTAAGATTTATTAAAAAAAACCGACTCCAGGACAGCAACGAAAATAATATGGAACGGGCATTATAGAATATCATATGAAACAGGTTTATACTTTGACATATTTCTCTTAACATTAATCTTAAAGAATAATTATCAAATTCAGATACATTTTTTACTAATAAAATTATTAATTTTATAATTATAATATTCTCTTCGTTCATCATTCTTTGTATATATCTTTTATCAATATATAGTATATATCAGTAAGCTATTTAATATTTATCATTTGATCATATACTATATATTGATAACTATGATGTTCTAAAAACTGCATATTAATTTATCTAACTATATATATTAGAATGTCGAATAAATATTTTACCAGATATATATTAACTAGCCATATATTGTATATCGATGAATATTATATTCAGAAAAACTATGTAACAATTCATTTATGGATACGTGTTGATCATTACCGGGTATTTATCAAAAGAATTAATATATATATTAGTAAGCTATCAAGTATAAATCAATTGGTAATGTATCATATGCTGGTGAGTACCATATTTTACGAATCATGTATTAATTTATATAGATTCATATATTAGAATATCGAATGAATATTTTATAAGTCTGGATCAACTGGCCATATACGATAAATACGATGATAAAAAATTATATATTAATTTATCTGTAAGTATGTATTGGATATTACGATTCTATATATAATAAAAAACTTATAATAGCAACCGTTAAATGTATCTCATTTAGTTATATACCCTATATTGATAGATACTATATTTTAAAAACTATTCAATGTATATCATACGGTATGTATCGATAAAATAATATATATTAAAAATAAAAAAAATACTATAATTAGATAACTAATAATTATATTGATATAAAAAATATATATTTAAATTTTAAATTAATATTTAACTAAATATGAAAAATTATAAAAATAGATTTTATATAATATTTTATTATGCCCGCCCATATGATTTTTGTGGAGGACGGAGGATCCCAACACCTGCAGAAGACGGGTGACCTTCGAAAGGGTAACTCCGTCCATCCAGACATTCCGATCCGCACCAAAAAACGATATAAAATCTCGCGGATTTCCAGCAAAACGTCATGGCGCGGTTAGCCGAGGAGGGAAAAAAGTAAAAAAAAAAAAAAAAAAAAAAAAGAAGAAATTGCTCGGGTGCCGTGGAGGTGATTCCAACCTTCGACCGCACGACAGGATCCAAGCGCGTGGCCATGGAAGAGCCCATACTCTTCTTACCCTTGGATTGGGAGTCGGAGGAGAAACACGAGGCTGCGACTCGAATCTGACTCGACTTCCCACGTGCCGACGTTACGTCATCTGTACGTATGAGAATCTCGAGGCGTTTTTGCCCATACCCTTCTCCCCGGAACCCCATATCATGTTTGCTCCCCTCCCAAGCAAGGGCCTCTCTCCATCCAAAATTTTATATGCACCATGAAATTTTTAGAAAACTTAGCTAATAGCTCTCCTTCAGCCAGGAACCACGGTTAGAACAATTTAATTTACCATCAGTACACATTTATTTTTATCTGGAGAACAACAGCACCTTCGCCTTCTTTACTGACATGCGAGGATGGCAAAAGGTGGGGGCCCATTTGTCGGTGAAAGAATATGGGGTTGGGTGTTTTGAGATCCGGGTAAGTAATTCAAAAGCAAGCAGGTTTATTTTGATTCATTACATATACATTTGTATGTGCGTGAGAGAGAGAGAGAGAGTGTGTGCGTGCGCGCGCGCGCATTGGTTGATCATTAATTTGATGGGTAATTATGATTCTTGGATGCTTTACAAACCTGTTTTTCTTTCGATATGTGGGTGTATTAAGTGAATATAATTATTATCTCATCAGTTTACTTAGATTGCTTTATGTGTCTATTGAACATATATATATATATATATATATTTTCTTTTCTGGTGGGTGATGGTTATGATTTTGAGATATGATCATGGCCTTGGTTAGTGTAAATCTATCCTTTAATGAAATGTTCTATCTGTATCTGTTTAAATTTTGAATATGAGTGTCGTTCAAGGCATATTTGTTGTCTCATAACTTAAGGTTTCATGCATTGGTTACCGTGGGCTTTGCATGTTTGCTTTTAAAACAAGGAATCGAACGTATATGGTTGAAGTTTTTTTTTGGTAAACAAAAAAAATTAAAAAAAATAATATTAATATTAATAATAATAATGGATCGGGCACTGATATCCAGTTAGATGTTCTTATTTCGCTTTGATGGTTTTCCCATCTTTTGGAACAAGAAAATAGGGGCAGATGAGATCGAAACACATGAAAAATTGATGCTCTTGAACTATACCTGGCATGAGATATGCAAATCATAATTCCAAGAAATAATTGTATTTGTTGTTGAAAACCTTTTTTTTTTTTTTTTGCACGAATCCACCATCAGATCCCGTAACGACCTTTAAATATAGATTCATGGATATGGATGAATAAAAATTTTTAGAAAGTTCTTGTGCAAGATTTAACATGCTGCAATATAAGATCAATCATTTTTTTTTTCGTTGGGACTGGTACAAGCCGAGCCTAATTCCAACTCCATGCTCCGAAAGTAATTATTTTGAATGACCTGTTTGAAAAAGGAAAAATCAATAAATAGGGAAGCTGCCACCTTGTGCTTTACGTCGCATGAAGTTGCCAACCTGTAAATTTATGTTGGAATTCAGGCTTCGAATGGAATGGACAAGCCATTCGGACATGAATTCTAAAATAACCTCGATCTCATGCGTGCACAGGCCTCTGGTGGCAGCTGTCGCCAAGGATTAGGTAGATCTCGCTTTGGATTTTTTTTTTTTTTTTTTTTTTCCTTGCCAATACTTTATACCAGACATTGGACCGTGTGGTTCTTGGCAGTTCATCGATCTGTGGAACAAAAACTGTCCAACCGGACACCGAGACCAACTAAAATTTTGGAAATCAACGAGAGGCCCATCATCGATGTGAGATGGTGGCTCCCACATCGTTTTATTATTATCTAATCATGGGGTGCTCGCTAGGTCCGAGGATCGACCGAAGTACGACGGAAGTAACATGAAATTAATAATTCCTCCACCCTCGAGCTGTTTCGTTTAAATTAAAAATTCAAACTATTATTGGATGCCAAATTGACACAAAATTATTATTGGACTCCTATGTAAGGGCATATATTGGGCAAGATGATGATGCCTTGCCTTCTGTAATTTTCTTGAAGCAGTGATACCAAAGATAAGGATAAAAAAAAAAAAAAAAAAGGTTAAAAATACCATTTTCGATGATAAGGGTGTAAATTTAAAGACATGGCATTCTATGGAAAATTATTTGTATTTAATATGTTAAAAATGTATCCGATGGTTGATTCAACTATTAGATCGGTAACGAAGGACAATACAATTTAGGTCTGATTTAGTGTTTAAATCAAATCCATTTCTTGTCTAAAGTTTTTATTTGGATCAGATCACATTCACGATTGAAGTTGAATCTAAGTTAACCAGGTTCTTTGGACAAATAAAAAAGTGTAGTGCATTCAAATATTAACTTGCTATATTCAACTTCGACATTTACATGACCCAAATGTAATTCATGTAAGATATTAAATTGAAATTTATTTCCAAATCTTTTATTGCATGCCCTTGATTAGGTGCCAAGGTCATGTTATATTTATTATGCATATGTGTGTGCGCATGGGTGTTTTGAGTGAGATACAGGCTAATATGGTATAATTCTATTAGACTCAAAACAACTCACGTGGAATGACGGTGGATTCAAGTTAAATCCATGGCCGTTGGGTCATACACTAGGGTTCTATAATGAATTATCTATTTATTAAATTCATTTTTTGTATTTTATTCAAGCTAGGTCACAAGCCCTAACTAGCTCATAAATGGACAATGCATCGAGGTTGTGCCCAAACCCAAAGGCAAATATAGCTTGTACATGATTGGATACAGTTTGTCTTATCCTTGACCTATTAATTGGCTTAATCAAACCAAGCCTATTAAATGGAACCAGCTTCATAATTGGATAGGATTTAAATTGACCCAAGTCTACTTGGATCCGGCGAAAATAGGGCCTATCACCGTTCGAAACTAATGCTAGATACAAACTATTCATGAATCTAGGTGGCTTCCAGCACCTTCACCATGCCAATCTATTAAGTTGCATGAACATTGAAGCAGCAGATTCAGGATAGCATTTTGTTTTGGTTTACTCGGTTGAATAAAGTCCCATTGACATTTTTCCCCCATGATTTAAAGTTCTTATTAACTTGTTTTTCTTTTTTTTAAAATGTAAATATAATATAGAAATATCTTTTTTCATATCCTTTATTTATGAAAAAATTATTGCGTGAGATGCATGAGTTCCATGCTCGTCTCGATGATGGTCCATACGACCGTACACCATGATGATTGATGGGATGCACTGGTGCGGCTATACATGTCATGCACGAATAATTTTTGCCGTTCATGAGCCATGATGCATCGAATTGAAAATAAGTTTTAATATAAATTAAATGTGTATGGCCCTGATCATCCAAAAGAAGGATGTCCATGTCCGCTGTCTCGTAATCTCATCCATGTCTAATGTCATTAAATTCACTGCATTGCATGTGTCTTCCGTGCGGTGCCGTGCGCATCCCTCCATTTCTCAACGTAAAACCAACGGTGTGGGGTCTCGCAACCTGGCGTGCCGCTTGCCGCATTCCTCGCCTCGGGGTTCATCGAGGCCCTTTCACGCATTTAAGTGCCTCGCATTCTTTATCTCGCAAGGTCGTTTACTCGTATAAATTATATTGACATGAGCATCTATAAACAAAGATTAGTGCCGAAGTCAAAAGTAACCTGCCAATCTTACCCAAAAAAAAAAAAACTTGCCTGGTGTGCAGCCGTTTACTTGATTAAGTAAAGCAACGGCAACGTAGAAAAACCACTCAAAAGGGTGACTCCGTAACCTTGAGCCAATCACTTTGCTTCCATTTCACATTTTAAGGGAGCAATGGCAATGCACCGTATCAGCCGAGTTAACTTTTTTGGGAGACATTTTTTTTAAGGTTCTCAAGCATTTTCCTTGCTAATTACTAGCGGCTTGGATGGAGTCCCTCCAACAGCTACTTTATCGATCTTCTTCTTCTTCTTCTTCTTCTTTTTTTTTTTTTTTTTTTTTTTTTTTTTTTTTTTTTTTTTTTTTTTTTTTTTTTTTTTTTTTTTTTTTGGAGCATGGCTTTTCCGCACTGAATTTTGGACATAAACAAAATGCAGCAAACATTATACCTAAACCTACTTATAGTGCTCAAAAAAGAAAGAAAAAAAAGAAAGTAACATGATTTTACTTCCACATGGTTTTCCTCTAAAAGACAAATTTGTAGTCCATAGCATAATAATCTTCCAGGATATCTAAACTAGACCTATAAAATTATAAAGTAATGGCTCTCTATTCCACTTGACAGGCTTAATCTTGTAATGTGCCGCATCAAAGGATTCTCATGAACATATTAGTTAATCGCATTTGGTTAATTCACCACAGGTCATGATGCCTTCTCTTCACTCGAGGTTGTTCAAAGTACCATCCAAAAATGATCATCTTCTTTTCTTTAGTGATTAAAAATAAAAGAAATAAGAATAAATAACATGGATAGCTCATAAAAGATAGATTTAAGAGAAGAAGGAAAATAAAATAAAAAGACGGGGGGGGGGGGGGGGGGGGTGTTTGGAAAATGCTCTTTTTTACCTTCCCCTCCCTTACAAAAAAATTATTCTCTACACTGCATGCACCATGTAGCTATGTCCAGTATCAATCAAAATCACTTATTTTTATAATGGTGCACTGAAGAACATGGTCTACACAAACAAGTGGTTGAGATTGGTGACGTGCATTACTATATGGTGCATGCTGTATAGAATAAGTTCTTTTCCTTTAAAGAGATGGTTACGGGAACTTTCCACTTAGCATTTATCAATGGTGGTCCTCTTTGATCATATAGCAAACAGCACTTGGTGCCCATTAGCATAATAAACTAAAAAGCAGACCCTTAAACACCTCGGACACTATTAACAAAGGAAAGGAAGATCTAGTGCACCAGATCGTTTATCATTTGGCTTGTCAGCTACTGCAGGAAATGAACTGTAATCCGGTTGGTCAATATAATACTTTAAGCTCATACGTGAAGATGACTATATCTTCGTATCAAAGTTGAACTCCACAAACGTTAACCCCTCATATTTGCAAAGCATGGGGCATCCAAAGCCAAGAAGATAACATTTAGAAAGGGGCTCATATCCATCTCCTCTTCTGATCGTATCAGAGTATCTCACCTTAATTTTATGTATTTTATTAGGACCACCATGCAAGTCAACTGCTTCGTGACCATGGGTTGCTTTGATATCTATATGTCAGTCTTCGAATATTGTAATGGAGACACTGAGCAACCACATGCTCCAAAACCCCACAACAAGGTAGATAAAACTAAACTAGATACTTATTTAAATCCATGGGAAATTATACAACGTTCACGCATATATATAAATTAAGTACCAAGTGAATAGTTCACCGATAAAAAACCCTTCAGTTCATTGCCCGGAAAAAGAATTCCACAGAATAGAGAGTACCTGGAACTATGAAACTTGAATGGAGAGTTGTTGCTACTGAACTGGTTTTTGTGAATGAGGAATTGTAAAATTGGTTGAAATCACAGAACTGAAACCGTTTCAAAACTATATATCCCACCCTTCCTAGAATGTCCTCATTTATTTAATTATAATTTTCTTAAATTAGAAGTAACTTTCTATGCTTCAATTTTTGAAGTAGGGCGGTTGCATGATTAGATGTTCTAAAGTAGCTTTACCCAATGGGAAGCTTCAGGCAGTGCCGAGTCTAAATGCCAATATTTTCTCTTGGCTCAGAAACCGGTTTGTCCTTTGGCAAGGACTATAAAAAGTGACTGTATCAATGAACGCTAATGATAAAAGAAGAGCAAAACTTATCAGCAGCTGTACAAATAGACATATCACCATTCGAGAAAAAAAGGAAAAAAAAAACCAATCCAACAATCTCTCATTTTCATCTGTTAAAGGCACTGCTCACAGATCAGCTTTAATTCGCATAGGAAGAGACAAAAACATTATAGCAGATACAGCAGAACCGACTTGTCAACAACACTTTGTACAAAATATATATGAGAAACTATCAAATGTACTATATGGAGTTGAATCATGAACAGAGTCTGGGAAGTGATCTGGTGCTACTAGGACTGGATATCCTAGTCTTCATGATCTTTGACATCCGGGTTTGCATCTTTTTGCAAATTTTCTCCAATTGCATCACCCTCCACTGCATCCCTTGCAGATGGGCTTTGAGCTTCTCATTCTCCACTGACAAATCAAGCTTCTTTGCATATAGAATGATCTGCTCACCATCTTTGCATTGATTTTTCATATATCCATTTCCCTTAAGAGATGAACTGAAAGATTTTAAGTGGTCGGTATCTTGGAGTAGGCTCTTGAGCTTTGATTGCTGAGAAATTACTGCTTGGATTGCTGTCCTTGAAGGAAATTTTGAGTTCTGTGCAAGGTGCTTGCAGGATTCTAACGTAAGCTTCTCGTAATTTATGGCACAACATATCTTCATCTTCTCTTCCTCGGATAATAGTACATGAACCTGAGCATTTATTAAAAGGATAACAGGCACACAGAGAAAGAAAAACTTCAGATCGCCTATTGCAAATAAGCAACTAAAACTTTTGAAGAACTCAAGTAAGTTCATTGTGAAATTCTCAAATTCTAATTAGTCCTATCCAAATTGGCTTGATAATATTTAGAGTGCAGATTACTAACCTTACGTAGTTGTTTCATTCAATTTTAAATTTGAATCACCTAGAATATAAAACTTAATAGAAAATTGAGATGAAAATCTTGATCTCGAAAATACCACACCTCAAGATATATGCCAATGGCATGGTAAATTGAATCATGAGAATCTCTTGCAGCATCAGGTAGAGCTGTAGTTAGTTCAGTGAACTTTGAGGACTTCAAACACGAATCTGGAGCAACTTCTGCCAAGTATAAGTCTATTAAGCTCCCCACCTGCTTCAATCTAGTTAAAGATGTTTGGCCGCCAGCACTCAGAAAAGATTTCAGAAACCTTAAGACTAGATTTACATCATAAAGACTGTCCGTTCCAGCTGGGGCTGGCACAAGTAAATTATCCAGTGTTGCTTGATCAATCTGACTTCCTATCATTCTCTCCAATCTGCTTCTGCAACACTTGCTCAAGTTCAGAGATGAAGAGACACGAAGAATCCCAAACAATCCCTTGCAGGGCACCGAGCTTCTGTCAAGAGAGTAGAGCAGATCAATAATAATTTCAGTGGTTTTCTTCTTCTCACCAGAGGTGCCATTGGAAAGCTTACATTTGAAGTAATAAAAGAGGAATCTACTGACTGTCACATGCTCTACTTTCTGAGAAACCATTCTCTTGACTATTTTCTCTATAGAGTCAGAGTTTAAGATCACAAGATCATCAAACCACCAAGCTCGGTGGTTGCTGTTTTTTGTGCTAACAGTACTCCCTGTATCACATGAAAACCGCAAAGTGGAGCTCTCTGAAGAGGAACCTGTAGGGCTGGTATCACTATTTGTTGTGATTCTTCCAACTAGAGACTCTAAGATTTTATCATAAATCCCTAAGGAATTTGCTGTAGGAAAGAAATCCTGGCACTGTTTCAAGGCATTCACGATCTCAGACCATGTCCAGTAGGGAATCTCCTCAAGAGATTTTTCAGTGAGCTTGATCAAGTTGGGTGAGGAAGAGACATCTTCGGTCATCTCCATAAAGTGGGCTATGCAGTGGAGAAGGCAGGTATTGGTTGGAGTTATCTGAGTCCTGCCATTGTTGTAGCAGAACCTGGTCACGAGCTCAAAAGCCTCGGTGCCTCCTGGCAAGTCATGGAATATGACCTTCAGTGTCTTTGCAGCTGCGGTCACCGATGGTTTGTTAAATAACTTCCTGAGCCTACCAGAGAATGATGATAGGATTTCCTGGAAGGAGTCACAGGATAATAACTCATATCAACAAAATACTTTCGTCCAACTATAATAAATGCTTTGTTAAGAAAAATATGTCATGTGGATAGCAAGTAGCCTATTAAATTTCATGAAAAGAATTCAACAATTATAATACATCTTCTGATAAAAATATGATAATAACAAATCCAGTTCTTCTAGTGTAGAGACACATTACAGATCTAGAAGAAAGTGCTACCAAGGACCGAGAAGGTATAGATAACCATCCAAGGCAAATTTGGTGGAAAATTTTTAGCAAAGAAGCAAGGTGGCATGAAATGAAGGGAAAAAAAAAAAAGTTCAGAGCATCCCCATTCCCTTTCAAAAGTTGAAAGGCTTTTCGAAGACGACTACTAAAAGCATTAAATTCATGAAAGCAGCTAAAACCCATCAATCGATAGGGGAGGAATCCTGCCAATGTTCCAGCAAATGAAGAGACAAAGAAGGTTAGCAGTAGCTATAGACATTTAATAGGGACAACATAATAAGGGGAACAAGAATGCAAGATCATTCCTTCATACATGGCAAGGAAGCAATAACACCACCCATGAGGCCAACTTTATTTCATGACAGAGAGGTGGGGCTGTGTGAGAGAGATAAAGATGTACAGCATTTAATCCTCACATGAAGAAGTCATAAATGAGAGCAGGGAAAAAAAAAGCACCAGGCCATCCAGGCAAACGCCCGTGATCGAAGCTATAGCAATAGAAGCCATCAAAAAGAGGTTGCAGAGCACTGAACCCAACATTCCATAAGAAGAGAGGGTGAAGTTGACTGGCCAACAGAAGATGGATAGAGTGAACAAACCAAGGATGGCAGCCAACAGTAGATGGATACAGTGAACAAACCAAAGATGGCACCCAAAACAAGAAGTATGCTAGAACATTGAAATTGTATAAGAACAAAAAATGGCTGAAGGAAGGGGAATTTTTTTTTAAAAAAAAAGAAAATTTATTTGATGAATTCTACATTAGCAGATCCACTTCAAGTACACATCCCACTTCCATCAAAAAAAAAGAAGAAGAAGAAGCGGTTAGAAGCACTTCAAAAACTATCCAATAACTGACATATCTCAAATCTCTCGAAGTCTGAAAAGCGGCAATTAGGCACCAAAACAAAAATGAAAGGAGAAAACAAGAGGACTTAAATAAAACAATGGACAGAACAAGATGCCATTTTTTGTATTCATAGAATGAAATCCCTAAAGACAACTCCATAGAACCAAGCAAAAATGAAAGGAAGAGACGCTCTAAACATTCAAAGAAAAGAACTTTCCGCATTAAATCCTATTTGACTGACTTTCTTATATCAGGAAGAAACAGGGCATCTTGTGGATATTTGAGTGACGAATAGAATTACCCAACTCAAAAACTCGATCAAAATCCTAAATTTAGAAGAGCGGATTAGGAGACAAAATTAACATTTGGAAAGGAAAAAAAAATCCAAATTATCCATTAGCATGGATAGGATAAAAGAGTTTACCTTATTTACCAAGAAGATCTCCTCCCCATTGACATCCACTTCTAGGTCACAAGTCACCTCCATTGCCTCCAACACAAGTTGGAGCTTTCAAAAAGGAAGCTTTGGAACGGTTAACAGAACCCTTAACTTCTCAGAGCAATCTCTAGGATTGAAAAGCGCCCCAATGATGGAGATGGTAAAGGAGGTGAAAGGAAAAGGGAACTCACAAAGCCATATTCTCAGGAGGGCAACAAGACAAAGAGAAAGCAGCGCCCTTCTGGCTGGTCAAATCGATGGGAAGAGAAGGAAAAAGAAAAGAAAAGAGAAAAGGACTCACATTTCTGAGACAACCAAGGCCCAGAAGACAGATAGGAAGAGTGGGAAGGAGGGTAGCAGTGTCGGTGAAGCGCCCAGTTCAGTTGGTGGTGAGAATCCTGACAACTCTTGAGGGTCGCTTACAACCGTGACTATATTTATACAATGCTCTTCAGACCCCAAGCTTGGAGCCCAAGGAGACTTTGTTTCTCTCTCCTCTCTCTCTCTCTCTCACTTTAGTGACCTCCCAAATCCCAGTTCTCCCTCATAAAATAAGCAAACATGAGAACTTCTTTCTTACCTACAGTGCCATGCTTTCCCATGTGAATCATCATGTGCCCAAAATGCCCCCGAGAACAGGAAGCAGACAGAAGGGGTTTTATGCTGGTTTATACCGTAATTGGCACCTGAGGATAAGAGCACCCCAGGGGCCAGGGGGGCATTTCTGGGCAGTTGCTTACACCGTAATTGCAATATGCGAAAGTTTCATTGCCCCCTTTAAGCTTTTAGTATGGACCCGAAATGGAGCTTTGGATTATGTTTGAAGCCGAGATTGGACCATTTTGGAGGACCAGCTTAGGTCCTGGAGTCCAAAAGAAACTGGATTTATTTTGATTTTGACACTTCACCAAATGGACCATGCGTGACTGATTTGAATCAAGCTGACCTTAAACAACTCCAAAACTTTCTATTCACAGCGAAGAATACCTCAATCTAAAGTGGATGAAGTCATTCAAAGGATATCTTTCATCCTTCATGGATTCTTTTTTTTTTTTATCCCCTTCGTCGCCAGCTTAGGCGTTGCTGAACGTATGTTTCCTTGAGGTGTTAATTTGTTTACATATGATGTACGTTAGAAGTGAATTAACCCCAAGAAGACAAATTTAACCTACTTGCATTCACTTAGTGATTCCTATACGAATACTGACTTAAGTCAGGCTCTTCAATTCCTTGATAATTCATCAGAAGTCGAAACTGTAGAGCTGCTACTTTTATCATGCAAAATAATTTAAGGGGGCCACCAAGAATAAATGAGCATTGTAAGTAGATGAAATTAATGGAGAATCCAATTTCCAATTCCGCTAATTTTAGCTTGGCCGTGTGGGCCGTACTTCATATCGATCTTGATGTAGATCCAACTTCGAAGAAGAAGCGTAACAAGTCATATTTCACCATCCCAGCCAAGCCTTCTTTGGTCCCCTCACACCAAATACGCCATAATTAGCAACGTCTGTATTAAATATTTACACTGAATGTTTGATGATATATTAACCGTTCGATATATAGTTTTTAGTACTCTAAGGAGCACCAATTATGAGACCAACTTGCCTGCTTTAACTTATCAACTGATCACCAAAATTACATCCCAGAAGTATATCAAGCCACCATCATCGTCTGCACGTACAGACAAGAGCTTAAATGGTGTAAGCGGTGATGAAATTGGTAGGTGGATGCTTCAAGCGGCGTGCGTAGATGTTGTACGTGGGTGGTAAGCTTGGAATGGTGACACGAGCAAACCCAACCGTACGTGTACATACGCGCGTACGTACACCAACACATGCAGAAAGATATAGTTTAATCTCTCCTACTAAATTAATCAAGATAGTTAGCCTATCTTCATAATTAAGTACCATATGGTTTATTGAACGACAACATCAATCCCATCCCATGCAGGGTTGGACGCTGTCAATCTATTTCTATTTCTAAACGAAACAGAGTTTATCTTTATTTGATGTTCGATTTGTATGTTTTATTTAAATTATGAGTTTGTTAGCGTTTGTCTTTATCTAGATTCTGGTATTTAAGTTTAGTTATGAGCTTATCTTGGAATTTCTACTATGTACGTTATTTAAAGTCTTGGAATAAAAATGAAAGAACGTGAGGGTTGCGGTGGTCGCAGCAGCATTTTATTCCAGAAACTCAAAACACCGTCTGCTCTGTTTTCTGGTTGTTTTGTTTTCTTCATCTGAATTTTGTATTTCAAAAATCGCTGGATGTGTGAGAGCTTGTGAGCGTTTGTTTGTTCTACAATCTTGGTATCATAGCCAGCATTTAAGGGAGCTCCATAACCAGCGATCAAGGATGTTCTATATCAATCTGCCATGGATGATCTTCAAGTTGTTGGCGGCATCAAGAAGCTCAACAATCAGAACTACAACTCCTGGTCAACCTGCATGATCTCGTATATGCAAGGCCAGGATTTGTGGGAGGTTGTAAACGGCAACGAAACACGGCAACCTAATGAAAATACGAACGAGACGCTGCGGAAGTGGAAGATCAAGGCGGGCAAGGCGATGTTTGTCCTAAAGACGACGGTCGAAGAAAACGTGCTAGACCATATCCATGAGTTGAAGACCCCCAATGAAGCATGGAATACTCTTGCTACATTGTTCTCCAAGAAGAATGATACCAGGCTTCAGCTTCTGGAGAGCGAACTGCTGTCGGTGGCGCAGCGAGATCAGACGATCGCCCAGTATTTCCACAAGGTGAAGTCCTTGTGTTGAGAGATTTCCGAGTTAGATCCAGAAGCTCCAATCGGTGATACCAGGATGAAGCGAATCATCATCCACGATTTGAAGCCTGAATTTAGGAGCTTTGTTGCTGCTATACAAGATGGCAAAATCAGCCATCGCTTGTGGAGTTTGGAAATCTGTTAGCCGGCCAAGAAGCCCTAGCCAAGCTGATGGGAGGAGTCTCGTTAAAAGGTGAAGAAGAGGCACTCTATGCCAATAAAGGCAAGAAGAACTCTAAGCAGCATATTGCCAAAGGATCTAAGAAAAGGATGATGAGGTGGAAAATCATCAGGGCGAAGGGAACTCTCGTGCAGGGGGCAGATCAAGGAACTCTGGCAATGGTCAAAGGTTTGAAGGAAAATGCTACAATTGCAAGAAGAAGGGTCATATGGCAAAGGATTGCTGGTTCAAGAAGAAGGAGGTAGAAAGCAATGTTACAACCTCAAAAATTGAGGATGAATGGGATACTGAGGCACTTTTCGTTACAGCCAAGGTTGAGCAAGCCTTCAAGGTAACAATAGTCACATCGAAGTTGATTATGAAAATGACTGGATTGTTGATTCAGGGTGTTCAAATCACATGACCGGTGACAAGGAGAAGCTGCAGAATATGTCTGAATATAAGGGAAGCCGGGTGGTGGTGACAGCAAATAATTCAAAGCTGTCGATTGCTCACACTGGCAATACAGCAGTTGCTCTTCCTTCCAATAACAATGAGGTGCCGCTCCATAATGTCTACCATGTTCCAGGGATGAAGAAGAATCTCCTCTCTGTGGCACAGTGGACATCTTTTAGCCATATTGTTGTGTTTGGCCCACAAGATGTCAAGGTGTATCGGGATCTTCAGATTGTCCAAGAACCAGTGATGAAGGGGCAAAAACTAGATTCAGTTTATGTGATGTCTGCTCAAACCGCTTATGTAGACAAAACCCGGAAAAATGAAACAGCTGATCTATGGCATATGCAGCTAGGACATGTCAGCTACTCCAAGCTCGATGTGATAATGAAGAAGGCGATGTTAAGGGGCCTTCCACAGCTTAAAGTAAGGACTGATACGATTTGTGCAGGATGCCAATGTGGGAAAGCACATCAACTGCCTTATGAGGTGTCCAACTTTCAAGCAAAGGAGCCCCTACAACTGATTCATTCGGATGTGTTTGGACCAGTCAAGTAGGCTTCCATCAGTGGAATGAAATACCTAGTGACCTTCATTGATGACTTCTCGAGGTATGTTTGGTTTATTGCATGAAGGAGAAGTCTGAAACCTTCTCAAAATTTTGGGAGTTCAAGGAAACCGCAGAAGCAGAAACTGGAAGAACTGTCCGCTGTTTACGGACAGATAACGGGAGAGAGTACACCTCAAAGGAGTTCTTGGATTTTCTTCAGAAGTACAGAATTCACCATCAGTTCACTTGCACCAATACTCCACAACAAAATGGTGTGTCAGAAAGGAAGAACAGACATCTAGTTGAAATCTGTCGGAGCTTGCTTCATGCGAAGAATGTATCGGGTCGATTTTAGGCTGAAGCAATGAAGACAGCAGTCTTTGTGATCAACCGGTTGCCTCAAAAAAGGTTATCCTTTCTTTCACCCTTTGAAAAATTATGGAATTCAAAATCTGTAGTTTGACATTTTTGCATTTTTGGATCTATGTGCTATGTGTTTGTACCTGACCATCTACGCGGCAAAATGGAGAAGAAGGCTGTCAGATGTATTTTTGTAGGTTATGATAGTCAAAGAAAAGGATGGCGGTGTTGTGATCCAGTTACAGGAAGATGCTACACATCGCGGAACGTGGTGTTTGATGAGGCGTCTTCATGGTGGTCGGCGGACAAGAAGGAACTGCCAAGTCGGATGCCTTCAAAGAAGATCTGGAACCCTCACGTGTTCAGCTCAGTTCACAGCAATTTGAAGTTGCAGAAAGCAGCTGTTATGGCGAGGAAATAGCTGTTCAACACCCGTGGCAGACATGTGTTTATCAGAGAGTAGAAGAGGAGGACGAGCCATTACAGCAAAATATGCCGACTGCACTTAGAAGATCAACCAGGATTAGAAAAACAAATCCTAAATATGCTAATGCTGCAATAGTGGAGGATCTGGATACAAGGGAACCGGAGACATTTGAAGAGGCTTCACAGCACCCGGAATGGTTCAACACAATGAAGGAAGAGTTTGCTGCACTTGACCAAAATCAGACCTGGGAGCTGACGGCCAAGCCAAAGGATGTGACGCCCATCTCGTGCAAGTGGGTGTACAAAGTCAAGCACCGTGCTGATGGATCAATTGAGAGATACAAAGCTCGTCTTGTAGTTTGAGGGTTCTCCCAACAGTATGGGTTAGACTATGATGAGACCTTTAGTCCTGTTGCAAAGCTCACAACATTGAGAGTTCTCCTGGCTTAAGCAGCAAGCAGAGGGTGGAATTTATGGCAAATGGATGTAAGGAATGCTTTCTTACATGGAGAGCTAGACCGGGAAATTTACATGGAACAGCCGTTGGAATTTCAGAGTGTTGAGCACCCTGAATATGTGTGCAAACTTCGGAAGGCGCTCTATGGTTTAAAGCAGGCGCCGAGGGCCTGGTACGGGAAGATTGCTGAATTTCTTATTCACTCTGGATACCAGGTAACTTCTGCAGACTCAAGCCTGTTTGTCAAAGCTAGTGAAGAGAAAATAGCTGTCGTACTGGTGTATGTGGATGATCTAATTATCACTGGAGATTTTGAGGAGGAGATTATTCGAACCAAGGAAAACCTGTCGATCCGTTTTCAGATGAAGGAACTCGGACGGCTGAAGGTTTCTTGGGTTTAGAAGTTGATCATTCAGATGAGGGGCTGTTTCTACATCAAAGGAAGTACCTCCACGGATTTATTGAAGAAATTTGGGATGCTCAATTGCAAACCGAGCACAACATCAATGGAACCTAATGCCAAAATCTGCTTTTAGGAAGGCAGAAGTCTGACAGATATCACTATGTATCAGCAATTGATTGGTAGCCTTATTTACCTTAGTGTCACTAGGCCGGATATTTCGTTTGATGTTGGGGTGATGTACCGATTCATGCACAACCCAACTAACCTTCATCTGGAAGCAGCTCTGCGAGTCTTGAGGTACGTGAAAGGGACGCTTGGTCATGGCATCCTGTACAAAAAGAATAGCAGCTGCAGAATGGAAGGTTACTGTGACGTCGACTACGCAGGTGATCTTGATACTCGGTGGTCGACTACTGGGTATGTATTTAAGCTTGGATCTGAAACAATTTCATAGTGCAGTAAGAGACAGCCCACTGTCTCTTTGTCAACCCACAGAAGCTGAATACCGAGCTGCTGCAATGGCATCTCAAGAAATTGCCAGGCTAAGGCAATTGCTGGAAGATCTGTATCAGTTGGAAGAGGGTGGAGTTCTCTTACAATGTAACAATCTGTCTACAATAAAGCTGGCAGAAAATCCAGTTTTTCATGCTAGGACAAAGCATGTGGAGGTTCATTATCATTTCATAAGAGAAAAAGTGCTGCAGGGGAAGGTTGAGCTGAAGTATATTCGAACGGAAGATCAAACTGCAGACCAGTTTACCAAAAGCTTGTGCGGGAACAAAGTCAAAGATCATTGTCGTGAGCTCGGTGTGGTAAAGGGATTAGGTGCTAGTGTTGAGGGGGAGTATTGAACGACAACACCAGCCCTACCCCACGCATGATTGAGCATTGTCAATCTATTTCTGTTTCTAAACGAAACAGAGTTTATCTTTATTTGGTATTCGGTTTGTGTGTTTTATTTAAACTATAAGTTTGTCAGTGTTTGTTTTTATCTAGATTCTGGTATTCAAGTTTAGTTGAGTCTATCTCGGAATTTCTACCGTGTATGTTGTTTAAAGTTTTGGAATAAAAATGGAAGAACGTGAGGGTTGCGGTGGTCGCAGCAGTGTTTTGTTCTAGAAACTCAAAACACCGTCTGCTCTGTTTTCTTGTTATTTTGTTTCCTTCGTCTGAATTTTGTTTTCCAGAAATTGCTGGATATGTGAAAGTTTATGAACGTTTGTTTGTTCTACATGATTCATGTTGTGCCAGAGCAAATTGCACGTAAAAATCAAAGCATACCAACTATGTGCAAGCTTAGGTTGGCATGTTATAGGGTGCAAGGTTGGATCCGCTCCATGGATTAATTTTGGTATATATCTACTCAATAAGCAGTGCTCCTTTTTTAATAAAAAAAAAATATATATTAAAGGGAAGTGCGGACCACCCAAATTTATTAGAACAAAGGATTAGGAGGAGTACAGAGTGGGAAGTAAAGCCGAAGAATTAAGAATATGAATGTTGCAGTTGTTTATAGCAGACAATAGAAAAACAAAGAAAATATCAAAAAACCAAAATGCAGAAAAAGCAGCAAGTTTGGTGCTCCCGCTCAAAGCGTCATTATTACTTTTCAATTAACTTGTCTTCAAAGCCAGCCAAGATGGCAAATCCTGTCACTTTCCGAGTAGGATCAAGGACAGTATTGGATAGTAGAAATTTTCTTATTTTTTCCCCATTTTTAGAAAAAAAAACAAAAACTTATCCAAAAAAATATTTTTTTTAATTTTTTGAGAGATAATAAAAATATGCTATATGTTATATATGTCACTAGATCTAAATACTGGGTGACGCACCATCTAAGATTCAAACTCCATAATCCATGGTTGTTAAGAGAGGTAGCTTTAGATATATAAGCCCCGGCCCGATCATAAATATTTTTTGAAATTATTCTTCTCCATGCACATATTATATTCTTCGGCTGTATTACATCTAGCAAGCTAGCGAGTGATAAAAACATTCTTACAAAGTAACGGTTAGTCTGCTAGCTGTGTCTGCCCCCTTCTAACTCATGGTACCATGCATGAATAATCCAGACCATATGCGTGGTTATGCCTTGCGGGATCCCTCACCTTGTCTCGTGTCTACATGTCGGCCACGTTTGCAAAAAAAAAAAATTGCGCGAATGGTACGTACATTGATGATAATTATGTCGACAACAACTAGTTATTAATAGAGGTGGAATGAATTAATATATGACAATGTTACCGAGGCAGGCCTCGACCTTAATTATATTGTAATTCTTAAAATAATTTTTTTTAAAAAAAAATAATAATAATAATAAAGGATGGGCGGCTACTCGCCTCCGTTACAATAATAATAATAATAATAATAATAATAATAATTTTGATTTGCACTATTTTTTTTGAAAAATACTTTGAGGTGTCCATCAGTGCATATAAAAACTTCCCTTAATAAACTAATTACCAGGAGCGGTATAGCTTTTCTTACCCTTCTTTAAGGCTGCTGACAGGCCGTTCGTTTCTTTTGCTGGATACAAGGACAAGCATTCAGAGACGCACCCATGCAAGTAGTGACGAAATGAAGATGGAAAGAACGAGCAGAAGGTGACAGATTAACCCCCTCCCTCATTTACTGGCTTCCTCTCGCGCTCTTCCTGAGAGAGATCGATGGCTACGGCGGAACGCGAAATGGCAAACCTTGATCCAGAGGTAGTAGAGATGCATGCATTACCATCGAAGGTACACGTACGGCAGGGAAGATATGGTCCCCGTCTCCGTCTGTCCGTAGAATCGAGTAATGCCATGGCACGGGGACCAAATTAAATATCCGATCACGGCTGCTGGAGGTGTAAACCGTGAATCGGAAATCCACTGCTGGTGCCAGCCAGGCGTGGAATGTACGTGGTAGGAAAATTTCCTGTTCGGAGTGTTGGATCCTGCAGCAGGCCGTAGCATTTCTTCTTGGACATAGCGCCGTGATGGTTGATGGGCGCATGAGTTGGGAAATACGAACACGAATAATGGCCGTCTACGTCTGAGAGAGCAAGATGAGATGATTTCGGAGCGAGGATTTGATATTATCATCCTGCAAAGTAGATTTCCTTGTCTGTGACTGTTGGAGAACATGTCATGTTTTTTTTTTTTTTTTTTTTTTAAATTTTCCTCCAAGAAAACTGAAAACTTTTATATCATATTATACCGAATTAATTTTTGATTTCTCATGTGTTCTGGTCATCAATTAGACAAATTTATTTTTTTTGAATTTATCATATATATCGAATTAATTATATAAAATTTAATTAATTAAAAAAATTTATTTCTGATCAAACCGATCTTTCTAATTAAATCAAATTGAAATCAAATGTAACCAAGATTTTAGTGTTTTTGATGGAAGGCACATGCACGGTTATAAATATAGAGATATCATGATCTTATTTTTAATTTTTAAAATAATAATGAATAATATTTTATTGATCATCATATTAAGAAAAGATGGTGAGAAGACTAAAGGGTTTTAGTCTTTTTGATGAAGAATATTTTATCGATCGCCAACCTTTTTTTTAAAAAATGCTTCCCCCTGCCCCACAACCTTTTTTTTATTTCTGAGTTGGTTTCCTTCAATTTAATTTGTCTATTAAGACTAAAGGGACGGAGAAATGGAGTTCGACAGCCGGGCTATAGAAGTATATACGGGAGGAGCACTCTAAGATGCAAGAAGCTGGTAGCGGTAGCATTTTATTTCCACGTATACGTGGTTACTTGGCCGGCCCAGTCCATAAATCGACCCCCTGGCATCAAAGCTCCAATTTCATGAGTAATTCTTTGTGCACACTGCACCGCACGCGGCTATTGATTCATGCTGGCACCACGTGACATCATGGATGGGACAGGATATGGCATTATGGGAGGGGTATAACAGGTTTTAATTTGACCGTGATTGTCATTAAATAAGATTCAGCTTTTATTTGAAATATTCATCTAGCCATTCTCTCCAGTCTCATTTTACCCGTCATCTTGCTTAGATTTATGGAAATGTTTCAGTCTGAAACATTCTGAAACATGCTCTGGTTTTTATCCAAGAAATCAATAAAGATTGAAGAAGAATCTCCCTCGTGTTAAAATCTGCTCTGAGAGTTATGTTGCAGAAATCAACCTCCTTCTTCTATCTGAAAAAGTACTCTGTTTTGGTCTGAGGCTAGAATAAGCATCGAAGACCTCCTTTCTTTTGATCCGAGTTTGGAATAAGGCACCGAAGAGTTCTTCTATACGTTCAAGATAAAATATCTTCTCCAACAGGAAGTAAAACATTTTTTTAGTTTTCTTTTTATAGTTCCTTTATTACATCAACTGTTTTGGCAGTTAGAGAAAGTTAATGGCACTCCGGGAGTCATAACTCAGTCCACAGGTTATAGGTATTCCTAGTAGGAGGGGAAAAATGTAGTTTAAGTTTTTGTACAGGGATGTCGTAGCTTTATAACTATGGTGTTATAGTGTTTGAACTGGGATGTCGTAATACTGTTTCGACATATATTTCTGAACTTTTTGCATCTATGTCATGTTATGACATCCTAGGAGTCGTAACTCAGTCCACAAGTGATGGGTTCTCGAGGTAATAGGGGTTAGTATATGTAGTTTCATGTTTCATGATCGGGTGTCGTAATATTTTAACTAGGGTGTCGAAACTTCTGAACTAGGGTGTGTCGTAACTTGAAAACCCTTTTTTTTTGAAATCTTTTTTCTTCCTGGTCTTTTTATCACAATCCAACAATCTTATTCAAGCCAATGCACGGTTGAAATGTCCCATGATGGAGGATAAAAACTTTCATTTTCTGTTTTGTACCAATTTGTTCATGTTTCGATTTTTTTGATACCCAAGTTTTTCCAGAAGCATTTTACTATATTGGGGATATCATATATCATCAATGCATACCGAAACACTTCTGTTACGGAGGATCAAAACATCCGTTTAAGTTTTTGTACAAGGATGTCGTAGCTTTATAACTAGGGTGTCGTAGTGTTTGAACTGGGGTGTCGTAATACTGTTTCAGCATATATTTCTGAACTTTTTGCATCCATGTCATGTTATGACATCCTAGGAGTCGTAACTCAGTCCATAAGTGATAGGTTCTCGAGATAGTAGGGTTAGTATATGTAGTTTCATGTTTTATGATCGGGTGTCGTAATATTTTAACTAGGGTGTCGTAATTTTTGAACTAGGATGTCGTAACTTGAAAATCCCTTTTTTTTGAAATCTTTTTTCTTCCTGGTCTTTTTATCACAATCCAACAATCTTATTCAAGTCAATGCATGGTTGAAATGTCCCATGACGGAGGATAAAAGCTTTCATTTTCTGTTTTGTACCGATTTATTCATGTTTCAATTTTTTTGATACCCAAGTTTTTTCAGAAGTATTTTACTATATTGAGGATATCATATATCATTAATGCATACCGAAACACTTCTGTTACGGAGGATCAAAACATCCGGTTTAAGTTTTTGTTCAGGGATGTCGTAGCTTTATAACTAGGGTATCGTAGTGTTTGAACTGGAGTGTCGTAATACTGTTTCAGCATATATTTCTGACTTTTTGCATCCATGTATTGTTATTGCACTGTTATGTCATATTATATCCAATGTATAACTCATTATTTATTTTGTTGTAGATAAAATGTCATCTAAAACTATGTATATCAATGTTTATGAATTTTTATGCAGATATTTCTATATATGGCACTGAAATTAAAAAATTGGATGATGTTGTTAATGTTGTTTAGAATAATGTACCTTCACCTATCACCCCGATCATAGAGAACGAGTCTGTTGATCCTAAAATTGGTATGGAGTTCAATTCCGTAAATGATTTATAAAATTTTTACAATGGATATGCAAGGAGAGTAGGTTTTGGAATCACAACAGTGTGTAGTAGGTCCAACAACAACAAAGAAATATGCTTCAAGCACCTGGCATGTTGAAAATCGATAACTCCATGAATCCTAGGGATACTGGCAAAATTGATTATAAGGCTTCGATAAAAGTAAGACTAAATTCTAAAAATGGTAAGTGGATATTAGTTGATGTTTTTCTATAACATAATCATGAGCTATCCATATCATCAGCTGGTTATCTACGGTCCCATAGGAGGATCAGCACACCAGAAAAGACAAAGATCAGCAATTTACATGCCGTGAATGTTTCCACAAGTCAAATATACTCTGCCATGGTTAGAAGGAAAGGGGGTAGAAGATAATTATATTTACAGAAAAAGATGCTCATAATTTTATCTGTCGAGAATGTCAGAGTCAGCTTAAAGAAGGAGATGCACAGTCAATGGTAATCCATTTCACAGAAATGCAAGTTAAAAATCCAAATTTCTTTTATACTTTTGACCTGAATGATAATGGATAGCTCAGGACTGTCTTTTGGATTCATCTTAGGTCAAGATTGGCAAGCACTTACTTTAGTGATGTACTGACATTTGACTCAACATATTTGACAAATACATATCAAATACCCTTTTGTCCATTTGTCGGAGTTAACCATCATGGACAATCCACATTGCTTGGTTGCGCATTGTTATCAGATGAGACGACTGAGACATTTAAATGGATATTCCAATCATGGCTGGATGCAAATGGTGGTCAACCACCTAATGCCATTATAACTAACCAAGATAAGGCAATCGAGGCTACTGTCAGGGTTGTTTTTTCCAATGCACGACATAGATTGTCTTTGGCATATTTTGAAGAAGATTCCTGAAAAGATTGGCCATATTTGCACTGCAAATTCTAACTTTATGGTTGAGTTTGACGAGGCAATATATGATTCAGTTACCATAGTATCTTTCTAGGAAAGATGGGCACATTTAATGAAGAAATATGTAAAATGCAAGGCCGTATGTTGGTTAAATGACATATATAAATGTCGGGATAAATGGGTTCCAGTTTATCTTAAAGATACATTTTTTGCAGGTTTGTTAGTCATTATGAATGATTAATGTTTATTTTTTAAATTTTTGAACAAACTTTTTATCTTATATGCTTCTATTTTTTGAATATTTATGAATAGGGATGTCAATTTCACAAAGGAGTGAGAGCATCAATCACTTCTTTGATATGTTTGTAAACTCAAAGACTACGCTCAAGGAATTCATCGATAAGTACAAAGATGCCTTGGAGAAAAGATATGAAGCAGAAAATGAGGAAGACAATAAAACATTGCAAACAAGTGCTTTCCTAAACACATCTTCTCCTTTTGAGCAGCAAGCAGCAGGAAAATATACAAGGCGCATATTCAAAAAATTTTAGAATAAGGTCTTGAAATGGCTGCATCAAATGCCAGATTACTTAAAGAAGTTGATAATCGTGATGTATATTTTGTTAAATCATTTGAAAGAATTGAAGTTAATGAAATCAATAAGGAAATTATTAAAACTTACGAAATTTCATATGACAAAACTTTGAAGGATGTTAAATGCCAGTGTGGATCCTTTGAGTACAAAGGTTACTTGTGTAGGCATGCCTTATTGGTTCTTCATCAAAGTGAGATATTGCGTATCCCAGATAAGTAATTTTTGAATAGATGGTGCAAGGACATGAAATATCAATTTGACAATCTCGAATGCAACACTCAATTTTGTGATAAAAGCACGCAAAAATCACGGTACGCACTAAAAAAATTATTTAAATTCAGATGTCTTATTTTAAGTTTACATTAACCTATCGTATATCATGAAATCCTAATACGGATATTATATTTTATTGATCGTAGATATACTTTGATGAGTCATCGGATGATGAAGCTTGTAGAGATAGCCTCTATGTCTGAAGATGCATTCAATTTGGTGATGGAAGATCTTACACCATTATTCAAAAGAGCTGTTGATGTTAATTGTACAGCTAAGCAAAGCAGAGAACTTCTAATTTAGGATCCTGACCAACTTACAATGAAAGGTCGTCCACGAGATAATATAATTAAGAGTGGAGTCGAGAAGAAATCAAAGAGATCAAAGAAAAATTTGGATAAGGCTTCTGTTGACACTCCTGTGCAAAATGAGAGAAGAGGTAGTACTAGCAAAAGGCAAACTTCCCATATTGTAGTGGAATTACCATAAATAGTAATTGAACCCACTGTACCTTCTTCGGACCCTTTTTTAGATGAATTTGATGCTTATGTATGCAGTCAACTAACACGGGATAGGATATAAAATCCTGAATTATGGTATAGTCCTATATATGTACAGTCCTATGTTTTTTTTAGATTATCGAATGAAATTTCATACAGGATGTTTATGACTCCTAAATTGACAAAAATTCCCTTCTACCCATGGTACATGTCATCATTGGATTGGTTGTTGACTCCCAGATAATCAGAAATAGTCCCGGCTGCTTAAAAATCAATAAAATCACCTGAAACAATATTATGACATCCTAGTTCAAAAGTTACGACACCCTAGTTTAAAAAATACAAACATGCAAAAATATAAAATAAAATATTTCTAATCCCTTCTACCTGTGGTATATATCATCATTGGATTGGTTATTGATTCTCAGATAATCAGAAATAGTCCAGGCTACTTAAATTAATAAAATCACCTGAAACAGCATTACGATATCCTAGTTCAAAAGTTACGACACCCTACTTCAAAAGTTACGACACCCTAGTTTAAAAAATACAAACATGCAGAAAATATAAAATAAAATATTTCTAATCCCTTCTACCTGTGGTACATGTCATCATTGGATTGGTTATTGACTCTCAGATAATCAAAAATAGTCCAGGCTACTTAAATTAATAAAATCACCTGAAACAGCATTACGACATCCTAGTTCAAAAGTTACGACACCCTAGTTCAAAAGTTACGACATCCTAGTTCAAAAAATACAAACATGCAAAAAATATAAGATAAAATATTTTAATCCCTTCTACCTGTGGTACATGTCATCATTGGATTGGTTATTGACTTCCAGATAATTAGAAATAGTACCGGCTGCTTAAAAATCAATAAAATTACCTGAAACAGCATTACGACACCCTAGTTCAAAAGTTACGACATCCTTGTTCAAAACTTACGACACCCTAGTTCAAAAAATACAAAAATACAGAAAATATAAAATAAAATATTTCTAATCCCTTCTACCTGTGGTACATGTCATCATTGGATTGGTTATTGACTCCCAGATAGTCAGAAATAGTCCCGGCTGCTTAAAAATCAATAAAATCACCTGAAACAGCATTATGACACCCTAGTTCAAAAGTTACGATATCCTAGTTCAAAACTTACGACATCCTAGTTCAAAACCTACGACATCCTAGTTCAAATGCTATGACACTCTAGTATAAATACTATGACACCCTGTCAAGAAATATTACATTCCTTTATATCATCATCACAGCAATGAAGAATTGCAAAATATTGATTGAATGAATTACATAAAACTACATGTAATAAGATAATGATATTCAAAACAATACTGGTTGAATGAATCAAAAGAATTTTTCTTTGAGAATGATACTTAAAATATAATCCTCGAGTTAGTTATAAATTTGTGTAACATAATACAGAAGTGAATGAATCGAAAAGAAAGAGTACATAACAAATAATTTGCTTTCATAGGCTAATATTTAACAGCACTTTCAATCTTTTGATTCATATTCTCTCTCAAAATCCTTGCTACTAACTGGCGGCGGTACATGCTGATATCTTTTTCTGTGAAATCCCAAGTATCAGGCCTATCCCTACAAGTAATAAAATCCATGTATTTCAAACAAAACAATCTGCAGTCCAGTGATCCTGCAGCTTGGAAAGGGCATTCACTATTCTCTATCATGGACCATTTGGATACCTCACTATTATCATAGAAATGTGGAACATTGCACCTACTATCTTGTGCCACTTTCTAGCATTTGCCTTGTACTTGGAATTGCGCTTTATCGAATTCAGATGCATGAAAATCTTCTCTTGCATATCCACCGCTACCAGGTGCCAGTGATAGTTTTCGGAGTTTATGATAGCGAAGAGAAATCAAAATTCCTTCTTATCTGCATCACTCACTCCATCAAAAATCATATTGCCAGCTGTTCCAGCAAGTTCATGACATGATGATGGTGAGGTTAGGCACATGCCAGAAGTTATTACTGGAGCAGCTATACTCTTATGATATCTTTCTGCATTCTCAGCCCAGTTCTTTGTAATGAACTCCTGCCCGGCCTCAATTATCTGTCAATACAATTTAAATTGATTAATTATAAAGTAAATATAATAATTATTAGAAAATATATCAGTACATACATAAAGATTAACAATAAAACGATGTAATACTCCATTACTTACATCATCAACTATCATGTCATTATTGATGAAATCAAAAAGATTTTTCCTAGTGATAGTGCCTCCGAATTTGTTGGTGACATGACATCCCTGAAATTAATAAATATGAATGATATTATATATTCTCGATTATAAATTAGCATACATATTAGAAAAAATAGGTGTAACTTACGAGTTCATCTTTTCTTTCAAAAATATATTGATAAATTTTCATCATCTTCAATTTGAAAATTCAAATTTGTTTCCTCAGGCTGAGATGTGCCCACCATCTTCAACTTTTTTTTGCAATGGGGCTGTTTCGAAAGCAGAATCAGCTACGATTTGGGAGGCCTTCCACAGCCTAGGTTCTTTTTTTACCCTCTTGATAAGTGAAGGAATCTGGATTTCTTCTTTTTCCCCTCAACTTCCTCACTTACAAGGGTATCCTTAAATTTTTCATCAAAAATTTCTTCCACCTCAACCTCAGTATCTTCAGTATTCCCTCTCTCCACCTCTTTCTGGCCTTCTTTATTGGCATTGGTACCTTTATTTACCAATGAACTAAGAAGAGTTTCAACTATGGCTAGCCTCTTCTTTATATCTTCAAGTTCAACCACTGTGCACAGCTTGCACAAGTTTTTTCTTTTTTGGAGGATGCTGCTATTACTGTTTCTTTAGGGAGAAGCCATTGTTCCGTTATTGTTGGCTCAATAGCTCCCTCCACCTGCAAGCCAAGAACAATAACAAAATAACCATACATTAATCATAATAATATATTGTTCATTAATATTATAATGAAAAAATATTTTATTTACCAACTCATGAGGCTTCAAGTAACAATCTTTGTCTTTACTTGGCTGTCATACCATTTTAATAACCTAGGCAATTTTTTTGGATATGTTGGGACTCTTAAGGTACTATGCTCAAGGAACCAAACTTGTACATAATAATCATGTATGTTAAATATCTAGAAGATTTAAAATAAAGCAATTATATTTTTACTGCATATTAATGACACTTACCAACAGAGCTGCTGTGCACCATACACAGTTTGCTGCCTCCTAACCTTGTCGCTTCTTTTGGTTAGGACTGGCTGGTCGGATCTCAAGCAAAAAGCAGCATCTGGGAGAGACATAAGAGTTAACTCCATTATTGTGGTAGCCCAATCTATTTTACCCAGCTGGGATAAATCATCCAAGTAAGGAATGATAAATCTTGGACAACTTTGATTTGACTTTGGACACAAGAACGTTGCGAACATAAATGCAATCCATAATCTCACTGTGTCCTCGACATCCTCTTGTAGATTGGATGAATGAAGTCGGGCAATTAACTTTCCAGGCCCTTATTTTGCAGATTTAATTATCTTCCAAATCTTCTGAATAATCGGCCCTTCTTAACTTGATCTTCCATTTTGATTTTTTTTCCATGGCTTGGCAGACCCAAAATTAGGGCCAAGCTTCCACGCTAAATATAAGTTCCTTGCCACAAAAAATAAACTTGTTTCCTCCCTTATAGCATCTAATAATTTCAGCGAGTAGACACCCATCGACAACAAACGGTTGCATGTCTACGAACGTATTGAAAGAAGTCTTTCGGATTATTTCTAAATGATAACTTGAGAAACTCATCTTCAAAACCTGTTCAGCATACACTGCTGGCTTGCAATGGTTTTTAAACAATTGTGAAGCCTTTAATCTGGGCAGCCGAATCATTGCAATATCACCTGAAACATGAGTAAAATATAAATGTAAGTTAAGCAATAAATTCAAGCAATAAATTCTAAATAAAAATTTTTATGACATCCTAGGGTTAAAAACTTATTTTTCATAATTTCTGCATGTGTGTCGTAAGTTTTGAACTAGGGTGTCATAGGTTTTGAACTAGGGTATCGTAGGTTTTGAAATAGGGTATCGTAATACTGTTTTGGCCATTTTGATTAATGTTACAACATCCGTGGCAATTTTATGATACCTTGGGAGTCATAAAACAAGTCACGGTTGCCATGTATTAGAGGTAGAAGGGTTAAAAACTTATTTTTCATAATTTCTCCATGTGTATCGTAGGTTTTGAACTATGGTGTCGTAGGTTTTGAACTAGGATATCGTAATACTATTTTGGCCATTTTGATTAATGTTACAGCATCCGGGATAATTTTATGACATCTGAGAGACATAAAACAAGCCACGGTTGCCATGTATTAGAAGTAGAGGGGTTAAAAACTTATTTTTCATAATTTTTGCATGGGTGTCGTAGGTTTTGAACTAGGATGTCGTAGGTTTTGAACTAGGGTGTGATAATACTATTTTGGCTATTTTGATTAATGTTACAGCATCCGTGGTAATTTTATAACACCCTGGGAGTCATAAAACAAGCCACCACGGTTGCCATATATTAGAAGTAGAGGGGTTAAAAACTTATTTTTCACAATTTTTGCATGGGTGTCGAACTAGGATGTCGTTTTGAACTAGGGTGTCGTAATACTGTTTTGGCCATTTTGATTAATGTTACAGAATCCTATCCAATTTTATGACACCCTGGGAGTCATAAAATAAGCCACGGTTGCCATGTATTAGAGGTAGAATGGTTAAAAACTTATTTTTCATAATTTCTGCATAGGTGTCGTAAGTTTTGAACTAGGATATCGTAGATTTTGAACTAGGATGTCGTAATACTGTTTTGGCAATTTTGATTAATATTACAGAATCCTATCTAATTTTATGACACTTGGGAGCCATAAAACAAGCCACGGTTGCCATGTATTAGAGGTAGAAGGGTTAAAAACTTATTTTTCATATTTTCTGCATGGGTGTCGTAAGTTTTGAACTAGGATGTCGTAGGTTTTGAACTAAGGTGTCGTAATACTGTTTTGGCCATTTTGATTAATGTTACATAATCCTATCCAATTTTATGATACCCTGGGAGTCATAAAACAAGCCACGGTTGCCATGTATTAGAGGTAGAAGGGTTAAAAACTTATTTTTCATAATTTTTGCATGGGTGTCATAAGTTTTGAACTAGGTGTCGTAGGTTTTGAACTAGGGTGTCGTAATACTGTTCTGGCCATTTTGATTAATATTACAGCATCCGTGGCAATTTTATGACCCTAGGAGTCATAAAATAAGCCACGGTTGCCATGTATTAGAGGTAGAGGGGTTAAAAACTTATTTTTCATAATTTCTGCATATGTGTTGTAAGTTTTGAACCAGGGTGTCGTAGGTTTTGAATTAGGGTGTCGTAATATCTAAACTACGATGTCATGATTCTATACTATGAAGACTTAATATTTTTAAAAAAATTATCGTGACATCCCTCTGTAGAGATAAATTTCAAAGATTGACATTAAAATAGTAAAATAAAAATTACGACACCCTAGTTCAAAACCTACGACACCGTTGTTCAAAACCTACGACATCCTTGTTCAAAACCTGGGGCACCCTAGTTTAAAAACTCCGATACCCTTGTAGAAATTGTAAAAAAAAGTTTAGATGCTAAATATCAAATCCAAGCAGGAATCAAAAATTTTCCTAACATGTTTCTGCTTTTGTAGAATTCTTGGGGACGGATCTTAAGGGGGTCTCATCACCTCCTGAATAAATAATGATCGCAGTACTTCCTTCCTCTATCTATGTTTCCTTCTTGCATTCTTTTCGTATTCGTCGTCTGCGTTTAAAGACGAAACCACTTGTCTCCATTTTCCAAGATTTCGAAGGCGTATCAAATGTTGAAGGAAGATCACCAACGCTTTCTCAACCACCAAAGAGGAGCAAAAAATACAAAATGTAGGTATCCGGGATGTCCAAAAACAATGGACAAACTCTGGGATGGGGCTTTGTAGTGGTAAATGTTTTTTTTTTCCTGTTTGCAGAATAAGAATCGTTTTTCCGATACCGAAAACAATAAGGACAGAATGGTCATTTTGCACGGTTGAAAAGACTGCAGACGGCGTCTGCAGCTTATTTATACCCCTCCCGTCATGCCATATCCCGTCCCATCCGTCATGCCACGTGGTGCCAGCATGGATCAATAGCCGCGTGCGGTGCGGGTTATGCTGGATTTGCTGCACCGCACACGGTGCACAAAGAATTACTCCCATTTTCATATTGATCTGATTCTGTATGGCCAGTAATTTTTTTACAGACCTAGGTGTCGAGCATATATTTAGAGCCCAAAAAATTGTCGATGTCTAAGTGGGCTTTAGGATCTCCAACAGTGGCCTCCAAAGTGTAGGCTCATTAATCATCTTATCTTTTGCTACAAGCGGGGAGGCAAAGTCCATTAATCGACATTATTGATATAAGCCGGACAAAGCAATGAAATTGGGCTCTATATGGCCCGAATTCAATACTTAGACGCCCAATGGCGAGGAGACACGTGGTGCACGTACTCAAGAATGTGAGGAATAGCTATTGCGAACGTGGGGAGCCAGTTATAATTCCATGCGGTTAAATGCACGGTTAAGGGTAAGCAGTTACAGTTCGCCCCTAGTCTCGTAGCTGGAAAGTAATAGAACATATAAGAGGGGGATCCAGGTATGTATCTCATCTTCTCTGCTCTTTCCACGGAATTGCTCGTACTCTCGAATCTCCTTCTTTGCTAGTTTTACAAAACTTTGTTAAATGTTTGCATCGTAGCGTCCCCCACTAGTTAGTGACCATCATTATTAGATTTGGGTCAGGCTTTAACGTCAAGCAGACCTCCGCTTTACACTCCGGTTACGAGAAGAGTATACGAGAGAAAAAGGAAAGAGTATGTGAGGACCTTTCTCTTGAATCGGAAGAAAAAAGAAAGAAAAAAAAAATGAGAAAAAGGAAGAGAAAATAATTTTTTTTATAAATAAATAAATAAATATATATATATATTTAAATCTAGTAAAATTAGAGAGGAAAAAGAATTAGAGTTAAGTAAAATTTTTTATAATCCCCGTATTACCTTTCGAAAAGTAAAAAAAAAAAAAATTATCATTTTCTTTCTAAGTAAAAGAAAGTTATATCATTTTCTTTTTTTTTTTTTTTTTTAACTTCCAACCAAGAAAAAAAGTAATTATTTTTTTCCATTAAACTAACAACTGAGAGGAGAGAAATAAATTTCATTTTTTTCTTTTCTCTTATCACTGATCCTTTCTTTTCTTTTCCAAACTGTTAACCGGATCATTAAGCAAACCAACCAACCTACACAAATTCAACAACTCTATCATGTCAAGTTTTATAGACGATGATAGATCTAACCTTGCATATCGCCTAAATTTAAGGTTGCAAATGGATCAAATTGATCCGTGATCCAACCCGATCCGATCCATTTAGACATAATCCGATCTATTTTAAAGAATTCATGAATCCGGGTCAAGTTCTAAAATTAGACCCGTTCTTTTTTCCAGGCCGGATATGGAATTACTGAATTTGGCCCCGATTCGACCCCACCAAATCTAATAATATCGTTATGATCCAAACTTATTTGGATATCTAAATTATAATTTAAGACATATATGAATCATATTTTTGACATAAAAATGAATTTATAATTTTTTTATATTCTTATTTATTTTGAGAGTATTGTTTATTGTCATTTTTGTGTGATTAATAATAGTTGATTATATGTTATTATAGCCTAGTTATCTATATTTGATATGGACTCGATTTAGACTTGAATTTTTAGATTAAGAGATTAAGACTAGATTATATATGGATTTGATCCAACCCGAATAATGATCATGAAGATTCGAACCGATTCTTCATGAATCCAATGGTCGAACCGATCAAGTCCATGATTTGATCTCTATCTATATTTTAGATCAAATGGTGGCAGGAGTGCAAAACAAACTTAGCCACTCATGAACGGCTCGGCTTGAGGTCACTAATTACTCATTTGAGCTTGGGGGAATGAAAACCCAAGCTGAAACATTTTTCAAAGCTCCGAGCACACAAATCCCGTTCAAAAGCAATAGAAAAGCTTGGCCGGGCTCGAATGAAAACCTGGCCATGCCGAGCTCGGGCATTTTATACGAATCTCGGCTTGAGCAAGCTGAGCTCGAGCCGCTAGTTTGGTCTGTTTGCACCGCTGGTTGTACGTTTTTATGCACGTGTGCTACAACTACCCAAAGCGGAGACCAAACGTTGCGTCCAGACCCTTTTCTCAAACAGGATGGCCCGAGTCTGTATGCGGGGGTCAGGCAGGATGGCCCCATGAACCGCTCAAAACTTTCTTCGGTTGGAAATCTGAGCCCATCCTGACCCGGAGTCTGAGCCCATCTGGCGGTGTCAGGCCCCATAGCCGCTTTTCGGCCTGCATGTAGGGACGCATGTCTCTGATTTATGCGGTTTTAAATCTCGTTCTGCGGTTGGGGTCGGGCCGATTGAAACACGGAAACGCTTGACCTCGGCCCAGTGGCAGCCGGTATGCAAGGTGGGATGGAGCGTACTAGTGGTAAACAAATTTGTATGCTCGCCCCCTTCACCCCCCCCACCCCCCCCAACAAAAACAAAAAATAAAAAAGAGAAACTGTATGCATAAAAGGACCAAATTAACGATTTAAATTCTTTAGATTCCACGAAACCTCTCGCTAGCCACTACGTGCACCTTCCTTTTCTCGCAGAGAGCACTGGCTCTTCATGCAAAATTTAAAGCCACGAGGGATGGGAGTGGAATGGTGCCTCAAGCATAACCCGGTTACCTATAATATATAGAAAGGAAATCTTATCAAATCTTGAAGTGGATGATTTATATAGTACATTATCTTCGAAGCACCAGATTGGATAAATGACAAGAGAGGTGGCCTCCTTTCGAGGATTTGGTTCCCAAGGACCGTCGCGCAGTGGCTGCTGCAAGCATATATAGAACAAGTTGCTCTGTTATTACTGTGACTCCCTAGGTGTCATGGAAAAATTAACTAACCAACCTAAAACCAAGGCATAGCTAGTAGCCTCACCATGGATGAAGACAATAGAGGCGTTCCTCCACTACTGCCAGTCTGCCACTAATCATACGGGCATTGCCAAGCTAAGATCAATGCTCTCTCTACTGCAATTAAAGCTGGCCTTTTTACAAATAACAAGCAAACCCGGCGTTTTTACTCCCTCTCTGGACCCCTCAAAACAAATAACGAGGGCAAAGCTAGCCCTACACCAGTTTATCACGGTTCTTGCATAGGACCACGATGAGATGCCGATCTCTTTCTATCCCATCCAAAGAGACAAGGCCCCTTTATTCATCAAAACCATCTGGGACCCAAGCTGTTGTGAAGACCGAGCTATGGCCTTTCCATGCGAGCACCAACATGTCTTCCTCTTTCTTCATACCCCACCCACTTGCATGCTCATCCAAAAGAAGCTTCACCTCCTTCACCGTCTCCTCGTCGAATGGAATACTTTGAAATCTTGCCCTCTTCATCCGTTGCATGAACCGAGCACCGGACTCCGACCTCTCTATCCTTTGGGTCCCCTCAAACGCTATGATATTCTCGATCTTCTGCCCGACATCGGCCTCGTACTCCATCTTCTGGGGGCTGTCTTTGGGCAAGAAGGTCTCGAGGGCATCAAATGGTATCCATAGGTAGTTGAAGCATGCCATGATCCTCGAGGCGAGGCTGGGGGAATCCAGGTCCGAGTCCTCATCGGTCACCGTCACAATCCGAGGACCAAGTCCGTGTACGAAGCCCAAGAACCCATCTCTCGATGACGGGTCCCCGGTAGTGCACCCCGACTCCTCCGGCAAGTACCGGAGCCAGCTCTGGCAATTGACGACCAGGGTCTCATCGTCTCTGAGCCCCAGTAACGAAGGATCCAATTGGCCAGATGCCAATTCCTGGCGAAAGCGCATGGCGGTGCCAATACCATCATCGGAGTTCGATGAATTGGCCTTGATCACATGGAACTCGAATGGAACGTCTTTGAACTTGGCAAAATTGGACAGCCTTACGCCGACCTCCTCGATCGAGATGTTGAGGGAGGGAGGGACCGGGGGCCTGGCGGAAGGGCACGGTGATGCGGAGCGACGGGGGGCCCCCGGGTCGCTTGGCGAGCGCATCGATGAGCGTGGGCCACTGCATGCAATGGGTGATGCCAAAGTCGAGCACATGGACCCTGGGCCTGTCCTGCACCGACCTGAGGATGGCGCCGTTGGAGGCGGAGAAGCCGAAGCGGTGCCACGGGGTGAGGTCGACGTAGCCAGCGAGCTCGGTAACGGTCATCGGCCGGGCCCGGGCGAGCCCCGTCGCAGCGAAGGGCATGGAGGTCGGGCAGAGGCTGGAGGCGCGGGCGATGAGGGCCCTGAGGAACCAGGAGGTGAGCCTCTGGTTGGGGTCTCCATGGGGGGAGGCCACGTTGTTGAGGACCCACATGACCTGCTGGGCTAGGGTTACATCGTTGGATTCCAGGGCACTGGCGCAATGGAGGAGGAGCTTCTCGATACAGGCACCATCCAGGTTCCCAAGGCAACCCCTGAGGGCCCCGGAGAGGGAGCCCTGAGGGTTTTGGAGGAGATTAGGGTTTGGGAGGGAGATGGAAGTGGGGGTGCCCCTTAGCTCTGCCTTCATGGTTCTTTGATCGAGAGAGAGAGAGAGAGAGAGGAGGGTTTCACCATATCCTTCACGTGCATGAGCGGACCTTGTGTGGTGGACGGAATGACACGTGGCAGGTCGGGGTTGGATGGCTGAGGATTGGGAGGTAGGGATGTTGCCTCGGGAAGGAATGGGTTTGCAGAGATGGGAGGGGGTTGTTGGGTGCTGGAAATCTAGAGAGGATATGGTGGTGAGCTTTTCAAATCTAGCAATTAAAGTGGATGAGGGAGAGGGGATGGACGAGGAAGGGAGGTGCGTGGGTCTTGTTTAGTCTCTACAGAAGTTTTGGGTCTATATATAGAGGTCCACAAGGCCATTCAAATTTTGATAGGATTTTTATTTATGGTGAACGTGGAGGACAATGGAACGGTTTAGAATGAAGGGTATATAGTACTGTTTTGCCAGAAAAGACAGTATACCGAATTTCTTTTTTAAATCATTAATCATGCAGTATAGATGTCTTTTTCTTTACCAAGAAACAATGATTGAATCATACTTGAAATACGTATACTAAGTGGATCATAATTAGGAAGCTTAATCTATGAGCATATATAGCCAACCGGCGGCAAGGGCAACATGAGGAATCACATATTACATGCACAAACCAGCTATAAAATTCGAGTCAGATTCCAGAATCGCCGATGGATAGCCCAAAGTTATTTAAGGTTAATGTGCATTTCAAATCTTTTTCATATTAGGTGACACATAATACATCTTCCAAAGTGATGGTTTGATCATGCACAATTAGATGGATTCATTTGCAAAATAACTTTAGCTTGTAACATATAATACCACGGCATGCCTATTGGCCTTCTTTGATTATAGAGTTTTCCTTTGCAAGTGGAGCTTAATGATGATATATCAAATTCTATTTTGGTCATAATTTATATGCAGTACCCTGCTTGTATGTATGTGCATGAAATATATATATATATATATATATATATATATATATATATATGTGTGTGTGTGTGTGTGCGTGTGTGTGTGTGTGTATTTCTAAATTTATATATTTATATCGATGATCATCATTCCAGTTCAAATTCTATATCAAATGTCCTTTTTCTTATGCAATTATAATTAGGCCTTTTTATTGACTTGTTAATGACGAGACTTAGCTAGGAATTCAATTTATCCAACGAGTAGAAATAAGAGTGGTGGAGTCCTAAGCCTTTCAGAGCTCAGACTATGGTCAAAAAATAAAAAGTGCCTTGTGGATTTTCAAAATCAAGTACACTATATTGGATCTTTTGGTCTAGCGGACTCGCACTAGAAAGCGAATGAAATAATTACATGCTTGCTAATCAGAATAAGACAGATGATTAACCATAAAAAATAGGCTAACTTTGGCTATTTTGCTCATTAAGTTGTTGAGATAAGTGTCACTGGTTTTCTTAATTAATTGAAGGTAAAGAATAGGCCAGAGAAGCTGTCCTAGCCGGCCTCCGCTTTGTCTCATGCTATTACAGGACAAAGCCCAACCTACAGTGTTAATTAGTTGGTCCTTCCTCTATGAGCCTTGAGAGTGAAAGGTAGTTGGCTCCTTGCGATGCCAACATACATCAGGAAAGAGGAAGGAGTTGTTCTTTTGCACCATGCCAGTCCAACAGAAAGGACAATTGGGACTTTTTTAACCAAATAGCATGTCCCTCCCTGATTAATGAACGGCATAAGTGCAAGCTGCCAAAATGATGATGACTTCATGTTGATTAACCTGGCCTGGCCAATATGTTAAGCTAATGAAATTGTTTTGATGGGTTATGTGCACTTAGAAGCTCTCATTTTAATGGTCAAAAACCATCGCTGTTCTTTAAAGAAGGGCCAAAAATCATCACGATAAAATCATTCATTGCTTTCTCCTAAAAGAAAGAAAGGAAAGAAAATTAGAAACAAAATCACTTACTGCCTTTTTTTTTTTTTTTCTTGAGCAGAATTATCCATCGCTATGTTACGTCATCCTCATTATCACTAGTTTATGAGCTTATTTTGGCAATGGTTCTTGATTTATGTCAAAATGGAATGGGTACCAAAAGAATTGAAGCAGCCTAACAAATGAGTAACCGCATTGCATTATCTAATGCAGAGTGCTTTCTTTTCATTTGATTCTTGCTGCATACCATCGACCAAGGTTTTTCTCAGAGATCAAAAGGCTTGGATACGTCTCCAACAAAAGAAAATTGTACATGATAGTTAATCAATATAAGCTCCAACAAAAAGTTGGAACAAGTTCTGAACATTTTTTACAACCCCATACCCTAAAAGAATGACATTGATGGCGAGTGAAGTCCAGAGCTTTGTTATTAAAAAAAAAAGGGGGTCCGGATCTCGATAATAGCAAGTAGGAATTAATTACTTAAATGTAAACAAACCTCTTGCTTCTGAGAGGGCATTACCTTGGTCGGCCAAGGGGAAGAAGATGCCCTCATCCACTCTAATTCAGTCCTAGAAGTTGGAAGTACATAAGATCGCAAAACCAAAATCCCAAGGCTCGCTGGTATGCGAGGGTTCCATGTGCTCTATCTAGCATAGTCCAGAGCAACCTAGCCTGCTGACAAAATCTCTAAATTACTAAAATCTTAAGCTTCATAGATAGTTCAAGGAAATGAAGACAACATCAAACAGCACCACCACATGGAACGGTGGAAGGTCCAAATTATGCATAGATATTCCCACCAGAGCTTTGGTTCTAAAACTTTATTGGTGTTTTCTTTTGTCATTGATCTGGTACCGAAGAGATTAGATTAATTCGAAGTTGTGCCTGTGCCACTTATGCCAAATAACTAATTAATATAGAATTCTACGCTTAAAATGTGATCCCTTGAAATGGCTCTCATGCATTTGAATTGTGATGCGATGAGGATCTTCTGCTTGTCTTTGCTATTTATATGATTCCATTTGTCTCAACATGGCATATAAATCCTGGACTCCATGCATGTGACGATGCTGTGGTGTGGTTACATTAATTTTGTCGTCCGACGCGATGCATGTCGATAAATCTTCCAATAAGTTATCATTTTTCTCTTTCAGGAATGCAGTAAAAATTGCCACCACCTGGACATCTCTCGCACGGCGTCCAACGATGTCGCTTGAATTTTACCCGACCGAACTGTGCTTCACCTCAAGAGTACAAACCAAGGAGCTTGGAACTACCAACACTACCATGATTTTGAAAAAGCTACTGCCCTTTTATTTCAAAAACAGAACAAGCTAGTACGGTTGTGCAATTGTGTGCAGCAGGACGGCATAAGAAATGGACGCATCATTTGAATAAGTGCACGGATTCTCTACGATGCACGATTTGCACTATAAGATGATATGTAGCACTTGATGGCCATCCCAAGCGGGTATCGAATAAGATAGCCAACTATCTTGAGATGGCCATCAGATACAATTAATACTTTATGGTACAAATTAATCATGCACTGCAAAAGATCCTCGTGGCATGAATGAAGTTGGTGGACAGATGCTGCTACTCGTGCATTTTGTCTCGCGGCATATATAAAGTAGCTACGTTACTGTTGTGTGCAAATTAAGTTTTTGGTAAGCCCTACCCAATGAGTCAGCCCAAAATAATATAAAAATCAGATTCAGATCTAAGATTTGGCCTGTCGATCTACCAATCGTCAACGGTCATGTGTAAGCTCCCATGATGCATGTGGCTCCTACATGCCAACCCAACCTTAGGCCCAGCCCATTACACGCCAGGATTAAAAACTTAACAGATCTGGGAGTTGGTTGGACCGCGGGAGATTTTAAAGCTCATAGGGAAACGCGGGGAGATGGCACCCATCGGATAGCTTAAGTCCGTCGCATCAAATCGGCCCGAGTTTGTTAAGCCGACCACCAGACACACGAACGCGCAATTCGACCGTCCTTAACGGGCCCTGCTGGGAATCTCGACCCGGACCAATTCGACGAACAGGCCGATCATTTGATCTTGGGTATAAAAGGCATGTCAAATAATTTAGTGAGCTTCGGTACAGTAATTCTTTGTCCACCTTGCATCCAGTAAAGAATAATTAGGGGAGCTTCAGTAAAGAGTAATCAGGCGAGCTTCAGTAAATTGGGGTCACTGCAGGTCTGTGGCCACGAAGAAAGCTCAATCCTTGCCCTGGAAGTTAGTTTTTTTTAAATTTTTTTTAAAAAAAAAATAAATTAATAATAGTAAATTTGAAAAATAATAAAGGTTTTGGGAGGCTGAAAGGAAGAGACCCGAATCAATTTATTAAAAGACGGGCAGGAGTTACAGTTTAAGATAATCGACAGAGTTTCAGAGGAAACAGGGGAAGGGAGAGCAGAGATTTTTAGATGTGGAAGGTACAAAGGTTCTTAGATGTTGGAGAATATATGGTGGCCAGTGGTGGAAGCACGAAGAAAGGCAAGATAAGATATGGTGGCCACCAACTTAATTAAGGTGTTGATATCCCACTAGCAGCGCATCTTCTTCTACGCAAACATTTTATAAGAAAGTGGGCAGAGAAGGTTGTTTGAAAACCTCCCATCCATGACTTTACTCTTATAAAACAAATGGCCCTCTTTTTCTCTGCACCTCGGTATAAGTCGGTCATGTATATATCTTAGTGGCTCGACTCACCCCCAATCAGCAACCAGAAAGTTTCATGAAAGGGACACCGAGCTCAATCCACTCCACTCTTTGTTGCATCTCTACAAGAGGCTGACTCTAAAGAGGGAAGGTTCATGAACCAGTGCAAGCATTCCTGGAAAAAAAGGTAGACAGATGGTGGCCTTTCATCCATGACCTCAAAAAGTTGCGAGGATGTGAATGAGTATATCCTCTGTGATGAGTGGAACTGCCTCCAAGTTGATCGGATAGATAGTGCATAAGCTTCCAAGCACCTGACCATATCACCACCCTTTTCAGCTAAATGTCCAGCATTATGGTCTCTGGTCGCTGCACATATTGTGCCGTAGAACTTTTAGCACATGGAGATGCTCCCATGATGACATGGTCATCAGCTATCTAGTTAATTGGGCCTATGATAGAATGAAGCACTACACGTTGTGGACTTGGAATTGCGTTCGTTCAGTAGTAGTGGGTTCTCGAAAGTCAGAACATCCGAGCACATGCCATTGCCGTGACAAAATGGACGAAGATCATATCATTGGGTAAAATATTGTTCAGAATTCCGCATCCAACCACTATGCGACCACTTCACCGCTCGGCAGTCATATATAATGGGCAACTAGTACTTGTCATGAGGTAGCCTTTTTTTTTTTTTTTTTTTGTCAAAAAAAAGAAAAAAGAGGTAGTGTTTTTATTTCATGACCACGACGACTTTTCTAATTCCTATATAAATTAGGTCGAAAAGTATGACTAAATATTATACACAACTGTTCTCCTTCTGAATCAGATCGGAGTCGATGGCCCTTCAGCTAGGTCTGACCGACCCGCCAAAGATCCGACCAACCCATCGGGGATCCAACCGACCCTTCAGTTAGGTCCGACTGATCCACTTCAGCCAGGTCCATATCAGTCTAAAACAGGCCGCTCCAAGAACGGCTCGGAGGTCCCAGAGGCCCTTCCAACTGGTACCAGAATTCTATTACAATAGATTCCTGACATCTCAGCACTACTATTCTGCAGATCCCACGGCGCCACTCCCTCCTGGTGCCACCTGGCCACTACCAAGATTCCTCTAAGAGCAAATCGACAATTTCTAGCTAGTCCCTAACAGATTCCGGTAAAGTTCCGTGCCTATATAAGGTAAAAGGGGGACCCGAGTAAGGAGGCTCTTCCTTCCCCACGAGCTATCTCATTTGCGATCCCTCCATTCTGTTACTCCAAGTCTCCCACTGGCTTAGCCATCGGAGTGTCCCCGCCGGAACACCACCAGTCCGTGGAACCTTTTTTGCAAGAACCGGAGACGTGCACTCCAGCAAACCCGGTCGAGAGAGCCCGTCTGGAAGATTCAGCAGCAACACTAAGAATTCAACTTGGAAGTTTACGAAGATCTCGAACACACCTTTGGGTGTGTATATATGCCACACCTTCGCAAGCTTCGGAGCCTCTCGCACTTTTACCCATTTATGCATTTAACTAGCCCCATTCCATGGATGTATATAATATATATATATAGCAAGCAATTAAAACGTGCAATTAAAACCAGTAATAAAATGCCCATCATGCATAAGAGATCATGGCTTTCTGAAAAAATCAATGAATATTGTTATGATAAATGTTCACTCAGTCTCGAGGACCTGCTAGACCGCCGACAATACTACCAATCAAAAAGAAGACGATTAGAAAGGAGATGACGAAGCCTGTCCCCAACCGAGTAGCTGCTCATTCCAGATTGATTAGCTGCTCTTTCTTCGACTAAGTAATCACTCATTCACTAATAAGTTGCAACTGATTGGATTCTATTGATATGACAATCTCTCACGTGCATCGATCGAGTCTTACTCGGATCTGACTAGTTACCAAAGTAAGTCTAGTCGGGCATGCTCAGGTATGATTCCAGGTCCATTTGATAGTAAATAAGTCAACCATCTATTCGAAATCCATGATATCTGAGTAGTTGGCAATCTGGTCAATCACAACTATTCCATCATAGATCACGACGGGCAAGGCTATGACGGATAAAATATTAAAATTTCAACAAATTATGCCATTCTAACAAAAAAATTTTAGCAAAAAAGATTTCAGGGAACAAGATCCTCCCATCTTAGCAAAATTTATTATACATGTCAGAAAAAGTCATATTCCTAATGGCATTCGGTTATCCTACGTAGCTTCATAAATTGATAAGAGGGGATCCCAACGAGATTTGCTACACTAATGCATCCTTACACTCTCTCATGTTCTTTAGTCATTACTACCACTCTTAGCTTTGGCATCAGAGGGTCTCCACTGGTCACCACCAGTCAAGAGATTATTTTGCAGGTCTCTACTCGAGAGCCACTAGGAGCAGCACTCTATTCAGCCAGGAGAAGATCGGAGCACCCTCGATTGCCACTAGAGTTCAATGGGAGACGATTTGTTGACAACAAATTAATGTGCCAGGTAGGGGAAAGTAAGCAAACAAAAGGAAGATTCTGGAGCTTGGAGCGCTATGAGAGTGACAATGAGAGCCCAAGATGCCCCACTAGTCGCACTAGGCGGTCACTGCGCTATGATGAATGGCCAAGCCTAGAGGCGGAGCTTCTCACTCCTACACATTCATCTTTGGCGACCCAACAAGACTTACTCACTATCTTGATGTGATAGGTCCAAATGCTAGTCATGATGGTACAAGAGCTGCAACAACAATAGTGATCTGTGGCCATGCAATAGAAGCTGGAGATTCCAGCCATGCAACAGTAGCTAGAGATTCCAGCCATTCTCGTTGCTACCACTCGTTCTAGCCATCGATCTTTCTAAGGGAGACCTTCTCACTAATAGGCTTCTTATCGACTGTGACGTCTTCCCCTCATCAAACAGGTTGTCGATCCTTCCAGGAGAGGTCCTCTCATTATTAGACCATCCATTAGTCACGGTCTCCAACACCGCACCAGGCAAGTCCCTCGCATGAAAAGCGATGACCAGGAAAAGAGCCAAAATAGGAGAAGCACCCCTGATCTTCATTTGAGTTATCGCTCTATAGACAAGGCTATTTGGTGACTAGCCGAGCAATGCCTTGACTAAAACTGCAAGTTGCATGACATCGATCGCCGACTTACTGATCTTCAAGATGGAAGTCAAGAGTCGATGGGACTTAACACCTGTCCTTCTTTCTCCCACCATATCACGGAGTAACTACTTTTTAGTTGATTCAAGATGCCCGAGATAGATCATATGATGGCACCACTGATCTGCTTGATTACCTGGAGAGCTATAAAAATCATCATGAGAATTCAAGGTGACATTGGTGCCCTACTCTACTTCACCTTTCTAGCCACTCTTCGCAAGGCATTCCGAGCATGATAATCCTGGTTGAGCAAAGGAGCATCGACTCCTTTAAGTAACTAGAGAGGCAATTCGTGGCTCATGTTGATGCTAATCGAAAGATGCTACGAGAGGCTGGTAGTCTTTTTTTATCCACCAGCAAGATGAAGAATCTCTAAAAAACTGTGGCTTGATTCAAGATAGCCATGTTAGAAGTCTACAACCTGGATGAGTCCGTAGCCATGTTGGCCATGAAAAGAGGATTTCGTACATCTTGTTCCACTTATTCACTGGATAAGACTTATCCTAAGTCTTATTCAGATCTATTGAAACGTTCCTAGAAGTATATCTGCACGAAGGAGGGAGCTCTCACTCAATAGGAGACTGAAAGTAAATCGAGAAAGAAGTAGGCCTGAGAAGAGCAAGTGGAGTCCAATCCGAGATGCCCAACTCATCTTGCCAACAGAGTCCCAAGTTAAAGAACTTTGCTGACAAGTTGGGTAACTATATGCCTCTCCTCGTTCCCATATCTAAATTTTAATGAAAATAGAAGGAGAGTAGTACATGCGAAGGCCTCGCCCACTGAAGTCTTTGGCCTTCAGCTATAAGAGCAGATATTGCCAGTTCCACTGAGATTATGGCCATGATACTAAGCAGTGCTTCTAGTTGAAGAATGAGATAGAAAATCTTATTTGGCATGGTTATCTCAGGAACTATGTTCATGGAAGAGTTCGATCCGATGCCCAGAATCTTGCTCTATAGCCAATCCAAGCCTAGATCAACAACAGACCGACAGAAAGGCAAGTCGGCATGATTTCTTGAGGGATGGAGTGCTCTTCAAAAATATCGAGGAGGGAATAAAAAGAAGAAAATATAATTTTCTTTTCTGATAGGTAGTCAGGGTTTGAAACCCTATGATAATGTTGTTGTCATCTCTATGACAATAGCAAAATATGATATTAAAAAAATCTAGTAAATAACGAAAGTGTGACTAATGTTTTATTTTATGATGCTTTTATTTGGCTAAATTTATCTAACAATCAACTGAAATAGGTATCTATACACTTGGTCAGTTTCTCTAAAAAATTAGACCAAGTTAAAGGAAAAATTATTTTTTCCATCACCACTGAAACTCCACCTTGACTTAGCATCATCTTTCTTACCTTTACCATTGTTCAGGTGCTATCGGTGTACAACATCATCCTTGGACAACTAGGGTTAAACAAGTTGGATGCAATCATCGCAACTAAATGGCTCATCGTTTGCTTTCCAACAAGATATGGAGTTGGAGAAATGTGTGGAGACTAGCAAATGGTTCGATAGTGATTCATAATGGTACCCAAAGTATGAGAAGCTAGTTAAATACTGGCCACCGAGTAGTTGGATCAGAGAGAGATTGAGAAAAGGGGGAAACCAATCGAGCTTCTACTTTTCTTTCCATTAACGAATGATCCTATAAAGTCTGTGTAGATTGGAGCTCTTCTACTCGAGAAAAATCAAACTGACTATTATAATTCTTGAGGCGAGATGTTGATATCTTTACTTGGTTGGCATCAGACATACCATGGATCCCCCCAGAGATTATCATCCATAAATTAAATATCGACCCGAAATACAGGTAGTCCAACAAAAGAAGAGAAGGTTTGCCTTTAAGTGATAAAATGCCATCGATGAAAAAATTAATAAACTCTTTACTATTGGATTCATTTAAAAAGTCTTCTACCCTTACTAGTTAGCCAACATTATCATGGTCAAGAAAGCCAGTGAAAAATGAAGAATCTACATTAACTATACTGATCCTAACAAGACATGCTCGAAGGATAGCTTTTCATTGACGAAGATTGATCAACTGGTCATGCTATGTCTAGGCACAAGCTATTCAGCTTCATGGATACCTTCTCGAGCTATAACCAAAATAAGATGGTCCCGAGGATAAGGAGAACACTGTCTTTATAACTGAAAAAAGTATTTATTGCTACAAAGTAATACCTTTTAGTTTGAAAAATACAAGAGCCACCTATCAATAATTGGTCAGTAAGGTCTTCAAGGACCAAATTGGTCGAAACATGGAGGTCTATATTGACAACAAACATGTCAAGAGCTTCAAGAAAGTTGATCACGTTAAAGACCTGGAAAAAGATTTTAATACCCTTTATTAATACCAAATAAAGCTAAATCCGATTAAATATGCCTTCGGTGTCATAGCTGATAAGTTTCTTGAATTCATAGTCACTAAAGCAAGGCATCGAGGTGAATCTAGAGAAAATCTAGGCAATCATTGATACAGCATCTAACCTCCCAAAAATAAAGTATAACAACTAACTGGATGGATTGCAGTACTTAATTGGTTCATCTCATGATTAGCTAAGCACTGCTTGCATTTCTTCAAGGTCCTGCACCGAATACATAACTTCACCTGGATGCACAAATGTCGATAAACTTTTAAGAAGCTAAAAAAGTTTCTCAGATCTCTACCCTTGCTTTCTAAACTCGAAGTTAGAGATAGGCTTCAGGAGTTTTCGGGCTTGAAGTGCCGGGCTTCAGGAGTTTATGGGCTTGAAGTGTCGGGCTTCAGGAGTTTTCGGGCTTGAAGTGCCGAGCTTCAGGAGTTTCCGGGCTTGAAGTATCAGGCTTCATGAGTTTTCGGGCTTGAAGTGGCTTGTTAGACCTGGGGTCGGGTAGTGGCATTCCTGCAAGGCAAACAAGGTTTATACTGAAAGGAATCTTATTATTGATGGTGAAGTTCTTACACTATTGGTAATACATCCTCAAGTTGTCAGCGTTCCAGGTTTGAGGGAACATTGCATTGTCGAGCTCGGCGAGATAGTTTGCTCCACTGGGGAGAGCTTCGACCACCTTGTAGGGGCCTTTCCAGTTCGGGAGGAGCTTGCCACACTCCCGGGGTCGTGATGCTTCAGCTCGGTGCAACACCAGGTCACCCAGGCGGAAGATCTTTGGCCTCACCCGTGTATTGTAGTATCGAGCTATGCGCTGCCAGTAGGCCGCCATATGAAGTCAAGCCTTGTCTCTGGTTTTCTCGAGGAGGTCCAAGTTGAGAAGAAGGCGGGTCGGATTCTTTGCTTCATTATATTGCTCCACCTGCAGTGTTGGCACGCCGAGTTTGACAGGGACAACGGCCTTCGAGCCGAATATGAGGCTGAAGGGTGTCTCATTCATGGCTGTCCTGGGCATCGTGTGGTAGGCCCAAAGGATGCTAGAGAGTTCTTCTGCCCACCTGTCCTTGGCATGGTCCAGTCTGGTTTGGAGTCCCTGGAGGATCGTTCGGTTGGTCACCTCAGCTTCTTCGTTGGTCTGGGGCTGAGCCACCGAGATGAAGCGATGGCGGACACCGAGTTCAGCGCAAAAGTCTTCGAACTCGCGGTTGTTGAACTGCCGTCGTTGTCAGTGATGATATCGTGGGGAAGTCCGAAGTGACAGATTATTGATTTCCAAAAGAACTGACGGACCTTGGCCTCTATAATCCATGCTAGCGACTCCGCTCCACCCTTTGGTGAAGTAATCGATAGCCACTATCAGGAACTTGCATTATCCAGACGCTGGAGGGAAAGGACCAAGGATGTCCATCCCCCATTGTGCGAATGGCCAGGGTGCGGAGAGTTGGAAAAGTGGCACCGCTGGTTGACGTTATATGTGAGTGTGGCGCTGGTAGCGATCGCACTTTCTCGAAGTCGGTGGCGTCTTCCCTCATAGTTTTCCAGTAGTATCCTTGATGGAGGGCTTTGTACACCAGTATTCTCCCTCCGACATGATTCCCGCAGAGGCCCTCATGTATTTCTTGGAACACAAAGGCTGCCTCCATGGGCCTCAGGCACTTTAGGAATGGAAAAGGAGTAGGACCTATGATAGAGCTGCCTGTCCATCAGGACGAATCGCACGGCCTTGTTTTTGATGAGGCTGGCCTCCATGCGATTTTTTGGCAAGATGCCATCGGTGATGTATCTGACGTACTGGTCCATCCAGCTCGTCTTCGGGGTGACCTACTGGACATCTCCAGGAGCTTCATAGCTTGGATTTTTCAGGTACTCGATATAGGCACGTTCTAGCGATGAGTCCAGCAAGGTCGCAAGTCTTGACAGAGCATCGGTGCAAGCATTTTTCCTACGAGGGATGTGGGAGATGCTGAATTGCCGGAAGCCTGTCGTGCTCGAACGGACCCGTTCTAGGTACTTCATCATCTGGGGGTCTCCGGTCTCATACTCTCCCTAGTCTTGCCTAGCCACCAGCTGGGAGTTGGTGAAGACCTTCAAGTTGGGTATGCCCAGCTCGCGGGAGACTCTAAGTCCCATAAGGAGTGCTTCATACTCCGTCTTGTTGTTGGTCACTGCGAATCAGAAACAGAGCACACATTCAACCATGACCCCATCCTCGTTGGCAAGAATGAGTCCAGCTTCGCTCCCCCCGAGTTGGATGCGCCATCAACGTGGAGAACCCAAACCTCCTCCTCGAACACGGGTTTCAGCTAGGGTTTCGAGGTGACCTCCTCGGGCTCCTCGCTCATGTCAACACACTCGACCAAAAAATTTGCTAGCACTTGGGCATTCTGGGTGGCCTCGACCGATATGAGATGTCGAACTCGCTCAGCATTAGAGACCACTTAGCCAGTCATCCAGATATTTTGGGATAGCTCAGTATGGCCCTCAACGGCTGGTCCATCATGACTGCGATCGAATGCGCTTGAAAGTACAGCCTGAGATGCTGGGCAGACATTATTAGAGCAAAAATTAATTTCTCAGAGCGAGTGTACCTGACCTCCACATCCCGGAGGATTTTGCTTGCATAGTATACCAGTTTTTTTTATCTATCCCCATCCGTGCATACAAGGACCGAGCTGACGGCCGCCGAGGTGACCGCCAGGTACAGCAGGAGTTCCTCCCCCTTCTCCTGCCTGGAGAGCAGTGGCGGTGATGCCAGGAACTTCTTCAACTCCTCGAAGGCCACTTTGCATTCCTCGGTCTAGGAGAAGTCATGCATTTTGTGCAGCGCCTTGAAGAAGGGTAAGCAGCGATCGGCTGACCTCGAGATGAACCGACTCAGGACGGCAATCCAGCCCGGTAGGGCTGGACCTGCTTCTTCGAGGTGGGATGCTCCATGTCGACGATGGTCTAGACCTTCTCCGAGTTCGCTTCGATGCCCTTTGGGTGACCATGAAGCCCAGGAACTTTCCTGCTACCACGTTGAAGGCACACTTCACCAGGTTCAGTTTCATCTGGTGCATTCGGAGGTTGTGGAAGGCTTCCGCCAGGTCGGCGACGTGGTCCGACTTTGACTTGCTCATGACGAGCATGTCATCCACGTACACCTGCATGTTTCTACCAATCTGGTCCTTGAAGATCCGGTTGACCAGCCGCTGGTAGGTGGCACCAGCATTCTTCAAGTCGAAAGGTATCATTCGATAACAGTACATCCCTCGATCGATGATGAAGGTAGTGTGCTCTTCATCCTCCAGATACATTCGGATCTAATTGTACCCGGAGAATGCATCCATAAAGGAGAGCAAGTGGTGTCCCAAGGTGGCGTCCATTAGTTGGTCGATCTTCGATAGAGGGAAGCTATCCTTCGGGCAAGCCCGGTTGAGATCGATGTAGTCCACACAAATCCTCCACTTACCATTGTTCTTCTTGACAATGACCACATTCGCCAGCCAGCTAGGATACTGCACTTCTCGGACAAAGCCGGCAGTGAGGAGTTTATCAACCTCCTCATGATCGCCCGTTGCCGTTCTGGGACAAAGCTTCTCTTCTTCTACCGAATCGGGAGGCACTTCGAGTCGATGCACAGCTTGTGAGTGATGATGTTGGGGAAGATCCCTGGCATATCCGCCGCCGTCCAAGCGAACACATCTGCATTCACTCGAAGGAATTCCAACAGGTGGTCCCGCTCCTCCTGTAGTTGGGCCCCAATTTGCACCATCTTCACTGGGTTGGCTCCGAGCGGATAGGAAAGCAGGCGCTCGATTGAACCATCCCTGGGATCTTGTGCCCTTTGGTCGAGCTCGTCAGCGCTGGGTCGTCCTCGGAGGTCGCGGCCCCAGGAATAACTTGGAAGTAGTGTTGGGTTGGCTAAGGTGCCCCCTCATTTCTCCGACACCATAAGGAGTGGAAAACCGCACCAGGAGCCGTTTAGTGGAGATGACCACGTCGAGTAGATTGAGTCCGGGGTGACCGAGAATCACGTTATAGATCGAAGAAAGCCTAACGACCGTGAAGGTCATCATGACAGTGCTCTGCCGGGATAGAGTTTCGACAGTAACCGGGAGAGTGATTTCTCCTTCGACCCTTACAAAGTCTCCTATAAAACTGACGAGGGGAGTGTACACAGGCCTAAACTAAGCAAAGGATAGATTCATCCTGGAGAAAGCATCGTAAAAAAGGATATCAGTCGAACTCCCACTATCGACCATAATCCATTTTACAGGATGCTTTGCAATCATCATCTCGATGACCACAGCATCATTATTTACATTTCCAACCCCAGGTTCCCCTTCCCCCGCAAAAGGGAGTATATTTTCAGAGCTTCCTCCTCCCCGGGCCCTCTTGGGGGCATGCTCGATTCCCTAACATATCATCCATATAGATTTTTTGGTAGGTCGGTTGTCGACTGCAAGGACCAGAGGGAGGGCAGCGAGCGCCTGAGGGTCAGCTGGTGGCTTGCCCCCCATGAACTTTTTGAGGTAGCCCCTCATGATGAGGTCTTCAATCTCCCTCTTAAGATGGCGGCACTCCTCAGTATCATGGTCGTGGTCATGGTGGAACTAGCAGTATTTCGTCTTGTCGTGACCATTGGACGGCCTTAACGGGGATGGGCAATGCAGGTAGCGCTCGCTTTCAATCTCCATGAAGATTTGCATCCTTGGAGCAAGGAGACGGGTGTATCTTTCTTCTAGGATTGGGCCACTCTTCGACCTCGGCCCTGGGCGAAAGTTTGGTGCGGCCAGTCCTGGCTTCCGTACCCCGAACATCTCCCGAGGGTCAGCTTCTTCAATGGCTTCCCATCCAGCTCCCTCCTCTTACGGTCTGCCTCCTCGGTGCGGATGTACTTTTGAACAAGGAGGAGGAGTTTAGAGTACGTCTTGGGGGCTTCTTGTCCAGAAAGTAGGTCAGGTGAGAAGTCCAGAGCCCTCTCTTCAATGCCAGCATAGCGACTGGCTCATCTAAGTTGTAGATCTTCAACGTGGCAACTTTGAAGCGAGCCCCGTAGTCCCGTAGGAGCTTGTGGTCCTGCTGCCTAATGGAGGAGAGGTTGTCCGCCTCCCGTGGCACCTTTCGACAGGCGTCAAAATGGGCCATGAACTTCCACTCCAGCTGAGCGAAAGAGCTGATGCTTTTTGACTCAAAGCGGGTAAACCAGACTCGAGCCGCCTTCCGGAGGGTGGCTGGAAAAGCGATGTAGAGGAAAGCATCGGTCACCCCTTGGACTCTCATGAGGGTATTGTAGCTCTCAAGGTGGTCCAAGAGGTCGGTGGTCCCGTCGTAGGGATCTATCTGTGGCATGCGGAATCGACTTGGAATCGGTTCCTCTTGGATCTCTTGGAAGAAGGGTGGACAGGCGTCATAGCTCACAAGTTCGCTGTGGGAGCCTTGCAAGTTCACGAACTGGGGAGATAGCTCCACGATCTTGCATTCCTTTTCCTCCAGTCATCTTTCTACCATACGCCTAATGGCGTCGTCGGTCGAACCCTCCGTCGAGGCCAACGGAGGAGGTGAACGCGGTGTCTAAGGGGGGTCGCGACGGGGGGCCGCGACGGGGGGCCTTGCCTCTGCAACCTCGGCGCTGCTTGGCAGTAGCCTGTTCGAGGGCTGGGGATCGACTCTCCCGGTCGGCGGACCCGGTCAGTGTCTCTTCGTCGGGATCCTGTGGCTTCCCCAGCGGTCTGTCGTGGCCCACGGCTGCGAAGGCCTTCCTTGGAAGGAACGCAGGCTATTGCGGGGTGCGGTGGCTTGGGCTGTGGGAGTCTCGAGCTATTGATGAGTGGCCAAGGATCGGTGCAGGTGCTGCAACTGGTGCACTACAGCAGTCAAGAGCTGCATCTGCTGGACGAGCGCAGCCAACTAAGTGTCCGCCGGAGGCGGTTATAACGGTGGAGCGGGGAGCTCCCTCTCTGGACTATGCGGGTCCCCACAGGAAGGGGGATCTCCCGCATGGCTAGTCGAGACCTCCCTCGCACGGGTCATCACCATGCTTCTGGCGATTTTGCTTGTAAGGGGATTAGCTTGGAACAAGGTGTGTCCTGCCCCCCCTACGTGGCACGCCAATTTATTATCGCCTAGATCACCGTGGCCTGCAGCTATAGATGACCTCGGATGGCACCCTTGCCGCTCGGGATCCTGCTCGCACGGGCATACCTGCAAAATAGGGAAAAGGCCCGGACCGGTGATCCCAGCCGGAGGCACACCAACACTCAAGTCAGTGACGATCCAGGAAAACAGATCCTCCCGGTCGAGCCCTGCAGATGGACTCCATACTAAGAGAAGATTTAATGAACTTGAAGAGTGTGAGTGGGTCGATAATAGGGCGAGCGAGGTGGCAGCTGAGGAGAGTTCGAGTTGGTTGGCTGTGCCTGTCGAGGCCCTTCTTGAACCTCCGGTAGCTTCTCGATTGATCTCTTGTGTGTTGCCCTCCCCTTGCCCGTTTGTTCACTTACCATCCTGAGGACCTTGGAGAGTCTCTTTTTAGCCAAGGAGACTGCATGCCGCCAGCCTTGGGATCCTCGTCGATCTGTTGCAGGCACGTGCGGCAACGTTCGGTGCCGTGCACGAGGTGCCTTTTCCCATTCGTGATAAATAACCTACCATGCGCTCTGTCCTTCCCTTTGGTCGCTCCGTTTTGGGAAGCTTGGCAGGACCTCGATCGGGGGGCCGCCATCCCCTAGATTTGAATCCTCTGGGCAGGCTTCCTCTTCTGGGTGGTGCAGACGGTCGGCGAGGAGCGCAATGCCTCGATCAGGGGACCCCTTTCCTTTCGGTAAAAGTAGTAGTTGGAGAGTTATTGCGGTTTGGCGGGTGCTCCTCCATAGTCCTTGGGCGGCTTACCACAGCCCAGGAAAAGTGGCGACGTCCTCCAGCTGCCGGTACCTTCGTCCGAGGTGGGACTTAGCTGGAGAGGTGGAGCTCGACTTCGACCGAGACGTCTCGACCTCATGGGAGCCAGCCTGGCGAAGGAGTTCGAAGAGGGGCGGAGCTCGACTTCAGCCGAGGCGTCTCGACCTCATGGGAGCCAACCTGGCAAAGGAGTCCGAAGAGAGGCGGAGCTCGAATTTGGTCGAGGCGTCTCAACCTCGTGGGAGCCAACCTGGCAAAGGAGTCCGAAGAGAGGCGGAGCTCGAATTCGGTCGAGGCGTCTCAACCTCATGGGAGCCAGCCTGGCAAAGGAGCCAGAGAGGAGAGAGATACGTCCGACGTGGCATCTGACATGGGTTCCACGTTAGTGATCTCGCCACATCAATGGTATTACCAAGTTTGGATCAGGTTAGGTCGAATTGGGTTCAAATTCAGTAAATCCATATCCGACCTAGAAAAAGAAATGGATCTAATTTTAGGATCTGACCTGGATCCATGGATCCTTAAAAATGAATTAGATCGGATCTAGCGAGTTGGGTCGAGTTGGGTCACGGGTCAACCCAACTCATTTACAGTCTTTGTAACAAAGGATCCTAATGAGGTATGTATACTAATACATCCTTACTTTTTCTCACTCTCATTTAGTCACCAACACCGCTCTCAGCTCCGGTTGTTGTAGCACAAATCTTTAATCTACTAACTTGAGCATCGGAGAGTCCCCTGCCGGCCATCACCGGTCAAGAAACTGTTTTTACATGTCTCCACCTTAGAGTTGCCAGGAGCAGTACCCCATTCAGCCCGAAGAATACCGAAGCACCCTCGATCGCTGCCAGATTTCAATGAAAGGCAATTTGATGGCAATAAATATTCTTCGCATAGTATGTAATAGTGAAGGCAAAAAGATCTCACCTTTTGAGAACGATGGTGGCAATACCCCATTCAGCCCGAAGAATACCGGAGCACCCTCGATCGCTGCCAGATTTCAATGAAAGGCAATTTGATGGCAATAAATATTCTTCGCATAGTATGTAATAGTGAAGGCAAAAAGATCTCACCTTTTGAGAACGATGGTGGCAATCCTCCCTCTATCATGAAAATGATGGACGAAGTACCCATCCGATGAACATGCAGGGTAGCTCTCCAAAATTACACGCGTATGATCCTCCCAATGAAAGAAAGATGTACATACCGGGCAATGGTCGAGCGATCGAGGCATCAAGACTCTGTAATTCAGAACAAAATCTAGAACAACTAGGAAAATTTTCCACATCTTTGACAATTAGCACTTATTGTCCAAGGATTGATCCCATGGACCAGCTTGATAAGATCTGCTTTGGACCATACTGCAGCCTTACATTAATCGCACGTTATTAGTCGATAAGAAGCGTAAACAAGTGATTGCCCAGAAAGCGATCAAAAGTTGACCAAGCCCCTGATTGGAGCAAAAAAAGTCCAACAAGCCTTGACGAGTACAAGAGTGACTAATGAAATCTAGACTTCAGAAGCGTATGGTCATTTGTAAGCCAGCCCTGTACGTTAGCATGTTTCCAGATTTTCTGGTAAACTGGAGGAAGGTCACCGATTCGTAACTCTTGAATGCCATTTGTCTTAAATGAAAAAGAGAGCTTTGGAATGTCAGAATAAATGTGGGGTTAAATTCGCACATCGATGTCTTGATGGATTATAATTTTTTCCTGACTCACAATCACCACATCATAAACTATAAGCTTGAGTTTCTCTGAAATAAACACCCATATGAGTCTGTGGCCTCCAATATATCATTTCTGTATGGAGCCTTCCCCATTTCTATGCGCCACTTGTAGCATTCCAATATACTGGTAGTAGCATTAAAATGTCGCTGATAATTGGGGCATCAACCAGGTGACACATTACCAGTCCTCGAGCCCTCGTGAGTACAGCATGACAAAGGTTGTATAAGCATCCAAGAGGCATCCATGTCATCTAGAGCTGAGTTCATATGGTCAACTATCTCACCTATCCAAACTTCCGTAAGCTGAGGTTGACTCAAAAACCATAAGAGTTTGTCGCACTCATGGCCAGTCGTAGGCAATAATTAATTGCCCTCATTTTCAAGGCTTGACAGTTGAAGACAATTACACCAATCGACGAAAAATTGGTTTGGCCAATTTTGGCTTTATTTGTTGAGTGTTAAACACATGGGCTGCTTGCGATAGAGATGGGCTTAAAGAATATCACAAAGCTACAGGGGAGTTGTTGGCAGATTAATGGTGGAAGGCATAGCAAAGTCCAAGCTGATCCATGAGGTCCTTTTCGATATCGAATGCATTTTTTTATCTACTCTGTAAATGTATGGTGCAAATCTATGGTGTGAACTCGGTTCTTAGAACATCAAGAATATCTAAGGCAAGGTTTGACCTCAATGTTAAACATATGATTTGTCTTTTATGAAGGTTAAAATATATCATTTATCACTGTATCCAAGTTTATAGTTTTTTTTTTGAGAAAAATGTTCACGGGTGAACTTACAACGTGCCAACTGCTTAGCCACAAAAGTTTTCTTTTTTTTTTTAAAAAAAAAAAAAAAAAGCCCTGGTCTGAAAATGAAAATTCATGTCCCTTCGACAGCAAACCTTGGATGATACTGATTTTGATAAATGGGCCCTTGATTTTAACATTTTATATAAGCCATTATTTTTATAATCTATCTTTTTTTATTAAAAAAATACATTACTACCACTACGATGATAGCACGGTTGGTTAAGACGCGGCTCAATTCTTGTATATAATTCACTAGTCACGGGTTCGATGAATGATCCCGCGTGTGACTCGATTAAATTCCGGCGTCCTAGTGGGATTAGGCTGGCGTATTCATTCAGTTGATAGGAAGGGCATGCAAAAAATTTACGGTCCGAATCGAACAAAGATCTAACGGATTGGGATCCAAGCGAGGAGAGCTACACGGGGGTTCGCCCCCCTCCCCTCACCTTTTTGTTCTATCAAAAAAAAAAAAAAAAAATACATTACTCGGCTGTTGACCGATTATATAAAATTTAATTAACAATTTTTATTTTATGCAAGTATCTTAAATAATTGGCCTCCATGGTACTTTTGCGGCTAACCCATTTATAATGTCATCTGGAACAGAACTGCAAGCACTTTCCGGTGTTCATGCTTTCTCCTTGTTCATGGACGAGTCTTATCACATTCAATTTAACAAAGCGCAGGTCACCAAAATTGTGAAGTTTTTACCATGGATTTTATAATCCTTAATATTCATTCCTTTTGCATCATTATATTTATATATCTTCAAAAAAATATCTTAGAATTTTATAGTTTGTTATAAATCCTAAAAAAAAAAACATTCATCTACATTTTTTTTTTTTTATAGAAAAAAAAAGGGGCAGAGGAGTTAGATCCTGGACGTGGCCACTCCCAGACGGTCTCCCATCCAGCCAGGAAATATTTGATACACGATGTATATTAATTTTTTCGTAGCCGTTCCCTATCCGAAGGTGAGTACGTCAACCTGACTACTGGTATCAGCCGAGTGAACCAACAGGGACTACATGATTATTTTATTAATTTTTTTCTTTTTTTAATTTTAGATTATTTTTTTATTTTTTATTTTACTCCCGAACTTTCTTGTCGAAATATGTCTAAACCAAGACTTAAATCCTGTAAATTATCATAACCAACTGCACCACTCATCGGTGGTTTCATCTACACTTTCTTGAAAAAGGGAATCTTATGCATGCTTTGAAGCAAAAAAACTTCACATTTTTTGTGGTGCCTTCTTGAGTACATTTGCAAGCTCATTGTAAATCTATAAACTCTTAATATGACCTGCCAGGACTTGATGTTGGCTTTTCAACCAGGTTAAGGGACACTACATGATGCTGGCTTACAAATTAAGGTATAGGTTGTCCCAATTTGAGAATCTTTTGGGTTCCTTCGCTGAAATCAAACCTTAAACCTATTCAAGATGAGCAGGATACGTATCTACGGGACTTATCCGGGTTATATATATAAACCAGTTTATTTATTCTAGTCTTCTAGGCTTCCAAAATGGATGTAGCTAGTCATATGTAAGCACATGATTATGAATAATGTCATATTTAATTGTTGACTTAAGAGCAATCATGACACATTTCACATAATTAAGCATCCTGTTTTGCTCTTCTCACGATCTATCCACTTGGTAACTTGTCACGCCAAAATTTATAAAATATCATACACCACCACTTTTTGCGGCAAGATAAAAAAAGCTGGAAACAGGCAGGGATAGAGAGCAAGGTCAAATAATTTTGGACTTCATGGATCGGTTAACAGCTGCTGTGTTGTAACCAAGTACTGACAACCGTATATTTTTCAATAACTACTAATTATACTCTTACTTTATTTATAGAATAATCCCGCTTTCCATTATGTCTATTTTTAGAATTCATCGTGAGGGAGGTACCTGACAAGAAGTTGATTATGGTGCAAAGGACACAGCTGCAACCATAAAAAATGGCTTCATTATTATTCTCGTACTATTGGAAAAACTTATCTTAATTTGATCATTCCTACCTCTACCAGTATCTCGGAGGGGAGAACCATCCTTTCAGACAACCTAAACGTATTGCCGTACCTTTTTCAATTCAGGTGAGCAGTGCCCAATTATTGTGGTTAGATTTGTCCTTTTATTAGGGGGACATATAAAAAAATATATGTCAACAAACATGGAGCATTATAAAAGGAAAGTTGCATCAACGTAGTACGATGCTTCAAATCTAACGTAGGGAGAAAAAGGAAAGTTGAATTAACGTTGTACGATGCTTCAAATCTAACGTAGGGACAAAGAGGCAAAAAAATAAGGAAAGAAAAAGACTAGGTCAACCCTTCCTTCGTCATATGGTTATATACTATTTAGCCGGGAATCCGGCCTATACCTAAGCTGACAGCTAAGCTGCGAGGTCATCGAAATTAGGGTTCTTAAAAAATTTGGGAATTTCGATGCAGTTAGTGGCTGACAGATAAAAATCACTGACCAAAGCTTAGCACAAGCAAGCAAGGTCTAACCCATCCAAGAAATTTTGATTTATTGCAGGTGAGATGCTCAATTTTGGACGCACCGTTGATCGCAAGATGGTTTGAAGACCTTTTGCCTGTGCAACCTTTGGGTTTTCTAAGCCAGACCACCTTTTCGCTTATCCTCTAATCTTTCAAGAGAAGGATTGGAGTCTGATATCCAGTTCCGCTTAAAAGTTACATTTCCTCGTCCTCTAATCAGTCCTCATGGATCAACAACAACCAGCCTTGTTCTATTTAAAAATAAAATAAAATAAAATAACAACACTAGAAATTTTTTAATTTCAAGAAACTTAATCTCTCTAAATTTAAATTTTCAAAAGATTTGACTGGCCTGAACTCCCTTTCTTTCTGGATCAAATTAAAAGACTTTTATTTCCTAACTAAATCATATCCATGCTGCCCAAATTTTCAAATCTATGTAGCCCCACTGGGATGGCAATTGGATTGGATCAGATATAAATAGGCCGGATCATATATGAATTGAATCAAAAAAAATGTGAGCTCGAGCTTGACCTGTTTATTAAACAGGTCAAGTTTTACGATCTAAACCTTCTATGTTTAATAAACAAGTTATCCGATCTAACCCTTCTACAACTTGTTTATAATCCAATATACATATATAAAAACCCATCCCGCTGCTGGCTTCTCTCGACCCATATGAATCTCTACCCTTCCCAGCTTCTTTTCTCACCATCTCCAATTTTGCTTGATTTGTGCTCTTAGCACCTTCGACTCTATTCAACTCATGCTCTTACCTGACTCCACCCTCAATTGCATTCTTAGTCACCTTTTCACCCTTACCTTTCCACTCTCCAATCCCCCTGTCTTCAACTTGGCCTCGACATTATTGCCCTAACTGGGAAAAAAAGAGAGACATCAAATAAGAGAGAGAGGAGGAAAGTAAAGGAGTTTTAGCTCTGAGGGCGACAAAAGAAGAGGGGAGGGCTCCTGACCTCCATCACTTCTGGATCTTTGGTCAACACTCCATCACCTCTAGATCTTGAAGGCATGAATAATATTGACTTTAATCTTGATTTTGATGAATGATAAAACACATAAGTATATTTGAGTACTAATGTGTGTTAAAAGTGTTTATCAGATTCAAGTATTCAAGATTGAAAAGCTTATCATTTAGTTAAAGAAGCCATAAATTTTTAAGTTATAAGGGTTTTGGAACATGAGAAAGATCTTGAAGAGCTCAAAATTCTAATTTAGACAAGTTTCGACACTGGTACACTCATGTGTCGACTTATAAACATGTCAAAGTGTCGACTCAAGACCTAAGAATAAGAAAAATATAGACTATGTCAATCCATAATTTTTATCTTGAGCTGACCTGTCAAGTATCGACTCACCAGTCAAGTGTCGACTCATGAAGAAATCAAGGGTCGACTCATGAAGAACTCAAGTGTCGATTCACCATATTCAAGTGTCAACACTTGGAGCAATGTCTATTTTTTTAAAGCTGCAGAACTTCCCCAACTTGCTTCAAATGGCTAGTTTTTCATCTTCAATGATCATAAACGGTCACCTATAGTTTGGAGAGCTATATAAACATCAAAAATTAAATGAAAAAGCAATCATTTGAGAGAAAAGTTTCATACACTTCAAGGATTCATTGTTTTGAGTGGTTCAAGCCTTCAAGCCTTCAAGCTTCCAAGATTAAGAGAGAGCTTCCAAGTCCACAACTTCATCAACATTCAAAGGCTTCAACAACTTAAAGATAAGCTTCTTCAACATCATTCAAGTGCTTCAAAGAAATATTCGCTTTGTTTAAGAAAGCTTTTAATTATTTTCTTATTCTTTACATTGTACTTTTATTGCTATTAGTTTCAAGTGGATTGAAACTAGTATCAAGATTTTTGAAGAACCTTGGAAAACCAAGGAGGTTGTTGGTTAGCCGTTGTAGAAAAATCAACAAAATTGTTGGTAAGTAAGGTTGTTGGTGTAACAACCCATAAAAAAAACAAGAAAGGGGTTTGAAGGCCTGCCGGCCGACCAGAATGGACCGGCCCTGACCTTTGCGTGGCCCAGCACGCGGCCCAGGAGCGCGGTGTGCACGAGCACACGGGCGATGCGTGGCGAGCGAGCGAGGGCGAGGACACGTGGGCAAGCGAGCGTGTGGGCGCGCGATGCACGAGCGTGCGGGCGACACGTGGCGGGCGACGACACGCGGGCGCGCAGTGCACGGCCCGGCCCATCGCGTCGAGCACGTGTTGCGCGGCCTAGGCCCACGCGCGCGGCGCGCGCGAGCGTTGGGCTCGGCCCTGCTGGAGCTGGCCATCGCGGGGACATTTTCCATGCGTTTCTGGGTGTTTTCCAAGGTGTTTCTCGCGGCTCACAGTGGTCCACGAGGTTTCTGAGTGATTTGGACCGTCCAATCGCTCGATCGAACGGCTAGGATTGATTCGAGGGAGTTTAGGCTTGATCAGGAACTTTTGGATTCGGATTTGGACGCGGTTTGAGGGGTTGATCTCAAATCATACGGCCAAGAAGATATTTTGATGATTTTGGACTTCTTAGGTTACATTTGAGGTGATTTTGAATTGGTTTTTCTCCTCTTTTTAACCAGGACGTCGATAGGAAGCAGGGAAGAGCCTGTAGAGAGCCAAGAAAAGAGGAGAAGAGAGAGAAAGAGAAGGGAAAAGAGGAGAGAAGAAGGAAGAAAGAGAAAGAGGAGAAGAGAGAGAAGGGGAGAGGGAAGGGATTTTGATTTAGAAGATGAGGAAAGAGAAAATCAGGGAACTTTTTCCTCAAAATTTGTAAAACTAGGATTTGGATTGAATGAATTTATTTATTATAGTAGGAGATCAACCTTTTGAGCAGGAAGGATTTGGCGAATTTCAGGTATAGATTGATACCGGATATTTGGGATTAGCGGTTGAAGGTAAGTGAAAGGAAAAATAGTAGCGAGCATGCTTTCAATTTTAAAACTTTTTCAAAATAACATGCAGCGGAAGCTTGATAAATGGATTAACATTTAATCTAAGCATGCTTTTAGAATTATTCTATGCTACTTAGCCCAAGATCTTGCATGAATGATTAATATAATCAATGAAATCATGAATTCATGCTATGAACATTTCAAAGCAACATATCTATATATGTAAAACCATACCTCGTATGAAGTGGAGACGTCTCCGCTGCGAAAGATCCAGGAGGAGGAAGAAGAACTCTGCTTAGCCGCACACGTGTCCGGCCTCTACAGATGGTTCACACCAGGGCTCTTTCAAAATCTACTTCCACTCCAAGTGATAGCTTATTGTGGAACAATTTGATCGGAACTCCTTTTCTTCTTTCGATGCCGGACTCTCCGAATGAATGAAGAAACTTAAGAGGTGGAGAATGAGTGGTTGAAACCCTTCCCAAACACTCAATCCCAAGACCTAGATAACTAGGTACAAATATGCACACTTTTCCTAAAACTTCACACCCATACAAAAACTAGAATTTTTCCTAGTTTCTTCCTTTCTTCCCTTTTGATTTTTCCAGCATTCTTTGCTGAATTCTTTCTTATTTTCGTCCTCCCATTTCAGCCCATTAAGTAGATGGATAGGGAGAGGGAGAGTGGGGAGTTATGGATGATAATGGTGTGGTAATGGATAGTTATGGGGAGTTATGATCATGGAAAGTTACATAACTCCCCAAAACTAAATTTAAACTTATTTAAATTCAGATTAATGTGTTAATTGATTTCAGTTCATAACTGAAATCAATTGGATCAAGTGTGCATACATTGGATTCAACCCAATTGGACCCAAACCTATTTTGAACCAAATCTTATTTGATTCGTTCCATATTTTTATAGCTCAATCAAATTGGGCTATCAAGTAATCACATTACTTAATTCACCTCCATGCATCACCAACTATTAGTGAAAATTTTATGTCATAACTTTTTGTGACATCAAGTGTCTACACTTACGAAACCAACAAGTGTCGACACTTACACAAGTGTCGACACTTTCAAGAATATCAAGTGTCGACACTTTGAGTAAAGAAAAAAAAATACTTTTTCTTTGTGAGTTCACGAACGATTTCCAATCGTTCTTCGATCACTAGATCAAGTAGAAACCCCTATGGTGTGTGATCCCATAGGTTCGAACACTAAGCCGGTAGCATTGGAACATTTTCAATACCAGTCAAAGCCGCCATCTAGCAATGACACCTGACATCCGGATAGGTCGAAGTTGCAGAGCAACAATCAAGAACCAGGAGATATGGAAACCTAGTAATTAATTCCTTTGACCTCAAAGCTCAGGAAGACTTAGGGTTAAACTGCCCAACCCATAAAGTCCATCAACAATGTGTCTCAATCTCACAAGTCCTGTAACACATTACAGAGACTACCATGGCCAAGATTTTGCTAAATTGAAACACAGTAAGATATCTGCTCCAAACACTTTGGAGGGATCAATCCCATCTTGATCCGATCACTGCTACACAAGTACTTAACTGTACCCAGAAACCTTCCATCCTGGATTAGAAATCCAGATAGTCCAGTACCAAAGTACAGTGAGTTGCTCGCAAGCTACCATGACGATCTCATGTCTGAGGGATAACTACGTCCATATCAAGACTCTAGGCAAAAAAAAGTACAGACGGGTCACGTTCGATGAAATGTCAAACACAACATCTGCATGCCATACCAGTGTCTTCACACTCCTTGGTTAAGAGGACAACCAACGACTATGGCACACAACGACCTATACTTGATATACTATCATCCTGAAATAAGTGTATCATTTGGTCGCGAACAATTTTAGGACTATATGATATATCCTCTCTATATCACATACAAATAGTCCTAAGGACTTCATCACTCAAGAACTCATTACAGAAAGATGAAATAGTGATGAACTACCAGAATAAATATTTTATTCAATAATATAATTCATATACAATTATATCAAATGTACAACGTTACAATAGAAATTGGCTTTGGGACACATTTCCAACAGTAAGGATTCTGGACATGATCGCCAGTTTTATACATTGTTTTACATGACATGATTTGATCCGTGCATATGAACATTGGCGGGCATGTTTGTTTTGCATCATATATTTGATTTCTCAAGATGGATAGTATGTTTGAGATTGTTAATTATGTTCCTATATATCATGTTTTATTAAAAAATTATATTTTAATGATTTAGACCGTGATATCGGTCATTGAAAGATTTGAGATTTCATGGTTGACATCATGATGTGGTGTGACATCATGATATGATTTGACATGATAATGTGAAAAGATAAAGTGTTAACGGTATTTGGACTAGCCATGCCACGGGATCGTGGTTATATAGCCAGAGCGGGCTTAGTACGTGAGCCTGGCCATGGACAGGTTGTACATGGTCAATTATATAGCCAGAGCGGGCTTAGTACGTGAGCCTGGCCATGGACAGGTTGTACATGATCAATTACACAGCCAGAGCGGGCTTAGTACGTGGGCCTGGCCACGGGCAGGTTGTACATGGTCGATTATGAGATTGCCAGTCAAGCTGAAGTGTGACACTGAGATTGCCAGTCGTGGGCTGAAACATGACCGTGGCTAGTCCAGAACTCTGAAGAAGAAGGATGATTAAATTGAAAACTTGAAAAGGAAACATGATTTTGCAAAAAGGTTTTGTCGTATGTGACATTTGAGTTGTTTCGTTGCATGGTATGATGTGTACTCTTATATCCTTACTATTTTCAAATTATTACTATTGATGGTGACTGTTTGGAGACCTTACTGGGCTGTAGAGCTCACAACCTCCTTTTTTCTTTCCAGAGTTGTGCAGATGTTCGGGCTTAGTGAAGAATGAGATATTTTGAGGTAAGTGACTCCAGTGTACCCAGGCCTTGCATGATCTCTAGGATAAAACCTAGGATTTGTGCGGTCGGTCGCGTGCCGATTCGGTGCTGGATTCGGGGCGTGACAGTTGGTAAGCCTAAGTTACAAAACCAACAAGATTTTTGGTTTGCCTTGGAAACCAAAAAAGTTTTTGGTGAGCCCTGAAAACTAAAGAGATTTTTGTTAGCCTTGAAAAACCAAAGAGGTTGTTGGTTAGCCTAAGTTATAAAACCAACAATGAATTTTGACTTGTGAGCCTGGTGAAAATAAGTTGAGTTTGATTAGTGAGCCCGGAAAACTAATCGACTGTAATCTTGATTGATTATAGTGAATTTTCAAGGAGAAGCTTGGGGAGTGGATGCAGGTGCCTTGGAGTACACCGAATCACTATATATTCTTATGTTTGTGATTGCTCTTATTTATTGCTTATTTACTCTTACATTTATTTTGTTAATTCTGTTGCATATTTTCATTAAACACACAAATACTTTGACAAAACATAAGCAATTGATTTGAATCGGCACATACTTGTTTTATATCCATCGAAATAATTCAAATAATTTTTAAAAACCCAATTCACCCTCCTCTTGGTTGCAACATCATTGGTCAACACTCCATCACCTCTGGATCTTGAGGGCTCGAATAATCTTCATCACCTCTAGGGGCCTAGCCTCTGATCGATACTCGATGAAAATTGGGAGAGCTTCGGAATGATCTAGAATCTCCAAATGGTCATACAATTTCAAATGCGAGGGCTCGAAAGTTGAAACTTCTAAGGCGAGAAGAGAGATACCGTGCCACGTCGAACCATGTGATAATTGATAAATTGCAAGTGATGCGGCATCAAGGGAAGCGAGCAATAGGCTTTGCATTTGAGTTTTCAACGAGCGCTCCGCTAAACATCTAATTACACAAATATGATCCAATCTAACTTGATTTATATAATAAATAAATAAAATAATTTAATAAATTAAAATTTGAATTCAACCTAAATATATAAATAGATTAAATATATTAATATATTTATTATTTTAATTTATTTAATTTAAATATAAATTTAATTTAAATATAAATTTATTTAAAATGGATGGAATATGAATTGAATTAGCCGGTGCATTGTGCAATATTTTTATTGGCAAGCTGCAAGTTTAATGTATCTCTAGTCCATTGGGTACGGATGTTTGGTAATAAATATCTGATGAAACGTAAACACGTAGCTTGACAAGAATTATCTAACAAACGCAATAATTAGGTGGTCAAATTGCCAGCTTGCTTTTTTTTATTATTTATTTATTTATTTATTTTTTTGGGTGAAAGTCAAATTGCCAACTTGGGAGCTCCACTTGGCGCACGGTAGCCGCAAGGAAATTAATTTCAGGACCAGTAATGGCCTTGACATGGCCGAGGAGTTGGCCACTTGATCACCCCTCGTGTCTCGTGAGGCACGCTTTCAGGTCCGAAAGTTCCATTTTTATTATTTTTCTTGTCCTCATCAACTTCTATTGGCTTACATAAATTCGTTAGATTATTTTAATCAAAAGCAACCATCGGCCATCCGGTGATGAACCGAACCATCTGCCATCTGGTGGGCTGTGATCATCGGTAGTAATTCCGGCGACGTTGACCTTCTTTTGGAATTTCCGAAATGCCCTCAACGATCCACCATGAGTCAGGGCATTTTGGTCATTCCGTTAGTCAACCTGGACTTCGGCAGCTCGTTATAAAGTGAACTAAGGTCTGAGCAGGTTCCAAAGAGACGTCATCTCCTTTCTACTCGGCGATCATACCCTCCATTCGCCACGAATGGCAGAGGTGTAAATATGCAGTAAAGTCGTGCTCCTGCGAGGAAGACAACAGAAGGGGACAGATGAGGCTCCTGGAGTTCGTTCCCTGCGGCCGTCCCCCCGCGCTACCGGAGGACTCAACGCCGAGCCCGCGCCGGCCGGAGGAGGTGGCGCTGGCGAGTCCGAGGCTGACAAAGGAGAAGGCGGAGTTACCGGAGCCGCTCTCCCCGACGAGCTGCGCCTACCCAGATAAGCGCCGGTGGAGACCCTCCCACGGTTCGGCTTCGCCATGGCGGCCGTCGCTTGTCGCGATCTCCGAGGACGGCGCCCAGGCTGCGACGGCGACGGTGGCCGCGAAGGTTGGGGCTCGGGGCGGTGGATCGCGGAAGGCGAGTGCCAAATCAACGGGGAGGAGTCTCCCTCGCAAGGGGCGAGTCGACTACTGGTAATCTCACCCTCCCCCTCTCTCTCTCTTTCTCTCTGAATGGATAAGGAAGCCGGCGAGCAGGACGGCGGAGCATGCGCCCGTGTATTGGTAGTGCCACCGCGTGGCGGTTGGACGAGATCGGATGAAACGTGGTGCTACTCTACTAATATACGGGCGATGCCGCCGAGTAGGTGTTCCGGCTCCGGTATACCAAAGCCTCAGCCTTGCGTCACCATAGAAACACTACGCGGACATTCCCAGGGAGGAGATCTCCCTTCCTTTGTTTGTTTTTGTTTTTGTTTGGTTTTGTTTTGTTTTTTTTTCAATGATTGGCTCGGATTGCAGGATCCGAATCAAGCTCTAACTCAAAGTTTCCAACTTTGGCTGTCAGATCTCTTTTTTTTTTGGATGCATTAAATTAAATTAAAACATAAATAGATACATTCATGTAAATCAAAAAATAAACCATAGGACCGTCTGATCGGAATCGAGTGGTTGTTTTTTTTTTAATTTACGTGGCTATTCGGCACCCTGTGAGAGAGTTGTGTTGGGCATCGTTCAAGCGAGCCATCCATCTCTTTCGGTCTATTTTATTAAATTTTCAGACCGGTGGATGTTGCAACCCATGCACCAGAATGGGTTAGGGGCTTTATTATCTCATCCATGGCTCTCTGGATGAGCTCAAGGAACGCCACTTGCCTGCCTTAAGCTGGGATCGAGTGTTATCAGTAGGAACAGCAGACAGCGGTTTCTACGTGTGGCAAAAGAGCAGATGCTCGGTGGAGAAAGGCCCGAGGGATGAGAGGGGGAGAGCGTGTCAAGGTGTCCGAGGTGAGGGTGTACGTGGTGTTCCACGTTGGTACCACGTCTGTGAGTTAGCCTGACCAATTGAACTTACCTGCCCATATTATTGATAGTATTTTGTCATGGTCCCATGCTGACTAATCAAGAGGGTGCCGCCGTGTGGGAGCGTTGGTGTAGGTCTCCCCCGATAGCTTAAATTTTTGGATCTCCCTTTCTCGAGTAGAAGATAATAGGAGATCGGATGAGGAGATTGTCATCATCACATATTGAATAATCACAAAAAATGGCTTCAAAATGATAGTGTTGGTAGCTGATTGAGAGCCCATGTTAAAATCTATACTAAAAATGGAGTGACACATGGGTATCATACCCTCTTCTTTTTTTTTTTCGGTAAAACATGTTATTACTTCTTTTTTTTTTTTTTTCTTTTTTTGTAATTTTCACCAGGGTATGTTATCCAAGTAAGGCCAGTTCTAGGCAGAGGATATGCGAAAATTTTAGTCTTTTAAACTGACAATCCTAGCTAGAGGAAATAAAATTCGGCTTCCACGGTTCTACATGTGCATCTTTTGTGCCCAAGTGGGGCAGTTTTGGAGACTTTGAATGGCTTCCCATGCTTCTGCGAGCTCTCTAATTCCGCAGGCCAATCATCATCTTCATTTCACTTTTGGCATGATCCTCTGACGTTTGTGGGATTGGTATAAAAGTTCTCCGTCAATTGGATAAAAGAACTCAAATAAATTTTCTTTATTTTTCAGGCACCATGGAGTTCCCACGGTCGTGCCTGCAGTGCCTGCACTTTCTCCGGCTGCCTTCCTGTTCTGAAGCTCTCTCCCCCCCCCCCCCGGTCTGTGTGCCTAGAATTAGAAACAAGTCTCGTGCCATGTTGACGACGACAGAAAATTGTGACTTGATATATTGTCTCACGCTAGTTGCAAATTTTTAGTGCTTCCGTTCATTCATTTGTTTTATATGCCTATTTTTTCTCCTCTGTTTGCTTATCATGCGTTCTGAAGTCAACCGCTTGGAATTCCCGGGGACATAAAACCACGATCTATCACTTATGATTTCAAACCCTTCAGTACGGACGGCATGGCTCGAGGGAGCCACGGATTATTGCGCAATGAAAATTTAATTATTTTCAATCCCTTCTTTAGAATGATAAATTGCCACCTAAATTTCTATATTTTTCTGATGGCTTAACAGAATTACCTTCAGACCCCAAAAATACAATGTGCGAATAACTAACTGGCTTGCAGTGAGATATCATCCGTTCAAGATCAAAATAATGAATAACTAAAGCTTTTCTTTATCCACATGTTCAAGGAAAATAAACCTTGGAAAATCAGTTGATAAGAGATTTCCCTTTTTTGCAGTCAGCAGACCACCAAACTATTATTAAACTAAACATAGAGTGATTACATGCTATCCAGGAAGACTTCACTAGGGCGCATAAATGGGCTCAATCGAACAGATAAAAGGGACCATAAGGGCCTGAACCTGTTTTACACATCCAGTAGCATAATGTTGAACAAACCCCTGCCATATTTTGAACAAATATATTATTCTGTACCAAAAAAGCCACGGTAGCCTCTGAAGTGACGGTCAGCTGATCAAAAGACCCGTTGAAGAAAACAGAACCAGCATGGATATTTCATGGATATTGATTTACAAACATCAAAGGAGAAGCCCAATCCAAAAAGCTAATATCAACAAACTATTTCAAGCATGAGCTCAAACAATGATCCCCAGAAACGAAATGATCCTTCAAAGCAGCTTGCAAGTCATGAGATCAAAAAGAAAAATATGAACCACGCTACAGCCGATAGGGAATCAACAACGTAGAAACAGCCACCATCTAATCATTTCAATGCTATGTAATCTGGTCAGTTAAGAACGATGATCCCAGAAAATAAATGCTCCTTCAAAGCAGCTTGCAAGTAAGTCATGAACTTGAAAAGATAAAAAATGAACCACAACATAGTCAGTAGGCATCCAACAACAATGGAAACAACCATCTAATCATTTCAGGTTCGACGTTCTTTCAACCAGCAACATCATTGTAAACTGCTGAAGCACGTCGCAGACATTCATTGCCAAATCTTTGGGTTTAGGGTTTTGAATAATGTCAGCAATGCAGAATGAAGTTCAAATTCTGTCTATTAGTTTCACCAAGTTACAATCTCAGTTCGGCATTAGTTCTTTTGAGATGCAACTGTGTCATCAAAAAAATCAAAGCTACAGACTGATTTCCTCATTAACTACCTCTCTCTTGGTGAGAATGAAGGTGTAAAAATTAATTCTCTGCCATTGATATAAGCTGCAGCATGGATGGTGCTCAGGCAATCCACCTAACCCCACAGATCAAATAAAATAGAAAAAAATGAGACCAATAATATGTGAAGATAGAATACCAGCAGCCATGTTACCAGCATTCTGTGGTAGGAATGAATTCCCATTAGCCCATTCTCTGATTCAAAAGAGATCAATAGCCATTTATCTGTCTTTGTGGGGACCGGGAGTAGAACACCTTGCTGTCCGTCAACCGAGAAAAGGGGACCTGAGTCCGGCCAGGAAGGCTCCTTTGGCTGGTGGAGCGGTTCTCAGACCTGCCATCAGACACTGACTTTGAGAATGCTTGAGCAAGTTCCAATGCAGAGACTGCTTTCCCTAAGCAGGGCCCTGGAACATCAGGCTTCGGTTGCTCAACAGGTTTGCGCCAGGTTTCAGGCTCTGGGCATGGTTGTTCCATTGGCTTTTCAATCTCTCTAGTTGCCTTCCGGTTCTCATTCCTCCATGAATTTCTCTGCACATCCATTCTCTCGACATCAGGCCTATGGTCCTTCCTCTCCAAATCCCTTCCAGCCTTTTGCCCAAGTGTAAAGGTCTCAGCCCTTTCGCCAAGCCAGGCAGTAGGAGCAGGCTCCAGCTTTGAGTGAGTCTTCAGAAGGTCACTTTTAATTCTAAAAGACAACAGCAGACAAAAAGTTAGGATGCTGGATGAATTCCAACAATGAGATATAACACAAACTTCAGAAAAGTGGCTTACTTTATAAACTCCAAATTTTAGCAACAATAGTTAACTTTAGGGTCATAATGTTAAGGAAAATACAAAAAGAACAGACAAGCTAGGCAATAACATTTTCAGGTGACCAAAACAATAACATGCTTGAAGGATATAATCTGCAAAGCACTTCAAATTCAATCATAGAAAGACCCACAAATCCACAATGAAAGATAAAGAAATAACAATAAAACATGGATAAAATATAGACAACTTTTAACAAAACTATTCAAGGTTGCAAATATGAACCAGCATCCAAGACATGGCCATGCAAGTAAAATAAATATGGATTAAATCCAAAACTACAACTTTCTGAATGTTATTTGACATTTCTACTACATATTTAGAAGAAATAGGTGTATCATATAAATAGCACTTATACCCATCTAGGCATTTCAGGATAACCATTGATCTTCTAATCCATCAGTGAAGCAACATTTTAAGTGAATATCTCATAGTAACCTTCTAGCCTCTGGAACCATAACTGCATGACCATTACAGGAAGTACATAGCAAGTAAGATGCTATTGCCAATGATTCCATAAAGCACTTCATTCTCTGAACTGACAATGCATAGATCATTCAAATTAACTAAAAAAAAGGACACAAGCAGAGTATTTAGCCATTGGAAACAACCAATACCTATTAGCTGGTACAGTCATGTCAAGATCATTAGGAGCAACGACATCGATCCCACGCTCCTTCAAAACCTACAATAGATTCATCGCCAGAAATACATTCAAAAGAAAGCTCTCATGAAAAACAATGCATTTAGTGGGTGTGTGTAGATGCTGTGACATAGACAAAGCTCTTTTCACCATTTAAAAAATGGAGGGCAGAAACTTACAACTTCTCGTGGGCGGGCACCACCAAACACAGTTTGCCTACAGCAAGAAATATATTACAAAATTGTTAAGAAGATGAATGACATTCTACATTTTCGAAGTCTTAAGTCATTTGATTCACACTCCATAAGCCATTGAGCACACTACATGAATAGTGCATGCATGTGTGTGTGTGTGAGCGACCAAGAGAGAGAGAGATTAATGGCCTATTCTTGGTAAGTGTCAAAGTTCAAATAAGACATCTATAACAAGTTCCTTTAAGTTACAACTCATAGCATATTAGGGCATATCAAATACAAAAGATTGCTCCAGAAGAAAACATTCACAATGAATGGCTAAAGGGGAATGAAAATTTTAAATTTCTGCAGATATCAGCATATACACCAAAATGTAGGATTTTAGGAGCAATGTATGCACAGATGTGCATGCATCAATAATCAGCACAGTGTCATTTCAAAACACTAGGACACATGAGTCAATGGACATATGCATGCACATGCTGCCACAGAAACCAGCATGGTCGATGATAAGGAATGCGTACAAAGGCACATCAGAAGTAAGAAGGCATTAAAATAATCACACTGATGGATACACATGAACAAATGAATGCATACATTTGGAGCAGCAGATAATGGCAATGTCATTAAGCCCTAAGGCACTAAAAAAAAATTAATCAATCTTCAAGTAACATATCAATTTCATAATTAAAAGAAACCCAAAATAACATCAGAAAGATCAGAAAGATCAGGACTCACCCACATGCGAAACAAGAAAGCTTCATACATTCAAATTCATGTTTTATCACCTAGCATGTCTTAGGCCTGGCTTTGAAAGGTTGCTTCTAAATTGAGTCAAAAACAAGGAGGAATTCAGTATAGCTATTTCCAGCGTTTCCTTGTTTCAAATTGGAACTGGCATAATCCACTTTAGGGTTAAGAGTTTTTCCCCTCACATTCAACAGCTTAACATGGTCAAGTCAGTGCTTCAAAGATCAGATAAATTAAGTCATCAACATGCCAACAAATGAATGATTATCAAGTTCTTCAATCTCAAGTTAGTTAATCAATGGAAATATGCAGGTTGAAGAATCACTAATTCCGTTCTTAATTGTTATCTGACAGTACCACTTGCATCTAGACTACAACTGATTCACTCCAAAGATATAAGGATTTAGCATGGGATCCTAGATTGAAACTGTCTACATAGATCAATAAAGACATATAAATTGAAGCTCCATAATTAAGACCAAAGATGTATTTGAAAATTTCTACCTCTGCAGAGAAGGATAACTTATCTATAAGATATACTCTTGATAACTTACAAAGTTAAGGCCCTTACAGATTGGCATGAGTACATCATTTTCTCAATTGATATATTATCATCAAGCACTTCCAAAGAATTTTATTTTGCATCATGGACTTGTTCCTTGTCAAATTTAGAAATTTAAGTGGCAATCTCTTCTTCAAATGAGAAACATTTACAAAAGATATATTTTGTATGGATTAAAGAATCTTCAGGAGAATATATTGTACATCCAAAATATGAAAACACACCGAGACACGTATTATGGTGAAAAGTAGAAAGGATGTACATCAAATTTTAGTTTGTCAAAAAATACATTGCAGCACACAATGATCTTTAAATCCTCAGCCATCTCATTGAGAATCTTATCATCCTCCTAATCCAATTCTTTAATGACTATGTTACCCTTCAATTCCTATCCAGAATATTCACAATTACAAACTTTGTCATAAGCAAGGCTTACCCTGTGCATTCCTAAAAACTGCAAACACTACCGGATGTGTGCTAGGTGAGCTATGGAGGAGGATCCAATAGCCATTGTGAACCATACACCTTGACTCGTGATACTTGGATCATGACAACTTACAAGGATTATTTGATCCTATAGGGACGCACATAGTATGCACCATTGATACATGTAAATCAATGAATGCAGGCACCTTCAAGACAAGCTGCTCCCTTACAATAGCTGATCTATAGAAGTTTCAGTTGTCCATCAGCATATCTCCATAAAACACAGCTCTCTACACAGAGCAACCATTGACAGGGGCTATCAAATTCTTTTTACAATTATGGCCTTGGAGCACGGAGCTTAACAAGGTTGTCCTTTGATTTGCAACAAACTACTTCTATCTTGGATTTTGTTCATCATAACTGGTCACATTCCTCAAATCAGCACCATGATCCATAAGCTAACCCATTTTTAACACCATTATGCTTCTTTCCGTTCCTTAGATCATTAATCTTTTAATTTTGGCTGATAACTAACCATTTTCCTTTCGTTATATGGTACTTCATGTCTGTCACCATGATCTTTCCTGTCTTATATGTAACAAAAAAGTAATTAATGCCAACAGTGATATCCCAATTATATTTTCTTTACGCAAAAATCCATCATATTTTGCAATTTGCATGAATAATCCTAAAATGAAGCTACAACACAATAACATTTCTTCATGCCTCTAGGCCTTCATACAGGGATGTATTTTTATATTAACTTGTCAGTTTATGTTACAGCATGCATCCAATCAAAACGTCATTATTGAAACAAAAAGTAATACAGCCGGGTAGTAATTACAAAGATGAGATCATGAGAACATTCATATATAAATAAGAATGATGAAGACAAAAGAGAGAATGTGATCATCAATTCTATTGATGCAATATCCTGCAAAAGATATATTTTGTTGGTTTCCAAACAAATATAGGAAATGTAATTCAATATCTGATACTTTCTATGGTAGAAGGTGCAAACGAGAAATAGATATTCAAAATTAGTCTTCACATCCACTTTTTCCCATGAAAAATTAAGGCAATCCACAACATTGTGCCTAAATCCTACACACTTAAATCATTAAAAAAAAGTACATTGCTGAGGTTAAGCAAGATCCAACCCCTTCATGGTTTTACAATAAGAAAGGAATGCATGATAAAAAGAACTGAATTTCATGGTTGATTGATTAGATAATGATTGTGGTTGTCAATTACTTCCTGCTCAGGAGTATGCCCATAGCATTGAAACCAAGCACCTATGGTGTTTGCAGGCCAATGGTCATTCCATTTATGAACACTCAACATTGATAACATGCTTATCGGTGTGGCTTCATTTTCTTTAGATTCTTTACTCTCGCAACGTCTTCTAAGCTTTGCACATAGCATTACCTAGACAAGTGTCCACTTCAGGATTCTGGAATTTGATGCTTTCGGCACTTTGGATGCTATATGACACTGCACAACAAGGCCCTCCAGAAGTGAAACGTCCTACTTATATCAGCCTGAAATGTCAATATATGAAACAGCTTTTCAAATGAGTTTCTAAAGACATTATTGAAACTAATCCACTTCAATACCTATTGCTAAACGATCAACCCAAAGTGTCTACGTTCTTCCATTATCCACCTGTTTCTTCTTTTGTTTAATATTATCGTTGCATGAATGTAATTTTTTTATATAAAAAGTGCAATTATCAACAATTTACTCCAGCTATTACCAAATTCTAACATGTTTACATTATTTTCATATATTGTCTAATTCAAAAGTGCCTTTATGTTGTAGTCATTGGAAACTGTAGATCCTCATTGACACCTTGTTAGCTGTATAGGCAACAGTAGTTAGGCACAGTTACAACTTTAAAATTGACTTGCCCAAAATAGTATCTTGCTAAAGGTCAATGCTTCTTAGCAATCAAAGGGCTGTCTAGAAATGCTTAGGAAATTGAAAAATCCTCCAATCAGCAACCAAAATAAATAATAACACCTTCACAGCCATATCTTCAACTTGATGATAATTTAAAAACCAAGTAATTTGACCATATTTAAAGCAATTGTATGAAGTTGTTTATGCACAGCAATTTCCCTAATAGTATTTACACAGAGATTTCCTCCACAAACAGTCTATACCAGATATCAATTTTCTGAGCAGCATTTAAAGAAAAAGTCAAGTCCATATTGTCGAATTATTAAATCATCAAATTATTAAATCTCCAAACCTCTGAGTCTTATTTTGAAAGTTTTCCCCAAATTAAAAGCTCATTTTCTCTATATCCCTCTTTATGGACAGCCCACAAGTTCTTTAAGACACTTCTAAATTTAACCCTACTAGCCATTTGAAGAAGGAAAAAAAAAGACTAGGTTCTAAGAAGTTCAAGGACTGCCTCCACATGAAAAGGTGGAGGACAAAAGGGCAAAGCAGTATAATCATGACAAAAGATGACTAAAATCTCAAGTTTTACTAGTGGACCCTGAACAATTCCCTTGATTTGTGGAATAAAACCAAATAACCATTGAAATTCTAGAAAGATAAAGGAGATCCATAAATAGCAACCCTATCTAAAATCATGGAAGAATATTTGATGCACCAAAGGAGAGCTTTTTAATAAATGCAATAAATATTTACTTGAGAGGTAACACCTTTATTAACATCACAAGAAAAAACCATAAACGAACTATATACGTTCCAAGAACAATATGCCTTACTAAGCACAACTAGGTGGCAACAAGGAAGTTGTTCCAGCACCCTTGGTTTAAAGAGTCAAAAAAGGCAAGAAAACAAATGGTAAGTGTTACTAGTTGCTGTTGCCAGTCAATTAGGAGAGAAAACTCAACACTAGCTTTAGATGGCTTGGTTGGTTCTTCATATAAATGCTGGTGACAATCTTCTTTCTTTGCTCCATAATGCCCACGAGAAGAATTTTATCTTATCAAACATCAAAAAGAAAAAAGATTCGTCATTAGGATCCTTATGCTTCTATCTTTCCAAATTGCCTGACAACTAAGGCAATTAGGTCTGACAGGGTTTTTTAAACTAAAACTTGCAAATCTCAAAGAATATTGACAGCCCATTCTTTAATGTTTAGGTGGTATTCAAAATCATGCAACCATGAGGCTTTGTCAAGAGGTAAAGGGAAGTCCTACAGCCTCAAGTTCAAACAGCCAAGACTGCATTGTTTCTTCTACCCACCTTTACTTTTAAAAACAAAAATCCCTACTGTCTGACATTACTTAGACCAGATTTTTTTTTTTTTACAGAGATCAAGCTAACTATTGGAAATCAAATCTGAATCCAGTAAGAATTCACCTGAACAAGTCCAATATCAGCCAGACAAACACATCCAGACAGTACTGTTATCAGTGTTCTGGACACCTTATCAACATCATCAAGCTGCACCTTTATGCAATTATTTTTATCTTTTAAGACACCAAAAGCATCTAGCTTGTTTTGGTAGAATGTGTGACATGTCCTTACTCCATGGTATTCTTCCTAAAGTAGGGTGCAATAATTCAAAGGTTGAGCAAATAATAATTCAAAAATTGAATCGACATCGCATATACAATTTAATCCATATTCCAAAGTTAATGGCAAGAGATAAAGTATTAAACTATAGCTCCTCGAGTTAATATGTTTTAGGACTTTCCTCATAGATCCCAAGATGGCTTCCTTGTGTAGCAAGGACATCCACTTAAGTCACAACCTTTATATATCGAAAGTAGTCTCCATATTAATTTTCTAGGCATGGCTTTATTCATAGTTCTCAGTTTCACGATTCTCCTCCAAACTCCTTAGGCACATAATCTTTCCTATTGTTCCAAGGCATGTCCATGCTGAGAATACCTATCAAAGTTTATGCGACTGATAAAAGTATCTAGAAAGGAGACATTTAGTAAGGAAATGCCATGGAGCAAAGCATTTGTCTCTACCAACTTACCACATAAAGAGTAGATTACCTATCCAACCTTCAAGTCTCATGTTAACACTCTAACCCAACAGTTCAGCTTAGCAAGTGTAAAGTGAAGCCCAGAAAGGTGATGAAAGAATTCCATGATACAGCAAATAGGTTGAAAATCCACATAATTTTGTAGATGGCCATTTCAACAATTGGGGATTCAACAGATTTTGCATTCAGAATAAATGATCTTAGAGAAATTAGAATAATATTTTAATGTACTTCAATCATCCTAGCTTAGTAATAGATCAATATATTATGAGGATCAGTGTGGACATGTGTTTAGTCCTACATTAGCCATGCACTAGGTAGATGTTGCAAACTTATACATTATCAAGAAATCAAAATAATACCTTCTAGCTTGCCTTTTGAGGTGAGGTTCTGAGTTATTGCACATATCTTCAGCCTTAAGCAACTTGAATGCTAGTCACTCTTTTTCCATTTATCCTTCCTATCTAAAATCCTTAGCCACTTGAAGCAGACTTAAATCATCAACTTGAGGACTTTGGAGGACATGAGAAAGCACATTAAGGAAAATCAATTTCTATGTTTTACTCTACTATATTCAAGATCCTATCAACTTTTCATGATAATTGTGCCATAAGATAGACATTTACAGGATAAGAAAAGAATTTTTATTAGCACAATGATCCTAAGTTTTACCTAATCGCCAATGTTAAGATCATTGTGCATTGAAATAACAAGAACCCTCAGTAACCGAGCAGACACCATCCATGACTACGAGCAAGCATAATGAAGAACAGCATAAGCTGACCAAGAAAAAAACAAGATTTCTAACCTTGCTCTTTCAGCAGTTTCATCTGACTGCTCAACAGGCAGGGAGCGGGGTTTTAAATTCAATCTTGGACGTTCAACAGCCCGACTCCCAGCATCAGCCCCAGCAGAGCCCAGTGTCAATGGATTTGTAGTTACATGCATTTCATGAGCACTTTCAACCTGCACAGAGCTCACAGATGGATGACATCCCTGCATGATTGAAGAGATAACAGGTATTATTATTCTCAAAAAAAAAGAAAAAGAAAAAGAAAAAGAAATCCAGCATATTAAAAGAGCCCATTTATTGAATTATACGAGGAAGTAACCAACTCCAATTTTATTCAGATCCATCCAGAAAACTAGAAAAGGGCACAAGTGAATAATTTTACCAAACAACCATGTTTAAAGGATTGAAACAACAGAATACCTGCTTGTCATCATTTCCCTGTGTATCCAAGGAAGGCTCCAACGGCTTGGTCCTTGGGAGTAGTTTCAGCTTCGGACGCTCCACTACTTCCATTGGCCCTTGCTGATGCAACTGCGATCCACTGAATCGCCCCTCATTGGACACTGGACCAGACCCTTCGCTACAGAAGTTTGACGCGTTCCTCTCTTTCACCTCTGGATACACTGGAGATCTCACCCGCTCCCGCTCCCGGTCCCGAGCCCCGTCAGCATAAAGACTAGGTGAAGTTCTCTCCCTGGCTTCCATGGACCTTATCCTCTCCCTCTCGTAGTCCCGATCCCCGTCATCAACGATGCGAACGATGTCACCAAACCTCCGATCAAAAATTTCTGTCTCCTGGAATCTGATGACCTCCACCTCAGGCGGCTTCGACTGCCATCGGCCCGATGAGACCTTCTCGACCGCACTTGCCTGCGCGATCCTCGAGGCGGACCACATCGTGGTGGTGGAATGGGCGGGCAGCGGGTCGCTCCCAGGCTCCTTCCTTGCAGCCCAAGCATTCGGAGTGGCACCGACGGTGTTGCCGAAGGAAGGGAAGAACCCAGAGACAGGGGACGGTTGGGTCACCGGGCTCGAGATCGGGCGCTTCTGGTCGGATCTGGCGGTGGCCGGCGGGGCGGGGCGGACGGGGTCGGCGGCGTTGAAGCGGCGGGGGGCGGAGGAGGCGTCGAAGGGCTTGCGCTCGTCCTCGTCGAAGTGGCGGCCGATGTGGGCGGGGTGGGAAAGAAACGCGGGCGGCCGCTCGTCAAACGCCCGGGAGCCGCCGCCAGTGGCGCCGCCGGCAGATCCGGGCCGGGGGCGGTGGTGGTCGGCCCTCGCGGCGGGGCCCCAGGGGCCAGGCCGATCCGGAGGCCTCACGGAGCTGCGAGAAAAAAGAGAAATAAAAGGATCAGAGGATTAGGGTTTGGGGAATAGGAAATCTAGGGTTTAGGGGCGGGAGGCGTTCCGAGAAGAGCTCAGGGTGAGGAGGGGTATTATGGGAAGGGGCAAAAGATTACACGCCGGGGGCGGAGGGGAGGGGGAGTTCGGAGGGGATGGATCCGCCGTGGAAGTCTTTAAGCGTCATCGTCGTCGATCCGCTGAAAGATTTCTTCTTTGACATTATTCGTTTTTTTGTTTGCCGCCTCTTTTTCCCTCTCTCTCCGTTCTTTGTTTTTTTTTTTAAAAAAAAAAGTTTTCTGTTCTTTCTTTCTCTCTTTTCTTCTAGGCTCGGGGCAGAGAGGAAGGAGGGCGGGGGGAGGGAGACTTGGGGAGGAGGTGGGGTTGAGGTCTTGATATGTCTCCTAGATGCCGAGGAAGGAAAGATCGTACCAAATTTCTCCAAGTTACGACCATACCCTTCGTTCCTGTCCGCCCCGGGCCTTGGTTGTGGCTATACCGTAGACCGGAGGGGGCAGGGGGCTTGTTACTGGAAATAAAATCGAAAAAAAAAAAATCATTGATGATTTTTATTCGCATGGAATTTATTTTTTTCCTATCAAAAAGCCTGGAAGTTATAGCATTTTTTTATGTTCTGCGTATCTGAAAAAAGATGGGTGAAGATTTTTTTTTTTTTTAGCAAATATCAGGAAGATAGAATTATCTCAACGTATTTTTAGTATCCTGCAGAATGGTTAAGGTAGACAATTTGTTAAAATGAATTATAATTTTTCAGACTTGAACCCTATACTTGGGACCAATGCCCTCTCTCTCTCATCTTAGCCCCTCTGATGGTCGGAAGATGACACGAATTGTAAAGTTATTTTTAAGCACCTTTCTCTCATAAGATATGATGCTATATGGGATTGTGATGGAACTGTTCCTTACCATTCCTTCATAAATGTAAATTATCGTATTTAAAGAATTAGATGAAAAGATATGTGTTGGACTTGTGCGATTAAAGTTGGACTTGATCCACACCATCCCATTGATTACCTAATCTAGATCATATTTCATTGGAGAGTGAATTTTGAGCAAATTGAATGATTTAGAAAGTTAAGATGGGTTTGGTTTGAAGAGCCTTAACATGTCAAATCATGAACTAAACCAACTCAATATTTTCTTAGAATACAGCATGATGCAAAATGACAATAACATAAATATCAACACCGAACCTATATAACATGGTATGGTAATCCGGTTTAATATAAGATAATTACCGGTCCATTAATTGAGCCAATTTCAATTTTTTGTATATCGGCTAGATCAATGCTCCTGAAGTCTGGTCCGAAGAGAGCGCCTCTGAAATATTTTATTATCATTTCCTTTGGCTTCATGTCTTCAGCTTGGTCCGAAGAAAATGCCTCTGAAATATACTATTATTATCTCGATCGGCTTCATATCTTCAGCCTGGTCCGAAGAAGATGTCTCCGAAATCTATTATTATTATCTCGATCGGTTTCATGTCTTCAGCCTGGTCCGAAGAGGACATCTCTGAAATTTATTACTATTATTTCGGTAGGCTTCACGTCTTCAGCCTGGTCCAAAGAAGATACCTCTAAAATATGTTATTCATCCCTTCAGTACCCACAGTAAGTAGCTATTTATTTTTTAATTCATTCTAAAGAGATAGATTCGAAGCATATAACTAACATCCTTTCGGACCATTCCAAGAAACGCAATCCAAAGAAACAGTAAGGCTCACTTCGAATCCTCTCTTAAGAGAATGCATCCGAAGCACATGAACAATCCTTGAACTCGAAATAGTTAAAGGTTGTTCTGGTTATTATAACCACCCGCATGGTTGACAGCTCCGGCTTGGATAACCATGTAATAACTAATTTTTTAGCCGCCACTACTTACTGTTATGAGGAAGTTTCGTTAACTAACTTCCATGACCATAAGTAATTAAAGTCGCGCCTATAAATGTCGGTAAGAGGGGACACTCGACGGGAAGGGCATGCAAGTTGTAACCAGTCCACAATTAGCTCTTCCAAAGACACCCTGTTGATTTTCTTCCTTTCCATTCTATCCCACCTCACTCTGCTCTCAAGTTTCCATTTTGCTGCCTAATTTCTTACTAACTTTGGCACCAGAGTGTCCCCCATCGAAAAAATTCCGGTCAGAGAATTTGTTTTGCAGGCTCCCATCAACAATGAACCGGCAGGCAGGCCGCTCCATCCGGTCAGCAAGGATTTAACGTCAACAGATTGGCGCACCAGGTAGGGGAAGAGCAATTTTCTCTGGTTAAGGAGAACCTTGATAAAGCAAAGATGATGAAAGGGAAGATCGGAATGTTTCAACGAGCAGAGGGCAACTTGCTCCCCAAATGAATAATCTCCCTGCTCCTCAAGTAAATAATCCACCAGTGGATAATGAGATGACACCCCCTATGTTGATGGTAGGGCAGTAGCAATTCGAGGCCCTTTTGAGTCGAGTTGATGTCCTGACAACACTGGTCCAAACTCTTCAAGAAATCGCCGTTCAAAGGCAGTGCCCTCCTCCACTTCTCAACCCAGCCATCAAGTTAGGAGAAGGGAAGATCGACGCCGAGAGCCTATCCCAAGTTCTTCACAGGTCCAGTCTTCTCGTGATCACTACAGCTCCCAGCCAGGCAGGCCTTTCGAGGACATTATGGTAAGAAGAGAGCCGGATATTCACCTTTTGTTTCATTTGGAGATTCTACACCTGAAGGACGCGATTTTGAGGAGAAGTTCAAGTTATTAGAGTCACAGATAGCCAGGCTCACTGATCAAAGAAGAAACTGCCGATGAAGATCCGGAATTCATATGGATGCTTCATGTGGATGGCGCCTCCAACGCCAACGGCTGTGGAGCAGGTCTCATTTTGGCTAATCCGAATAGTCAAGTCATAGAATATGCTCTTCATTTTTCTTTCCAAGTTTCGAATAATCTGGCAGACTATGAAGCACTCATTACTGGACTTAAAATTGCTCAAAAGCTAGAGATTAAAAAGATTAAAGTCTTTTCATATTTGTAGTTAGTGGTGAATCAAGTAAAATATGAATTCGAAGCTCGGAATCCCATCATGATTCAATATCTGGAGAAAGTACGAAGTCTAATATCCCAGCTAGAGTACTTTGAAATTGTTCACGTGCTCCGAATAGAAAATTCTTGGGCCGATGCTTTTTCACGTCTTGCGACCACTGCCCCAAACTCCCTTGGCAAGACATATGTGGAATATCTTGAAGATCTCGGCATATCAGAATCAACGGCAGAAGTGAATCTGATTGAACATGAGCCATCGTGGATGGATCCTATCCTTAAATTTTTTAATGAAGGCACCTTACCCAAAGACAAGTTTGAAGCTAAACAGCTTTGGTGGATGGCTTCTCAATATGTGATCTTAGATGAACCTTATATAAAAGATCCTTCGCACAACCTCTGTTGAAATATTTGAGACCTTCGCTTGCTGATTATGCACTCAGAAAAGTGCATGAAGGTATATATGGAGATCACTTGGGGGACAGATCTTTGGCTTATAAAATAATTGTCAAGATTATTATTGGCCAACCATACAGAAGGATTCTACAGATTTGTTCGAAAGTATGATTAGTGTCAGAGATATTCTAATATACAAAGGCGGCCTGCAAATCAATTGACCCCGTTGACAGCTCCTTGGCCTTTCGCTCAATGGGGAATGGACATCCTTAGCCCATTTCTTCTAGTTTTCGGACAACGAAAATTTCTTATAGTGGCAATTGATTACTTCACCAAATAGGTCAAGACTGAACCACTGGCATAAATTACTGAAGCAAAAGTTAAAAATTTTATGAGAAATTCTATCATCTTCCATTTTGAAATTCCTTATGCTATAATTATCGATAACATAAGGCAATTTGATAATTCAAAGTTCAAAAACTTCTGTACCCAATATCATGTACTACACAAGCTAACTTCCGTGAATCATCCTCAGTTAATGGAGAAGCTGAAGTGACTAACAGAACTATTCTTCATGGTCTCAAAACTAGATTAAATGATGCTAAGGGACTATGGGTTGATGAGTTGAATTCAGTTCTTTGGACGTACCGAACTACTCCCAGAACAGCCACTGGTGAATCTCTATTTCACTTGGCTTATGGCATTGAGGCAGTACTTCCCATAGAAGTTTCTTTACGAACTTTATGATTGATCATTACAAAGAATCTAAAAACTCAGAACGCCGAAGAGTTGATTTAGATTTATTACAAGGCACTCGGCTTCAGGCATAGTTGAAGATGGCCATATATCATCAAAAGGTTGCCAAATATTACAACTCTCATATGAAAGAATGAACTTTTCATCCTGAAGACTTAGTTTTGCGAAGATCTAAAATATCCAGGCCAGCTGAACAAGGCAAATTTTCTTCTACTTGGGAAGGTCCCTATCGAGTCAAAGAAGTCATCCGTCTTTGAACTTATTGGCTTGAAACTTTAGATGGAACTCTGTTACCTCAGCCTTGGAATATACAAAATCTTCGCAAATATTATCAATAAGAATTTTACTCAAGGTTATATCAGAATATTAAGATGGATCTAACTACTCTGTATTAATCTTTATTTATTTAAAAGGCATAAGGATGATCCACATGATCTACCCTACGAAGTACCGAGGTGGACTTGATCAGTCTGTCTTAATTTTTATTAAAAGGCATAAGGATGATCCATGTGATCTACGCTATGAGTTCTAAGGTGGGCTTGATCAGCCTGTCTTAATTCTTATAAAAAGATATAAGGATGATCCACGTGATCTACCCTATGAAGTACCGAGGTGGGCTTGATCAGCCTGTCTTAATTCTTATAAAAAGGTATAAGGATGATCCACATGATCTACCCTATGAAATACCTGTTAGATGTATGCCCTGAAAGCCATGTTGGCTTGACACATTTTAATTTAGGGCATGAACCTTGTACTTAATTTTCCTAATCAATTAAAGGGCATTAGTTTCATTCATATTGTTGTGTCTATGAATCGTCCATGGAGTTAATGGACAATGACACATATTCTCAAGAGTTGAGAATCTGAGACATGTATCTTTATAGATTAACTCCTAAAAGCTCTCGATTATTGGAATATCACAATGATGGTGATTGATTTATTAAAATCGATGTACATATCACTTCTCTTTTGGATAAATGAGTCTCTGACCTATAGTGTGGTGACACTGGAGTAAGAGTGCAAATAGTTGATAGAGATCAATGGTACTGAGTGTGACCAAGTACAGAAAGTTATATGGATGGCTACTCACTCGTCGATAACTTCCTGATGCTATAGTCATGTAAATAGTTCCTTGACCTAGAGTGTCTCAGCTACTTACAATAAGGTTGATATAGTTTGACAGCACAATCACACGGTTCCTATCCATACGGGACCTTGTGGTGTTCGTTGGCTGTAGTAAGTTTATTATAGGAGTAGGATGTTCACTTGTAGGGATCTATCAGCCTTATAGTAAGGTATAATCCTATACAAGCTTAATGAGACTAAGTTTAGAAGTCTATAGCCATAGCAGGGTGATAATGAAAAGATGTTTTCATTAATATCATAATTGGACTTGAGTCGATTAGGTTAAGCATATGACTGATGGGTTTGACGAGTATCCGTAACCAATATCTTGTCGGGATTTTAATAAAGGAACCGAATCACATGGTAACTATATCTAGGGATTCCAATTTTATTTGCTGGGTTGCCACTACATATTGCTAGGTGTCACTGGTGGATTATGAGAGCCCATTAGGATCATTCTCGGATCGATGATTCTAATTAGGGTTGAGCTAAAATTGTTTCAGTCCATCGAAAGGAGTTCGATGATGTATAATAAAGATTATAGCATGTCTCATTACCAGACAGGATAGGACCTGAGGGGTTACACATATTAGGAGTTCAAGTAACAAGTAACTAATCAGCAAATCAATTTGGACCAATTGTAAGTGTTACAATTAATATTTGACCTAATTATAAATATTACAATTAATTGATTATAGATTAATTATTAATTAATTTGAATTAGATTTAATTTAATTGAGTTAGACTCAATTAATTAATCATAATTGCTTCGGATCAATGTCCGCTTCGAAATGATTCGATCGGATTTAAAATCGGCTTTAACTTGACTGTAAAATCATTTCGTTTAGACCAAGACCTAGAGTCCAATTAAATTGGGACTCTCTCTCCATGTATTTCCCTCCCTCCACACGCCTACCTAGTAGGCCCCTTGTGTTTGGGCGACAAAAGAAAGGAGGCATGAATAAACAGGTGGGCGCAAAGAGTTTGGCATGAAAAATATTAAGAGAGGGAAGAGTCCTTCTCTTCCACTCCTCTTAAATCCTAGCCAGATAAAATGAAACACTGGTATTTTGTCTTCATCCTAGTCCAAAAAGGACGTCTCTGAAATTTATTACTATTATTTCGGTAAGCTTCATGTCTTCAGCCTGGTCCGAAAAAATATCTCTGAAATATGTTATTCATCCCTTCAATACCACAATAAGTAGTTATTTATTTTTTAATTCATTCCAAAATGATAGATTCGAAGCATATAACTAACATTCCTTCGGACCATTCCAAGGAAGGTAATCCGAAGAGGCAGTTAGGCTCACTTCGAATCCTTCCTTAAGAGAATGCATCTGAAGCACATGAACAATCCTTGAATACGAAATAGTTAAAGGTTATTCTGGTTGTTATAACCACCCATATGGTCGACATCTCCGGCTTGGATAATCATGGAATAACTAATTTTTCGACCACTACTACTTACTGTTATGAGAAAGTTTCGTTAACTAACTCACATAACCATAAGTAGTTACAGTTACGCCTATAAATATCGATAAGAGGGGACACTCGAAGGAAAGACACGAAAGTTAGAACAAGTCCACAACTAGCTCTTCCAAAGATACCATGTTGATTTTCTTCCTTTCCATTACCTCTCATCTCGCTCTGTCATAAAGACAATTACATCCATGGATAAGGACAATAACTCATGATTACATCTATCCACCAATGATTTCGTGGTCCGAAGTTAATCTCTCTTCCCTTTGTTGAAATCTTAAAGAATCAACTGGGTTATCCCTTCAATATTTAGCCAAGGCACCGAAGTAACGGTAGATTAAACTCTTCGAATCTAGAGGTTATTAAACTTGTTTTATGGCTACGATCATGTTTTGGATTATTGAAAGTTAATTTTGATGGTCCTATACAAAATAATGTGACAAATGCAAACTTCATTAATAGAGATTGTCATGGTTTTCTTATTGCTGCAGATGGTAAGCGGTCCTTGCTCTATCTTCTTCTCTAAGGTTATGCCAAAAGTGGTACACGGTTGGGCGCTCATTGGGTTTGGTTAGAAAGGGATTTTGCTGTTATAATTCAGTGGTTTTCTAATACTTTTATGCCTAGATACTGGTTCATTCCATTGCTAAAAGATATTTTGCAGTGGAAGAGATCTAACTGAACATTTGGAGCAACACACACGGTACGCTGAGGCAAATGGGCTGCAGAATGAATGCCATGCCAAGCATTAGAAGGTTATTTTTTCATTTCAATAACCGATCTTTTGCATCCTGATGTGGGAAGGAAGGAATCCTTGTTGCGGATGCCTCATGGAGTCATGGGGTTTTTCTTTACTTGGGCCTAGACCCACCTTTCCTGGGCCATGTTCCCGTAAAGAAAGAGTAATTCTTTGTGCACCGCGTGCGGTACAGCAAATCCAGCGTGGCCTGCACCGCACGTTCCTATTAGTCAAAAAATATTCACCATAGTATAATAGGATAAAAGCTGAGATGACTAGCATTAATTAAAATTTTTGTCCAGACCAAAATACCCTTACGACATCCTAGTTCAAAATCTACGACATCCTAGTTCAAAACCTATGACACCCTGGTTCAAAAATGACCCGAAACAGTATTACGACACCTAGTTCAAAACCTACGACACCCTAGTTCAAAACCTACGATATCCTGGTTCAAAAATGACCTGAAACAATATTACGACATGAAACAGTATTACGATATCCTAATTCAAAACTTACGACACCCTAGTTCAAAACCTACGACACCCTGGTTTAAAATGACCAGAAACATTATTACGACACCCTAGTTCAAAAGTTACGACACCCTAGTTCAAAACCTATGACATCCTTGTAAAAAATATAAATTAAAACCCGAAACAGTATTACGACACCCTAGTTCAAAAGCTACGACACTCTAGTTCAAAACCTACGACACCCTGCAGAAAAATATAAATAAAACCTGAAACGGTATTACGACGCCATATTTCAAAAGCTACGACACCCAGTTCAAAACCTATGACACCCCTGCAGAAAAATATAAAATAAAACCTGAAATAGTATTACGACATCCTATTTCAAAAGCTACGACATCCCAGTTCAAAACCTACGACACCCCTGCAGAAAAATATAAATAAAACCTGAAACAGTATTACGACGCCCTATTTCAAAAGCTACGACATCCAGTTCAAAATCTACGACACCCCTGCAGAAAAATATAAAATAAAACCTGAAACAATATTACGACATCTTAGTTCAAAAGCTACGATATCCTAGTTCAAAACTACGACATCCCTGCAGAAAAGGGACTAAAGGAAAGGGTATTTTGGTCTAGACAAAAATTTCAAATAAAAGCTGAATAGTAATTAATACTAGTCACGTTCAGCTCCTATCCCATCATGCTACAATGAATACATTTGGACCAATAAAAAAGCGCGGTGCGGGCCATGCTAGATTTTCCCCACCGCACGCGGTGCACAAAGACTTTTTCGTAAAGAAATTCTCTTTACACCATCCCGGTGGAAAAAAATATATCGCACAGGCCACGTAGGTTATACTTTTCGACAAGCATTCAATGCCTGGTTTTATATTTTTATAAAAAATTTAAATAATAAAACTATACCTTCCTTTGTAAAAAAGTTATGATATTCTATGATCTGATTATGATATTTCATGAACAGAATTATAACATCATGCGATCAAGTTGCGAACAGAATATTATAACTCTATTCATTGAATGTAGAGACATTTTTATTATTAAAAAAAATTAATTTTTTTAATAATTAAAATGTTTTTTATATTATGAAATCTATAAATTGATTATAATATGCTGTTCATAACTTAGCCCTGGAATACTATAAAAAAATATATTTTCATCATTTAAATATATATTTAATATTTATATTTATTTTTTTATCAAAAATTTTGAATGATGAAAACGTCATTTCATCCCATGATCAAGTTTGTAAATAGGATGTCGTAATATTATTCACAAGATATCATAAGGTCAAGGAATATTTTAGTTATAGAGAAATTTTAAAATTTTTTTAATGATAAAAATATTTCTCAGCTTAAATAGGATTATGATATTCATAACTTGATCATGAGATGTCATAATCCAAGTCATGAATATCATATTTTTCATAAAAAAAAATATTTTTATCATTCAAAATTTTAATGAAATGATAAAATTATAAATATTAGATGTAATTAAAAAAAAAATTACTTGATCCATACGTGGTCCAATCATATTTAGCCCTATGATTTTTTACTACTCCCAAACCTCTCAAAAAATAATCTTACTCCATGCACAATGGACTAAGAAGGTTCAAACAATTTAGGCCGGCCTAAGCCGTGGGTCATGGTCCAAAATCTGAAAACAATATTCCAACTCTCTTATTTTTTTCCATAACCAAAAAAAAATTTCTTTATTTACCAAGACAAGAGAGTATAGAAAAAATACATCATCAAATATGGTTGAACCATATAGGCTTTACTTTTTGCATTTAATATTTATAATTTTATTTTTTATTAAAAAATTTGAATAATAAAAATTTTTTTATTTAAAAATTTAAATCATAATATCTGAGATCAAAAAATATTTTATTATTAAAAAATTTAAAAAATTAATAACAAAAATATCCCAACTTGTTGATATTTTATGAATAAAATTATCACACCTTATCCTAAAGAAATATTATAAAAAAGATAATTTTAATATTTAAAATTTTTAATAAAAAATTAAAATAAAATATTTATTTAAATGATGAAAATATATTTTTTTATAATATTTTTTTAAATAAGATGTCACTCACAAGATATTATAGCATCGAAAATATTTTTATCAATATTTTTTTAATAATAAAATTATAATAAAAATATTTTTTGATATCATAATTTAAATTATAAAATATTATATTTTTTTAGTTTTTTATTATTTAAAATTTTTAATAAAAAATAAAAATAATATATTAAATATATATTAGAATGTGAACCAAATTCAATAGTGCGGTGGATTTTTTTCTCCCCCGGCGCGTACAAGTACTTTCTCAAAATTAAGACGCAAAGGTTTCCTGCTTACCCTTCCCTCGGAGAGATCACGACGCTGACCTGTGAAGGGAAGGGCTCATCTCCCTCAAAGGTTCCTTTCCCTCCCTCAGCGTCTCTCTTCCTCCTCCTTTATAATATAAACCTTCCTTATAAATGATTTTATTTCTTCTCATTTGGATATTTTTCTCTCCTTTATCTTTTATTTCTTTGTTGTCTGCGATTTTTTTTTTTTTTGAAGTCGTTAGGGCACGAATCCGATACGGATAAAGGTGATGGAGTTGGCGGACAAGGCGGTAGGGTTCTTGCTATCAGCCATCAGCCTGTCGATATTCACCTATTATACGTTCTGGGTCATCATTCTGGTTCGTATTTTTCGTTGCATTATTCTTTGTGTTTCGATTCGTTTTGGGGGTCTCTCGATCTCTTGGAGGACCCAGTCGTTTGATTTGGGGGTTTGGGTGTGCGATTTTTCCTTGCAGCCATTTGTGGAGAGCGATCACTTTATACACAGATACTTCTTGCCCCAAGAATATGCCATCCTGATACCCGTCTTTGCCGGGTTGCGCTTCTCAGCTTCTTGAGCATGTTTGTTGGGTATGTCATGCTCAAATCGAAGAAGAAATCCGCTTGATCCATGCTTCTTGTTTTTAGCTTTCATCGTTTTGTAGAGTTGAATGCTAATTTTGATCGGAAGTTCGTTTGGTAAGCTTAAGGATCTTGTTTTTATTTTATTTTATTTTATTTTTTTAACATGGTGTTACTTTTAAATTGCATCGTTTTATTCCACAACTCTTATGTACTTCATGCTGAATTGACATCATAGGCATGATTTAGCTCCTGTTCCCCTTATTTCTTTGGACCAAACAGCAACTTGTAATAAAGGCTGGAGCATGTTGTTGTTTTTTTGTCAGTTTAATAGAAGGAGGCCATAGGTATTTCTTTACCGTCTGAATGAGAAAGGATGATATTGTGGAATGAGATACACATTGAATGCTTAGAAGTGTTGTACACTATAAAAAAGAAAAGGAAAAATGAAAAAAAAGGTATATTTGTGTGTTTATGTGTTGGGGGGTGGGGTTGGTTTACCCTGATTATTTGCCGAATCTAAGTCACATCTGAACGTGTTTATTTTCTGATTAACACCTTATAGGCCACCTTTCTGGAAAACTAGCTTCTCAACCTGATTAATTTGTGTCCCATATGTTTTTTGCCCTTTTTTTATGATAAGGGAGGCAATCAGCCACCTGGCCTTTATTTCTATTTCAATCAGAAATATTACACCGGGGAATGGCTGTTCCATACATCAGGACTGAGATACAACAGTGAGGAAATGGTTGTATCCAACATTGTTTCAAACTAATCTAATCGTGTATCATGTTGTAACACTTTTTCTCTTTAAAAGTTATGTTCTTTTGCTACCTGTGTTACCATAGCCTTTACCGTTGGAAGGATGTGAAGTCTTATTCTTACAACAACATGATGAAAGCATATGATAAACTAATAAACTATGCTGAGAGGTAATTTGATATCTGCAAGAAATTAAGAATGGAAGGTGTAGATAAGCAATTTGTTGAAGTTGTAGATGAGAATAAAGGATACATTGAAAATTGTCATGGACATATGCTGGACAAATGATAAATCTCAGGATTATTTGCTGTGGAGCTGTTGAATTTCCCATCATGGTGGACCTAATTCAAGGTTTGGTACCATACTCAAATTTGTTTACACTAGGCAATAAATTAGTTGCAGTCGATATTCAATAAGTTTACCATATTCTGCTATTTGCTCTTGATTTAATGTTAAGCTATGAAATAAGGTTAGCTGCTAAATCGAAACTCTGCAAAGGCCTTAAAAGGATGAAGACCTAAAACCTAGAATGAAAAGCTAATACTGGCTGCAAATTAGGGGAGATAGAGAAGAAGATGAGGCGTAATCATTGATGGATGAGAGGTACTATAGTTTTGTCGCTTTTATCTTCCAGGATCTAGGTATGTAAAGATAACTGCAGTTATCCATAATATGAATCAAACTAAACGGATGAAGTAGAGAAAGGCTTATGGTGTTATGATAAACTTATGAAATGATGATCAAACTCATAATGTTGTATGGTTCAGAATGTTGTGAGAATGTTGAGATGATGTGTCCTAAAATTAGGAATCCAAGGCAATAAATAAATTGGGTTAGGTGGGAGAGTTGAAAATGTGTTGAATGAACTAGAAATAAGAATGTTGAGATAATCGTCGGGTTTAATTGGAAGGGGTAAAATAAGAAATAAGTACATTAGAGGTGTTGTAGGGGTTTCACAAGTCAATGATAAGGTGATGGAAAATCGATTAAGATGGTATGGACATACATAATGATGATTTGAGAAGGCTCCAGATAGGAGAGGTACTTTGGTTTGTATTGAAAGTGGTAAGAAAAAGAGAGGAAAACCTAAAGTAACATAGATAGAGGTTGTGAGGAAGGATATGGAGAGACTTAGAATAATATTAGAAGTGGTTCTAAATAGGAATACTTGGTGATGGAGGATCCACAAAGCTGACCCTGAATAGTTGGAAAAAGGCTCGATGATTATGATTATGGGAGAGGTGGGAGAGTTGCACATTGAGGATGAATCGATGAAGAACCTATATAGATGGTACGATAATGGACAATGCAGAACTGAGAACGCCTTGGTAAGAAGAGATGCTTGAGTTTGTATTGGAGGTCGAGGAAGAAAGGGGAAGACTTGGTGTGACATTATTGGTTATTGTGAGATTAAAAAGTTTATGGTAACTCCAAATGGTGCTCTTAGCAGACTAAATAAATCAATCTGTCCCCAAAGAATTGGGGACAAAGGTCAATGGTTATAATTGAACTTTTCATTTCGTCTAATATTATACCTAAATTACACTCTTTGTTTGGTGTTGATTGTCTCTTAATTGCATGATCGGCATGATGCTCTTGTTATTTTTTAACATTATTAAACAGGATGATGATACGATGTGAGCACAATTTTTGAAACTTGACTTGAGATGTGGCATGGTGAGTACAAAGCAAACTTTTTGTCTTATCACATTTTCGGTTGCTTTTTTTCTTAGAGTAACATATGCCTATTTTTGCATTCATAATGGGATAGCAGCAATCTGAAGCTGCAAATTGAATGCAGAATAGGAAATAACTGTGCAGGTCTGTGTGATTCAAAATGGCAATATAATGAATTTATTACAATTATTCATGATATTGCATTTTTCAAGTTTACAAGAAATTCATGTCAAACAACTTTGAAATTATTATTCTGCAAGTAAGATTCTTGTTGGATGAGTTAGTTACTTCATCTTTAAACTTCTATACTTAGAATCAAATGGTTGAAGTTTCACTCCATGGAACAATTCTCATGAGGAAGCTTGCAAAGCAAATACATGAGAAAATCTGAGAAATTTTCTAGTAAGAGATACTGTTTTTTCCACATATCTTGGAAAGTAAGATAATGTCTTCAAACTTATTTGGTATCACATAAAAAGAAAACAATAAATTATTCCTTCTTCACTTGTTATGTACTTAGTTAATACTCATTGGTGTACTCTCTACAGGATTTAGGAGCCATTATCTGAATATAGGTTAGTTAGATTCCCTTCCAACAGGCTACTGTTGATATGCATGTTTTGGTAGGTGAAGATGTAGAGCACACACATGCGCATGCACACCCCCTGAAAACTTGTGTCAACCTCATAAGCCTCTCTTCCATAAGTGCCCTCTGTAATTATCTATGGACATAAAGCAATATAAAAGGTGACGGCAGTAACAAAATAAATTCAATTAAGGTACATCTGCAACAAATTTGCACTCTTTTGGGAGTAGTTTAAGGCCCTGTTTCGGTTGATCGTGCAGATATGGCTAGATCTGGTAGTATAGGCCATAGAGTGAGCAGGAGAGAGCATGAAAGGGGGAGGGAGAGTGCTGGGAGGCCAAGGGTCTCAATCTCTGCAGCCACTGCACACAGCCTCCACCCCCCCAACCACACACACACACTCCTCTTGAAAACTATAAAACAGGATCACTTTCCCTCCATCCATCCACTGGTTCCATCTTGAACATAATTTTCTATAATGATGGAACCATAATCACACTATCAATTTCAAGCTTTTTCAAAACTTCTCTAATATCTCGATGATAACTATAAAATATTTTATATTTTGACCTTGTTTTCTTTTTTGGTTATGGATTTCCTTCAACATGACCTCTACTTTACCCTATTGTAATTCGGCTTGAATCAGCATTAAGGTGCTTTAGCATCAACTCCCTCAGTTGTAAGAGCAAGAAATGCTAGTAAAATCCACTTTTCTTAAAATAGAAATGCAGGATGAAACCATTACTAGCAGTATAGCACTTAATTTGTTAGAGAAAAGCTTAGTTTTGTAGGTACATCTGAGTGGACAACTGCTCTAGCATTAGAAGTCATATCAATTCTAATATCTTCTCTTGATTATCTGCTATTTATGATATGTCATGGGGAAGGCTTTGAGGCAGGCCTTATGCTCCAGCCCCCAAGCCTAAAGATGTGGTGATGGAAAAAATGAAAAGAAAAGGCAATAGTAAGCTGTGTGATGGGAAGGGGGATCTTCCCCTCAACTTTGGAATCTTTCCAGTAGTTTTAGGGAAAGACTATTATCTCACGCCCCCAATGAGGACTTGTGATGGAAATTTAAAAGAAAAAAGAAAAGAAAGAAGAGTGCCTCATTTACATTTACATCACATGCTGCTGATAACCATAATTGTCAAGCCTTGTCACTACTGCTTGGGGTCCATTTGATGAATTTTCATTGTCTATGTATTTCCATTAAAGGCTTCCCTGATGTTTGACTTCTACCACACTTGGGTTAGGTGGTGGAGCATCAAATAAAACAGGGCTGTTCAACTTCTCACTGCACTTGCATTAGATGGTGGCACATCAAATAAAACAGGAAGACGCTAGCATTCACAGCTATGAATTTGGACAGGATTAGGAGCCAAGATCCTGAAGCAACTTTCTTGAGAAAATTGAACAATAACAGCAAATGTTAAAATGTAGAGAATAGCACTCTAAAATTCTTTGAGGATACAACTTGTTTAATATAGGGATTTAGGTGCTGCGAGACAGAAAGTGAAAAGAGGTTGTCTGCTACCAGCATCAGCTGATAAATGCAAAATATAAGAATGCATACGAATAAGAAAATAAGAAGTGTGCTTTCTGTTTTTATTTTGAGCCTGAATATCTCTCTAGACCATATTCGATGGCTAGGAATCTGAGGGAGTCTCTTTATGCTTGGCTATTATACCGAAGTTAATGAATGATTTAAAACTACAAGAGAACTGCATGAGAGGTTTTAGTGAAGACAAATTTGGTAGGACTCAAGAGAAAAGAGTTAAAATAAAAAAGGAGAATGACAACTTCTTGATGGTTATGGAGTCAAGCTTTGACAACTTCTTGATGGTTATGGAGTCAAGCTTTGACAACTTCTTGATGGTTATGGAGTCAAGCTTTGACAACTTCTTGATGGTTATGGAGTCAAGCTTTTCTAATTAGTATGAATATTCCATCAGAGCAACACCGTAGTCAGAGGGTATCATTTGGATTTGTTAACCCTGCATCTTGACCAAATCCTTCTGTGGTTTTGTTTCGCATGAACTCATTGCAACTAGAAAGAATTTGCACCACTTGGTTATTCTAGTTGCTGGCTACTCCATCTAGGTGATCACCATTACCATTTAAGTGTGGGGGCCTTCAAATCGACAATACTTGTATTTTATCCATGCACGCACTTGATGGAGAAGTTACATAAGTCCATAGGTGAATGAGATCCTAGTAACATTAGCAAAAAAGAAAAAGAGAGACCCTAATTATATTGACAACCTATCTGTACTATTTCTTAATGAGACCCTTTTTCGGAGTTCATCAAACTTTTGTTTGACTACATAAAAGTTGAGTTCTGCATTATTCAAAACATTTAGTAAGAGACATGCGAGTGCACTCAATTTGGTCTGATTCTGGACGTGACATTTCCAAATTCAGGGCCAATTCTAAATACAAATACCATCATGAAAACAGTTCAACTAATTATAGAAGAGTAAAATATTCTTTAACCATTGTGTAAAATTTACAATTTAGATATATTAATTTGTTTTCCTGCATGTCAATGCTTAAGCAGCAAATGAAGTGAACAGAAAGATTTTTTTGGGAAGGAACCAATCTTGGTGGAATTGTCATGCTATAAAATGGTCATAGAAAAGAAGAAACTACAGGTGAACTTACCACGGATTGGATATTTAAACACATGGAGGGAGGGAGAAAAAACTATTAATTCCCAGTGGTATTGATTGTTTTAAAGAATACATTTCCAGTAGGTCTTTCTGTCATCTGCTGTTACAGGGCAAACTTAAAGATTTAAATTATTTTCCTTTGACAGAACTTGTAGCAAAAGAAATACCATGGGATAGTTGGAATTGGGTTGTCATAGAGAGTCATGCGTTACCAAGGGAAAGGATCTTAGGTATCTGAAGGAGACTTCAGTCCATCTCACAGAGATGCTGCCATGCTGGTAGAGTTCTGTAGTTCCAGATGTTGATAGTGTTCTGGAGGTTATAGATATTGGTGATCATCGTAACAAAAATGTGAATTCATGAACTGTTATTGGTAGTCTGGGATAAAACCACATCTTCCAAATCTCACAGATAACGCGATTAATGTGTTCCTTCCTCGTGCCTATAAGTGAATGCTTCTTCCTATCATCTTATACGCTTTGAGTTTTCTTGCTTTTGAATGCATATCTTTTGTGCAGTTAATAGACTTCATTGTTCTCATGCCAAAAAAGAATGGAGAAAAAGCTATTGTTGGGACAGACTTGTTGGGGTTTTAACACTTATTTGATGAGAAGTTACAGATAAAGTAGAGAGATTCCTAATTTCTTTGCAAGTATTCTAAATATGTTTATGATGCAAAAGGCTTGATAATTAAGACAAAATGTAACATAATTTAACGAGAATTCACAATGATATTGCATTGTTTAAAAGCAGGATTGCAGTTGACCCGATGAGAGGTACAATATCCTGGTGTCCTGGATCTCTTTCTTCTCTTTTAACCCAGTAACAAATTCATTTCAAAGTTTAAATCCTTTATGTGGATTATTGACAAGGAAATTGACTAAATAAAATGTAAGATTTGCTTTGCATTGATGCTGACCCCATTTTCCCTGAAAAAGGAAAAAGAAGAGGAAGCAAAACATCTTCTGCATTGCAGTAAATGTAAATGCTCAAGGATAAAGAAAAGGAAGGAAAACATTTTCTTCGTTGCTGTAAATCTAAATGCTTTGTTAAGTCTCATGCAAATTCTCAGCTTATGGTTTCTATCCCAGAACTTTTATATTAAATCATATCAGGTAGTTCTCTCGTGATTTCTTTTCCAGTGTTAGATAGCTATCTTAAGTGAAGAGATACTGATGGAACGAGTATTTTGAATTACAGTGTTTAAAAGGACCCATCTTTAGGGAGGTAATCAGGATTCTGATGCCCTTCATAACCCGGATGTAGATGTTGAAAATTCCATACACTGGACCCAGAGTAGCTTATCCATGGAACTCGAGGACCATGTATCTGTTGATCTTGGAGGATGCATACTCTCTAGGATTGATATTTACCGCCAAAAAGAAACCTATCCGTTTGTTGATATATTACCATATTTTTGTTTTAGATCCTGGAGGATGCATATTCTCTAGGATTGATATTTACCGCCAAAAAGAAACCTATCCGTTTGTTGATATATTACCATATTTTTGTTTTATAAATTTTTTGGAGTGGGTATCTATTTCAAACAGGTATTGTCATACACTTTGTGCCTCTTAAATTGAATCTTGTTACTGTAGACATAGCTCTCTTGCCAATTTGCGAGACAATAAGAGCAGAAAGCTGAAGACAGTCCTGCTAAGCAGGCTTGTGCAAGTGGATATCATGTTATAGATTTCATCGTTTTTAATCTCTATATCCGTTAGTAATCCAATGATTGACAAACTAAATAATCTCGTTAATTTCTTCGAGTCGGTCACCATCCGCTGATGCACCAGGTCCCATGGTTCCACCCATGGAACTGTTCTTGCTGTATTATTCAAGTGATTTTTGTTCTTGGACCTTGTATCTTGTACTCAGTTATGAGCATCCTTAGATTTCATCCTTCCTCGGTTGGACCCTGTATCTTGTACTCAGTTATGAGCATCCTTAGATTTCATCCTTCCTCGGTTGTTAATTAATATCTTCGTTGTGACACAATTTATCCTTATGAAATCTTTAATAATTATAGACATGATGCCTTTTGTATTCTCCGTGGAGCGTCTCTCTGCCTTAACTAGTTGGTAATTTGAAGCATGGGTTTCTTTTGTTTCGTAAGCCCTCTCCCCCTCATTTTACTAGGTAAATTTTCCATTTGCATGACAACTATTGGCATTTTAAAATTCGTTCACTATTTGTGGTTGCAAGATCTTTTTAAGTTCCGTCTTACCAAACAAATCGTAGTTTATTGTTTGTCGCCAACAATGTCCTTGCTGTCTGGGACAGGATTGGCAATGGTCGTTGAATTTTTAATATTTGCTTCAAGTTTTAAACTACCTTTGACAATCCTTATTTGAGAGATGAACCAAAGAAGCGTCTTTTTTAACAACAGCAGCAGCAAGTCTTTTAAAATGAGGGATGGTTTTGGTCAAGTGTGTTGATGTGGTAGAAGAGAATGCCCCTACTCCAGAAACTAGAACATAGTTATGATGGTGTCGATAATTGTAATTATATAGTAATTGCAAGTCAATGTCCATAAATTCTAGCCAAGGTATTATTATTACAATTTTTTGGCATCTGTAAATCCAGTAAAAAAAAAAAGGCAATCAATTTATTATAGCTATAAAAAGGGGATGATTATAATTTATTGGCATTTTCAAATTCAACAAAAAAAAAATTTAGAAATCAGTTGCAACAAGGAAGCAGTATTGGTGAGTGCATCGTGCCTGTTAAGGTGGCGTGGACGGATCTCCACCGGTCGCATGGCGACTGTTATCTTGAAAGGGATGTGCATAGGATTTTGTATGGTACTTCCAAGCTTTGGAGAGATTTGTAAGGTCATGGCAAGGATGTTCGAGACGATCCCTGGAGCTTGGAGGTATGCCAAGCAGGTTTTGGAGGTGATCCAGAGGGTCCCTGAAAGTCATGTTTGGTCAGGGTGCTTAATCCAGGATTAAGGGTTTTCTCAATTGACTTGTGGGGGAAGTTTTTGAGAAATTGTAAAATAATTCAGTTGGATTATGGGGTTTAGGTCCAGAGGTGTAATCAGTTGCCTTTTGGTGTGAAAGGGGTTTAAGACTAGATAGTTAGTTGGTTAGTTGGTTAGCATGTAGTTGGTTAGTCGGTTAGGTTATTGAGTCCTAACCGTCCAAGAGGTCTAATTAACTAGGAGGCCTAACCAACTAAGGATCCTAACTACCTGAGGGTCCTAACCATTTGAACATAACCGTCCAAGTCCAAGAACGGCTAGAACTAAACCACCGCTCGTGTGCTTATAAAATAAGGAGGGGGCGACGGTTTGGGGGTGAGAGAAAACAAGAGGGCGTGCATGAGAGAGATATCCATGCATGGAGACTCTTGTGCATGAGGGCTTGGGACCGTGGGTGTTCTGCGGGGTTTTGGAGAAGGGAACCTTGCATGAGATATTGTCCGCAGGTGGGAGCTTCTTCTCAGATTTGTGAGAGGAGGCTGATATCTCTTGTAACAAGTTCTTCTCCAAGGAATAATACAGTCTCTCTTTTCTCCTAATCTCTCTTATATATCTTCTCCTACTTCTTGGTTTAAAAAGAAGGCTGCCATCATCGTTTCTTTTACTTATTGGTTTAAAAGAAGGCTGCCATCATCGTGTCAGGATCTCTCCCATGTTGCTTCCGCGGTATATATTATGATCCGGGATTTCTAACAAGTGGTATCAGAGCGGGTTCGAACGTGGGGAGAAGAGGTTTCTACCCCAGGATCCCTTCGAGATTTCTTCAGGATCTTGGAGAAGGGTTCAGATCTAGGGTTTTTCAAGGTATTAAGAGGAAAGATAAGATCTGAGGCTGCTGTGTACACCCTCTTTATATCAGGTATCTTCTTCAAGATTTTTTGTCAATCTTTTGCTGTTTTGTGATTGTTTTTTGATCATGGAAGGCAGCGGGTGAAGATTGGTGTGGAAAAGTTTGATAGGAAAGGGAGTTTCACCATGTGGAAGGTTAGGGTGGAAGACTTGCTGGTTCAGATAGAATTAGATATGGCTTTGGAAGATAGGTCAAGGGATATGAATAACAAGAAGTGGATGTCCTTGGATAAAAGGGCATGTACCACAATTAGGACTTGTTTGGCGGATGAAGTTTTGTATGGCATGTTAGAGGAGAAGACATCCAAAGGATTGTGGTCAAGGTTGCACACTATGTATATGGAGAAGAATATGTGCAACAAGTTGGTGTTGAAGAAGCAACTGTACAGCATTCGAATGCAAGAGGATGAGGATGTTGCGGGACACATTCAACGATTCGACCGGATGAGTATGGATTTGCTCAACATTGGGATAGATTTTGAAGAGGAAGATCAGAGTCTACTGCTTTTATGTTCGTTATCCGGGAGCTTCGATCCATTGGTGACTACACTGCTGTATGGAAAGGAGACGCTGGTGTATGAGAAAATCATATCAGTGCTAAGGTCCAATGAGCAGCGGGAACGGATGATGAAGAGGACGGATGATGAAGAGGGAGGTCTTTCAGGAGGGTTTGGCTATGTCAGAGAGGCTAAGAAAATAAAAGAAGAAAGGTGAACAGGTGGGACGGGTACAGTCCAAGAAAGGCAGCATGGCGGGCAAATGCTATAGGTGTGGTATAGCATGGCACTTTTAAGCGGAGTGTCCGCTTAGGAAGAAGTGCAAGGATGGAGAAAAGGAAAGCCCGGATTTTTCAGGTTTTGTCGCTGGGTTACAGGAAGAGTCGGATGAGCTTTGGTTATTTCGGAGGGCCTGCGGGGTGCGGTGTATCTGAAACGGTCTCGGAGGGGTTCGTGGGATGCGAAGGGTCCGAGGAGGCAGCGACTTGGTACGAGGTGCAGCGGCAGGCTCAGCAGGGCATCGTTGAGTGGCTGGCCTCGGGATTTCATTCTGTGGCATCGAGGGGATTTCAGTCTCAGGTGGAGCATCAGGGAAAGGTGGCTTCACGGGTGAAGCAGGATTCGACACGAGGTCAGAGTGGAGGGGTGCACCGGGAGGAGTCACATCCCAGCACCAGCGCCAAGGATGCACCGAGGTAGGTGGAGCAGCGTGCACAGGTAGTCAGGCGTGGCTCTGAGGAGATGGTATCAAGTAGAGCTCCAATTACAGCGAGTGCCGGCTCAGGAACGCTGTGGTCTCTCCAAGAAAGTCCAAGAAAAGATTGATGCAGCTACCAGGTAGAATGAAGGCTACCATGGTGGTGCCAAGGTACAAGCAAGGATCTTCAGCGATGGAGACGGTCATCCCAAAGGCCTCCAAGGGAGCTCAGCAGTTGAAGGGTGTTGGCAGAGACAAGGAGATCCGCACAGGAGGTTGTCAGGACATGCAGTCACAGCGAGGTTGTGCAGGAGGACATTGCCGGGTTTGCCAAGGCTTGGAGGCACCAAGGTGGAGATTGTAGGGTTTTGTATGGTGCTTCCAAGCCCTGAAGAGACTTGGGAGGCCATAGCAGGGATGTTCGAGGCGATCCCTAGAGTTTGGAGGTGTGTCAAGCGGGTTTTGGAGGTGTTCTGGAGGGTCCCTGAAAGTCATGTTGGGTCAGGGGGCTTGATCCAGGATTGAGGGTTTTCATTATTGGCTTTTTGGGAGGAGTTTTTAAGAGATTGTAACATAACCCGTTGGGTTATGGGGTTTAGGTCTAGAGGTGTAGTCGGTTGCCCTTTGGTATGAAAGGGGTTTGAGGTTAGGTAGTTAGTTGGTTAGTTGGTTAGCATGTAGCTAGTTGGTTAGTCGGTTATATGGTTAAGTTCTAGCCATCCAAGAAGTCTAACTAACTAGAAGGCCTAACAAACTAAGAATCCTAACTACCCAGGGGTCATAACCATTTTGAACCTAACTGTCAAAATCTAAGAACGACTAGAACTAAATCACCGCCCATGTGTTTATAAAATAAGGAGGGGGTGACGGATTGGGGGTGAGAAAATAAAAGGGCGTACGTGAGGGAGATATCCGTGCGTGGAAACTCTTGTGTGTGAGTGCTTGGGACCGTGGGTGTTCCACGGGATTTTGGAGAAGGGAACCTTGCATGAGGTATTGTCCGCAGGTAGAAGCTTCTTCTCGGATTTGTGAGAGGAGGTTGGTATCTCTTATTGTAACAAGTTTTTCTTCAAGAAATAATACAGTTTTTTTTTTTTTCCTAATCTTTCTTCTATATTTTTTCTTACTTTTTGATTTAAAAAAAAGATCGCCACCACCGGCGTAAATTTTAAATTGCTCAGAAAATTTTCTTCATCCATTTGTCGCTTGGCAACGGATGAGTCGAAGGTGTCCAAAAACCTGGTATCACCAGCATGCTTTTAGGCTGACTATTGGATTTGCTTTCGATACCGTCGCAGTTGCACTGATGTAAATTGAACTCCTATTGGAGCCATTGTATTTTTGTTCAAATATTTGAGTACCCCGAGGCTTGGAAGATCAGGCAAGTCTGTAGTAGCCGATCGCTGGGATACTCGCAGAGGGTTGAAAATTGGACGTCCAGGCTGGGAAAGGATCTAAGCTTGGCGTACGCCGACATGTTTCTCGGCATTGCCAACTCCCTCAAAGTCAAACCCTTATGGTTGGGAATCTCCTAAACTTGAGAAGACTCTATCGGTCTTTGCCATGGAAGATGGTTGCTGCAGATTTTTTTTAAGCCAATTTTCATCTTCGGACTCATGAGAAAGGCGTCATATCGTTATGTTATTCTAAAACACTTCAAGCCAATTTGTTCGAGTTGGTCACGGCGTCATGCCTTGAATTTTGGATTTTTTTTTTTTTTTTTAGAATTTTTGGATAAGTTCTGTATGTATTTTTGGGTTGCAAGTTATATTGCTCCTCACTTGCCTTCTTTTACTTTTAAACTAAAACTTTTTGCAAAAAATTTTTCCTTGTTTTTTTTTTATTCCTTTGATAGAAATGACAGTGAGCAGATCACTCTTTCTTTCTTTCTTATTCCTACTTTAGGAAGGATGCATCAACCTTGTTGGCGTAAGACAAATCTACCACCCAAGAAAGAAAACTAGGTAGATTTAATTTTTGCTGATATAGCAACCACTATATTCTGTGCCTATTTTTTATCCCATTTCTTCGAGACCTCTTCCATCCAGTCAGCTTACCTGGTTGGTCTCATGATAGCATGCATTCCCGGCTCCATTTTTGTTCGTATTGGCATTCACATCCTTAATGCTGTCAATACAAGGTTCAGGTTGCATCTCTCACACGAAATGATTGGTATTCTTTTACGGCATCAACTGCTTGATCGTATCCCATGCGGATCTCGAAGCACCCTAAATTTTCTGGTCCTTTCATCTACTCGACATGATCATTGCACAATCCAGCGGTAAGTTCATGTTAGAGAAAGTGAATCCTTCTTTCTCGCATCCCTGGCAACCCATGAACCCTTAGGCCAACCAACCAACCATCAAATTTTCGGCAATGCATGCTCGTATCGTCTTCTTTTTAAATTTTCTTTTATTCTTGGAATGTATTCGGTATTGCTTTTATTTCTTCAAAAAGTCTTCATGCAGAGCTTCAAGTCAGATTCCACCAAATAAAAAAATAAAAATAAATAAATAAAAAAGGTGACGAGTCGAAACTAATTTTCCGTCTTCTTCTAACACCGTATTTTTATTTTTTCTTCCTGTATAAGCACTCCCGAAACAACATCAAACACGTTTTTTCTAGAAAGCACTTTTGCTTTAAAAGTTGTAAAAATCATGTTTTAGAGTCATCCTTGCATCATACCAAAAGACATCCACCTGGCGTTCTATTCATAAAATAGTGCATGTGCCTAATTACCGTGCCATTGCACTGCTTTTTTTTTAAGCAAACAGGAAGATTATATTGCTCAAGAGTAGATAAATCCCAAAGTATCAAAGCCAAAAATCTCTAAGCTATCCAGGTACATCAGTGGTCCACATTGCTCTGCCTTAGATAATAAATTGAAGAAACACCAAAGCATCCGTTGTCCATTATTAATGTAAGATTTTATCAGCCTGCTGTTAACATGTCATCCCAGCAAAAGGTCATTTGTCACCCTCTATCATTTTGATACCTCACCAAGAGAGGAAAAGGGAGGAAGACAAAATCAAAAGGATATCATAGTTCATTGTGCCAATACATTTCCTCACAAGGTAAGCTCACTTATCAGACAGAAACAAGAACATTATCAGATGGAAAAAACTATAAACAACACCAGAATCTGACAGATTTGATTTTAGACTAACAGGTAGAACTTACATAATTGGAGAACTGTACCACCTATCCATGCATGAGACCATTAGATACTGTCAAGAGGTCAATCTTGATAATGCGTAGAACTTCCTAACCGTAGCCAGACTTAGGCTAAAAGCCAATATGCTAACTGCTTTCACGGTGTAGCGTTATAAGGCTTTCAACAGGAGATGCAAGCATTGGATATGTCATCACTTCTATCGTTCCCTGATACATGAATTGCAGACTATTTTATCTCACAAATAAAAGACTAATGATAGCTATTGCATAATTGACCGACGACCCCTGTATACTAGCAAAAGCTCAGTGTACCACTTCAATGTTCCAGTTTGCAAGCAACTGATTCTAGAAGAGCATGTCCGAGTGTCTGAAACTAGGCATGGACCAAGCATAACAAACAGGCTAGTCTCTAACCTGACCTGCAAAGTCTTTGTGGAAGTGATTAATCAACCAAATAATCAGCAGTCCTTACTCTAGCACGCTCCCCATTAAAATGAATGTACTTCCATTTCTTCTGATACTTCTCTAAAACTAGCTTCTGTTTGTCTGGTTGACCTAACTCCTGAAATGCTCTTCCAATCCTCCTGACAGTATCTTCGTCAGCTTTCACTCCCAGCTCCTCCATATCTGCAAATACCTGATTTTTTCCCCCAAATTAAGAAGACTTTAGAATCCACAAGTTAGTTCCTTGGTTCAACTTAAAAGACACAAATTTTGGCAAACTTTTGTGGACATTGTCAAATGAAAATTCATGATAAACTGTAGATGTGGTTGCTTGATGGAAAGAACATAGATCCTGATGTAAAAACCTTGTAGCCATCATTTTTTTTTTTTTTGCCTACCGAATATTTGCCAAAATTGCACCAAAAATAGTTGTTTGTACTATATAGAGTATAGCCAGAGGAAGAAGAGATATATTGACTGCTCATAACAAATTGTTTACCTCCAAAATCTTATCTGGAAGGTGGTGATGGTCGTACAAGGAGATCATCCTAGAAAACAACCTTTTAGAGACCGACCGCGTGTGAGTTTCAATGATCATATTCCAAACAGTCTCAGCCTCATCAATCCTTCCATCCATATCATATGCCAATAGCAACGTGTCATATGTTCCCATTGTGAGTACTTGACCTTTGCTCAACAACCACTTGGTAACCTGGAAAGGTTTAGGAACAGTACTTGAGAAAAAACCTGCCAAAAATTAGAAGCTTCAAATATGCTATTTCATCCTCAGATAACATACATCATTTGATTATGCTATTTTTGCCATATAAAGGCTCCATGTTACAATCAAACTTAAAGTGAAGAACAAGATACCCAAATCACAAAATTTCCACTAGTCAACAGCCCAGTATCAAAGCTCACCATGCTAGTGTATACCGCCAATCACGGCTCGTTGTACTAGTGCATACTGCCTTGTATCGAGCATGCTATACTATATTGATACAGAACTGATACTTGATACAATGGGGCATACGGAGTGTCAATACATCAAACCACCATACCAACATTGTACAAACATGGTAGTGATACAGCTATTGAAACTAGTATAGCAAACCTTGGTTGTAATAGAATCAATGTCAACAATACAGCCTGATTTCACATTTCTTAGTTGATATGCTACCATTGGCAAGGTGAACTATAAAGGTAGTCAAGTTCTCTAAAAAAAAACTGATTTTCCCATTATATGCTAATTTGTTTTTGAAAAAGCTTCCCATTTGTGTCGTATGGATCATTTTGGCTTTAAAGGGACATTGATACAGAATAACAGATGATAGCATTAACATACATGTGGTACATCATGAAAAATAGGGTTTGCAATGGGATATTATTAGACTAAGTGTAGGAATTGCATTAACTGAGGATCAGAGGTAACAGTGATGGTACAAGCACGGGCAATGAAAAACTAAAGAGGAGCTTGAATTGATATGAAGACTAACGGACAGACAGAAGATTAAGTTAAATCAGAATGAATATTACAAGAAAGAAATTGAAGAGAAGTCAGCATGATAGGAACAAGGCAAAGAAGATTCGAACAAGTTGGGGCAATGCTTGTTATTTCTGGTTATCCCTAACCTGAATCTGATTTAATCTACCTAAATCACTGTAGCTTTTTTTTTTTATTATTTTTTATTTTTTTATGTATCATACTTCTGCTGATTAGGTTCTTAGAGTTCATCATTGACATATTTCTTAAAACCTAACCAATGACCCCATCTACCAACAAGCATCATATTAGTGATGCATGTCTCAAAGGGACATAACTATGCCAGAGATAAGCTATTTTTGCAAAATCAGAAAAGTTGGCATTTTTTCATGTTGCGTTAATATGAGTGATGCATGTCTCAAAGGGATAATAACTATGCCAGATAATAAAGCTATTTTGCAAAATCAGAAAAGGTGGGCATTTTTTCATGTTGGAGTTATGCCACAAATCATTATCTAAACTCATTTTTTTATCTTCTACTTGTCCTATTTCTATAAGTTTTATGAATGTTCGATATAAAGAAAGAATTATAGGTTTCTATCAAATGTCACATCAAACAAAAGGTTTAGATTGAATCAGGACAGAAAGATGAGTCAACAAGAGGGAATTGCCAATCCATTATTCAAGTCATTCATTCAGAAGAACCGAGTCCCCCCCTATCCCACTCCACTTTAATTAATAGCTTGACGACTCCAAATTTGAAGGAATTCCCTTCCCTGGTTTTACAATAGTACATCAATGGATAGATGAATATAAGAAAAAAATAACATAGGTACGAAAGCTTTTAAAACATATATATCTTATTTTCGTATCTAGCCTCTGTGACTACATTACAGATCATTAGACAGGAAGCTGGATATGAAGATAGAAACTAAGTATATAACTATTATTTAAGCAAAGAGGTTGCTCTAGGCAATACTCTATCTCCAAGATCAGTATTTTTATTTTTTAATCTAAAAGGTGACTGATTTTAACTGCATATATTACTATGACATGACACTAATTTGGAAAAAAAAATAATATTCTTGAAAAGAAAGCTATTTCTTAAATATCTCATTGAAATAATATTTTCCATCCAACAGCTTTCAAAATCTTGACCAGTGTTTTGGATAGGCAATCTAGAGTTTAGGCTCAGAACCAAATAGTATTTGCACCATACCTTCCAGAATTGGTCCTGGTAAGTTCAATTATCCTAATACAAACATATCAAATAGAGCATGAATGGAGGGTGACTAACTGGTAATCTTGAAGCTATATGTAATATAAGCACCACTCATATCTAATGATACTTAGATAAACTAACTGGTAATCTTGAAGCTATATATAATATAAGCACCACTCATATCTAATGATTACATAGATATTATCTGCATCAAGGTCTAAATAACACATGCAATCAGCACGACAATCTGACTTGCAACACTGGCAAGGAAGAATCCACTTTTGATTTCATTGAATAATGTATAAGTAGACATCCATTGGGATGATAAATTGCAATAGCATGATGGTTAATTTAATCTGTATTAGAATCTATAGATATCATTTCTGCCCAAAATGCCTGAGTTGAAAAGCAGGTGGATCGATTTTGCATTTTCCTATACCCTTGTGTAGATTTGACAAGACAAAACTGTTAATTTGACAATTCACTGACCGTTATTTTGCTGTTTAGATTGACCCACATTCAACATGAAAATAATCAAACAAATCCTTTCTATGACCAACTCATATAGTGTTAGATTAACCATACAACATAGTCCTATTCAATAAATATAACCTTATCTGCATTTTTAAAAGCCATACTTGAATGATTCGTAACCACGTCTTCGTTTTCCGCAAAATTTCTAAAGCTTTTGCTGCAGCAATAACAGGGATTCTGTCTCCCAGGCAGTCCACTTATCCATTTCTCCATAGATGATTTCTTTTTCATTTAAGCTTGAAACCTGTCGAAATATGATTTAGCAATTAGGTTTAAAATGGTGCGCAATATGTGGACTTTGTTAATCATGACATGTTCCACGGTTTTAATAGTTAGTTATTTTGGTGAAGGAGAGGAGTAAAATGAAAAAGTACTGCACATAAAAAATGAACTAGTTCTCTCTATAAGCTTTCAGAATGTCATTACGTATGTAAATAAAAAAAATAAGAACAAAAAAATGTTTGGATGTAAAGTCTTTTTTTTTGCCTTTGATCCACTACTGTCTACTGTATCAATCAATATTAACAATGTCTAAAACCATGCTCATAAAGAACTGGAATGTAAAACTTCCTTAGATGAGAGAATTGCATTTATTATGAAAGGATGGCTGGAAGGCATCTGTAGATTAGGATATTTTATCATAACAGTTAACATTTTCAGTACTCAAATTATAGGACAACCATGTAGTAAAATCAATGTGCCGTATATTCTGAACCATAGTTCAAAGATGGGCCACCATCAAAATTGCATATCTACCTACTTGATGACCACTCTTAAATTATACCATTTGGAGTTCAGGCAACACTACCATATTTTCAAAAAGATAGACAAGTTAGAAACGAATGAAACACCACCTAAACAATTTAACAAGCTGTGTTGTTGAACGAAGCACAAGAACAAATGCTTATGAGTATAATCTTAATACCAATAACTTAAGCCACAAAAGAGGCTCAAAAAATTACAAATGAAAAAACTCTTTTCTCTAAAGTATCACAAGAGAGAGAGATTGTTTCTAAACTCATAGTCATAGTTCAGCAAAAAAGGCATTCATGGATTGCATCACAATAACAATATCTTACAATGCGAACAAGATTGAGAGCTTTTTGCCCAGACCCAGCCGAGTCTCTCTTCATCCATAAATGGTGTTCTTTTTTCCCACTCTTCTTCAACTTTCTGCAATCCATATGAAGGTAAACGAATTCATTATCAAATGGAAACAAAATATGTATTAATGGAAAAGAATGGCGGACTCCAAACTATCACATTTTTATCAAATATGGAAATCATCCAAACCTTCATAGGTGGTCCTCATCCTCTATCTAGATTTAAATGAAGACTAAAAAAGATTATGTTAAAACTATGTTCTAATCACGAAATCTGTACGATGCTCAGCCAATTTTTTTATATCCTTCTTGCTGATCATCTAAGCCACATAACTTTCTTTCCAAGTCCAAAATTCACACAGATAAGTTTGCAGAATTTAGATTATAACAAATTCTTTCGTACAAAATTGCGTCATGAACTTTTTTTTTGATAAGACGGATGCTTCAACCAACAAGCCTGTAAATTCATGAAACTTTCGATAGGTCAAAACTTAGTTTTATTCAGTCTCAGTAAAGAATCAGATGATAAATGCACAAAAGGAGAGAATTGTATTGAAGCAGAAAGGGAGATAGAAGAATTCCTTACATTGATCGGTCGGTTGAACAATGGATGTATGGCCTGCAGCTGATCTGCATTCACCGAAGAAATTAAATACGAAGATACTCTCAAAGTTCATGACCATAAAAGCACTAATTTGTAACAGATTACGATAACAGATTCATAGGAAGACGAAAATAGATAGCTCTTTCCCGAATTAAAGAGTCCAAAAAGATTAAAAAAAATAAACATTAAGGTTCTTCCATACCACCTCAAATCCAAAGAAAGGATAAGAAAATAGATAGAAAAGAAAGGCAAATCTTTACTGATGCCGGGGGAAACAATCCGCGTTCCACAAGGGGACGCCCCCAAAGCTCGATGAATGGCAGAACCGATTCGAAACCCTAAACGAAAACCTAATTCCGCCATTCTTCTCGATCAGGGAACGGTACTGGGGACAAAGACCCCTTTTTGACGCACGAACCGCACGAGCTCGGAAACCCTACTAGACCAGTGGCTATTCTTTACGATTGGGATCGGAACTGGCGTCCGGCGAACAACGGCCGCGTTTTAATCCGTCCGCCACGATCCAAGATGAGCGAACGAGGAGAAAGGGCGAGCAATAGTGTATGGACCAGTCCAAATCGTGGGACACATGTACGGTGGACAACAGCAACCCGAATCGTTTAGCTACAGTACTCGGACACCATGGGCTGGGTCCGATCGGAGGGAAGAGATCCCGGGTTGCTTATCGGCTGGATCTCCAGCTTTGATACGGATCCCACTCATGTAGCATTAAAATCCGTTATTGACAAAGAAGACGAAATGCGGAGATACGAGTGATACGATAGGATCGCTGATATGGAGTCCCCTTTCAGCTCCAACTAGCGGTCACGCTAGCAAAGACGTCACTTGGATGTCGTATTCGGAGTGCCCCTCAACCGGAATGGCTCTCTCGGTTGAGCCTCGGCTGAGATCGTGCCTCGTTTCTCGAGCCTTTCGGCCAGAATGGCTTTCCCGTGGTTGAGCCTCGGCCAAGGTCGGTCTCATTTCTAGAGCCCCTCGGCAGGAGTGGCTCCCTCGCATATCGAGCCTCGATCGCGGTCGCGTCTCGCTTCTCGAGCCCCTTGATCAGAATGGCTCCCCCACGGTCGAGCCTCAGCCAAGGTCGCGCCTCATTCTTGGGCCCCTTGGTCGAGTGTGGCTCCCTCGTGGTCGAGCCTCGACCGGGTCGTGCCTCGCTTCTGGGGCTCTTTGGCCGGAGTGGCTCCCTCGCGGTCGACCTCGATCGAGGTCGCGCCTCGCTTCTCGGCCCCTCGGTCGGAGTGGCTCCCCCGCGGTTGAGCATCGGCCGAGATCGTGCCTTGCTTCTCGGGCCCCTCAGTTGGAGTGGCTCCCTCACGGTCGAGCCTCGATGAAGGTCGTGTCTCGTTTCTCGAGCCCCTCGGTCGGAGTGGTTCCCTCATGGTCGAGCCTTGGTCGAGGTCATGTCCTCGTTCTCCGAGTCTCTTGGCTGAAGTGAGTCTCTCGAGGTCGAGCCCCCTTGCTTGAGGTCAACCCCCAATCAATGTTAACCTTTTCTTCGGGGTCAGGTATGAAATTTTCAAGAGAGTGCGGCTTCTCCCACAAGCAACCTTAGGGCAGACGAGCGGAGAACGCCGTGGATGGCGCCACCACCTTTGCTAGAACCCTAGCATGGTGTGGATAGGCTGACATGCCTGATAGACAGTGGCACGCTACCTGGAACCTCTGATGAAGTAGCACCTCGCCATGGCACGCTGACTGTGACCCTTGTGGGATGGTTTCATCAGAGCACGCCGCCTGCGGAGGATCGTCCCACCGAGCATCAAGCCTCTCAACCCATTGTCAACACCACTTGAGGAAGGGCACTCTGCTCGGGGCACTGCGCCCCTTTACCTACCATCTGCACCACCTAGAAGAGGAAGGTTTCGCTAGGGAATTCAGACCCTATAGCATATGCACCAGACTGTTTCTCTGCCAGGTCTCCCTAAACATGGTGGGACGATGATAGAGAGGGGTGGAGTCCTGTCGAAGTGTAGGACCCACGGCATATCCATGTACCTGCCACGAAAGAATGCGCACTCCTCCAAGCTTCACTATCACTGTCAGTGACATGCTTCTCCCCTCCGCTAGAGGGAGGGAAAAAGCAGGTCTACACCTCCCCCGTTAGAGAGGGACGTAGAGGGGAGGTTAAGCCATGGCACCCCACGAAAGGGGCCACTCATTTATAAGAAACCGAAGGGGGCCTTCGATCAAGGTAAGTGAGAAGGGCAAGGCAATTCAGCAAGACACTGAGCATAGCTAGGACACGCCAGACCTCTCAGGAGAGTGAAACAGCTACAGCCTCCGTTGCCCAAGCCCTCCTTCTCGACTCCAACTCCCGCTTCATTTTTTTCAAGATCTTTAAGAGTGGAAACCACTTGGGATCCATCGTGGAGGATCTGTTCTCCTTGATCGTCCTCTAACTTGACCATCGAAGTGCCCCAACCCGGATCCCCGGCCCGAGTCTCTTTTCTTTTACAAGACCGGTACGCACGTTGGGCGCCAGGCGGAGAGCTACCACCCCGACGCCACACAGGAGCTGCGAACCACGGCGATCTAGGTGGCAACAATAACCATTTAATACTTCGCTGTCAGGGTAGAAGTGCTAGGGGTATAAATGGATCGGGTCGGATCGGGTCATGAGTGACCCCATTCAATCCGGTTCTTTGATCGGATCCTAATATTAGATCCAGACCCAACCCACTAGAAAATCGGGTCGGGTCGGATCGGGTTCAATATTAAAATTTTTAACCCAACGGATCATTCGGGTTGGATCGGTCCATAAATAACCCGGTTCTAATCTAAAAAAATTAGATCTAAATATGATCTAGATAAAATATAGGTAACCATATTTCAATTATTACATAGCCAACTATTATTAATCATAAAATAGATAACAAACAATATTATTTTTAAAATAAAATAAGATATAAAATAATTATAATTTATTTTTATGTTGAAATAAGTTTCATATAAATTTTAAATTATAATTTAAAGGTTCAAATAGATATATCCTAACAATATTAGTATATTCGAGTTGGGTCAGTCGGGTCGGGTCCAATTTAGTAAACCCAGACATGACCCAAAAATGGAATGGATCTAATTTTAGGACCCGACCCGGATCTACGGGTCCATACAAATAGGTTGGATTGGGTCTAAACGGGTCGGGTTAGTCAGGTCATGGATCAATCAAGCCATTTGCAGCCTTAAAAGTAGCTAGATAACAGGGGATGAAAGTAGTCCGGATAATATCTATTTATACTCATTTTTGTATTGGAATATATTCTATTTAAATTAGATAAATTTAAACATGTGATAAATATACATATTATAAATATATATATATTAAAAAATATAGATATAGATAAATAATTATTTGATATATATCTAAATATTTGATTCTACTTAAAATTCTATTTAATTTTATATATTACTTATTAATTTTAAAATAAAAATATAATAATATTAATATGTTATTAACTTGGTTTATCATGTATTTAGTAATATCTTTTGATTCTATTATTATAAAATTTAATTATTTGATTTTTATCTATAATTCTAGTATTTGATTTATATCTATATTTTTTAAAAATAAATATAGATATAAATTTATACATTTGATTAGTATCATTATCCATATTTGTATTTATCGTATAAATAGATAAATATGGATATGAATATACTAGTACCTATTATGATTTTAACTCTAATTGGTTGTAATTTATAAAGGAGATATGATAGTTATACGATGCCTCAATCTTTTTTCAAAATAGAGATAATAAAGTAGAATATAAAAATATTGCCAAGTATCTCTATGATTTTTAAATTTGCAAGAATGAATAGTGGGGATGTCCCAGAGACTTTGCATGATCTTCTTCTTTCTGATTTTTTAGGCTGTATTCATTCTAGAACTGTTTGTTGAATGTACCGTCCTACCAAAAAAAAAAAGTGGGGGCTTAGGTTATAATTAATTTAAACACGTGATTTTACCTATATTGCCTCTTCAATCCAAGATCCCATGCTTATCAACATTTTAGGCGCAGAGAATGATTCTATATCAAAGTTTTGAAAACTAATGAAGATTTTTTTTTGAAAAAATATTATGTAATAAAATTAGATATTTGAGGATGAATTCAAAACACATGAACAATCTCTCCACGATGGAGATACATCTGGTCATTCTTAAATCTTGCAATGATAGAAGGCTGGTACAATATATCCCCCTTCTTTAATCAGATATCATGCTAAAGATGAAATTTCTTTCTCTCTTTTTCATGTCAAGAGCTAAAAATCTTTAGCATTAAATACCAAAAATTGTGTGAACTCGGCAATCTTCTCCAACAACCGTCTTTCTTTCTCTCTTTCTTTTTTGTTGTTAGAGCTAGGGAGAGATATCCACTCAGGTTTCATTGAGATAATAAAAAAAAAATCTAATAGGAGTTGGAGGATGAGAAGAAAATTTTGGGAGCTTACCATGATTGCCAACTTTGTAGCATTGTTTTTCATCACAAAAAAAAAAGAAAAAAAAAAAAAGAGCAGATAAGACAGCATTTGCCCACTTTGCCACCATAGTCCATTAGTACACCCTTCCATCCTATTAAATCGAGATACCTATTCCGAGATCGAAAGATGTATATATATATGTATAATAAAAAATCTATACAGTTTTAGACGTTGTCAACTTAAATGAACCTAGACAATTTCCTCTATTTCTATCATATATATGAGCATAAAGAAATAAAAGACCAAAGTTTCATATAACAAAATCATAGGATGTCTTGATATGGTGAATTTAATTGGATAAGATAGCCTAGCAAGCTTCCAAGCTAGCCAACAAATAGCAACGATCTGCTCCAAGTAAGATATTATCAAAGTTCACAAAATGATTTACATACAAGCGGAGGTGCAAATGCTTGCCTAATGGAAAAGAAAGTGGTTTTTTATTACATAATCAATAGCACAAAATATTTTAATTATAAAATTAATTTATCTTGAAAAGGTTTCAGTTCATCATAATGTCAACCGACCTATGGTCAAGGATTGTGGGGGTGGATAATATTAGATCCCACGCCTCCACATTTACAATTGCGCCTATTCCTTGTTTTAATGGAAAGAGTGCAAGATAGAGGGACATCAGATCTAAATCTCGAATCCTTAGGTTGTCCATTGGTGGTTGGGTTGCTCGGGGTAGCATGCTCAATTGCTTCCACTCCTTTTTATCATATCTTAACCGTGACCTTCTAAATTTATTAAAAACTATGTCATTCGAGTTATAATATGTAGTAATATTATTAGATCAACAATGAATATTGAAAACAATCATATATAATGAAAATCATGGACAATGTAAAATCAATCAATAGATTGGAAATATAATGCATTTGGTATAGTAATGGTGGACCACTATATTGTTGCTGATCACTCTTATGGGCACCCAATTAATCTACAAGTCATGACAAGATTATTCATAGGAAAATAAATCTTTTTTTTTTTAAAAAAAATGCAACATAGAGGACATTAAATTTCAATGATTGGAAATCAACTATATCAGTACTCTAATAAATTAATAAGTGAAACACAAAATTAGAAATGATAAATGTTGCCGCCTTTATTGTCGTGGCCCGCAGCTCGGATATGGCGCCGGACGACAGCCTCATTTTCTGGAATCCAGCGATTCCCAGTCCTGTAAAACAAAGTTAGAGATCCGGCCGGAGATCTCGGTGGGGACACTTCGACGATCAAGTCAGCGGACGGTAAAGAGGAACAGATCCTCCAAGACGGCTCCCTCTTTGGTCATCATGCTTGAAGGAGAGATTTTTAGTAAAGGATGGAGCAGGAAGGGTAGGAGAGGAGTAAGGCTCGAGCCGTGAAGGCCGTGTCCGTCGAAACTCTCTCCGGGAGTTTTGTGGTAGCCTTCGTGCGCTCTCTCCGCTTCTATCTCCTTCTTCGCTTTTTCCTTGCTTACCTTCTTCTCGCCCATTGGGTCCTCCTTTTAGATCCTCGGCACTCTCCGCTTCTTGCCTCGTTTTTCCCCTCCTAGGGTGCTCGAAGATCAACGGCATCCGTTGGCCGTGCTTTCGAGGTCATTTTTCTTTATAGTAGGGAGTTATGTTGCGAGCTTTGTTTTTCCGGTGGGTTATCATGGTTGGAAAAGTTTAGCAGAGCCTCGATTGGGGGTAGCCGCTCTCAGGTCTGAGGTCCCTGACACGACGTTCTCCTTCTGGGCGGTACAGATGGTTGGCTGCAGGACCGGTGCCTCGATTGGGGCACACCTCCCCAACTGGTGCAAACGATGGTAGGCGCACCTTGCTAGCTTTGGGGCACCGTACTGGACGTGTCGGCTCCGATGGCAGATTGGTGCTGATGCCTTTGTCCTTTTTATGAAGCTTTCGAGGAGCGGGCTCGACTTCAACCGAGGTGGGCTCAATTCAGCCGAGGTGGGCTCAACCCTAGGGAGCCACCTGGTGCAGGAGCGGAGATGGCTCGACTTCGGCCGAGGTGGGCTCAACCCTTGGGGAGCCACCTGGCGAAGGAGCGGAGATGGCTCGACTTCGGCCGAGGTGGGCTCAACCCTTGGAGAGCCACCTGGCAAAGGAGCGGAGATGGCTCGACTTCGGCCAAGGTGGACTCAACCCTTGGTGAGCCACCTGGCAAAGGAGTGGAGGAGCTCGACTTCGGTCGAGGTGGGCTTGACCCCTTGGGAGCCACCTGGCGAAGGAGCTGAGGGAACTCACTTCGGTCGAGGTGGGCTCGACCCCTTGGGAGCCACCTGGCGAAGGAGCTGAGGGAACTCGACTTCGACTGAGGTGGGCTCGATCCTTGGGGAGCCACCTGGCGAAGGAGCGGAGGGAGCTCGACTTTGACCGAGGTGGGCTCGACCCTTGGAGAGCCATCTGGCGAAGAAGCTGAGATGCCGAGCTCGACCTTGACCGAGGTGGGCTCGACCCTGGGGTGTCACCTGACGAAAGAGCTCGGAAATAATCTGACATGGCAATATCTACCCGCTTCGCTACCAGCTAGATCCGAGGTGTGCTCCACGTCAGCAGTCTTGCCATATCATTTGCCCTCCACTCCCAAGTCTCATCGAAGCATCATGACTGGAACGAAGGGAGTAAATGCAGAGCTGACATGGAAGGATGAAAAGTCGGTGCCATTATTGCTGTGATCACCACCACTTCACAAGTCGTGCTTGAGGTCCAATGCACGTGCCCACGTCCATGAGTCCGAAGCATCATAATTGCTGGTGCTAGACCTGAGGTGGTTTTCAGTTCATCGAAGCATCACCACTGGCCGTCCCCCATACGTGGTGCTCATCTGATGGCAGATGCAAAAAGAACGCAGACGCACGCTATCCATTAGTTTTGAAAGGAGAGAGGACTTTCCACAAACTTGCTCTTTCGAACTTCTCGTACTCGCCGGTGGTTCAGAGTTTTTCCTTCCTTGACTGTTCTCTCTCTTCAAGATAAACAGGTCAGTTCCTGCATCTTTCCTTCCTTTTTCTTCTTTTGCTTCTTTCTTACCGGTAGTGTCCGAGTCCTTCCCTTTCTTTTAGGCAGGCCAAAACCTTCTTTTAGGTCTTCCGTCCCCTTCGTCTTTGTTCCTTCTTCCTTGAATGGCTCCTTCAGGTCAAACCCTCCGATCCTCCAGCAATCCCAACGAAACAAGCCCTTCTCAACCGAGGAATCCTTCCTCCGATGAGGAGGACAAGGTTCCTCTTGCGATCCGGAGGAGCCTGCGTCTCACTGGGATCGTTATAGGAAGTCCTAGGGTTCTTCCTTCTTCCTCTATTCCTATTGTAGCTCCTCCGGTGCTAGTGGCTTCGACTGGTCCCTTCGGTATCGTTTTGACGATGATCGAAGAGAACCTTTCTTTGATCCAAGAGATATACGGGATCTCGGATTCTATCCGACTCTTGCTCCTGAGGCCAAGGGAACGGCCATCTCGAGTGAATGAAGTCCTTGCCGAGTTGGTGGCGGCGACAAGAAGGCAAGGGGGCAATGGCATTGATGGAGACTACCAAGAAGGAAGCCCTCGAGGCCGTGCCCAAGTTTTGGGCCTCACAAGAGTATGACGATGAGGTCCACGAGACAGCCGTGGATTCCTTCATGAAGGGATTTAAGGCCTGTCGGGAGAAGGTGGCGTCGGCCTTCCCGGAGCTCAACTTGGAAGGCATCACCATTGGCGACGCGGGGAGAAATTGGAAGAGGCAGGGACCCCATTGGGGAAACAGAGGTAGTGATCGTCGAGCAGCCGCCGGGCAGAGACAGTGGAGGTCCAAGGGATATCGACGCCTCGGTGCACCGACCTAGAAAGGAGCTGGCAGTGCAGTGACCTTCTGGGGGCCTTCACCCTCCGACTTTTGTACTTAGGATAGGGTTTTTAACTTTATCTTGGGAATGACTAGCTTGTCGGGGGTCTTTTCAAGTTATAAACCCTTTATGCAATGAAGTCTTTTTTCTTCATGTCTTCTTGCCTTGCATTTTAATCTTCTGTTCCTTTGTGCTTCATGTGTTTTCCTGTAATTTCATGAACTCAAGCCTTGTATTGATCCAACCATCTGGGGGCTCCAAATTTCGGTAATAGCAATGAAGTCTTTTCTCTCTCTTGGAGGCCTCAGTCATAGCAGATGACTTAGAAAGGATCTGGAAGTTCCCGAAGGGGTCATTTGGGCTAAACTGGGCACCAACTAGAGGACTCCGGCACCCGCCCGGACCGGTGGCCTGTTTAAGGGTACTTCCATCTATGCCGAGAGTCAGGGTGAGACTTCAATGGGGAGCTTGACCTTAATGATGAATTTAGCCTCTGCTCTGGTTCGAAGGCAGGGCTTCGGAAGCTCTCCAGTTCGAGGGGCCGAACTGTGAGTCCAGATGGTAGATGGCAGTATTCGTAGAATTTTCCTGCCGACATCTCAGGACTGTGAGTAGGGCAGTAGGTGCGGGACTTCTGGAGTTTCCCGTCTTGAGGTACCGGGCTTTAGAAATTTCCGGTCTTGAGGTGTCGGGCTTTAAAAGTTTCCGATCTTGAGGTACCGGGCTTCAGGAGTTTCTGGTCTTGAGGTGCCGGGCTTCAGGAGTTTTCGGTCTTGAGGTACCGGGATTTAGGAGTTTCCGATCTTGAGATACCGGGCTTTGTAAGTTTTCGAGCTTAAGATGCCAGGTTTCAGGAGTTTTCGATCTTGACTTCACCGAACTGAGTTCCAACGGGTTGTTTTCAGTACTTCTAGGTCTCCCATCTTTGGTCGCCGACCTAGAGTCTGGCAAAAGCAACCTTCTCCTGCGGTGCTGCCTCAGCTACCGCCACAACCGGGGTCAGCCCGGTAACCTCCGGGGCCACTAGCGGAGATGCCCCGACCGGAGTAGCCCCTTGCCCTCCTGCGACCGCCTTCGGAGTAGGAGCCTTCTTCCTCGGAGCTCGGAGCGCGGCCAGCCGCTCCTCGGACAACATTCCCCGCAGCTGGGAGATGTAGTACGAATACCCCTTTACAAAGGAGTCCGTCGCTGCTTCTTTGAAGTCCTTGAGATACGTCGGGGAGGCTTTGATGGCGGCCACTGCACCCGCAACATCCCTCCTCGCGCCTCCACTTTGCTCCTCGCTTCGGCTGCTGAGTTTTCGGCACGCTTGACCCGGCGGATCGTCGCCGCCATTCCCTTCTCGGTGGCCTCGGTGACATGGTTGGCTCAGCGGCCCTCTTTTCTGCCACTGCCACCTTCCTCTCCGATTCGGCCCGAAGCTCCTTCAACCGGGCCCTCTTTAATTCGAGCTCATCTTCGAGCTCCTTCTTCATCCTGATGAGGTCGGCGGCCTCGATCGCGAGGCTCTTGATTTTGAGGTTGGCCTCCTGGGCCTCCTTGTTCTTCCGGCTCGCCTCGGCCCACAGGGACTCGAGCTCGGTCAACCGCTCCTTCTCCCCCTTCACCCAGTTCCGGTAGAAGTCTCGGATGAGGAGCAGATCCCTACATTGCTGTATTGAAGGAAGCATGTTAATTATCAAGTGAAAAAAGAGCTCGGGAAAGACAAGAAGGGGGGGCGTGAAGGAACTTACAGCATAGAGATTGGCGAACGTCAAGCAGACGACATCGCCCAGAAGCCTCCCGCTCCCATCTTACCGATCGCAGAACTGGAGGGAGAAGTCCATCATCTACTCGGCAAGGCGGAAATCCTTCACTAAAGAGATGTTCAGCCTTAGCTTGAATGGGACCCTCCGGTAGTCTCTATCTCTCGTCCCCGCCTACTCGGACCCTTCGGCAGTGACAGCGGAGGACATCTTTATGGCCGTCTACAAGCTCGGCACCGCCTCGGGTTGCGACGGGGGTGCCAGCCTCGCTTCCCTTGGCCCCTCTTCCTTCTCAAGCACGATGACTTCATGGGGCAGCAGTCGCCGACCAGGCCCTGGTGACCATTCCGGACTCAAGCACGAGACCTTGATCCTGCTGACCTGAGGTCGCCTGGGCGGGCTCGACCACCCTCTCCTGCCTCCGCTCGATGACCGGTGCATCTACTGCGGCCTGCACCGGTAGTGGGCCTTCGTCAATGCGAGCCCGCTTCGGAGTGGGCCCGCCGGCCTTGGCAGCCTGCTCACGTTCCTCAGAAAACGAGAGCAGCTCATCCATTGAAAACTTCATTTCTGCACCAGAGGGAATGAGGTCAGCCCAACAGCAAAAAAAAAAAAAGGAGAAAAAGGAGAAGAAAAGAGAAGAAGAAGAAAAGAAAGAAAATAAATAAGAAACGAGGGGGGTGGTCAAGTCGAACTCACCCGGCTCCCGCACCGAGCTGACCCCGGCCTCGCGAAGATTCTACTCTGATAGCAAGACCTCGAGGAAAGGGACCTCAGCCGATCTGAGCAAGTCGTATAGATCGAGGTCGGCAGCTTCGACAGAGGAGTTCCTATTCAGAGATCGATATGGGTCGCTCCAAACCCAGTCGATCCCCTCTACCGAGGCAAAGAAGAACCTGCTCTTACATCCTTTGATGGAAGAGGGGAGTACAAACTTAATGCTCCGAGGGCGGGAAGAAAGGGACCACCACCCATCCTCGGTAGGGTGGCGCTTTAGAGTGAAGAAAGCCCTGAACAAGGAAAAACGGACAACGATCTCGTGGAAGTGGCACAGAACGATGAAACAAAATATCGTTCTAATGGCATTGGAGACCAACTGGGCAGGAACAAGCTGGTAGTCGGCAAGAAAGAAAGGAAGAAGAATGGACAGGAAACCAAAGGCCCCGGCAAAGGCCTCCTCGTAGAAGGCGATTCGCCGAGGACCACTGGAGGTAGCCCGCTCCCCGGGACGAGGGATGAAAAGCCGGATGGATTCAAGGATGCCATAAGTTTCCCGGATGGACACAAGGTCCTCGACGGTAATCACTGAAGTGATCCCTCTGGGACCTGTCGACCGAGAAGGCTCAGGCTTAGGAAGGGAAGCAGAAGTAGAAGCATAAGTAGAAGCAGGAGCAGGAGCAGGAAGGAGAGCCAACGGGGAGGAGAAGACCCGGGTTCCCTAATGGACACCGAACCATGGTAAGGCCTTCTACTGAACTCGTACCTCGCCGCCTCCCTCTTCTCGTTAGAAGAAGAAGGAGTTTTCGGCCGGGAAAGTCCGGCCTCAGCTTGGCACGAGGGATGGAAGTTGGGGCCGGAGCGGTCCATGGAAGAGAAAGGGAGAGAACAGAACAACTCCTAGATAACGATAAGGAGGGGGCGAACGGAGGAAGGTCTACGGCGACTCCTAACGGGCGAGAAGGGAGAGCTAACCTGCTGAAGCTCAAAGAAGATGCCGACGGCTGGTGAAGAAGAGGAGGAGGACTCCTGTGCGACTTCGGGCACGAAGGGTTTGAAAAAAGGAGGGCATGTTTCGAAAGGACTCACCCATCCATTTGAGACAACCTGCATCCAACCGTACCGTTACGGCTTCCCCAAAAGTCACACCACATGTCGCTAATCAACAGGGACAGCACCCCCATCCGACCGCGGTCGCTTCAGCTTTCGTGCCCGCCATAACCGCTCCCAAGATGTGGCCACGCGGTGCCCCCACAGGCACGAAGGACCGTCGAGCGAGGCACCGTCGATATCGGTAATTGTTGCACCAGATCTCCCTATCTTTCTACATCAGCATGCACCTACTCCCTTCGACCAACGCCGCGCGACAACGGGCCTCGGGAGTGGGGGCAAATGATGTGACCGGATCGCTGACGTGGAGCAAGGAGCCTGACGTGGAGCCTTCATTGACGCCATGCCGGATCTCCACTATCGCCCCTTCTCCGGGCTGAGCTCCCCGATGCCAACGGGGTCGCCCGTCGAAGCTGGGCTCCGTCCTCTGCCAGGTCAGGGCGCCTAGTTCGGAGACGAGCTCAAATCCCACCAGAGGCAGACCTTTCGAGCCCGAGGTCGGGCCCCATGGTCCGGAGTCGAGCTCAAGCCTCCTCCACCATGTGGGACCCCTTCGAGGCCGGGTCCCCTGGCCTGGGCGCACCTCAGCCACCTCAGCCAGCCCAAGCTCGGTCAAAGCTGGGCCCCTCTGGCTTGGTGTCGAGCTTGGCTCCTCTCTGCACAGCCGAGCCGCCACAAGGCGGGTCCCCTGCGAGTGGGCCCCATCTTCCCAGCTCGGCCCCTAATGCAAATCAAGACATCAACCATCGAGGAAGCAGCAACTCCCATCCGAAGACAGTGGCGGGCCACCCACGAGGACCGTACGACAGCACCCGCCACGTCACCATTAATGCCCACGACAGCCATTCACACCAGGAAGAAAGGAAGCTCACATCAGGGGACTATGCCCCCTACTGACTTGCCATACGACCGGGAAAAAACCCCACCAAGGAACGCGATTCCCGAGAACGGTGGTACAACAGTCGAGGCCCTGCCATGTTTCCAGGAAGGGCAAATCGAAGGAATGTCAGAGGCTTATGGAAGCTTCCCCAGATACCTAATAAAGAAGGCGTACTGTTCACGGCACGATATCTCGTCATACCCGTCTGATAGCATAGGAGAACCCCGAGGCAAGCCACAGGAAAGGACCCAGCCAGAATAAACAAAAAGGGAGGTAACACTCATTTTTTTCGAAGAGACAAGAACGACATTCTCAACACATGAGACCACTCAATTTTCTAACAACACATCCACCACAAAGAAAAAGAGGAGAAGGGGGAGAGGCCAGAGAGGAGGGCAAGACCATCTCGGCCACCACATCTCCCAGCTCACTCATACTCTCATACACTCCACTCACTCCTCCTAGCATGGAGCTCATCCCGAGGGGCTCGACCAGGAGGATCTGTTCCCCTGGATCGTTACTGACTTGATCGTTGGAGTGCCCCGCCGGAATCCCCGGTCCGGATCACTGACGCTGGCTGTCTTGCAGTCATGTGGCATCGGAGGCATCCCCGACAGACGGACGCAGACCACCCGACACCATCAGCAGCTACGGGCCACGACGATCCAGGCGGCCACGACGATCCAGGCGGCAACGCCCATCTTTTACTCCTAGTACGGAGTCCATCAAGAGGGCCCGACTAGGAGGATATGTTCCCATGGATCGTTACCGACTTAATCGTTGGAGTGCCCCCGCGGGAAATCCCGGTCCGGGTCACTAACCCCTGTTTCGCAGGTCCAGGAGCAGAGGACTGCCAGGTAGCAAAGGGAGTGCACTCCGGCACCGGTAGCAGAGCTACGGGCCACGACAATCTTGGCGGCAACAACCAATTTAATAATTAGATCGTTTAACATGTTTAATCTATTTAAGATTGTTTAACATATTTCATCCCATTTAATTGACCCTTTCAATTTATTTGACTAATATAAATCTATTTAATCCGTTAATAATTTATTTAACCTAATCTGATCTGTAATAAATGAGTTAGATAAGTGAAATGGAGTTATCCATTTAATAAATGGATTAAGTTTAAACATAAAATTTTATGATATATTTGATAAATATTGGATTCAGATGGATCCAATCGACTGATTTGTATCTAATTCAACCCGTAAAATCTTAATACTTTATTTAGCAATCTTCTGAACAATCATATTGCAACCACCCAAAAAAATATAAAATTATAATAATAATAATAATTATTATTTTTGGGACCTCAATTTTTCAACACATGATTCTTATATTATCTAGCAAGGGTAACGAGATCTAGCCACCTGGGACATAAAAATTAATCAAAAAAAGAAAAGAAAAAGGATATATTAAGATTTTTCTCACTCCCTTCTTCTTCTCAATGCAAACTAATTTTTTTCAAAAAAAATTTCAGCTTTTAACGGACCAATCAGATTCTTCTTCCCGAAACCGTTTTGCTGCACTCAGAGCACGGAATATCCAGCGAAATATAAATCCATCCTCTTGCAGTAAATTGCAAAAATACCACCACCACCTTGAATTTGTCCCCCCCCCCCCCCCCCCCGCAATGCTATCCTTTTTCTTGGGTCGACTCCCGTTCAGGGTATTTTGGTCATTTCTCTGGACATGTCGCCCAACTTGCGAGGCATAAATGTCCTGGTCCTCTACGAGAGGCAAAGTACACATCGGACGTAAAGGACAAAATTCCGCATGTGCGGTCTATCCACCCGGAAAGGAGCACATAACTTCCTATAAATAACCAAATTATCGGGAACATTTCTCATGATTCGGAGCATCTCTGATAATATACTTAATTATTCATGAATTTATGATAGATCTCAGCATACTTCGTTTCATCAAAATCTGATGATCATTAAATGGATATGGAACGAGTTTATGACAGGATCAACTGGGACTATCTCTTCCAATCCTGCAGGTTTTCGGCTTTCGGACTTGGATATCCAGAATTTGGCTTATATTATCGGATCCTCATTTTCTCTGGTGATTAATGGTTCTCCTACTGAGTTCTTTACTTCTAGAGTGGGGCCTCCGACAAGGTTGTTCCATTTCTTCTTCCCTATTTATTATTTGTGCTGACCTTTTGTCCAGGACGCTGCGTGCATATGTCTGGGACTTTGGCATTCAGTCGTTTATCCCTGCTCCTGGTGCTCTTCCGATCTCTCATCTCTTATTTGCTGATGACTGCTTACTTTGGGACGGGCCTCTATTCATTCTGCCCAGGGGATTTGTAGGGTCGTGGCGGATTATGTATGGCTTCTGGTAAGAGGGTCATTTTCAGAAGTCTGGTATTTATTTCAGTCCTATGACCTCTATGCGTCTCCGACATCGGATCTTGGATACTCTTGGTATTCGGAGCACTGGGCCCTCTTACCTACCTGGGTGTGACGATTTCTGGGACCAGACTCTCTAGATCGGACTGTGCTCCGATGTTGCTGGTTGTGCGGGAGCGGATTGAGAGATGGCAGGGTAGAGTCCTCTCGTCCATGGGAGGATTATCCTTATTTGCTTGGTCTTTCTCTCCCGATCTATCTCCTGTCTCATGTTATTGTCCCGAAGACTATTATCATGACCGTGGAGCAATTGATTCGGGCCTTTTTATGGAATTCTTCTTCGAATCGTCGTAGGATTCATCTCGTTAGTTGGCAGTCTGTTGCCGGTCGATCGACCAGGGCGGGCTGGGTATTACCTCCCTTCTCAGCAGGCGTGAGGCTCTGCTCAGTAGGCACCTGACCAGGTTCTTCTTATGTCCTGATAGCATGTGGTCGACGATGCTTTCTGCCCGCTATGGGGGTTATTCCTTTGTCCTCGATGTATCTCTTGCCCTCCGAGGCACTGTTCGGCTATCTGGAGGGAGATGCTTCTGAGAGCTCCTCTCATTACGCCCACTGTCTTGGATTATTGGAGATGGCAGATCTGTCAGATTTATGACGGACCTTTGAATTTTTGATACTCCCTATGCAGATGGCCTACCTTTATCTCGATAGACATTCCGGTCACCATTTCTATTGCTGACCTCATTATTCCGGGGAATCCCGATGGGATAGCCAGGTGGTGTTGTCCTTCTTCAAGGATATCCTGGGTCATCGGGTTCTCTCTATCATTCTGCCTGTGCTCTCTGCCCCAGATGTGAGAGTCTAGAGGCACTCTTTTTCCTCCCGGGTACCCATGTCTGATTTGCTGTCCATCTTTACTCCGGTCGAGCCGGTGGATTCCTCCTTCCGCTGGATCTGGGCTATTCCAGTTCATCCTAGGGTCTCCTACTTTATCTGGAAGCTTGTCCGACATTGCCATCCGACCAGGACTTTATTGGCTTCTAGAGGCATTCATATGTCCCCTGGCTGCCCTATATGTGGGTTGGAGGATGAAACCTAGGCCCATGCCCTAATTTTTTGTGACTGGGCCTTGAGGGTTTGGCACCTGTCTAGCCTTGCTGGGCTTATCTCCCGATCTCAGGATGTAGTCGACTCCTTCCTCTCTACCTTGAGATCAGCTCGGGATTTCCCTCATGTTAACCTCCTGGCTTATATTGCTTATCATATATGGATTGCCAGGAATGAGCGGGTCCTTGCTTCGGTTAGATGCTCTCCCCGGTAGCTGGTCGATAGGGCTACCACTTCGGCCTACGACTATCTTTGTTCGACTGGGAGGTCTTTGAAGATCTAGGGTCACTGCTCTGTTCTTCGAGCATCCTGGGTGGTTTATGGTACCCCCTCCTCTGCACTTCACTGTCAGCTTCGACGGGAGTCTCCGCCATAGATCTGGAGGCACTGCCTTTGTCATTTGGGATCCCATCTGGGCTTCCTGGCGGCGGGCGGCTTTCCTCTCCTTGATTCTTCCGTTCCTAGGACGGAGTTGTATGCAGCCTGGGCCGGTATTAGGTATGCCCGTCAGATTCTTCACCTGGACCGGCTCATCATCGATCGAGGGGATTCCTTGACAGTCATCTCCTGGATTCGGCGGTCCATATCGGCACCCCCTGTCCATCCCATCCTGAGGAACATCCACTTTTTTTTACGGGATTATGTGTTAATTCAGATTCGTCACATTTATAGGGAGGCTAACTCGGCTGCTGATTGGGATAGCCTCCTTTGTCGTCCAGCATTTTATCCCATCGATCTAGATCGATTAGCATGATATCCTTGTACAGTTTAGAAATATTATTTTCTTAGATGTTTGGATTAGGAAAGTTATTCTATTTCTTGGATCGTATTTACTCTCGTCCTTTTTATGAATATCCCTTTCTATCGATAAAAAAAAAACAATTACCACAAACAGCGCCTCCACTCAAAAATAGGGCTTTAATGGCACTCTCGTTATTTTCGAAATGATGGGGCCATTTGTTTACATCCGAACCAACGTCGTTGGCGTCTTCTTGCAAACGTTGCTCTCCAAATCGCTTTCAGCTCCAGGCACGTGCCTAGCATATGCCCGACAGCTCCGTCTGCCTTGTCCCTTCTCCCAGCCGTCTGACGAATCCACGATTCACAAAATCAGACGGCTGATATCACCTCGAGCGAGGATCCGCCCGTCGAAGGAAATCGCTCACCAAAAAAAAAAAAAAAAAAAAAAGGAAATCGCCACGGAAACGGTCGGGAGAGCGAGAGCAAGTTTTTTTTTTTTTTTTTTTGACGGGGGGTTGGGGGGTGTGGGGTGCAGATAGACGAAGAGTTGGATCGAGGAGGAGCGCTACAGGCAGGTGCCGGTCGTCCGTACGTTGCAATCATCCTGAGGTCGTGCGGCCGCCTCCCAGGCTGGGCGTGGGGACCGGCATAACGACCGCGCGTTCCCGCGAGAGAAATTAGCCCAACAGACAGACTCCACGTGTCCACTGGCCTCGGAGGCTCGCTGCCCTTTATAAGGGCGCCGCCTCGCTCCCCTCAATTCCCGTCTGAGCTCCATCTCCCCCCTTCATCTCATTCGCTCTCGGATTAATGTTTTAGGGTAAGGGTTAGACATTAGAGACAGAGAGAGAGCGAGAGAGACAAATGGAGAGAGAGGTCCCGACGGGAGTTTTCGTTTCTACTACTATCGCGGCGCGGCCGCCGCCGAGGAGGGCGAATGTCCGTCCCATGTTCCCCACAGCTGCAAGCTTCCCGACCGGAGACCTGCCATTCTACGCCATTGAATCCGGCGTTTCGTCTTCCCAAATCGGGTGCTCACCTGCTCCGTATCCGGACCAGCTCGAATTCGGCTTCTTCGCTGAGGACCTCGCCGCCCTTCCTCAGTGCCACCTCGTAGAGTGCCTCGCCTGCATGGATCCCCACCTCAAGCTAAAGAGCCCCAAGATCGAGCCACTGGCTAATGGGAAACAGGCCTGGATCTCGCCGGAGCTCGGGTCCCACGGATTCCACCACCTCCCCGGCCTCCAGTCTCTGGAGCCGGTCCCGGAACCGGCGAAGAAATCCCCCATTTCTCCGCGTCTGTCCGACGATCTGATCTCCATCATCCAGTTGTCTCATAAGCGGTTCCGGCCATATTCTTCCCCCACAGCTCATGCCACTTCGCCACCACCGCCGCCGCCGCCGTTAAGGTCTCCTTCCACTTGCTCCGCCTTCCAACGTCGAGGGGCAGCAGGGCGAAACCTAAGGCCGGCTGTGCCATCGAGTGAGATCGCGCGACAGAGGCGGAAGAAGATCAGTGACCGGACGCGGATTCTGGAGACGCTGATGCCGTGGGAGCGGCGGATGGACACGGGGACGATGCTCCTGGAGGCGCACAAGTACGTGCGGTTCTTGGAGGCCCAGGTGACGGCGCTTCAGACGATGCCGTGCTCGTCCGGGTTCGCGCCGGTCCATCTCCCGGCGGGCAGGTTCGGTGGGCTGGAGCTGCTGAACCGGCAGCAGTTGTTGCAGGTCATGGTTAACTCGCCAGTGGTGCAGGACATGCTGTACCAGAAGGGTTTGTGCGTGTTCTCGGTGGAGCAGGTGGCGGCGCTCCGGCAGGCGGAGGAGCAACGCCCGCAGGTGATGCGGCTCCTCGGCTCCACCGTCGCCAAATGAGTTTCGTCTTTCGTACCACGCACGTCACGAGGTTACTTACGGCTAGCTGTCTTTTTTTTTTTTCTAAAAAAAGAAAATAGCGTCGATAGTTGGGATTTGGGAGTTTGTAGCGTTCTATTTTGGGTGCTGTTTTCAGAGGTCCCTGATATTATGGCGTACTCTCTAAGAAGAATTAATGAGGTTCTTTGTTTTTCTCACGTTTTACCCTTTTTTTTTTTTTTTTTTTGGATGTTGTAGACGAAGATAATGAGGGTTAAAGGTGTCTAATGGCTTTGATGTAACCGTTTTTTGATAGTCCACGAGTACCTACGATATGAAATATTAAAGAGTTCGCTTTTTAGAGGTGTTCGTTTTGTTTGTTTTTTATTTATTTTTTTGGGATAACGTTTGGTTCTATGTTTTAGTCGGTGGGACTGATAGACAGGTAAAACGAGTTTGCATTATCTTTTTTTTTCCCCTAAACTTTCATAAAAGAATCGAAAACATTTCGAATTTTGAAATTCTTGAGCACGTCGGTGCCGGGGAAAAATAAGATTACAATAGTTACAATAAAGAAACGCAGGTATACTTTGTTAATAAAAGGTTAAAAACAAAGAAGAAAAGGACAAAGAGCTACAGGGGTACGTCTGTTTGGTTCGTTTGTGGAAGGCATCTGCTCTGCTTTGTTTTGGGTCGGGTGGTGAATGGAAATTGGAATTACAAAGTGAGTGACACGTAGGGCATCTGCTCTGCTTTTGTTTTGGGTCGGGTGGTGAATGGAAATTGGAATTACAAAGTGAGTGACACGTGAGGCGGCGCGCGGACGATTGCAATGATATTTGATCCGTGTTGGCCTGTTGTGGCCGCCCTCTTCCTCTCCGGCGACTGTTTTGATTTTCGTTCTCAAAGCTAACGTATACCCGTCCAACGGCGGGACAAACGGGGATGACGCGTGACCCCGTGAGCTACGCAATCATGTCTGTGAGGAAGGGAGTATCATGACACCGTAGGTGGACGTCGATTCTGTTGGATTTAGAGAAACTACAACTTCCTCTCTGCGCATAGAGGATTAAATTTTTATCTTGTTATTATTATTTTTTATTTTTTCTTATATATTTTTTTTATTCATCATTATCAAATATTTTCTTATTCTTTATACGTGGAGAGCACATTTTAATAAACGATCCTTTCCTTCCTTCCCATAATTGTAAGTTCCTAGAACGGGACTCTCGATCTTCTTAAATAGCAGACGTGGATCGAAAGATAAAGGAATAGATTTTTGATAGAGAAAAATTAATCATCCACGGTTCCTTTGCTTCTTTCTTTTTCTCTTTAATCGCTGGATAGAAAGACGGCAACCAGCATTCTCCGAGTTCATGCATTGAGGGAAAGAATTATCGATTGTATCTTGGAAGAAGATATCCGACATTTTTTACACGTAAGATGGGAATTTCCCTTAAGACATTAATTATACACCTCCAATATATTTTTTTCTATTTGCATCATTCTGATTTCTAACAAGTTTATTATAGCAAAAAAAAGAAAAACAATTTCTCGTAAGTATTTATTTTATCTAATTTAGATTTAATTTCTGTTTTAAACATTATAAATTGGCTTATTATTATCATATATTTTTCCAGGATTCATTCTAACATTCTAAGGAAAAATTCTTATTAATTTTAAATCCAATAATTCCTGGATAAATCTAATTAATTTCTGTAATCATATTGAATTTGATTCCTTTCAAATTTGGTTTATTTTGATTTAATTTGAATCAAATCTATATAATCTGTGAATTTTTGATTGCTATATAAAAAAATCTAAACATGAATATGATTAAGATTTCTGTCTGATTTATTTTGTAGCTTTTTTCTGGATCTTATCATTTTTTATTTCTGTTATACCTGGAGTGATCTCTAATATTTGTTTTATTATTCTAATGGAGGAGTATTTAAGTCTTAAAGCTGGGAAATTTTGTGGGAATGGTTTTACTAAATGGCAGGAGCAGCTTGAGGCATGATTGATCATGTTAGGTCTTGCTTCTGCTATTGATATAAAAATTTCTTTTTCTACTTCATGCTCTTCTCAGACATAACCCAAAATCCAAAATTGATAAATTACCTAAGGAGACTGAATATTTTTGTAGATTGAGGATCCTTGGCTACCTCTCTGATAAACTTTTTGAAACCTTTAGGAAATTTAAGATTACTCTTGAAAATTTGGAATGCTTTAGAGGACAACTATTTAAAAGATAATGATGGGCCCTTAAGTTCACAGCCTCAAACTTTAATAATTTTAAAATAGTAGATAACATCCCTATTAATGATCAAATCCATAAGTTTCAAAGCTTGATTCAAGAAATTCATATGAATGATTCAAAATTTGCGAAGAGCTATTTAGTTTCATGCCTTATAGATAAGTGCCTCCATCCTAGTCTAGGTTTAGCTAAGAATTTTAGGAAAGCCAAAGGTCTCCTTGTCCTTAAAGATATCTTCCAATTATTAGAATAAAAGACCGGTACCACCATAGGCTTGCCCACGAAATGAAATGAGGTCTAAGGTTAATTTAATTGAATCTAAAAATCATAGTCAACCCAAAAGTTCAAACCTTAAAAAAAATTAAGTCCAAGCAAAAAAATAAAAATCTTAAAAACCAACCTAGTTCTAATGATCAACTTGATGAAAAAAAAGGATGACAAGTTCTTCTTTATCTATGGTCATGAAACAATCTGACTCGTGATTATTTTTTTAGAAAGAAGTAAAAGGTTATCTATGATAATAAAGGTCAGAACAAGTCACAACCCCAGGTCAACATGGTTGAGAGTGGACTGTCTGACACTTCCTTCATGTCTCAAGTGGAGGAAGTGTGATGATGGAGAATGGGGCTGCTATTCGTGTGCTAGAGAGTGGAAGTGTCATATTGAAGTTCACATTGGAAAAGATGTTAATCCTTCACTATGTGCAGCATGTACCGGATATTAGAAGAAACTTTCTTAGTGGATCTTTGTTAGTGCAACTAGGGTATAAAGTTGTTCTTTAGTCTAATAAAGTAGTAATCTCTGAAGATGATGTATTTGTTGGAAAATATTTTGTATCTGATGGTCTTTTAAACTTAATATATTTCCTTCGGCTATTAATAAAATCTTATTTGCTTATCCTCATTACTTGTGTTAAATTCTGAATCTTGTGATATTTGGTATGACATATTGGGTCATATAAATTTAAATCTATTCAAAGAATGTCAAATGTTAATTTGATTCCCAAATTATCAGTAGACTATAATTCTAAATGTTAAATCTATGTTCAATCTAAACAGTCTTGCAAATCTTTTAAATCGGTTTTCTTTAGAGATTCACAATTGATTGAATTGATCATAGTGACCTCTATGATTCCAATAGAGGTCCTACTCATGGGGGAAGTCGATATTTTGTGACCTTTATTAACGACTTCTCTCGATTTTGTTATATTTTTTCTTGAAGACTAAAGATGAGGTCCTTCAAAAGTTTAAGGTTTATAAGGCAAAGGCCGAAAACCAAACCAAAAAGAGGATAAAAATTTTAAGATCTAATATAGGAGGCGAGTATACCTCAATTGAATTAAACTTGTTATGTGAGGAACATGGAATTATTCATGAGATCACTACTCCCTATTCACCTTAATCGAATGTATAGTAGAATGTAAGAATAGGACCCTGATGGACATGGTAAATGCTATGATTATTAGTTATAGTATTTCTCAGAACTTGTGAGGGGAAGCTTTATTATCCGTTTATTTTATCCTTAATAGAATTCCTTCTAGCTAAGGTAGGAATTCTTGAATCAAAAAGGAAGAAAATTGGCCTTAAAATCATAGATACGATTTTTGTAGGTTATTCTCTATATAGCAACACCTAAAGATTTCATGTTATAATTCTGAGATTTATAAGATTTCTAATAATATTTTTATTGAATCCCGAAATGTTACTTTCTTTGAGAACATTTTTCTTTTAAATCTAGAATCTCAAAACCTTTTCATGATCTCTCAATTTCTATTTTTGATTTTGATTGTCTGCCTCCTATTTTGGATTATTCAAATTGATCTTCTTCATCTACTTGTAATCTTCCATCATCAGATCATGTTATTTTTCTTGATCCTAGAAGGAGTAAGAGAGCTAGAACCGAGAAGAGCTTTGATGATGTTTTTATTACCTATTTGATTGAAGATATACCAAGCTCTTATTAAGATGCTTTCGATTCTCCCGATGCTCCATTTTGGAAGGAGTTTATCAATAGTGAGATTGAATCTATCATTAATAATAATACCTGGATCTTTGTTAATTTATCTCATGGTTGTAAACCCTTAGGTTGTAAGTGGATCTTTAAGAATAAGTTGAGGACTAACAGATCAATAGAAAAGTATAAAGTATGGCTTGTAGCTCAAGATTTTGGATAAAAAGCTGGTGTGAATTATTTTGATATATATGTGCCAATTGCTAGGATTACTACTATCCATGTCTTTTTTGCCCTTGCTTCCATCCATAGGCATATTGCTCGTCAATGGATGTGGAGACTACTTTCTCCATGGTGATCTAGATAAAGAAATTTACATGGTTCAGCCTGAGGGTTTTTCTGTTCTTGACCAAGTGCAAAAGGTTTGTAAGTTAGCCTATTTTCTTTATGGACTAAAGCAAGCACTTAAGCAATAACATAAGAAAAATGATCAAGTTGTTCTTTCCTTGGCTTCCTAATTAATGATTTTGTTAACTGTCTCTATTATAAAAAAATAAAAGATAATTATGTTCTTTTGTGCTTATATGTTGATGATATTTTAATTTTTTCTTCTGAACTTTATTTAATCAATGAAATCAAATCATTTTTATGTCAAAAGTTTGATATGAAAGATCTTGGTGAGGTTGATATGATTTTAGGTATAAAAATATCACGATCTTATAATTCTATCTTTTTATCTTAGTCTCAGTATACTCAGTTAGTACTTGAGAAGTTTGGATTTTTTGACTGTTCTCCTATCTCTAAACCTATTGATCATAGTGTGAGACTTTTAAAAAATCTAGAAAGTCCTGTAAATCAAGAAAGATGCTCAGATTGTTGGATTTCTTATGTATCTATCGAAAAGATCTTGACTCGATATTTTTTATGCCATTTTTTGACTCAGTAGGTATATCTGTAGTTCTTGTATGGTTCACTGGAATGCCTTAGAAAAAGTCTTCCGATATCTTAAAGGACTCTCATCTGGCCTTCACTTTTTTGGATATCCTATTGTTCTTGAAGATATAGTGATGCTAATTAAATTTTTGACTTTTATGATATCAAATCTACTTCTAATATATTTTTTATCTTGATGATACTATTGTTTCTTAGCAATCTTCTAAATAAACTATTATAACTAGAAGCATATAGAATCTCAATTGATTGCTCTTGATTTCTCTTGTATTGAAGCAGAATAGCTTAAAGATCTTACATCTTCTATTCCTCTAATTTTTTATCTGATTCCTCTTATTTCTATTTATTATGATTCTAGAGTTGCTATTGATTTATGTAAAAAGAAACTTGTAAATTTTAAAATAAGTAGGCATATAAGATTGAGACAGAAGTCAGTGAAACAGTAAGTTACACATCATTTTGTGGCTCTGAATTATGTACATTCTAAGCAGAACCTTGTCGATTACCTTATTAAAGATGTGACCAGAACGAAGATTCTAGAATCATTGAGGGGAATGAGCTTTGCCTGTAAAGGGCGTTTCAACAGTGGTAACCTAACTTCTATGACAGGAGATCCCTTGAAAAAAAATCAACATAATAAACAAGTAATTAGTTGGCCAGGGAGCATAGTTGATTATTTATTTTTTTTTTAGAGTTTTACTCCAACCAAATTCCTAGTATATATTATTTTGTGCTCATGTGTAGTGGTATAGGAAGAGCTTTATTTAGCTCTGAATGAGTATCGAGATGGATTTCTATGGGATGTGATTATACACATATTTTTAGAGGGACTCACCTATATAAAAGTATCCATATATAGCCATGGTTGGAAATTTAGGCAATCTCTAGAGCTCTCATGAAAAAATTCAAGATACTCGTGCATGGCCAGTAATGCACAATCCTGTGATAGTATTTTTGTACTATGTGTATAATAGTGAAATCTGGGTCAACTGAAGGCAGTTCAAGATCTGGTTTACTCCATTTCTTTAAATGTAAGCTATCTACACTAAATAGGGTCAGTTTTTTAAAGACTACTTGCCTACTTCATAGTCTAAATATCTGATAATAGGCTTATCATTTATTGATATTTTAGAGATTATTAAAGAAAAATTTTAAGTTTGTGGAGAATTGTTGGATTTGGAGGGAAACTTAAATTTTCTTTCATGCATAGAGGCCTAAGTTTTTATCCTATTATCATTTTTTATTTTATATTTATTGCATATTTTCTTATTCATTATGTTTTATTATTTATCGTATATTTTCTTATTCATCACGTGTCGAGAGCACATTTTGATAAATAGCTCTTTCCTTCCTTTTGTGCAATGGCATGTTTGTAAGATGCAACTCTCGATCTTCCCGAATGGCTCGAACGTGGATCATTTTAAGATCAATTGAAAGATGAAGGAATAGGTTTTTGATAGACAAAAAATAATCATCCATTTTTCCTTTGCTTCTTTTTTTTCTCTTTAATCATTTGAGTTGCTTCTTTCTTTTCTTTTTTAATCATTTAAGTTATGGATTGAAAGATGGCTACTAGCTTTCTTCGAGTTTATGCATTTAGAGAAAGAATCGCTGGTTATATCTTGGAGAAGGATTCTCGCACCTAGTATGAGAATCTCTTAGAACAGTGATTAGGTGCCTCTGGTAGATATATATATTCTATTTACACCATTTCTAACAAGTTATTACAGCAAGAAGAGAAAAAGTGATTTCTTGTAAGTATTTATTTTTTTATCTAATTTAAATTTAATTTTTATTTTAAATATTATAAATTGACTTATTATTATTATATATATTTTTCTAGATTCATCCTAATAGATTCCATGTATAGCTACATAAAAAAAATTCATGTGTAGCACGGTTCACATGACTAGTAGTTTGCCCGTAGGGAGTGTACGACCGAAGAAGCACATAATGTACGATTCACTACGGTGGTGGAGGTTGTGTTGGCATGCTGCTGTGGCCGCTGCCGCCTTCCAAGCGGCAAGACTTTAGAAGGAAAAAAAATTCCTAGAATAAAGGTGAATTTTCTTAAAATAATATTATTTTAATAAATAATTATGAAAATAGGTGTTTATGATTATATTTACTAAAATAGATTTTTTTTGGATACATGGCAGGGCTTGGACACGTGGTATTTGGCCTTGGATGCGGGGCATTTGGCTGGACAAGTGGGCTCCTGAAATTGCATTTAGGAAATGCGATTTCTGGTGAAATTGCATGTGGTAGAGATGATTTCACTGAGAAATCATAGGTGCCACCTACGATTTTTCAGCCGAATGATTTTAAGCTTTCCATTGGCTTCCCGTCCTTTATCTCTTTCAATTTCTTCTCCCTGCCCCACTCCGACTCCCCCTGCCCCACTCTGGCTCCCCAACCCCATCTTCCTTCCAATTTATCTTCTCCCCTGCCCCATAGCCCCTTGATTTTGTCTGGATCCTCTTGTTGGCTTATTCTCGTCTCTAGATTTGGTCCAAGTGGAATCTGAGTCTGGTCCAAGTTGATCTTCAATTCTGTTATGAAGATCTGGTCTAAGTGCAGCCAAGGTCTACCAGTCTAAAAAATAAAAAAAACTTGTTGTTTTCCATCCGACATTATAGGTAATTTTATTCTTTTTGTTGTTCTAATTATTTGAATATTATTATTATAATTTCTTGCTTGGTGTAATTTTTTTATATTTAGTAATTTAATTTCAGAAATTTAATATTACAATGTTATGCTATTTTTATTTTTAATGCAATTGTAATTGTATTTTTCTGATGTTTTCATAATATATTTAATTTTGGTGCTTGTATTATAATTATGTATTTTTAAAATTGATTAAAATTAATTTGTTAATATCATATGAAGATAGAATTTATATTAAATTACATGGACAAGTAGTAATATGTATTGGTTTATATTTTTGATTGTGTAATTGAGAAAATTGAAAAATATTAAGAAGCTTTGATTAATTATTTGGTTTACATATATAATATTTATTATATATAAAAAATAATATATTTATTAATGTTAAAATAAATAATAATTAAATATTAATATGTAGATGAATTTATAAATATAAAAAACTTAGTAAAGAAATATAAATATATATTGAAATTTTAAATTATTATGTTTTGAAATAATGATTCAATTTATTTCATTATTTTGAAATGTTTTATAATTAATTAATTAAAAAATAGTATATAATGATATAACAATAAAATATGAATTTATATATAATCAATAATTTTTAGTATTCAAATAATATATTTGGTTTTATATAAATAAATCATGATATTACTACTATAAATAAATAAAATATATAAATATTTATAAGATGTAAATAATTAATTAATTATAAATAAGTTTGTCATGCTATATAAGTAGTCCATGTATTTTTAGCTGCGTTAATTCAATTACAAAAAAATTAATTAAAAATAATAATGGAATAATAAAAAAAATATAAATAGAATATATTACAAATATGATAGAATTTAGTTTATATAAATAAATTATGGTATGATTATTAAATACTTATAATATATAAAATTTCTAGGTTGTAAATAATTTTATTATTAATATGAATATGTTATGGTAAAATAATATATAAATTATAAACAAGATTAGTAATATATATGCTACATTAAACTAATTTATAAATTCATGTATTACTGACAAATATTAATTATATGATAAAAGATACTATATAAATAAGATATTGGTAATTTAAATATATCTTAATTTGAATAATAATTATTTAACTTTATAAATATTTAAAAGATATAAATACTTAAAAATAAAAAGTTGTATGTTATGGTACATAAATAAATTATTAAATTATGAATAAAAATATTAACTTATACGCTACATTAATTATATTATAAAATTATTTTGCAGAGAAATGTAATCATGGTATTAAAAAAATCTATTTGATAGAAAATATTAGAAATATGTAGGTTGTATGTTTGAAATTTTATTTTCTCAATTGTAGATGTTTTGTGTTGCCGCCCGGATCGTCGTGGCTCGTAGCTGCTGGTGGCGTCGATGGTCTCCCGTCCGCCTACTCGGGATGCCTCTGGTATCTCGGGACCTGCAAGAAACAATATCAGTAACCCGGGCCAGGGATTCCGGCGGGGCGCTCTGACAGTCAAGTTAGTGACGATCCAGGAAAACAGATCCTCCTGATCGAGCTCCTCGGGATGAGCTCCATGCTAGGAGGAGTGAGTGTAGTGTGAAAGGAAGTGATAGTGGGCTGGGAGAGGTGATGGTCGAGGTGGAAGAATCCTCCTGTGTGGCCCTTCTCCCTTATTGCCTTGGTTGCTTACTTTTGGCTTACTCTGGCTGGGTTTTACTCTGGCTTGCCTCGGGATCCCCTCGCGTCGTCAAACGTGTGTGATGAGGTATCATGCTATAGACGGGATGCCTCTCCTGTCATATAGCCAGGGAAGCTTCCATGCGCTATGACATTCCTTCTACTTGCCCCTTCCCTGGAAGCCTGGCGGGACCTCGATCGGTGGGCCGCTGCCCTCGGGACTCGCGCTCTTTGGCTGGGTCTTTTTCCTGGCGGTATGGCAGGTTGGTGGAGAGTATGACACCTTGATGTGAGTTTCCTTCCCTTTTGGTATGAGTGATGGCTGTGGGTATTAATTGTGGCATGGCGGGCGCTGCTGTACGACCCTCGGGAGGCCCGCCGCTGTCCTTGGAGAGGAGGCACCGCTTCCTTGGCGGTTGGTGCCTCTGTCTGAGCTGGGGACCAAGCTGGAAAGGTGGGGCCCAACTCCGAGGGGCTCACCTCGAGGTGGCTCAGCAGGGCGGAGGAGGGCTGAGCTTATCTCCGTACCAGAGGAACTCAGCTTCGGGCGAGCTTGACCTAACGGAGGTGGGCGGGGCGCCGCCCAGCCCAAGGGATCTAACTCGGAGGGGCTCCTCGTGGCGAAGGAGACTTGAGCTTGACTCCTGACCACGGGGCCCGATCCTAAGAGGCCCGCCTTGGGTGGGGACTTATACTCAGCTCCGGCCTAGGCGTCTCGACCCGGCGGGGACCGACCTGGTGGAGGACGGAGCTCGACTTCGGCAGGTGACCCCGTTGCTCTAGGGGAGCTCAGCCCGGCGAAGGGGCCCATGTTGAAAACCCAGAATGGCATTTGATGGGGACTCCACGTTAGTTTGCCCACTCCACGTCAGCGATCCAGCCCCATCATTTGCCCCCTACTCTCAAGGCCCATTGGCGCGCGGCGCTCGGGTGAAGGGAGTAATTGCGGTGCTGACATGTAAAGGCGAAGAGATCTGGTGTAATAATGACCGATATCGATGACACTTCGCGTGGCGGTCCTTCGAGCCTGTGCGGGGGTGCCACGCGGCCACATCTGAGGAGCAGTTATGGCAGGCACGGAAGTCAGAGCGGTTGCAGTTGGATTGAGGCATTGGCCCCGTCGATCGGCGACACATGGCAGGCATCTCTTGGGAGAGCCATAACTGTACGGCCGGGGTTAGGTTGCTTCGAAAAGAAAGGTAAGTTTTTCGAGACTTACCTCTTTCAAATCTTTCGCGCCCGATGTCATACAGAGGTTCCCCTTTCCTTCTTCCCCGACCATTTTCGTCCTCCCGGACTCTTAGCAGGTTAGTTCCTTCTTCCTCTCCCATGTTGTCGACTAGGGGTCATCTTAGTCTTCCTTCATCCTTTTTCTTCTTCTCCATGGACCGTTTCGGCCCGAACTTCCGTCCTTCTTGCCAAGCCGAGCTGGACCTTCCCGGTCGAGAACTCCTTCTTCCTCCGACGAGGAAGGGAGGCGGCGTGCTATGAGTTCAGTAGGAGGCCTTCCTACGGTCCCGTAGCCATTAGGGAACCGGGTCCGCTCCCCCACCTCGCTTGTCTCTTCTTCCTGCTCCTGCTCTTGCTCCCGAACCTCCTCGGTCAACAAGTCCCAGAAGGATTGCTTCAGTGATCAACGTCGAGGATCTCGCGACCATCCGGGGTGCTTACGACATCCCTGACTCCATCCATCTTTCTGTTCCTTGGCCGGGGGAGCGGGTCATTTCTAGTGGCCCTCGTCGAATCGCCTTTTATGAGGAGACCTTTGCCGGGGGCCTCCGATTTTCTGTCCATCCATTTTTTCTTTCTTTTCTAGCCAACTATCGTCTTGTTCCTGCCCAGTTGGTTCCGAATTCCATCAGAACGATCTTTTGTTTCATCATTTTGTGTCACTTCCACGGGGTCGTTGCCCATTTTTCTCTGTTCAGGCCTTCTTCACCCTGAAACGCCACCCTACCGAAGAGGGTGGTGGTCTCTTTCTTCTCACCCTCGGGGCATTAGATTTGAGCTCCCCTCTTCCATCAAGGGATGGAAGAGTAGGTGTTTTTTTGCCTCGGTCGAAAGGATCGACTGGGTTTGGAGCGACCCAGATCAGTCTCCCAACAGGAACTCCTCCATCGAAGCAGCTGACCTCGACTTGTATGAGCTGCTCAGATCGGTCGAGATCCCTTCGCTTGAGGTCCTACTGTCGGAGCGGAATCTCCACGAGGCCGGGTCAGCTTGATGCAGGAGTCGGGTGAGTTCGACTTGGCCACCCCTTCCCTTTCTTTTTTCTCTCTCTTCTCTCCTCTTTTTTTTTTTTTTTGAACTTGGGGTTGATCGTGTCTTCTTTGGTGCAGGCATGAAATTCTCCATGGATGAGCTGCTCTCATTCTCCGAGGAACGAGAGCAGGTAGCTGAGGCCGGCGAGCCCGCTTCGAAGAGGGCTCGTGCAGATGATGGTGCGAGGCCAGTGCAGGCCAGGCCAGATGCGCCGGTTTCTGAATGGAGGCGGAAGAGGGCGACTGAGCCCATCCAGAGCCTTCAGAGCAGCGCGACCCAGCCCTGGTGCCCGAGCCCGAGGTGGTCGTTCGGGCCAGGTCGGCTGCTGCTGCTGCCAGGGTTGGAGCCCCCCCTCCAGAGGTTGTCGAAGTCGAGGAGGATGGGGAGTCGAGGGAAGCGAGGCCGGCACCCCCAGTGCGATCCGAAGCAGCGCCGAGCTCGTAACTGATGTTGAAGGCATCCTCCACCGCTGAGGGGTCCGAGTCGGCAGAGAAGAAGGATAGGGACTACCGCCGAGTCCCTTTCAGGTTGGGGCCCAATGTCTCCCTGATAAAGGACCCAAGCCTCGCCGAGCAGATGATGGGTTTCTCGGTCCAGTCCTGCGACCGGCGGGAAGGGAGCGGGAGACTCCTTGGTGATGTCGTCAGCTCGTCTTTCGCCAACCTCTATGCCGTAAGTTCCTCCTCGCCCATCTCTATTACTCCTGACCTTCTTTAGCATTGTAGCTGACATGCTTTCTTTGATGCAGCAAGGCAGGGAACTGATCCTCATCCGAGACTTCTGCTGTAACTGGGCCAAGAGGGACAAGGAGCGGCAAGCGAAGCTCGAGTCCCTGAGGATCGAGGTGGGTCAGAAGGACGAGAAGACTCGGGAGGCTAACCTGAAGGTTAAAAGCCTCATGACCGAGGTCGCCAATGCCACAAGGATCAGGAAGGAGCTCGAGGGAGAGCTCGAAATGAAGAGGACCCGGTTGAAGGAGCTCCGGGCCGAGTTGGAGGTGGCAAGGGAAGGGCCACCTTCGTCGAGAAGAAGGCAGCGGTCGCCGAGAAGAGGGCCACGGAGGCGGAGGAGAAGGCTACTACCACCACCTGTTCCACTGAGACCGTCGAGAAGGGGATGGCGGTGGCAATCCCCAGGCCGAGCATGCGGGAGAGCAGCTGGCTGAGGCAAGGCGCCGAGCAGAGGCCACAAGGAAGGAGGTCACCGACGCGGTGGCCAATTTGAAGGCCTCCCCCGAATACATAAAGGATTTCAAGGATGTGGCAACGAACTCCTTTGCCAAGGAGTTCGCCTACTGCCGCTCCCAGCTATGGAGGATCCTTTTCGAGAAGCGGTTGGCCGCGCTCCAGACCCCTGGCAAGAAGGCTCCAACTCCAGCATCGGTTGCAGTGGGGTAGGGAGTCACTCCAGTCGGGCCCCTCCCGGAGGCGGCCTCATCGGTGCCGGGCCATGTCGAGCTGACCTCGGCGGCAACGACAGCTGAACCAAGGCCGCGGGCAGAGGCGGCTGAGTTGGCCTCGGCGGCACCAGCAGCTGAATAAGTCCCCCCGACGAAGGCCATCCAAGAAGGTGCCCCCGTAGTGGAGGTGGAGGAGGGGGAAGTCACAATCGTGCACCGCCCAGGGAAGGAGTCGGCTCAATAGAGTAGGACCCCCTGTAATTTTTTTTTTTTTTGTTGGACCGGGCTACCTGGCTTGTTAGGGCCCGGGAGATAGTGTAACACTTTTTCAAGTAATGAAAAATAGTTCAGTCAGTACAACTCTTTCTTTCTTTTGTGGTGTGAATGCTTCCTCCCCTCCCCTCTTCTTCTCTCTTTTCTTTCCTTCTCTTTTCTTTTAGTGCGGGGAGGTTGGAGAGGGGAGCTCCATCTTGTATGGGCTTGAGTGTCACAGTCTTGGAGCTGGGCTCGAGGACATGTTGGTCGAAGAGCTGGGCTCCGTGTCTTGGATACCTTGGAGCTGGGCTTGAGGGCATGCTGGCCGGAGAGCTGGGCTCCGGGTCTTGGTTGCCTGAGGACAAGGCTCAGGAGTTATCATCTTGGAGCTGGGCTCGAAGACGTGCTAGCCGGACAGCTGGGCTCCGGGTCTGATCGCCTGAGGATAAGGCTCGGAAGTTATCGTCTTGGAGCTGGGCTCGAAGATGCGCTAGCCGGAGAGCTATGCTCCGGTCTTGATCGCCTAGGGACAAGGCTTATGAGTTATCATCTTGGAGTTGGGCTCGAAGATGTGCTGGCCGGAGAGCTGGGCTTCGGGTCTTGATCACCTGAGGACAAGGCTTAGGAGTTATCATCTTGGAGCTGGGCTTGAAGACGTGCTGGCCAGAGAGCTGGGCTTCGGGTATTGATCGCCTGAGGATAAGGCTCAGGAGTTATCGTCTTGGAGCTGGGCTCGAAGACGTGCTGGTCGGAGAGCTGGGCTCCGGGTCTTGATCGTCTGAGGATAAGGCTCAGGAGTTATCATCTTGGAGCTGGGCCCGAAGACATGCTCGCCGAAGAGCTGAGCTCCGGTTTTTAATACCTTGGAGCTAGGCTCGAATTTTGGTGCCGGAGAACAGTGGCTCCGGGCTTGAGTGCCTGAGAACTGGCTCAGGGCTTGCATGCCTTGGAGCTAGGCTCGAGGCGAGGTCCCGGCTTTGGGCTCTGAGACCTGGTGCCGAAAGACGTCTTTCCGGGATTTGATGCCGGGGAGCTAGGCTTGCCGGTGCTGGAGCATGGTCCAGTATTTGGTGCCGGAGGGACGTGGGATCCGGGCTTGAGTGCCTGAGAACAGTGGCTCAGGGCTTGTATGCCTTGGAGCTAGGCTCGAGGCTTTGGTGCTGGTGAATGGTGGCTCAGGCTTTTTTCTTCCAGAGACTTGGGTCTCGGACTGCTTAGTGCCTTGGAGCTAGGCTCGAGGCAGGCTTCCCGGAGAGATGGGCCCCGATAGCGACATTCTTGCAAGGCAAATAACCCGTTGTGCAAAGGAAAGTCTTTATTTTTAATGGAGGAGAAACTTATACTACTGATAGGTCCTCGAGATAGTAGGCCCCGTGTGAGAGGGCCTCGGCCACTTTATAAGGGCCTTCCCAGTTTGGCGAGAGCTTGCCGCACTCCCGGGGTTGAGACGCTTTAGCCCGGCGCAGCACCAGGTCGCCAGGTCAGAAAGTCTTCAGCTTCAGCGCGCGCGTTGTAATATCGAGCAACTCATTGCCAATATGTCACCATCCAAAGTCGGGCTTTTTCCCTTGTTTCTTCTAAGAGGTATAAATTAAGCAGGAGGTGCGCCGAATTCTGCGCCTCGTCGTACTGCTACAACCGCAGCATAGGCACACCGAGCTCGATCGAGATTACTACCTCAGTGCCGAAGACGAAGTTGAAGGGTGTTTCGCCCATTGCCATCCTAGGCATTGTGTGGTAGGCCCATAGGACACTTAGAAGCTCCTCTACCCATCTGTCCTTGGCTTGGTCCAACCTGGTACGAAGTCCCTGAAGGATGGTCCGATTAGTCACCTTGGCTTCCCCATTTGTGTGGGGGTGAGCGACCGAGGTGAACCAGTTTTGGATGCCGTGCTCGATGCAGAACCCTTCGAACTCTCGGTTGTCGAACTGTCTCCCATTGTCGGTGATGATGCAATTGGAGAGTCCAAAGTGGCAGATGACAGACTTTCAGAAGAATTGTCGAACATTGGCTACTATGATTCGAGCCAGCAGCTCTGCTTCGACCCACTTGGCGAAGTAGTCAATCGCCACTAGCAGGAACTTTCGTTGCCCTGGCATGGTGGGAAACGGTCCTAGGATGTCCATCTCCCACTGTGCGAAGGGCCATGGGGACGACAGTTGGGAGATCGGTGCCGCCGGCAGGCACCGGATGTAGGAATGGCATTGGTATTTATCACACTTCTTGACGAAGTCGGTAGTGTCTTCCCTCATCGTCTCCCAGAAATACCCTTGGCGAAGAGCCTTGTGCGCCAAAGTCCTCCCCCCTACATGATTTCCATAGAGGCCCTCGTGTATCTCTCGGAGCACGAAGGCCACCTCCGTGGGCCTGAGGCACTTTAGGAGTGGGTAGGAGTAAGATCGGCGGTAGAGCTGATCGTCCATTAGAACAAAACGGGTGGCCTTCTTTCTGATGAGGCCATCTTCTCTGTAGTCCTCTGGTAGGAGCCCGTCCTGGATGACTTGATGTACCTGTCCATCCAGCTCGGCTCGCTGGCTACTTGTTGCACCTCCTCTGGGCTTTCGTAGCTTTGATTCTCAAGATACTCGATGTAGGCGCGCCTCAGCGATGAGACCGGTAGGGTTGCGAGCCTCGACAGTGCGTCCGCACGAGTGTTTTCTCCATGAGGGATGTGGAAAATGCGGAAGTAACGGAAGCCTGCCATGCTCGAACGATCCCTCTCCAGGTACTTCACCATCTGGGATCTCGGGCCTCGTACTCTCCAGAAATATGTCCGGTAACTAGTTGGGAGTTGATGAAAACCTTCAGGCTTGCACGCCCAGCTCGCAGGATACCTTTAGGCCTGCGAGGAGCACTTCGTACCCCGCCTGGTTGTTCGTGGCGGCCAACTTGAAGCGGAGAGTGCATTCCATCACCACTCCATCGGAATTGGCGAAGATGAGGCCTGCTCCACTTCCGTCGAAATTGGAGGAACCATCTACGTGGAGGATCCAAGGGTCCTCCCATGGTTCGGGCTCAGCTTGGCTCTCCGGGGCTTTTCGCTCTGGCTCCTCGGGGGCCATGTACATTCGACCACAAAGTCGGCTAGGACTTGGACCTTCTGCGATGACCTCAGCCGGTACGCGATGTCGAAATCGCTCAGCATCAGGGACCATTTAGCCAGTCTTTCGGAGGTTTCGGGGTGGCCTAGTATGGTCCTCAGCGGCTGATCGGTCACAATCACGATGGGATGCACTTGGAAATAGGGTCCGAAGCACTTAGCAGACATGATTAGCGCAAAAACATGTTTCTCGGAGTGAGTATACCTAATCTCTGCATCGCAGAGGATTTTGCTGGTATAGTACACCGGCTTTTAGGATCCATCCTGATCCGTATGGACGAGAACCAAGCTGACAGCCCTGAGTGTGATCGCCAGGTAGAGTAGGAGCTCTTCCCCTTCTTCCGGTCTGGATAGCAGAGGTGGAGAGGCCAGGAACTCCTTCAGCTCTTCAAAGGCCATCTTGCACTCTTCAGTTTAGGTGAAGTCGTGCATTTTGCGCAACGCCTTGAAGAAGGGGAGGCAGCGGTTGGCCGACCTTAAGATGAACCGGCTTAAGGCTGCGACCCTCCCTGTCAGGCGTTGAACTTGCTTCTTGGATGTCGGATGCTCCATATCAAGGATCGCCTGGACCTTCTTCGGGTTCGCTTCGATGCCTCTCTGGGTGACCATGAAGCCGTGGAATTTTTTGGCCACCACCCCGAAAGCGCATTTTGCTAGATTGAGCTTCATTTGGTGCTTCCGGAGATTGTGAAAGGCTTCAGCGATGTCAGCAACGTGGTCCGAGATCGGCTTGCTCATAACGAGCATGTCGTCCACGTACACTTGCATGTTCCGGCCAATCTGGTCCTTGAAGACCTTGTTGACCAGACGTAGGTACGTGGCCCCAGCATTCTTCAGGCCAAAGGGCATCATCCGGTAGTAATATGTCCCTCGATCAGTAATGAAGGCAGTATGCTTTTCGTCCCCCGGGTGCATCCAGATTTGATTGTACCTGTAGAACGCATCCATGAAGGAGAGCAGCCTGTGCCCTGAGGTGGCATCCACTAACTGGTCTATCTTTGGTAGAGGAAAGCTGTCCTTTGGGCATGCCTTATTGAGGTCGGTGTAGTATATGCAGATCCTCCACTTGCCATTGTTCTTCTTCACCATCACCATTTTCGCCAGCCAGCTCAGGTATTGTACCTCTCGGACAAAACCGGCGGCCAAGAGTTTCTCCACCTCTTCGTTGATGACCGCCTGCCTTTTCGGAGCAAAAGTTCTCTTCTTCTGTCGAACCGACCTATGCTTCGGATCGATGCTGAGCTTGTAGGCGATGATTTCAGGGGAATGCCTGGTATGTCCGTCGCTGCCCAGGCGAATACATTTGCATTCGCCCGCAAGAACTCCAACAGTAGAGCCTTCTCCTTCTCGGGCAACTCTGCTCTGATTTGCACTGTCTTCATCTGGTAAGCCCCAAGCTAGTAAAGAAGTAGGTGCTCGACCGGGCCTCCTCTGGGATCCTGAATCCTCTAGTTGAGCTCATCTGCCTTAGAGTCCTCCTCGGGTGCCCCCGGGCCCCGGGAGAGTTTGAAAGCATTGCTGCACCAGCTGTGGGTGCGCCCCTCATCTTCCCAATACCACAAGGGTTGGGAATTGCACCGGTAATCTCTTTGTGAGACAACAGCATCGAGGAGGTTGAGCCCAGGTCGGTCCAAAATCGCGTTTCTGGTCGAAGGAAGCCTGAGAATCGTGAACGCCATCATGACGGTACTTTACCGAGATGGGGTCCCGGCAGTGACTGGGAGAGTGATTTCTCCCTCCACCCTTACGGAGTCTCCTGTGAAACCAACAAGGGGGACATGCACAGGCTTGAGCTGAATAGAAGAAAAATTCATCCTGGATAAAGCATCATAGAAAAGCACATCCATGGAGCTTCCACTATCTACTATGATGTGTTTTACAGGATGTTTTGGGATCGTCATCTCGACGACCACAACATCATTATTTACATTTTTCTCCCCGTCTTCCCCCCCGCTCATAAAGGAGAGTACAACCTCAGGATGCTCTGCCCCCCGAGCCCTCTTGGGCGCGCGCTCGGCTTCCCCAGCGTATCATCCCCACAGGCTTCTCAGTAGAGCGATTATCGACCGCCGGGACTGGTGGGAGGGTGACAAGCGCCTGAGATTCTGCTTGAGGTCTGTCCCCCACATACCTTCCGAGGTAGCCCCTCTTGATGAGCTCTTTGATCTCCCACTTGAGATTGCGACATTCCTCGATGTCGTGGTCGTGATCGCGATGGAAACGGTAATACTTTGTCTTGTCATGGCCAGAGGACGGTTTCAATGATGGTGGGCACCTCAGATAGGTCTCGCCTTCTATCTCCATGAGGATCTTCGTTCTCGAGGTAAGGAGAGGGATGAAACTCCCTTCAGAGATGGGAGCGCTTCTTGGCCTTGGTCCCAACCGGGAGCTCTGAGCTGCGGTCCCGGCCTCCGTGTCCCATGTGCCTCAGTGTGTGCCGGCTTCTTTGGCAACTTCCCATCAAGCTCCCGCCTCGTACGATCCGCCTCCTCGGCGCGAATGTACTTCTGAGCTCGGGAGAGGAGCTCGAAGTAAGTCTTCGGGGCTTCTTGTCGAGCGAGTAGGTCAGGCGAGAAGTCCTGAGCCCTCGCTTCAGAGCTAGCATTGCGACTGGCTCCTCCAGTTGTAGATCTCCAGCGCGGTAGCCTTGAAGCGTGCCACATAGTCCCGCAGTGGCTCGCGGTCCTGCTGCCTGATGTTGAAGAGGCTGTCTGCCTCTCGTGTCATCTTTCGACAGGCATCGAAGTGATCCATGAATCTCTGCCCCAGCTGGGCAAAGGAGTTGATGCTTTCGAGCTCAAGGTGGGCGAACCACACTCGAGCCGCCTTCCGGAGAGTAGCAGAAAGGCGACGCACAGAAGAGCGTCAGTGGCCCCCTGGACCCTCATGAGGGCCCGGTAACTTTCCAGGTGATCCAAGGGGTCGGTGGTCCCGTTGTAAGGATCCACCTACAGCATGCGGAACCGGTAGGAATCGGCTCCGCTTGGATCTCCTGGGAGAACGGAGGGCGGATGTTGTAGCCCACTGGCTCGCTAACGGAGCCAGGCAAGTTAGCAAACTGGTGGGACAACTCCGCCAGTTTGCGGTCATGCTCCTCCAGGTGCTTCTCCACCATGCGCCTGATGGCTTCATCTGTCGATCCCTCTATTGAGAGAGACGGAGAAAGGGACGTGGGTACGCGGTGCCCGTGACGAGGGGCTTTGCCCTTTCTGCCTTGGCGGGGTTTAGATGCCCCCCGGTCAATGTGTGGTGAGCAGCAGCTCTCTTCGTCGGTGGACCCGGCCCATCGTTGTTTCATCGGAGTTTGACGATTATCCCGAGGGTCAGTAACGGCCCGCAGCTGCGAAGGCCTCCCATGGAAGGAACGCAAGCTATCGCAGGGTGCTGCGGCATGGGCTGTGGGGGTCTCTGGCTGCTGGTGAGTAGCCAAGGACCAATGTTGGTGCTGGAGCTGGCGCACTGCTGCAGTGAGAGTGTGCATCTGCTGGGTGAGCACGGTCAGCTGGACTTCTAGTGGAGGCGGTTAAACTGGAGCGGGTGGTTCCATTCCCGGACTGTGTGGGTTCCTGTGGGAAGGGGATTCCTCCGCACGGCTGGGAGAGGCTCCCCTCGCTCGAGTGGTCACCATCCTCCCGATAGGTTATTCGTGTGGGGCTTAAACTGGACCATTAATTTTTCTGCTTCACGGCCCCGCCCCTACCTAGTGTGCCAATCTGTTGCCGCCCGGATCATCGTGGCCTGTAGCTGCTGGGTGGCGTTGATGGTCGCCCGTCCGCCTACTCGGGATGCCTCCGGTGCCTCAGGACCTGCAAGAAATAATGTCAGTGACCCGGTCAGGGATTTCGGTAGGGGCGCTCCGACGGTCAAGTCAGTGACGATCAAGGGGAACAGATCCTCCTGGTCGAGCCCCTCGAGATGAGCTCCATGCTAGGAGGAGTGATTGTAGTATGAAAGGAAGTGAGAGTGGGCTGGGAGAGGTGATGGCCGAGGTGGAAGAATCCTCCTGTGTGGCCCTTCTCCCTTATTGCCTTGGTTGCTTACTTTTGGCTTACTATGGCTGGTTTTTACTCTGGCTTGCCTCGGGATCCCCCCGTGTCGTCAGATGTGTGTGACGAGGTATCGTGCCATAAACGGGATGCATCTCCTGTCAGATAGCCAGGGAAGCGTCCATGCGCTCTGACATTCCTTCTGTTTGTCCCTTCCCTGGAAGCCTGGCGGAACTTCGATCGATGGGCCGCCGCCCTCGAGACTCGCGCTCTTTGGCTGGATCTTTTTCCTGGCGGTACGGTAGGTTGGTGGAGAGTATGGCACCTTGACGTGAGTTTCCTTCCATTCTGATGTGAGTGATGGTTGTGGGTATTAATTGCGGCATGGCGGGCGCTGCTGTACGACCCTCGGGAGGCCCACCGTCGTCCTTGGAGAGGAGGCGCCGCTTTCTTGGCGGTTGGTGCCTCTGCCTGAGCTGGGGATCGAGCTGGAAAGGTGGGGCCCAACTCCGAGGGGCTCGTCTCGAGGTGGCTCAACTAGGCGGAGGAGGCTGGCTTGATTTTGGACCAGCGAAACTCGACTTTGGGCGAGCTCGACCTAACAGAGGTGGGCGGGGCACCGCCCAGCCCAAGGGATCTGACATTAGAGGGGCTCCCCGTGGAGAAGGAGACTTGAGCTCGACTCCTGTCCACGGGGCCCGATCCTAAGGGGCCTGCCTTGGGTGGGGACTTATTCTCGGCTCCGGCCTAGGCATCCCGACCTGGTGGGGACCGACCTGGCGAAGGACGGAGCTCGACTTCGGCGGGCGACCCCGTTGCTCTGGGGGAGCTCAGCCCAGCGAAGGGGCCCATGTTGAAAACCCAGTGTGGCGCCTGATGAGGACTCCACGTCAGTTTGCCCACTCCACATCAGCAATCCAGCCACATCATTTTTTATTTATATTTATAATGTTTAATATGTACAAATTATTATTATTGGCAAAATTATATTTTGAGAATAAGTTGCTAGGTTAATAATATGATTTTCTGTATATAATTTGATAACATTTGTATTGCATTGAATCATGGACCCGTCAATTGATTAATATACATATTTTACAGTATCCGTACATTATTTTTAATTTTATATGGATCTTAGAACTATACATATTAATTAATTGATTGTCCAAAATTGATAGTTTGAAAATTATAATTAATTTTATAAATAACTTTACAGTAAGCAAACGATGTATAATAAAGATTGAATGAAATTTCGTGCAGCATTTTTCTTTAGTTCTCAACATATATAATTATTTATGTATGAAAAACTAAGAGAAAATACTATCAAAGTTTTATTCGATCTTCATTGCACATCGTTTACTTACTGTAAAGTGATATGTAAAATTAATGCAATTACTGAATGGGATAGAACCTATCTTTACCTAGTAATTGGTGATAGGATGCATTTTTTATTTTAGTCATTAGAAATACCGAACATAGATATTAATTCAAAAATATATTACAATATATATTTATATATGTTGGCTCTACCTTGTGATTTTGATGAATAACAAAATGTTGAGTACATATTTTGTACTAATGTTTATTCCTATTGTGAGTTTTTCAGGAAACAAGCACCTCAAATTCTCAAAATTAAAGCATTGTGGCATGCCCTGGCACGAAGTATTTTTCACAATTTGAGGAGTCTTTTCGATGTAAAAAGGGCTTAAACGAGTTAAATTATTGCTTATTTATATTGCATTAAGTTTCATAAACAATACTTTTGTTTTTGGCTTGATTAGCACTTAATTTGAATTTTGCGAAACCAAGTGTCGACACCTAGAAGCCTGAGTATCAATACTTCAGCATTTGGCACGCAGAAAATCTTCTTGGCATGCCAAGTGTCGATACCTGAAACTCAAGTATCGATATTTAAGTTTGCAAGTGTCGACTCAAGGCCTGAGACTTTTTGAAAATCCAGAACTTGATCATGAAGAGTTTTTGTGTCAAGTGTCGACACATGTAAGTCAAGTGCCGATACTTGAAAGTTCTAGTATCGACACCTGACAGCCAAGTATCGACACTCGGGTTCTGACAGCCCTAACGGATCTATTTTTCTGAGTTACAGAAACGTCTTTTCAAGCTCCCAACAGCTAGATTTGAAGCTCCAACGATCACAAACCATTTTTTGGAAGTTTTTGAAGTATTTAAGCTTCACCAAACTCATTCTTAAAGCATTGAAGTCTATTGAAAGCTCAAAAGCCAATATTCCCTCAAGAACTTCACTTCAAAAGCCATTAAAAGAGAGATTCCCTGAAAAAGCTTACAAGGCTATCCTTTCATCATTCCAAAAAGAGAGCTTGAAAAATATTCCAAGGAGAAGACAAGACAAGCATCAATTAGAGCTTCAAAGCTTCCATTCTACTATTGAAGAGAGTTTGTTTGTTTATTTAAATTGTATATCTGAAATTCTCTTGTGCTTTGACCTAGCTTTTAAGAGTTTCTTGAAAGTAGGTTATTATGGTTGTTGGTGAGCCAAAGGGACAAAACCAACTAGGGTTGACTTATGAGCCCGAAGACAAAACAAGTATAAAGGTTTGCTGGTGAGCCTAGATGATAAAACCAACTTAGGTTTTGACTTGTGAGCCTTTGGAAAAACAAGTCGGCTGTAATCTTGGAAAGATTATAGTGAAATTCCCAAGGTGGCTTGGGGAGTGGATGTAGGTGCTAGGTTTGCACTGAACCACTGTAAACCTTGTGTTTGTGTGTCTCCTCTTCTACCTCTTGCTCTCTAATTATTGCTTTCCACTGCATATAACCTAGTGCATCAATCACATTGTTCACAATCATCACAAGGCCTGCACATTATTGCTTTAAATTTTTAAAAGACCCAATTCACCCCCCTCTTGGGCTCTATTTCTGGGCAATAAGTGGTATCAGAGCACCGGTACTCTCTTGTAGGTCCAAGGATCTTGAGTAAAAGATCATGGCAGCCCCAATTGGAATGGATGTTGTTGAAGGTCAAGCTTCAAACCATCCCCCATTATTTAATGGCACGAATTACACCTATTAGAAAACTCGCATGCTCATATTTATACAAGCAATTGATTATAATCTTTGGAGGACAATCATAAAAGGTCCTCATCAGCCTACTATATTGCTTAATGGCATTCTCACTCCAAAATGGAAGATGATTGGGATGAGAATGACATTAAGCAAATAGAACTTAATGCGAAGGCTATGAATATATTATTTTGCTCTCTTGATCCGAGTAAATTCAATAGAATATCTAATTGTCTCTTCGCTAAGAAAATATGGGACATACTTAAGGTTATCCATGAGGGTACACACCAAATGAAAACTACTAAGTTAACATACTCATTCACACATATGAAATGTTAAGATGGAACCTACCGAATCTATAAGTGAGATATATACTAGGTTCACAAATATTGTGAATGGCATGAGAAGCTTAGGAAATATTATATCTAACGGTGAACTTATAAATAAACTTCTTAGGTCTCCTTCGGCTTCAAGGGATGCCAAGGTTACAACCATAGAGGAAGCCAAGGATGTTAACACTTTTCCACTCGAGAAATTGTTGGGCTCATTAATGACATATGAGTTTTCGTTAAAGCAAAAGAATGTAGACGTTGACAAGAAGAAGAAAGTGATCGCTTTCAAGTCAACAAGTAAAGATGACTCAAGTGAAGACTCCAAAAAAGAAGATGAAAAAGATGAGACGGCTCTCATGGCAAGAAAGTTTAGGAGGTTCATAGAAAGAAGAAGTACAACTTCAAGAAGAAACCCCTAAAAGGAGAGCCTATCAAAGAAAAGAAAAAGAAAAAACAAGGAGCAGCCCATATATTTTGAATGCAAGAAACCATGCCACTTCAAGATGGACTGCCCCCTACTTAAGAAAAGCAGAAGAAGACTAAGAAAGAAGCCATGATGGCAACTTAGAGTGACAGCGATGACTCCAGCTCTGAGGAAGAATAGCAAGAAGTTGCAAACTTCTGTTTGATGGTCGATCATAATGAGGTATTATTCGAAACTAAAAATGAGTTTACATTTGATGAGTTGCATGAAGTTTTTGATGAATTGGTTATTGAATTTCAAAAATTGAAATCAAAATATAAAGAACTAAAAAGACAAAACTTAGATTTGGTTAAAGCAAATAACAAGTTTTTAACTGAAAATGATTGCCTATTTCTTCAAAATAAAAAGTTAAATGATAAGGTTGTTGCTCTTGAGAAAGAAAAAGAAGCTTTGAAAAAGAAAACTTTTCTGTATCAAATGAAAACCTTTCAAAACAGAACAAGGAGATTTTGGATGAAAACAAAAAATAAAGAAGAAATTAAAAAGTTAAAACCTTTTGTTGATAAATTTACATATAGTTCTGAAAATTAAATATGATTTTAAATAATCAAAAAGCTGTTTTTGATAAAGCAGGTTAGGATTTCAGAACTCAAAAGAAATAAAAATTTTTCAAGAATTTCTTGTGCCTGCATCATCATCAATTACTTGTTATGCTTGTGGCACTGTAGGGCATAAATCTTACCTGTGCAATAAGAGAAAGTTGAGTAATGTTAAGAAAGTTTGGATTCCAAAAGGAACCATTACCACTAACCTGAAAGGATCCAAGATGACTTGGGTACCTAAAGTCTCTACTTGATTTTTATTGTAGGTATGCCTTGCAACCAATAAAAGAAGAATATGGTACCTCAATAGCAGTTGCTTAAGGCATATGATCGGAGATGTAGAGCATTTTTCATCACTTGTATATCAAAATGGTGGTAATGTAATATTTGGTGATAATGGTAAGGGCAAGATTGTCGGAATTGGTAAAGTCCATATCATCCCTTCTACTTACATTGATAATATTTTGTATGTGGATGGTTTGAAACATAATTTACTTAGCATTAGTCAATTTTTTGACAAAGATTTTAAGGTTGTTTTTGAATCTTCTCTATGCATTGTTTCTAGTTTAGATGACAATGGCATCAATTCATTGGTCATAGGCATTGCAATATTTATATGGTTGATCTTGATGATCTTCCTGTTCAAAATGGTCAATGCCTAATGGCAATGGAAGCCAAGATCAATGAAACTAGTTGGCTTTGGCATCGTAGACTAGAACATGCTAGTATGCATTTGATTTCAAAACTTAGCAAAAAGAATTTGATAAAAGATTTACCAAAACTTAGTTTTGAAAAAGACAAGATTTGTAGTACTTGCCAACTTGAAAAACAAACCAAATCATCTTTTAAACCAAAAGGAGTAATCTCTACATCTAGACCCTTGGAGTTTCTTCATATGGATCTCTTTGGACCAACTAGAACACCTAGCTTGGGAGGTAAGAAGTATGGTCTAGTTATTGTGGACGATTTCTCATGTTTTACAAGGGTCATGTTTTTAGCACACAAAGATGAAATATTTTCTGAATTTATTAGATTTCATAAAAGAGTTTCAAATGAAAAAGATGTTTCAATTGTATCTTTGAGAAGTGACCATGGAACCAAATTTGAAAATTCTGAATTTGATAAATTCTGTATTGAAAATGGCATTCATCACAATTTTTCAATACCTAGAACACCTCAACAAAATGGGGTGCTAGAAAGAAAAAATAGAATTCTTGAAAAAATGTCACTCACCCTGCTTTGTGAAAATGACCTACCTAGATATTTTTGGACGGAAGCCATAAACACTGCATGCTATATTTTGAATCATGTTTTAATTGACCGATTTTAAAGAAAATACCGTATGAGCTTTAGAATGGTAGAAAACCTTCAATTCGATATTTTCAAATTTTGGATGCCGTTGTTTCATCTTAACAATGGTAAAGATAATTTGAGCAAATTTGATGCCAAGTTAGATGAGGGTATCTTTTAGACTACTCTACATCTAGCAAGGCATACAGGGTCTTCAACAGAAGAATACTTGTTTGTTGAAGAATCCATACATGTTGTGTTTGATGAATCTGACCAGAAATTTTCTAGAAAAGAATATGTGCTTTGTGATGAAATAGGTACCAAAAGAACTGAAGATATGAACGGCAACCAAAAGCCTACCAAGGAACAAGAAAATGATCAAAACAATGAAGGAGATTAAGTACAAAATGATGAAAAGCATCTACAGTTGATCCTCTACCCAAAAAATGGAGGTATGCTCATGGACACCACAAAGAACTTATCATTGGTGATCCATCTAAAGGTGTAAGTACTCGATCATCCATTAGGAATGTTTGTGATTACTTAGCATTTGTATCTCAGATTGAACCTAAAATTATTGAAGAAGCTGAAAATGATTGTAATTGGATTAATGCTATGCAAGACGAACTTAATCAATTTAAAAGAAATAATGTTTGGACTTTAATAAATAGGCCTTCAAATATTTTAATTATTGGCACAAAATGGGTTTTTAGAAAAAAACTTGATGAAAATAAAATTGTTACAAGAAATAAAGCTAGACTAGTTGCCAAAGGATACAATCAGGAGGAAGAGATTGATTTTGATGAAACCTTTACTCCTGTGGCTAGACTTGAGGCAATTAGGCTATTGTTGGCTTTTGCTTGTTTTATGGATTTTAAATTATTTCAAATGGATGTTAAAAGTACCTTTTTGAACGGTTTTATCGAAAAAAGGTTTATGTTGAACAACCACCTGGTTTTGAAAATCATGAATTTTCAAACCATGTTTACAAACTTCATAAAGCATTGTATGGTTTGAAACAAGTTCCAAGAGTTTGGTATGATCATTTAAGTTCTTTCTTACTCAAAAATGATTTTACTAGAGGTAATGTTGACAAAACTTTATTTTTAAAGAAAAAGAATGATGATCTCTTAGTAGTACAAATATATGTAGATGATATCATATTCGGTGCTACTAATGAATTTTTTTGTCAAGAGTTTGCAAAGTTAATGCAGGGTGAGTTCGAGATGAGCATGATGGGAGAACTTAACTTCTTCCTCGGACTCTAGATAAAGTAGACCAAAGAGGGGATCTTCATCAACCAAGCTAAGTACACAAAAGAAATACTAAAGAAGTTTGGAATGGAGAACACCAAGCTATTAGGTATGCCAATGAGCTCCTCTTGTAGACTTGACAAAGATGAATCAGGTAAATCTGTAGACCAAAAACTATATCGTTGCATGATTGGTTCATTGTTATATCTAACTGCCAGTAGCCAGATATCATGTTTAATATTTGTATGTGTGCTAATATCAGTCTAATCCTAAAGAGTCTCATCTTTTAGTTGTTAAATGTATACTTAGATATATATCTGGCTTAATTAAAATTGGTCTTTGGTACTCTAGAGATTCTTCATTTGATTTGATTACTTATTCTGATGCTGACTTTGCTGTGTGTAAACTTGATCGTAAAAGTACTAGTGGAACTTATCAGTTTCTTGGAGTAAATTTGATCTCATGGAGCAGCAAGAAATAGAATTCAGTTGCTCTATCTATGGCGGAAGCCGAATATATAGCAGTTGGAAGCTGTTGTACTCAAATTCTATAGATCAAATAACAACTTGAAGATTTTGGTATTAAACTAACTAAGACACCCATAAGATGTGATAATATTGGTGCAATCAATCTAACTAAGAATCTTGTGCAACATTCAAGAAGTAAACATATTGAAATAAGACATCATTTTATAAGATATCATGTACAAAACTCTAATATAGTACTTGAATTTGTGTGTACTGATGATCAATTAGCTGAAGTGTTTACCAAACCTTTGAGTGAAGAGAGATTTTGTATGATTAGAAGAGAGTTAGGTGTCATTGATTCATTCTCCTAGAACTCTCTCAAATTCCATCATATCCAAGTTGTTTTTATTCAAAATCACTTTTATTAAGTCCCAAAAGCTTTTAAAACTTTCCTTGAATTTTTGAAAATTTTTTAGATTTTTTTGAAAATTTCTTGGCCAAGTGTCAACACTTGGATTTTGCAAAGTGTCGACACCTGACCAAGTGTCGACACTTGAGAAATTCTAAGTGTCGACACTCGCAAAAGTTTCAGACTTTTTTAGGGCAAATCCGAGCTTTTGTATTTCATTTCCCCACTTTTTCTCTCAAGCCATTATGGTCCCCAAGAGTCCTCAACCCTCCAAAATCTTCATTTTCCCTATTTGCCCCGCCAGATCAAGGTAATCTTCTTCCCTCTCTTCCGTTCTTCAAACCGTGAACCCTAGTTCATCCATTTTTGTTCATTTTAACGCATTTAAATTAGGTTTTTCGACATTTTTGGAATGTTTCTAGATTTCCATTTTGTGGGAAACTTGTTTATCCGCATTATTCTTGAATTTCCTCCTGGATTTTGAATGAATCCCCACCTAAACCATCTGATTCTCACCTTTTCACTGTTTCACTGCTTTATTTGGCCGGAAATCCCAATGTTTTCAATTAATTTTGAATTTCTTGGCTATATGTTAAGTTTTCTCGGATTTCATTCTTTTGGAAGGAGTGTAAGCCTTGATTTCATGTTCCACATTCTGTTTTTACTCCTCTATCCACTGTTTTACTGTTGATTACATACTTTTAACCTAAAACCCTAATAGCCTTTTAGTCCTAATTTCATGGATTTATTTTGTCTAAAACATTTTATATGTTTAATTTGTTTTAGGTACTTCACTTTGCCTTAGTTTACTAAGTTTTAGTGTTGGGATCATATTTTGGAAAAACCACTCATTTGAGATTTTTTCCCTCCTTTCGAACTATTAAAATATTTATTTTACTTGGCATTGTTTTTATCTCTCGAGTTCATGTTTTGAAGTAAATCAATTTGATTTTTATCCCAGTTTTCAAAACAACCCTAGCTTTTTCTTAAAACTATATCCTTCTTTTAGGAAAACCTAGGCTTGTTTAGTCTCCTTAAGTCTATCTCTTAGCTGATCTTTAGTTCCCAACTTGCTTAAAACCTGTCCACCCTTTAGTATGTTTACCTTCTTCATTTTCCTTTTTGCTCAGCTTGTTGTAATGGGTCTGAGGAAGAGACTAGCAATTAGGAAGAGGTCTAAACAGGGTTCTGAGAGGAGGACAAAGGCAAGACATGATGTTGGACAGGCTAGTAGTTCTGCAGGTCCAGGTTCCCCCTGTAGAAAGGATGGCAGGGAAGGTCGTGGCAACAGGCAAATAGATCGATTTGGAGTTCTTTGACCGGCAGCACTTCTGGATATGTCAGACACTCTCAGATGCCGGATTAGTACATTTCTGTACTATGCAGGAGAGGTACTATCCTCATTTGTTGAGAGAGTTTTATGGTGCATTGGACTGCCGATGATTATTATGGAGCACCACTGTTAGGGGAGTGCAGATTTCATTGATTGAGGAGCTACTGAGTCGAGTTCGAGAGATTCCTCATCGAGGTGCATGTATTTTCTCAATAGAAGATAGAGAGGCAGCATTCAGGTGCATACTGGAGAGGGAGGACATTCGTGGAGTGACAGTGGTCACCGCGAACCAGTTGTCCATAGAGATGCGCTTGCTACATCACATCACTGCCCGGATCTTGCTTTTAAAGACAGGTTGATTTGATTTCATCATGGAGCGGGAGTTGATGTTGATGGTCAGTCTGACCCAGAGGACCCTGATTGATCTACCCTCACTTATGCTGGTTCAGATGCGCGATGCGGCGACACAGAGGAGACATTGTCTTCCATACGGGATGGCGCTGACCCATCTGTTTCGTGCCTGTAAAGTTCCTTTGGAGGGTGATATCCCCAAGGAGCTTCTGATCTATATGCACTTTTTATCTATATGTTTATTACCTATGTCATGTGGCAAGTAATTTCAATTCAAGATTTCGTGATCCAAAATTAGGGATATCGTGAAAAAAGATGGAATGCAAACACAACCTAGAAAATTCCAGAAATATATGAGAAACATTGAAAAATTTAATCCAGAAGCTGTTCGGTGGCTGAATGATATCCCTTTAGAGAAATGGACACGTTCATATGATGATGGATGATAGTAAGGGATGATTACAACAAATATATCCGACTGTTTCAATGAAGTTTTAAAAAATTCTCGATTCCTACCAATAACATCATTAGTGCAGTTGACTTTCTTTCGGCTTGTTTCATACTTTGAAGGTCGATGTATCCAGGCAAATAAGACAATGGATAGGAATGAAAATGTTTACTCTTTTTGTTATGGGACATGTCATTTTCAAGCAAGCCAAAGCTACATCGCATACCATTACAAGATTTGATAGAGCTAGTGGCTTGTTTCAACTCCAAACTGCTAGACGTGGTCCAAATATGAATAGGGGAAACAATACACAAGTGACTATATCTTTCTTTATTAAATAAAAAATATTATATATTATGTTGTGTATATGTTAATTTATTGTTAAGTTTATATATTTTTGAAGTTTTGGTTTCACTTAATATAGTATATTATCATTATGACACGTCAGAATGATAGTACATTTACCTGCTCTCACGTCACGATTACTTGTGCACATGTTGTTATTGATTTTATAGATATGTAGATCGATGCTATACTTTACATGACTATCATCAAACTTATGCACCACAATTTTAACAAATTATGTACCAAGAATATTGGTTCCAACAAAGTGGAGATGGTACCATTATACCTGACAAAAATAGGCTACGATAGAAGGGTAAGCCAGTTCCACAAGGATTAGGAATGATATAGATGTTAGAAAAGCTAGCAACAAACACAGGTATCCAATATGTAAGGAGGAAGGGCATGACAGATGGTCATGTCCAAGACTTTTACAAGTAGATTAGTTACATTATGAAAGTTACATTTCACAAGTATTTTAAAGTACATCAGCTAATTTTCTTATTTATATGATGTTTATTTATTGATTGTTACAATAACTATACATATATGTTTTCATTGTTTAAATTTTATTAATGTGTTAGGATAGGAGTTGGTTGCTACTTCGGGAGTGCTATCAAACGTTAATAGTTGATGTCATTACTTGTATTATGGTTAATAGACTGTAGTTCTATTGTATGGTTTGTGATGTATTGTTGTTCCTATCTTTGTGTGTATTACTATTTTCACATGATTTTGTATCATGTTTGATCATTTAACGTATTTTAATTAATTTTTTAAAAACAAGTGGTTTGTTAAGTGGAGTTTGTACTTAATTTATTTCCTTTAAGTTATTGTATATCACAGTTATTGATCTTGGTCCTTCAGATCATATCATACTTTATGATCAGGATTTACATAGATCATGCTTAATATGGGATAGGCAGTCTGGTATTGTGCACTATTGACGTTGAGAGTTGATTATGCACAGATCGATACCGCTCGATAGGCACATATTATCTCTTTTGATGTAGTTTGGATTTTATGGTTTTGCTCGTGTGGGATTTATTAAATTGGACTGGCATTTGATTACCGCTCTTGTCGAGCGCTGGCATTCAGAGACACATACATTTTATTTCCTGCAGGGAGAGTGCACCATTATCTTTCAGAATATTGCTATTAACTAGGTTTGCCGGTTGATGGTCTACTGGTGATAGAAACTACACAGGTAGACTGGAGATAGCTTTGTTAGGATTTATTAGGGGTTACCCCACCACAGGGTAGACTCCAGGGATCATGATTGAGCATGGTCTGGCTAGCTGAGCAGTTTCATGAGTTAGCTTTTGATGCCGACAAGATAGCCATACAACGCTATGCTCGAGCTTATATTTTAAGTTGATGGATGGGTGTTTATTCATGGATAAATCTAGAAGCCTGATGCATCTCATATTTCTACCTCTACTAGCGGACTTGGAGAAAGCTGGATACTATAGTTGGGATAGTGCAGGGCTCACATTGTTATATAGAGAGATGTGTAAGGCAAGCAGGAGAGATGCTACTGATATAGTTGGTTCTTTGTTACTGCTATAGTTGTGGGTGTGTGATAGATTTCTGATTCTTGCACCCCATAAATTACTACGACAGGCTCCAGGTCCTATGGTTGATTTTGATAATGGTGAAGTTGGTTTACCACAAGCCCGTCAAGGATGCAGTAAGTTTTGTACTTATATTATACTTTATGACTAACAATATTTACTGAGTTATTTAACTAATTTAATTCATTTATTTTGCAGATGAAGAGTTGATTTTTCTTTGATGAAGGTACCTACACATGTGGTATCTTCATATCGATACTTACTAGATCACCTGAGAGTAGAGCAGGTGACGACTATAGTTTATTTTTAAACGATTGATAATTCTTAATTTTTATTGTTTAATGAATTATGCTTCATATTTTTTATAAATAGGTGATATGCAGCCATATACTGTCGATATTTATGTACAACTACTAGATTACTGCCTGCATGGTTAAGATATCTGGTGTACTCGAGTGCCACTTGTATATTTTCATACAATAGTGGCATTTACTGATAGAGTGATATGCTAATTCAGGATTTGACGAATTATGCTAGAGCAGTGTCATACAGATTCAATACTGTACCGTATCGATCTCAAAGGACGATTCGAGCAGGACTAGTTAGTCACTCATCAGGATTATATTCAGTTACGGATAAGCCGACATGATTATATTATAGATTGTGCTCCAGTTGATGATATCATGGATTATCACGATCCCTATATACAGTGGTACTACAGTATCATTCGGCATTTCATCAGTTTATGATGGTGCGATGTATGATTACCTGGTAAGAAATTTATGTTTGTTATTTAATAATCTTAATGTATACTTATTTTATTTCTTCAAACTCATTAATTGTTTGTATCTTTCGGAGTAGTGGCATCACGATGATACATGATCTTACTCTCAGCCAGGTTTTATATCGATGCCTCGCAGACCATACCGGATATATGTCATTCCATCTTTCATACTGTCAGCAAGCATGCATGTATCCCGTTAGGTGCATTTGCTCAGGAGGTTGATAAAGAGGATGAGACTCCTTTGCCTTTCCCGTATGCATCTTCATCGGGAGCACCTTCTCCACCTCAGCACAGACGAGGTACTCGATGATATAGTATCTCTCCATATCCGATGCCGAGTTCACATCATACATGACTGCACCCAGTTATTTTCATGATGATGTGAGACAGTTCACATCTACTGAGGATGGGGCTGCACATTTTGATTATACTGCTATACTGGACTACATGATGCATCACAATTATGCAGGACATGGAGGACAATGCTATCGAGGGATCATTGCATCAGGTATCCGCACAGCAAGCATGCACTGATGTTAAGGCTGGAAATGGGCCGATCCAAAGATTATATTTAATTTTTTTTTGGACCGAATCCGGGTATCCCTTTGGTCCAAAAATTAAATGGATTTTTTTTACAGCCATAAGACTAGTCCAATATGCCTTAAAATTTGGTCCTAAGTCTAAACCAATTTCAGGCTAGCCCGAAGTTTATTGAGCTAGCCCGGCTCAGTTCCAGACAATGGCTTTTTGGCCGCCCATTTCCATCCCTAACTGATGTATAGAATATGATGGAGCATCGGGGATCAAGTGAAGTTAGCCAATACCTCGTCAAAAGCAGCCTACACGTAAGAGGAGACGGCCACCTTGTGAGACTTACGATATTTATTTTTTATTTATGTATTTCATTTATAAAACTTTTTCTAAAATATTGTATTTGTTATTAATAACTCGAATGATAATTATTTACAAATTATCGATGACATGTGATTTGTTATTCAATATATATTTTAGAAAATAAAATAAAAATAGTTCAATAAAATATTTAAATTCATTTATTCTGATTTGTTAAGTTAGAATATATTTTTTAAATTAAGCATACAAAAATATTTACAAAACTCATAATCTAATTTTCTAAAAAAATATACCTTAAATATATACTAATTTTTTAATAATTAAATCAAAATCAAATAATATTTTAATATATTAATATTTTGAATTTTAATTATTTTTTTATATTAGTTAGTATTAATATTTTTTAATGGATTTCTATTCAATATATTACTTAATAATAATCAACTATGATAAATATTTTATAATTTATATATATTTAATATAAATATTTTTTACAATTACTTAAAGAGATGGAAGATGATGAAACAAATTCTTTACATTAATTATTTATTATAATTTTTATATAATAAATTATCTACACTTTAACTAATATTATTTATAATATACTGTAATATATATATTACATTGTTTACAAATAATATCATTTAATAATTAATTTATCAAATTCATAATGTTAAATAAATTTTATTTAATTATTACTTTTTTTTTCCTATAAATATAATACATAAAATATTTAAATACATTAATTTTATTTTTCTATATTATGTTATTTTTTAATTATTTATAAAATATATATTAAACCTTAATGGGATTAAAAAAAAATTCCAGCACTGTAATAATATATATAACATTGTTTGCAAATAATGTAATTTATTTATTACATTGTTATAAATAATTTATAACATTAATTTATCAAATTCATAATGAAAAATAAATTTTACATAATAATTATTTATTATTCCTTTCATTAAATTTATTAAATTCATTAATTTTGATTTTTTTTATTATAGAATACATATTTAAATCAACCATACAATATATATTTATAAAATTGTAATCTACATTTGCAAAAAAAAATAACTTTAAATTTATATACTCAATTTTTATAATAATTTAATAATTATAGAATAATATATTTTAATAAAGTAAATAATGCCAGGGCGGTCGATGCATGTTCGATGTCGAAGCATGGCATGATGGATGAGACACGCATTCCGTGTGCAAGGGATGCACGTCGAGGCCCTACGCACGCGCGGGCAACGGCTACAACAAGACCGGCCACGAGGTGTGAGCGACAGCAAAGTATGGCATGTTCGAGCATGAGGCATCGACTGTATGGGCGCAGGGCAAGGCACGATTTATCGAAGGGCGAGGATGCAAGCTAGCACGGAGCATGGCACGACCGGCTACTTATCATGCCACAGCATCGTATCGGCTCGCGAGGGTGTTGGGGTATACCACGGTCGGGTGATGGACATGGCACATGGAGACACGGGATGCGCCCGGACTCGGAATGTTATAAAAATAAATATAAAATATATTTAAATTATTTTAAAATAATGTACTCAAAACTTAAAAATTTAATATAAAATAATTTCATTTATTAATTATTTTAATATAATATCTAGAAATTTAAATTATATTTATTTTTAATTATTATTATAAAATATATTAAACCGTAATTATTTTGTAAAAAAAAGTAAAATTTGAGGGCTGAAATCGTGGGTGCATCCTTGATTCCAGCTTCTACCGGAGTCGCGGATACCACCTCCGATTTCAGCCAAACCGAAATCATGGATAGCACCTACAATTTCAAGAAAACGGGTGGCACCTGTGTACCCATGATTTCAGTATCCATGGGACTTCCACGTAAGCATCGACATCTATTTTGATAAATAAAAATTCAACCATCCTGCTTGGATAAAATATATTAAATTATATTATTTTAAAAAATTCAATAAAGATGCGTAAGCCAGAAAGGTGCCGGTGATCCGTGCCATTAATTGATCAGGATGTCGAATTGGCGGGTCCTTAAAAACTGAGAAGGAATTTATTAGTTACATCATGTCCATCTATATGAAATTTTTTAAAAAAATAGAAAGCAGAAATAAAAATAATGATAATAAATTCACACTGCATCATGATGGATCTGATTCCGCCTGAAAATTTCTCGAGATGGCGATCAGCACGATCGAACTATTTGAGAGGCCTCCTTACGGACAGACAAACGGGGGTAGTGTTGTTGGGGGGAGGGCGGGGGAGGTCTGATCCATGTTGTCGATTAGATGAGTCCGGCTCCATGTGACCCAAGCGAATTAAATTTTGAAAACCGAGTAAAACATCGACCAAATGGGTTTCCAAATATCCTAGCCTCCTTATTTAGTCAAAAAAAAAAAAAAAAAAAAAAAAAAAAAAAAAAAAAAAGTGGGGGGCTATTCCATGAATTGATCGTATTTTTCTGGATTGATATCAGAGATGCTTGCCAAAAAATATTCTATAATCCTATAACGTGGAATTAGAAAATATTTAATAGAATTTTATGTCAGAAGCATTACGATAACACCATTAATTAGAGTGTGACGATCAGGTGTTAAATGTCTCAAATAGAAGAAGAGGAAAAAAGACAAGGAGATCTGGATGAGTAGTCTCTCTCTCCTTTATTTATTTGTCGGCATTTTCATGGAGAAGGGAGGATGCACGATTTTTAACTTGACCGGAAAGAATGAAGGATGATGATCAATTCGTTTATGTAAATAATCTCAAATCGGTGGCAAAGGTCTGCGCTTCAAGCAAATGTGTTGAATAGTGGAGCCTCAAAGGAACCAGCTGTCGACTAGATCATTTTGACGGTTTGGAAGAAGCCGCATTCCATCATGCTCATGACGTCCTCTAATAAGATCAATTGCTACGGAGACAATATCTGTTTGGATAGTCGTACTCGAGGCAATTTTTAAGACATTTCTGGAAAGATAACCTGGTTGATGATGCATCAGCCCCACTTTTTGCTTTTTCTGTCAACAGGCACCAACTGATTTTTTTTTTTATCTCTCGAACGGACTGTTAGCATGGGATGCTATATGATATTCAAGTAGTGCGACATAATGTTAGAATGACTGGAGATGGAGGAATTAAGTATCGAACAATATTGCTTTTTCAGGCTTTCGAGATGAGATCATGATTGGCATACTGTGACATAATCTCAACAAACTGAGGCAAAGTTCCAGAAATGAGAGTAAAAAAAAAAAAGGTACCGATAGAGTTTTATAGTGGACACAGATTACATTCATAGACAAGATGAAAAAATATCTACCATCATGAAAAGATGGAGTGCAAGAATAAAGCTGCCTCTCAATAAAACCTAATTTAAATACATCAAAGTGTTAAACTTTCTTAACAAGTTAAAAAACACAATGCACATATAAACTCATGCGCTGCAGTCTTGCATCTTATATAGCCGGGATACATGACCAGCAAGAGCTATGGCAGGTGGTGCCATGCCTCGCATGCTCGTTACCCTGGTGTTTCAAAGTTTTTGAATTAAATCATAGAACAGCGACGATCAAGGAATTGAAGGCACGTTTCACAGGGTAGTTGTTGATTATTGTCTGGGCTTATGTAGTCATTTATGCTCCCAGAAAGCTGAGGATGGGAGTTAACGGAGCTCGAGAGTTAGGAAGTTGCATTACATTGACAAATACCTCCTTCCAAGGGTGTCACCGAATTAGGAGAACTTCAAATAATCAAGGCTAGAATTAATCAAAGACTGGATTCTTGGAAATGGAGAACGTTGAGCTTCGCTGGTCACGTCTCACTAATCCGGTTAGCGTTATGCTCTGCTTGTTAGAAAATCCTGGATTATAGTATATGCGCGGAAGCATCGTGGAAAGACCCTGACGTGATGATGGCAGAATAGGAGAAGAGATTAGGAGAAAAGAGAGACTGATATTATTAATCCTTGGAGAAGAACTTGATTACAATCAAGAACCACACCTCTCTGACACCGAGAAGCAACTCACCTTGCGGACTCCCTCACGCAAGATCCCTTCTCCAAACCGTGGAAGACCTCCATGCTCAAGCCCTTCTTCTGCGTGATGTAACCCTCACGCTGATTCCTCCTCATACCCTCTAAACCGACGCTTCCTATGTATAATCACATAGACGGTTGGGATTCCTAAGTTGGTTGCAACCACCAACTAATACTTGGATTTAAACCCCATACCCACAAACCGTTATGTTACAGTCTCTCAAAAACTACCTCCCAAGTCACATGAGATAAAACTGAAATTTAGAACATCCCCTCCAGGAACCCCTGGAATATATCCAGACCGCTTGGGACACGCCCCCAAGCCCCAGGGATCCTCGAACATCCCTGCCATGGCCTCCAAGTCTCTCCAAGACTTGGGAGCACCACAAAATCTCTACAATCTCCACTTGATGCTCCAAGCCTTGGCAAACCCGGCAATGTCCTATGCACAACTCCATTGTAACTGCGGTCCTACAGCCTCTTGTGCAGATCTCCTTGCCTCTGCCATCATCCTTCAGCTGTTGGCACCCTTGGAGGCATTTGGGATGACCGCCTCCACAGCTAAAGACCCTTGCTTATACCTTGGCACCACCATTGTACCTTCCTTCTGCCTGGCAGCTGCATCAGACTTTTTCTTGAACTTCCTGGAGAGAACCGCGAACCTGAACCGGCACTGGCTGTAACTAGACTCTACCTGAGACCATCTCCTCAGAGCCACGCTCACTACCTGTGCATGCTGCTCCACCTCCCTCGGAGCACCCCTGGTGCTGGTGCTGGGATATGACTCCCCCCGTGCACCCTTCCGCTTTGATCTCGCATCGAATTCGCTCCACCCATGAAGCAACCTCTCCCGGTGCTCCACTGAAACTGAAGTCCACCTGATGCCACAGAATAATCCCGAGGTCAGCAACTCAACGCTGTCCTGCTGAGCTTGTACCTGAACCTCGTACCCAGTCGCTGCCTCCTCAGACCCTCCGCAACCCGCGGACCCTTCGAGACCGTTTCAGATACACTGCCTCCCGCAGGCCCTCCAAAACCAAGAGCTCATCCGACTCTTCCTTTGACTCAGCAACTGAACCTGAGAAACTGGCTTTCCTTTTCTCCATCCTTCACTTCTTCTAAGCGGACACTCGCTTAAAGTCCTGCTACACCACATCTGTAGCACTTACCAGCCATGCTGCCTTTCCAGGACTGTACCATCCCACCTGTTCACCCTTCTTCCATTTTCTTGGACTCTCTGCTAAACCTCCCTCTTCGTCATCCATTCGCTGCTCATTGGACCTTAGCACTGATATAATCTCCTCATACACCAGCGTCTCCTTTTCATACAGCAGTTTAGTCACCAACGGATTGAGGCTCTCGGGTAGTGAACATAAAAGCAGCAGACTTTTATCTTCCTCTTCTAAATCCACCCCAATGTTGAGCAAATCCATGCTCATCCGGTCGAACCGCTGATGTGTCCCGCAACATCCTCACCCTCTTGCATCCGAAGGCTGTACAGTTACTTCTCAGTACTAACTTGTTGCACATATTCTTTCCATATACATGGTGTGCAACCTTGACCACAATCCCTTATGTGTCTTCTCCTCTAACATGCCATACAAAATCTCATCCGCCAGACAAGCCCTAATCGTGGCACATGCCCTTTTCTCCATAGACATCCACTCCTTGTCATTCATATCCCCTGGCCTATCTACCAAAGCCAAATCTAATCCATCTGAACCAGCAAGTCTTCCACCCTAACCTTCCACATTGTGAAATTCCCTTTCCATCAAACTTCTCTACACCAATCTTCATCTCGCTGCCTTACATGATCCAAACAATCACAACAGCAAAAAATTGATAAAAACCTGAAGAAGATACCGATGTGAAGAGGGTTAGACACAGCTCTAGATCTGAACCCCAGATCTGAATCCTTCTCTAAAATCCTGAAGAAACCTCAATGGATCCTGGGATAGAAAACTCTCTCTCACGCTCGAACCTGCTCTGATACCACTTGTTAGAAAATTTGTATCAGAGTATATGCCGCGGAAGCATCGTGGGAGAGGATGATGACAGCCTTCTTTCTAAACCAAGAAGTAGAAGTAATAGAGAGATTAGGAGAAAAGAGAGACTGATCTTTATTAATCCTTGGAGAAGAAACCTTGATTACAATCAATAATCATGCCTCTAAGCAACTCCACCTTGCGGACTCCCTCACGCAAGATCCCCTTCTCCAATCTCGTGTAAGACCTCCATGCTCAAGCCCTTCTTCCGCGTGATGTAACCCTCATGCTGATTTCTCTTTCATACCCCTCTAAATCGACACTTCCTATATATAATCACATATGTGGATTGGAGCTTCCTATGTTGGTTGCAACCAACCAACTAATACTTGGACTTAAATCCCATAACCCACAACCACATGAATCCTCGAACATCCCTGTCATGGCCTCCCAAGTCTCTCCAAGGCTTGGGAGCACCACAAAATCCCTACACTGCTCTCATTCATACATATAATGTCAGATGTTGCTGAACTGAAGAGCTTGTTCATTTGGCTGAAGAGAGAAGTTTTCTTTGGGACCATGACGTCAACTAGGCAGCTGCATACTGTTTCTCGGTATAATTTGTGGTTACTACCAAGGCAATATTCAGCTGATTGAAATCTTGCCTCACAACCAATTAGTCACGGATTTGAAACGTGACTCCACGAAAGACTCGATTAAATTCAAACTATCATCTAAAACTCGTGACGGTTAGGTAAATGAAAGGTCAGGTCCTTTTTCTTTCCCGTTCTGACCGGCTGGTATCTTAGTAATTTCAGGTTGACGTGCTCATCCTTGGATGGAAAAAATTACGAAAATTCAACACTTGAATCAAACATTTTTCGACGGGATGGAGCCCCCCTATCTCTTTTCTGTAAAATAATAATAAATAATAAAAATAAATGGTGGTTTGGGAATTCTCTCGTGTACATTTTTGTGAAAGCTCAGCAAGGTGGCCGATAGGATAGGATGATCTTAGCACCTCATTGTCTCTTGGCCCCGCTTCTTAATGCTAAAGTAACACTTTTCTGGTGACTGGGTGTCCTAGAACATCCGACAAAGTCATAGGAAGACCATAAAAGTGCATGAGATTTACGGATCTATGATTGTTCGAACTGAGATGCATCCCCCTGAGTTTAGCATGGTGTGGAAAGCTAGAATGCATTACAGAGCGAGATTTTTTTGAATGGAAGTCGGTGTCGGCATCCTACAGCACCATTTCTGGCATCAAAAAGGTTTGTCTGAAGCATGTTGTCCTCGTTGTCAAGAACCCAATGAATCAAATTGACCATTCATAATGTGCAAGGTGTTTGGTATTTGGCGAGCATGCCTACCATTTCCCAGATCCAATTCTTGGCAGTTGGCATCAAGCTAAGTATTTGGCTTGATCACTGGATTCTCGACAAATGCCAGGTGCCCATTCATATTGGATTTATATCCTTTGGAAGGTCTGGGAGGAACCATGAAGTGTTCCAGCAAGAAAACTTGGTCCCGAAACATCTTCTGGCTACTGCAACCGACCTTGGCAATGAATACTTAAAAAGAGTCTTGAGCGAAGGTTATGACCACCGAATCTGTCCACTGGGTTGCGTGGATCCCTGTTCAACACAACTCGTCCCATGGCAGTCCCCTCAACCGGATTGCATCAAAGTAAATTTCAACGGCCCTCTTCATCCAACATCAGCAAGAGATGTGGGTTCATCATTCGGGATCGAGCAGGCAGACCATCGATGGCGGGCCCCGTTCCCGTTCTGCATTTTCAGTTCCTGTTGCTGAGTTAAAATGCAACATGGCTCGGACTCAAAGCTGCAAAATATTGGATTGCAAGCAAACAGGTGATCTCGAGAGAAGATTCTGGCACCATAGTTGCATGGATTAATGGGGAGAGTACTGCTCAACATGCACTTTCCAGAATATTGAGAAGCAGCAGCTTTGATTCATGCAAATACCCATGGCAGGAAAGCTGCCTGTCTTAATCAAGCCAGAGCTGATACCAAGTGCACCAATTGCAGCCAAGTGTGCCAACTGCTGGAGCCACCTCTTGCTCCCCACATGTCAAGTCAGTTGCAAAGCATGAAAGAAACATCATCACTCTGAGTCGGTATCTCAGGAGCAAAGCAAAGGATGACGACTGGCTGGGCTGAGTCCGTAGATTCTCTCTTATGCTTATAGAAGAGACCTGGATTCCATCCCCTTCCTCACTCTCATTATTAGCCTGGAATCTGGATTCTGCCTATTCTAGTTTGAGGGAAAAAAAAAGGGTAAATTTCAAAAAATGAACAGTGGACAGAAAATTTAACCTCCTCCTATAAAGATTATCCCGACCATGTATAGATTACATCAGATGCAGCATTCACATATGCATACAAGAAAGAAATGAACCTGCACCAACATGAGGATCATAAAGAACTTATTGAGGGCATTCGTAACTCGCGAAACTGTTTTCCTAAACTGCTCTGCATAAGGTTCTACAATCATACCATGCGGAGGCGAGATCAGGTTCCTATTCTTCCAACCGAGTAACATTGCACCATCTTTCTCAACCAATGTGTACTTATCACTGTAATATCCCAGCAAAGTCTTTATCACTGAATTCACATAAGAGCTAAGTGGGTAAGGCTTGAATCCTGCCATGGTCAGCCTGGATCTCCACTTCCCAAGCAGCTCATGTCTCTCCACCCTCTCCTTCCCTTCACATGCAATAATATTAACTATGTCCTTCGCCAGGCAGTGCTGCTCCACATGTATCTCTCTTTCTTATCCCTTCGCAGGGTTACATCAATTGATTCAAACATTGCAGAGTAGTAACCCAATTCTCCAAGAATCTCATCAAGAATGGGGTTGTGTTGGTGTTGGACTCTTGCTCCACCAAAGTAGTCACTTTTGGTGACAACCCCTTCACCATCCTGAGCAATCCATCCCTGGGGTTATTCACATCAACGCTTTCATCAGGGGTGGGTGGAGCTGAAGAGTAAAATTCACAGCAAGAGCTTCACCTGGTCGAATGTCTAGCATTTCTCTTGTGACCTGCGGCCCATACGCAAGGCCATTGAACTCCAAAGGGATGTTGAACTTCTTGGACATATCAGATAGCATCTCCCAACAAGCTGCAAACCATCTCCTCCGCATACTCTGACACCGGATCATTTATCCCTGTGATCCGAACACGTGGAGGACCACAGGCCTAGCAGCTAGTGCCTGTATTAGAGTGACCCACTGAGTACCTTGAGCAATTTGAAAGTCTATAATGTGGATCCGTCCTCATGCCTCAGTGCTTCAGCAATTGCTCCATTGGCTGCCATGTAACCAAATTGAAGTAGGGGCAGATATCATACAAGACCGCACGTAGGAAAGAAGTTCTTTGCTTTCAGGCTCCTGGCACCTCAGGCACGGCAGATGTTGGTGCCGGAAGACTCATGCCTTGCCACCAACCCTTCTAGCATGTAAGCACCCAGACGCTGGATAGGTTCTCCGATAATGGAGACACAACTACGGGCTTCCTGGACCAGCATTTCAAATGTATCCGTCTTGTTCTCAGACAAAGCCTCAGCACACCTGATCAACATCTGTTTCACATCACTCTGTGGAAATTCCCTCATCTCTCTCAGACGTTTCTCAGGACGGACTTTGTGGCTTGGCTTTGGATACCTGCCAGAAATATACCGGGACTGGACAACAGCAGGAGGTTCCATGCAGGACTCATGGCTCCAAGTCCTTGATAGCTGCTTCGTGAGCTGAGGTTTGTTTTCATCAGATTGCAGATTGGTACTAGTTCTTGCCTCATCAGTATCAGAAGCCATAAGAACAGTCTCAATCTTTTGTAAAGCGTGCTTCATGCTTTGACTAGAAACTGCATAAGATGAATTAGAGGGTACCTGGATACAATCTGCAAGATGAATATGGGTTTGCTTGAATGAGCTGTCCGTTTCTAGTGGTGAATATTGGGTAGGGCTAACCCCTGAGATGCTCTCTGTGGAGCTATACTGCTCCTGACTGTTGCTCAGTACAGATTCAAACTGGCTGGAAAGAGGAGATTAGGTGAGTTGCCTGTACCAAATTTAACGGAACCTAATGCCCATTCATTGTACGCTAGAGTTCTTGGAGAAGGGAATTCACAGGACACATCTGCACCAGTCAATCCATATTTGAAAAGCTGATGTGAGTCCATGCTAGAAGGATGGGCATCAGTTATTCAAGAGATTTCTGCATGGAAGGATGAGAACACAGTTGTTAGACAATCAAGTGATAGAAGACCACGGAAAATCATGGTTATTAGAGCAAACTTAATTGTTTGAGTGCAAAAACTTGCAGTGCACATCTAGCTTCTTAACTAAATTCCTTCAAATTGTTTGAGGGTAACAAGCTTTTCACTATAGTGTAAAACCATAAATTGTGTACATGTCAAGGACTGCTAAATTCAAATTCATCTTATGCTGAGATTGCCCATATATAGAAGACTATGTAAGCATAGAAACTTCCAAGACTTGCAATCATCTTTTTTTCCGCAAATATTCTATTAGCATAAATTTTAGCTTCCTAGGTGGGACAGTTCCAACAAGTTTCTAGGAAACCAGGTCACAGAGTCCATGGTGCGTATCCTGCTTGCAGCAGTAGGACAATGACAGCAGATTTGTTTATTCTATGATAGATCAGGTGCATGGAATTACATCAAGGTGTGTCTTCGGAGACTTAATAAAAAATATTCACTTATAAAAGTCATACTGTCAATCAAGCTGTTATGTGATTTTCTGACATAGCCTCTTAAGAAAATTTACCTTATTGGCAAGATAAAGAAGAACATCCACTACTCTCATTCAATTGCAGAAAGCATTCACCCATGAAAATGGACACAAGCCTCAAGCACCAAAGTGTAGATTGTAAACAGCGAATCAAGATGTTATGAAGTAATCAAAAATTGAATCTACCACAACAAACTCCAAAAATCAAGTACAACAAAGAAACACACCAGCATAACAGTTACTAGCAAAAATTATGGTTCACGAGCATGGCTCAATCTGAGCTGCAGACAAGGTGGGTATAGGTAGAACAGTCAAGATTAGCCCCTTCTAACTTCAATAAATAAAATAAAAAATTGTAAGATTTCATTCTTTTCGATTTAAGTATAGATTGCTTTCAAGCTATGCATGACCTAGTAATATGATGCATGTAAGTACATCATAGTACTCCAATATAAGATAAGGTCTCTCTCACTATAACACCCAATCTAGTCTCTGTACTCAAGCAACTTATTCAGTATCATCAACGAAAAAGGTCGGCCTCCTCCCCCAGCTGTCTGGCTGAAAGGATGCACTTCTTCCTTCTCTCAATTTCCCTTTACATCTTTTCTCTTCCTGTCGTCTGGGCATTTTTCTCCAGTAAGTCCCATATTTTTTGGCCATTGCAACCAAAACTCTGCTGGTTTACCCTTTTATCTCCATCATCTTCTTCTGATTTTCCATATTTGGCCATCATTATTTATTTTCTTCATAGTAGGTCATCATATTTCCTTTCTTCTATGCCTCAAATTGAGGATAGTATTATGTCGATCTTGATTAAAAGGAGATTCCAAACTAATCAAGTCTAAGTAGCTTATTTCTAGGAATCTACTGAGGGGCTGTTTGAATGAGTGGCTCAAAGAGGTCACAGCCACCGGCGACAACCAATCTCTATTTTTCTCAGCTAATTGATTCCTCCTGAAAGATGATTCATCTCATTCCTAGAAAGTAGATATTGGTTGTCACTTTGCTTCCCCAATCTCTTCAAACCACACAATATCCTCCATATTTTCAGAGCAAGAGCATCCCACAGGAAGATCTTATTGGACAGATAAGATGTTCCAGCATCAAAACAGCCCCTTAAACATATGCATAATGTGGTACCTCTTAGCCGTTATAACCATGGCCTTGATTTGAATTTCTGCTACGATTGCATTCTGCTTATGAACAACCAAGACTTAACATTAAAAATCTATATACAATCGATAGACAACTTAGGAGCTTACTTCCCTTTTTGCACGTGCCATGTAAAAGCATAATAATAATTAGGGAACAGAACAATCTGGAAAAAAATAATAACTAGGAAGCAGGAAAAAAAATGATGAATTGTAGTACAAGCAGAAAAACAATCAATACCAAATAAGGAGCAACACATATGTTCAGATTTTCATTTTCTAGTCATGAATTTTCTTTCTGGCAAAAACTCAAATTTGTTCCCAATCACAGAAGAAATTGTAGGATTCAAGACTGGAACTTCAGGGGTGTTGGTCATTTTCCCGACCAATAGAGATCGGTCTTAACCAAGAAGATGACTTACTACACTTATATGAACTAACGATCATCATGACAAGAAGAAAGCACACGACCACCACTAGCCGAGATGATCCTACAGCCATGGTGGACAACCAATCTAGAGCTCAGCAAGCAATGACACAATAACCAAGAGAAAGGTCCAAAACTTCATTTGAAAGTCGGTCATCTACTATTTCAGACTATCCAGAGTTATCATCACCGATAATGAGTGGAAATGCAGCAATCAAAAGTTCAAAAAATTTTACTAAGAGCTTCATATCGATCATAGGCTAACCTTCGTCGGATACCTCAGTCCAACAAAAAGGCCAAGGCAACTAACCAAACTATTTTGTAGGATATGAAGACAAGATTAAGCCGAGCAAAAGGATTCAGGATCGAAGAATTGTACAACATTCTCTAGACCTACAGGACCATACCTTGGGAGACAATTGAAGAGACACCCTTCATCTGTCCTCCAGGACTAAGGAAGTGATTCCAAAGAGATCGGGCTTCTAATAACCTAAGTTGAAAACTACGACAAGCGAGCCAACCCGGATCAACTTTGTACAAATCTTGACCTGCTCAAGGAGACCAGACAGTGAGCTCAAATCAGGATGGCATCATGCCAGCAGCAGGTGGCCCAATATTACAATGCCAGGGTCAAACAAAGATCATCCAACCAGATCTCGTGCTCCAGCAAGTAAAGATATCTAAACCAACTGAGCAAGGCAAGTTATCCCCAAATTGGAAAGGCCCATATCAGATTTCTAAAGTCATCCAATTAGGAGATTACAAGCTAGAAGAACTTGATGGCACTGCCATCCTTAAAACCTGGGATGAAGAGATCTAAGGATGTATTATCAATTAGCTCTAGGACTTGTACTATTTAGATATCAATGAAAAATAGATTATTCTTCTTTGCCCTCTTTCAAGACTTGAAAAATCTCCATGTAACCAAGGTCAGAGCTAAATTTTGAGGAGAATGACCGTCTGCTTAGCCTCATTTCTGCTGAGGAGGTCCGGACTGTTCTTTGGTCTATGGAGGAGGATATAGCATCGGGGCCGAATGGTTTTCTTCCATTATTCTTCAAGAAGTATTGGTGTATCATTTGGAGGGAGGTTTGTCAGCAGGTACAGGAATTCTTTGATTTTGGCCATATGCCTTTGATCTTTGGAAGCAGACTTTGATAACTTTGGTTCCGAAGTGACTTGATACTTCGGAGTCGGGTCACTTCAGGCCTATCAGTTTATGCAACACTGTACAAGTTATGTACTAAATGCTTGGCTAACAGAATGAAGTATATTCTTCCTAGATTGATTTCTCCTGAGCAGGGGCTTGTTTGGGGGTAGGTGTATCTCTGATAATATACTCTGGCTCAGGAGTTCATGCATGATCTGAGGAGAGCCCCTGCTAGGAGGATATGATGGCCATCAAACTTGATATGGAGAGAGCCTATGATCAGATGTGCTGGAGCTTCTTGAATATGCTTTAGAAGATTTTGACTTTTATCAGTTCTGGATCGACCGCATTATGGCCTGTATTACTCATCCTGCTTATGCTATTCTTATCAATAGGACTTCTTCGGATTTCTTTCACTCTATAGTTGGTCTTCGCCAAGGTTGCCCTCTCTCTCATTTCTTGTTTATCTTATGTGCTGATTCTCTCTCGCGAGCCTTATGGGTGGTGGTACGGGAGTCGGCGATCCAGCCATATTATCCCACTCCTGATGCTCCCCCGATCTCGTATTTACTTTTCACAGATGATTGCCTCCTCTTGGACCAGGCTTCTTTGGCATCGACAGTGAGATTTAGGAGGGTGCTGGAGCATTATTGTGTGTCCTTGGGCTAGAGGGTGAATCTACATAAATCGTAGGTCGCTTTAGCCCGAAGACTTCGATCAGGCTTCGACGTTCCATTCAGGAGATTTTGGATATTGCTGTTCAGGATGGATACATGCAGTATCTGGGGTTCCTATTTTTGGTGGGAGGTTATGTAGCTCAGAGTATTGGAGGGTGTTTTTGCTATTCAGGAGAGGGTGGAGGGCTGGCAAATAGAGCCCTCTCTTCCATGGGCCAGCTAACCCTGATCATGTCAATTCTTACTTCTCTTCCGGTATTCTTGCTTTCCAATATTGTCATTCCCAGTCTATCATCTGTAGGTAGAGCAAATTATTCGTTCTTTTCTATGGTCATCTTCGAGTACTCATTGGGGTGTTCACTTGCTGGGATGGAGTGTGATCTGTCAACCGACTAGGGATGGTGGCCTTGGTATCCAGTCATTGGGAGTTTCGAGGAGGCTTGTATTGCGAGGCATGTTTTAGATTCTTGCTGGATCCGGAGACTATGTGGACTTCTATGATGAGAACTTGGTATGGTTCCCTGACCTCGATGGTGGATGCTGAGAGTGGTTTACCTCGACAGGGTTCAATTATCTGAGAGAGATGAGATGGTTAGCCCCTTCTGTTATTCCACAATTGAGGTGGGTCATTGATGATGGTACATTGATAGCTTTATGGATGAGCCTTGGATCTCAAATTTTCTTTATCCTGGTGGCCTGCCTTTATTACGATGGATGGTCCAATTATCAGGACTGTTGTTGATCTCATGTCTCCTGACGGCTCTCATTGAAGTTATACTTTGGTTGTTCAGACCTTCGGTTCATCTTGGGAGAGGATCCTTTCTATTGCTTTGCCGACGCATCCCTGTACGATATCCGGGTCTGGAGGTCTTCGATGCTGAGTAAGCTCCTATGTTTAATTTATATCGTATGTTCCGGGAGGACCTCAAAGAAGCTATCAGATTGGATGGATTTGGTATCTAGGTGTGCATCCCAGGATAACCCTCTTCTTGTAGAAAGTTGCCGGCGTCGTCTCCTTAACAAGATTCTACTTCATGCTAAAGGGATTGATCTTCCTCCTTTCCAACTTGCGATGTTCATACTGAGACTATGGAGCATATGCTTTTCACTTGTTCGAGGGCTCGGCGAGTCTGGGAGGCTGTGGGGATGGATTTCATGAGTGCTCAATCACAAGATTCGGTGGCGACCTTTTTGGATCTTCTGAGATCTCCTTCTGTCCCCTTCGGCTCTGGACTTCCTGTTTATGTAGCTTATCATATTTGGCTTTCTCAGAATGCTCTTGTATTCAGCTCCACGAGGTGTTCCACCATAATTCTAGTTGAGAGAGCTCGAGCTCATATGGAGGAGTTCCACACCGTGACTTTGGCATCCACGGAGATCTGGGATTCCAGCATTGCTCGCAGAGCACCCCGAAGGGTTTTCATTTCTTGGGAGCCCCCTCCTCCGAGATATGTCAAGATCAATTTTGATGGGAGTGTGAGAGGAGCTGTTGGTGGTGTTGCTTTTGTGATTTGGAGCTCTAGCCTTGACATTATTGCTACTAGGGGGTGCTAGCTGTTCGATTCTTCCATTCCTCTAGCTGAGCTTATGGCAGCATGGGCTGGGATTCAGTATACTTGTCATTGTCTCAGGTATGATCATCTGATTATTGAGGGAGACTCTGCTATAGTTATTTTGTGGATCAAGGAGCGGTTGGTTCTGCTTCTGCTCAGCCTTTGATTCGTGACATCGCGCTCTAGTTGCAGGGTTGTTCCTTGGTTGTGGTCAAGCACATTTTCAGGGAGGCCAATATGGCTGCTACCTGGGTGGCCTCCTTCGCTGCCTCCCATTCGGGACAGGTGTTGTAGATCTGGTTGGATGAGTCGCTTCTGGAGTTTCGAGACTGCATTTTTTTCAATTTTTTTGGATGTATTCATACCAAGACTGTTGGATGAAGCATCCGCATTATCAAAAAAAAGTCAAAGCTAAATTGACCAATAAAAAGCAACTAACGAAAAACAACTAACAAAAGTAACTAATGGAAAGCAATTAACGAAAAGTATCTAAGATCGAAATCGAACGGACCTTCTAGAGACCTCGGCTTCGATCGAGACCTCTAGAAAAGCCACTAAAGGCTTGACTGCTAAAAGGAGGCACCCAAGTCCCAACTTAGACCTCCTCGACTAAGTCAGCAAATTGATCTCTTAGAGATAGCTCGACTACCGCTAGGACCTCCAAATATGTGCTCGACCAAGGCAAACTACAAGAAGACACCCCGATCCAAGTTAGGACCTCGACCTCGAGGATCGGGGATGCCTGACTCGAGAGATCGTGGCTTCAGTCAAAAATTTGACTATGGATGGATGATGACATCTACTTCAACAAAAAGCGATTGAAGTGAAGGAACTTTGATATATGCTCGAAAATCTTGACAACAACTACTTCAAGATAATGCAACTAAAGCTTTGACTTCAATTCGGGAAACTCCCAATAATGACTACCTTGGGTCAAAGCAACTAAGCCAAAGGGATTCGACTTCAGCTCATGAAAGTCCTAACTATAACTACTTCAAGTCAAAGCTAAGCAAGCTTTAAAATATTTGCTTCAATTCAGATGGAAGCGACTTTGGCTACAACCAGAAACCAGGCTCAAAGGATCCACTATTACTACAACCAAAGGGATTCAACTTCAGCTTAGGGAAGTCCTAACTATAACTACTTCAAGTCAAAAGCTAAGCGAGCTTAAAAATATTGGCTTCAATTCAGATGGAAGTGACTTTGGCTACAACTAGAAACCGGGCTCAAAGGACCCACTATTATTACAACCACAATTTCGGAATTAGAAGAACAAAAGCATACATACGAGATAGTAAAAACAAAAACATAATTTTTTAATTAAGTAAAGGGACTCCTGTTTCAGCTATTTCAATTAAAAAAAGAAATCCAAACTACAAAGCAGAAGCTACAAAATTTATGTGGCTTCATTGGCAGAGAGCTGCACCTCGGGCTTGACTTTGACCTGAACTTTGGAGCTACAACAGGCTTGGCTAAGGGCACCTTGGGCTCCTCAACCTAATTATCAGCCACCTCGAGGATGATTGGAGGGAAGATTGGGGGAGTGGCGCCAACATTTGCCCCATCCTCCTTAGTCTTATCTTCTGGATTCATCTCCGAGACAGCTCATGCATTTATCCCACCTTCCTCGGCCTCATCTTCACTCTCTTCGGGCTTCAAGCAACCTACATCGACTTTGGGGAAGAGCCGAGAAACCTAGGCCTTACAAAGATTGAAGTCCATGAAGAAGGCTGAGGCAGCACCGTCTGCAATCTCCAACAAAGGTATGAGTTCGACTGCAGTCTAGGAAACCTTACCCCCAAAAAAAATCCCACTAACTAATAACTCTCATTGCCCGAAATTGACCAACTACTTCGGACTCATGTGTGGGTAGGCAAGTGTTAAGAGTGTTAGTCATTTTCCCAACCAACGAAGATTGGATCTTTACCGAGCAAACGACTTGCTACACTTATATGAACTAACAACCTCCACAACGGGAGGAAAGCACACGACCACAACTAGTGGACATGATCAAGTCTATGGCCACAATAGATAACTGATCCAAAGCTCTGCAAGTGACGATGATCGATCTGCTTGATAGACTACCACGATTGACCATATGCCCAAAAACCTTAGTGATGCCATCTCTAACGGCATGCAGAAGAGGTAGTTTGTAATGTGAAATCCTCGCCAACAATGCGCCGAATCTCCTTCAACGTCTAGTATGCACAGCTGGCACCTCCACCTTCCATACCAAACAGAGATTCTCTATTACCACTGGGTTGGCTCCCCACTATCTATAATGAATATAGATTCTCTGGGATTATAATAGATTTGACCATTATGATCCAGCCACTCACCCCCTTTATATATAGAGGGACGAAAAGACCCTCAGATAAGTAATTTCTCCAAGAAAAAAGAGATTCCAAACTCTGCCAATCTCTCACGCTACTTAATTCTACTGAGCTCTCACTGACATAAACATCGTAGGGTCTCCCCACCAGAGAATTTTCGATGAGTGAACTACTTTACAGATCTCCCATAAGGAAAAGCTCTCCAGAGCAACATCTCACCTCATCGATAAGCAACCGACTTTCACCTTGCTACGAGACTGAGCTCACCACCAAAGATCTGGAGACTCACAGCAATATAACTTTTTTTAAAAAAGATGAGAATATATCAAAGCATCGCAGCTAAAACACATGCTGTTATGTTTTCCCCATCATCTGCAACCCCAAGAATCAAAAGATTTATAAATTTCACAATTTTCAACCTAGAAGCCAAAAAACTAAACAAACAAATAAAACGATCATCTTAAATAACTGGGACAATTTGTAAACACAAAAGTAGATATGTTTCCCTTTGTCTCCAGCTAAATTCGGGGAACGTTTCTCAAGCATCACTATTCTAAAAGGAACTACCATCAACGAGCAACTCTAGTAAAAAAACATAAATCGATCTCAACCCTTTCCTTAAGTAGCAAGTAAATTCAACGCGAAATAGAAGATTCCACAGATCACCTCAAATTACAGCAAACTCCCCAGAAAAAGATTAGGGGGAAAAGCAAGAAAATATTACTTACAGAATGAAAATTGCTAAAAGAATTCCATCAAGAAATGCACGAAATTTCACCTTCAAGGCCCCCGAAATTGATCCAAACTCCGATGACGCTCTTCCTCATCTCCCCTCTCTCCCTTCTTGTTTTTTTTTTTTTTCCCCTTCTTCTCCGATAATTAGAGCTATAAAAATTTTCCAAGCTGGGACATTTTAAGGACCCGGGAGCGACCGGACGCCTGACGGCGTCACTCACGGGCGCCGCATGGGCCAGCGTATCCGCGTCCTTGACGGGCCACGAACTAACGGCTACCTTGACGGTCCCCCGCCGAACGTCCACCCCGTGCGCATGCGCCACGCGGCCAGCGAACCCCAGCCGTTCGATCGCCCCACCCACGCGCACCCTCCATCCACGTGTGAAATGTAGCGGGGCCCAGCCCGCATGGACTACCGCGCGCCCGCACGTGACTGCCGTGCCTGCTCTCGACACGCGTGACGCCCGGTGGATGCTGCCTTGACACGAGGGATGGCGACGCTGGATGCCCCCACCACTCCTCTGACTTTGACCTGACGTGGCACCCACGCATCGTATCCAAAACCGTCTGATCTGGATCAGACGGAGGATAATCCCGCACGTCCGCTTCTTTTTTTTTTTTTGACTTGTTAGATCAGATCTGGGCCATCCGTTCGGTGGATCTAGATCGATAAGCTCGTGCCGTGGTTCTGTGGGCCCCTCTCACAAGAAAACGACAACGGAGGGAGAATCACGGAAAGTATCTCTCGGCTTCTAGAAGGTCGACCAGTCATTGGCGCTTTTTTTTTTTTTTAACTTTTACTTTTTATTTTTTTATACAACATGTTCTTTTCTCTCTCACCTTTTTTTTTACCAGTAGTGGGGTTACAAGTTGCAACGGGAAGTGCTGTTTCATCGAGGTTAATTAAGCAAGTATGATCTAATCTTGCATTGCTATAGTTTTATATTAAATGCTAAGATGCTGATAAATTTGCTTCGGAAAAAAAGTATAAGGGAGTAGACAATTTTACTAAAAAAATTTTAAAACCCTCAAGAAACATCATTACGTGATGCCAGGAAAGTGGACCAACATGCATGAATAAATTGTTCAAAATATTATATAAACATTGTTGGATTGTGATACTAATGTTTGTATCAACTTCAAATTTCCAAGCAAATTAGTGTCAACCTTAGATTAAGCATTAAGATGGCCTTTTTAAATGTAGCGAATGAAAATCATTTTTAAAATCAATTTACAATTTTTTCATTATTATACAAAATTTGATTGATTTTTTAAAATTGAATATGCGCAGCGGCATGTTTCTTCAAGTACATATATAATACACTTATTAACAACATCTTGCTTCACTATACTAGGAATTTTTCTGTATATATTTTTTAGGAGTATAGAAGGCAGAAACATTAGCATGCAGCACTTAAGATTCATGTCAATGTTTTGAGGATCCTTGTTGTTGAAAAAATTTAAAATCTTTTTCACCAACCAATTAATTATTTGACCATTTTATTTTAATTATTTAATTATTTTATTTTTAATTATTTGACCATTGAACTTTTAATTATTTGATCATTTTATTTTAAATTATTTGATCATTATACTTTTAATCATTGGACTTTTAATTTTTTGACCGTTAGATACTTAATTAGACTTTAATAGGCCAATAAAAAATTAAACAGTTAGATTTTGGATGGCTATAAAAAAACTATCTTGGAGGTCAAAGATATAGATTTTGTTTTATGTTTTCATACTCTCTTTTCATTTTCTCTATATTTTCTCCTTTAAATCTTTCTTATTTCAAAGTCATTTTACTGAATGCTAAAAGAATTTCGATCAATCTTTTTCGCGATCATGCTCGCAGGCGGAGAAATTCCAGTCGCATCTTGGGATAGTATTTCTGACTATTCCCGTACGAGAGACGGAAATATGTCTTAGAACAGTGTCTTACACATTTTCAAGTTTGATTTAGGTTCTTCGATTTCTTTAATCATATCCATAATTTTTAAAGTCCTATTTTAGCAATTTAAGGCATAATTCTATGAATTATGATTAAAGAAACTAACATAGTATTAATCCAAGATTAAAATAAAATTCACATTGGAACGATGATTAGTAACTAACGAATTATCATCTAATTATTATTTACAATTGTTGTTGTTCTCTTATATTATTAATTATTCTTTTACATATACTCCAAGTTGGATGTGGTTTTGCAAAATACCTATCTAAGAATGTTTATATGTTAAAGTTTATTATTTACAATACATGATTCTATTTTATGTTTTATAGCTTGGTTTAAGAAGGCTAGTTCCTCTACCATTACTTTTGATCATGCATTAACATTATCATTTTTTATAAATAAGACTACTTTGATTGAGTTGTCTTTCCATTTTTGCATTATAACTATTATAAATAAAATGTTAATAACGAGATCAATGACTTTTACTTATATCAAAACAGCAAGTATCATCCATTACCTCTTGCTTCTATCTTTTCCTCTTCCTAAATGTGCTTGATTAAAATAGAATGATTTAAACTTATATATGTGTTCTATTATGCAGATATAGGTCATAAGATTTTTCTTCAAAGCAAGCTATTTATTTATTACCATAAGATTTCAAGTTTATGATATATCATTGCTTGAATTATTCATGCTATCTAATTTTTTTCCATTAGTTGACAAGTAATTGAAATTCTTTCTAGTTTACAAATATTCTTAGCCCCTTTAAATTGGTATATTATTGGTAGTTGCTGTAATAACATAAAACCATAATTTATCTTTTAAAACCATAGATGTTGGACCTATCAATCTTTTTTGATATTGCTTTTATTTATATTATGTATTATAATTTATCTAGAAACTAGGCATACTCTAAGAAGGGCTCATTCATATATGATGGCCAAAAAAAAGTAAATAAGAAATTTCATAATATCTAATCTATATCAATACATTATAGCTTGTCAGGCAAACATCAAATGTTTATATGATGTTGATAAGAATTTGGCCATCCACAAGCTAAGCAAATGGGGTTTGTCACGAAATTCCTGATCAAAGCATTTTTAGGAAGAATTTATCATGTGACATCTAAATAATTAATAGGTAGGCAGCCTACTATATTAGTTATGAAATGCATGTTAATTTCTTTTAATACTTGAGATATACGAAAAATGATTTACATGATCTTCTAATACTTAAAATTAGGACTATGAAATGTTGGCAGATCAGTGATATGCTACTTGTGTTTATTTCACTGATATTTAAATAAACCTAAACTAAGCAAACTTGGATATTGACTTATGCTTCATATGCATACATGACTATATTTATATAGATTTATATATTCGACATGCATGCATATTTTTATATCATTCAAATTTTATAGATAATCATTTGACACAATATATTGAATGCACATGCAACATTACTTTTGTATGATAATCTTGTATATGCAAAAATAGCTATACTTGCATTTACTGCAACTCAAATCTATTAATGGTATTTGGATCAATTTTGTAATAAGAGTGTGTACCCCAAATATTTGATGAAAAAAGTTTTTATCAATTTATCTTACTAAATGCTTAAATAGGACTAAGATCCTAAAGTCATCGCATGGGATATGGCTTAGCCTATAAAAGACCTTCCAGCAATGATAACCCAACATTTGTGATAAGAGATCCCTTGAAGGAGGTTCAATGTGGTAATAACAAACTGATTGGTTGGTCAGGGAGTATATGTGGTTTATTTGATATAGGAGTCATAGATTCCATCTCATCCCTATGGTGATTAATAATCCTATGTAATGGTTAGAAAATTTTATCTCTGAATGAGATCAAAGAGGTATTTCTCAAGATATGATGCTACACACATCTTTGAAGAGGCTCACCTATATGAGAGTATCCATACATAGTCACATCTAGAGATGATGTGGCAAGATCGCTGTCATGAAGCCCCTCCCAGATCCAACTGGCGACCATGCTGGCGGACGGTGCCACCAAGACAGATCCGGGCCGAGATTGGCCCCTCTTCGTTCTTCGTGCCCCTCGTGCCGAAGTGGCTCCCCTAAGGTCAAGCCCTAGTCGAGGTCGCGCCATCGTTCTTCGTGCTCCTCGTGCTGCAGTGGCTCTCCCGAGGTCAAGCCCCGGCTGAGGTTGGGCCCTCGACCTTCATGCCCCTAGTGCCAGAGTGGCTCCCCCGAGGTCGAGCCCCAACCAAGGTCAGGCCCTCGTTCTTCGTGCCCCTCGTGCCGGAGTTGCTCCCCCAAGATCGAGTCCCGATCGAGGTCGAGCCCTCGTCCTGCGTGCCCCTCATGCCGGAGTGGCTCTCCCGAGATCAAGCCCTGGTCATGGTTGGGTCCTCGAACTTTGGGCCTTTGATGGGAGAGAAGTTCCACCCTGCTCGAGGCTGATTCCCAGTCAAAGTCAACCTCATCTCCACAATCGGGTATGAATGTTTCAGGTGAATACAGTCTCTCCCTCGGGCGCCCCAAGGCAGACGGGCAGTGGCACTAGCAAGTGGTGCCACCACCTTTACCCTGGCATGACGCGAGGAGACTGATGAGCTTGATAAACGATGGCACGCTGTTTGGAACCCCTGGCAGAGTGACACCCCACCATCGCACGCCGACTGTGCTCCCTATGAAATGGCGTTCCATCAGGGCACACCGACCTGTGGAGGAATGTCTTGCTGGAGTGCCGGGTTACTTGGTCCTGTTGGCACCATCCAAAAAAAGAAGCTCCATTTGGGGTGCAGAGCCCTTTTACACACTATCTGCACCACCCTAAAGAGGCAGGTACCACCAGGGGATCCAGGCCCTATGGCACTTGCCTTCGACTGGTGCCTTGCTAGGTCCCCACAGGTGGTGGGATGGTGCCAGAAGGAGCAAACCTCTGACAAGATCAGCGTCGTATCTTCTTGCCGCGAAAGGGATGCACACTCCTCCATGCTCTACGAACTGAGCCAAGAACAGACCCCCTCTAGCCTTGGAGGAGGGGGAGAAGGGGCAGGCCTACATCTCACTCGGGCGAGGGAGAGGGTCAAGGCAAAACTCCGTACCTCACTTGAGGTGCTGCGCGCCTATAAGAAAATCAAAAGGGGCCTCCGGCAAGGGTAATCGAGAAGGGGAGGTGGTTCAGTAAAGTTAGGAGAATACCAAGAGCATTAGAGAGACCCCAAAAAGAGCGAGCCCTAGCAACTACCATAGCTCGTGCCCCCCTTCTCAACTGAAACCTTTACTTTTTCATTCCTCTGAGACCTCTAAGAGTGGAGACCACTTCGGGATCCATGAGGAGGATCTGTTCTTCTAGATTGTTCATTGACTTGATCGTCGGAGTGCTCCCATTGGGATCCCCAGCCCGGGTCTCTCTTCTTTTGTAGGTCCGGATACCAGCGTTGGACACCAGATGGGAGGGCCACTAACGGATGCCACGTGGAAGCTACAGGCCACGACGATCCAGACGGCAACAAGAGACATTGGCAATCTTAAGAAATTCTCATAAAAAATCAAGATACATGTGCAAGACCATTAATACACAGACTTGTGATGGAAAATTCTATACTATGTATGTAGTAATTGAAGTCTGGGTCAAAGGAATGTAGTTCAAAACTTGGTTCACTCTGATTCCTTCAGATGGAAACTATTTATACTAAATAAGGTTAAAGTCACCTTACTGATGCATAGTATAAGTACCTAGAAACTTATATTTTATTATTTTTAAAAAAATTTAAATTTTGAAGGAGATTGTTGGAAAAACTTAAAATTTTTTTCACTAACTAATTAATTATTTGACTATTTTACTTTTAATTTTTTGATCATTTTTCTTTTAATTATTTAACTATTGAACTTTTAATTATTTGACTATTTTGCTTTTAATTATTTAACATTAAATTTTTAATTTTTGATCATTATACTTTTAATTATTAAGCTTTTAATGACCATTAGATTCCTAATTAGGCTTTAATAGATTAATAAAAATCTAATTGGTCAAATTTTGGAGGGCTATAAAAAGTTCATCTTGGAGGCCTAAAGATATAGATTTTATTTTATGTTTTCATACTTTCTTTTCTTCTAGGATTTTCTCCTTCATATTTTTCTTATTTTAAAGTCATTTTACTAGGTGCTGGAAGAGTTTTCATCAATATCTTCCACGATCATGCTCGCAGGTAGAAAAGTCCTGATCATATCTTGGAATAGTATTTTCGACCATTCCCGTACAAGAAATGGAAATATGTATTAGGACAGTATTTTACACGCTTTCAAATTTGATTTTGATTCATCAATTTTCTATAAGTATTTTACTATTTTTTTTATAATTAAATCTTTTATTAATTTTTTTTAATCATATCCATAATTTTTAAAATCTTGCTCTAACTTTGTCATTGTATTTAGATTTTGCTCCAAAGAAAAGAAAAGATAAGATAATCAAGTAGTAAATACTATTTTCCCTTACATGAAAGGAGATTTTTTAGAATTGGTAAAGATGAATTGAAGAACTCTCTCTTGGATAACTATGAATTAAATTGTTAAGGGTTGCGGTGTATTAATAAGAATAATGATATAATGTTTGCAAGCTTGTGAAGATCTTTAGTGTTTATCATGTTGCCTAATTAGCCAATCATATTTGAAATTTCTATCGAAAATAAGTTGAAAGAGATTGATTTGGAAGTTGAGACTTTGCCAAGTACCAAGAGTAGAGCACGGTTGGCAACCAGTTCCGACTAGAAGAATATCTAGACTTCAAGGGGATAAGGATTTAAAGTGTATTTGTCAGCAAGGAGGATATCAATGACTTTTTGGTACAATGTCTCTATCCCCACCTTATTTAGTCTTGTATTTCTGTTGTCAGGAAATTATATATTTTCACGTGATACTTTTTGTGCTGGTTGAAAATTTGATTGTTGGGCATAGTCTTTATAGAACAATAGGATAAGCGACATCAAGTAATTAGTCTAAACATTTTGGAGTCAAATATGGATGGACGTAACTTTAGCAATGGAATTCTAAAATATTGCTTAATCTTAGCTTATTCATAGTAGTTTGGAATAGTTCGGAGAACATGGCTAAGTCATGGAACCGGGCATAGGACCTTAATGGCATGTCCGGATGGCCTAATTTATCATCCATAAATAATGTATGATAATTTCTCTAAAAGCAAAACAAAGATCAACATGTGAGGGAGGTTTTGCCCATGTAACCGTATTTTGCTTCCAAACGCTCGCAGCAGTGCTTCTGCTAGCCCAGCCCATGATGCACGCGCGCGAATGCGCGTGGGCTCGGCCCAGCACGTTGCGGCAATCGTGCGGAGTATTTTCACGCGCGTTTCACGCGGCGCATAGTTTCTTCCCTTCGAACCACAGCATGGCAAGTTATCGACCGTCTGATCGCGCGATCGGATGGCCACGATTTGATCTGGCATTGAGGCAGTGTTTTGCATGGATTGTGACTCGATTTGAGCCAATGATTTTTTATCTGATGGCCTGGAATATTTTTCGAAGGCATTGGACTTATTTTAGGTCTCTTTTGACGCAATTTCCGATGGTTTTTTAAAACCATAGAGACGCCCTGCGATACAAGATGCCGAAATATTTTTCTGAGATGCAACAGAGAGCTGCAGAAGGTCCAGAAAAATATTGAAGACGATCCAGAGAGCAAATAAAATAACAGAGAATCCACGACAGGATTTGGCGAGGCTAGAGGCCTGGTATTTTGTGATCTCTCATGTTTTCTTCTTCCTTTTGATTTGTTTGCCTCTTTGTAATTAATCTGCAATTGTTATTGGAATATTGTATTTCTTTTGTCCCCAATTTTTGGAGGCAGATTATAGTGGATTGCTCCTTCCTCTGTGTAGATGTAGGAAAATTTGCCGAACCACGTTAAATATTGTCTTTCCTTCTGATTTGAGATCTGCCTGTGTGATTGGTAAATTGCTAAAGTGTGTAAACAGGAATTAATTGGAAGCCTAAACCGGTTCAATCCGCTGCGCTCATCCCAAAAATTGGTATCAGAGCACTGGGATGGCATCTGACGGGCAACCAAGTTCTTCTACGGCTCCTGCGGCAATTATTTTTCATTCTACTACCTCTAGGCATGAGATGGCGATATTTGATGGCACAGGTGATTTTGCACTATGGAAGGTGAGAATGAAATATCTGCTGGTTAAGGGTATGGATGCAATTCCAGGTGATACAAAGGCTGCAAAAGAGGAGATGAATGAGAGAGCACTTGGAACTCTGTTTTCGGTACTGAGTGATAAAGTTCTCTGCAATGTGATGGATCTTGTTACAGCTAAAAGTGTATGAAAAAAATTAGACACTTTGTATATGCCAAAATCTCTTACAAATAGGCTGTATTTGAGGGGCAAGCTACACACATTCCGTATGATGGAAGGAACCTCACTCAATGATCACTTGGATGATTATAATAAGCTCCTGCTCGATTTGGCGAATATTGGTGTTAATGTTGATGAGGAAGACAAGGCTTTGATCCTGATTTATTCTTTGCCTAAGTCCTATAAAAATATTACTACTACTATGCTCTATGGAAAAGAGACTATAAGTCTCGATGAGGTTGAAGCCATTTGTTATCCAATGAGCTCAGGTTGAAAGTACAGTTGGAGCATCAGGCTCCAAATCCGGCACAAGGACTTACTGTCAGAGGTAGAGATGACCAAAGAACAGGTGGACAAGGTAGAAACAAGTCCAAGACAAAATCAAAGTCTAGGTCTAAAAGACCCAGAGTTTGCCATTACTGCAAGAAGCCAGGCCACTGAAAAAATGAGTGTAGACTTGTACAGTCCAAGAAAGAGAAGGAATAGAAAGAAAAAGGAACAATCTCAGATTCGGCATCAGTTGCAGTTACTTCAGCAGATCACAGCAGTATTGCAGATGATGCAGTATTTACAGCTGCATGCAGTGTCAGTCAGGCTGATACCTGGATCGTGGACTCTGGAGCATCTTTCCACGTGACACCCCATAAAAAATGGTTCACTTCTTTTAGATCCTGTGATAGAGGCTCTGTACTTCTTGGGGATGACGCCATCTGTAAAGTAGAAGAAATTGGTATAGTTCAGATCAAATCTCATGCAAATACTGTGGTGATTTAGATGATGTCAGATATGTTCCCCAATTGAAAAAAAATCTTCTCTCGATAAATGCTCTTGATATTTCAGGTTTTGAGGACAGATGTGGTAGAGGATCTATTATAATTAGTAAAGGTACATTGACTTTGTTAAGAGGTAAATTGAGTGGCACTCTTTATTATTTGGATGGCATTACAGTGGTTTGTGAGGCTTCTTCAGCACATTCCTCTATTGTTCAATTAACACAGTTATGGCATCAAAGATTGGGCCACATGTCAGATAAAGGTTTACAGGAGCTCAACAGACGTAGTCTGCTAGGAGGTTAGAAAGTTGGTGCACTTGGATTCTGTGAGCATTGCATATTTGGAAAACAACACAGAGTCAGCTTTACTTCAGGCGTGCACAGGACAGCAGGTATATTGGATTACATTCATTCTGACCTATGGGGACCTGCCCCAGTTACATCCAAGGATGGATCTAGATATTTGCTCACTTTAATTGATGACTATTCCCACAAAATCTAGATTTATACTATCAAAAATAAAAGTAATGTGTTTCACACTTTTAAAGAGTGGAAGGCTATGGTTGAGAGGCAAACTGAGAGGAAGGTGATAACCTTCCGGACTGACAATGGATTGGAATTTTGTTCTACAGAGTTTAATGACTTTCGCAAGTCAGAGGGCATTGTCAAGCATAGGATCACTGTGTATACTCCTCAGCAAAATGGTGTAGCGGAACGCATGAATCGCACACTACTAGAAGGAGTCAGATCTATGTTATCAAGTTATGGATTGAGTAGAGATTTTGGACAGAGGCTGCACATACAGCCTGCTTTATTATAAATCGATCTCCAGCATCTGCATTGAATATGAAGACTCCAGAAGAAATGTGGACAGGTAGACCTGCAGACTATTCAGTTCTTAGAGTATTTGGATGTTCAGCATATGCACATGTCAAAGATGGAAAGCTGAATCCAGAGCTAACAAATGCATATTTCTTGGATATGCATATGGGGTGAAGGGCTACAGATTATGGTGCACAGAGCTCGAATCCCAGGGTTTTCTAGTCAGCAGGGATGTGACTTTTGATGAGTCAGCCACTGCTTCATGGCAGCTACAGCCAAGTTTTTCACTGGGAGATCAGGTTTAGGATCAGCAGGATAGGACTGTTGTTGATATTAATCTGACTGTTAGATCACAGCAGTTGCAGCCTACAGGTGATATTTAGAATGAACAGCATCAGTAGACAGATCCAGAGTTACAGACTCAGGAGGAGGTTATTATATATGGTCAAGTTCAAGATGATAGTATTGCCACTCGAAGAACCAGGCGACATATCAGAGTACCTCAAAGGTATGGTTTTGAGGATTTGCTTGTACTGAGTTAGTATATTATGCTCTGAATATTGCAAACACTATGGGTGATGAGCTAACCACATTTCAAGAAGCAATTGGTAGTTCACAGGCTAAGCAATGGACCATGGCTATGGTAGAACAGCTTCAGTCTTTGAAAAAGAATCAGACTTGGAAATTAGTCAGATTACTTAAGGGCAAGAAGAAAATTGGCTGCAAATGGATCTTTAAGAAGAAGGAAGGAGCTACTCCTCATGATTTAAAATATAAGGCAAGGTTGGTGCCTAAGGGTTACAGTCAAAGAGAGGGTATTAATTATAAGGAGGTATTTTCTCCTGTGGTTAAACACTCTTCTATTCGTGTGTTCCTTGCTTTAGTTGCTTCTCAGAATTTGGAGTTAGAACAGCTAGATGTCAAGACAGCTTTTCTACATGAAGATTTGGAGGAGCAGATTTATATGCAACATCCACCTGGTTTTGAGGCTCCAGATAAAGAAGATCATGTGTGCTTGCTCAAAAGGTCTTTGTATGGTTTGAAGCAATCTCCAAGATAATTGTACATCAAATTTGATAGGTTTATGATCGACCATAACTTCAAAAGATCTCCATATGATAGTTGCGTGTATCATCAGCAGTTTTCAAACGGATCCTTTTATTATTTATCATTATATGTGGATGACATGATGATTGCAGCCAGAGATATGTCAGTCATTCAGAAGCTGAAAGCTGAGCTTAGTACTGCATTTGAGATGAAGGACCTTGGACCGGCGAAGAAGATACTTGGGATGGAGATCATTCGTGACAGGCAATTATGTAGATATTTATTACTCAGCATGATTATATCGAGAAAGTCTTGGACATATATGGTATGTCTACAGCTAAGCCAGTCACTACTCCTTTTGCCAGTCATTTTCGGTTATCTGCTAGGGATTCTCCTCAGACTGAGGATGAGGATAATATATGTCTAAAGTGCCTTATGCGAGTGCAGCTGGCAGTATCATGTATGCAATGGTCTGTACTCGTCCTGATATTTCACAGGCAGTTAGTGTAGTGAGTAGATATATAGACAAGCCTGGAAAAACTCACTGATCAGCTGTGAAATAGATTCTTAGATACTTGAAAGGCACTTTTGATTTGGGATTGGTATTCTCCGGACAGAGTGGTTGCATTGTTACAGGATTTTGTGATTTAGATTATGCTTGTGACTTGGATAGGAGGTCATTGACCGGATATGTATTTACTCTCTCTGGTTGTGCAATTAGTTGGAAGGCTACTTTACAATCTACAATTGCTTTGTCTACTACAGAGGTAGAGTATATGGTATTGATAGAGGCAGCAAAGGAAGCTATTTGGCTAAGAGGGTTAGTACAAGATTTGGGTTTCAAGCAAAATTATTTGGTTATTCATTGTGACAGTCAGAGTGCTTTACATCTTGCTAGAGATCAGATGTATCATAAACGCACTAAGCATGTGGATGTCAGGTATCACTTTATCAGAGATTTGGTAGAGGATGGTGATATTCAACTTCAAAAATTAGCACTGCTATTAATCCGGCTAATATGCTCACTAAACCAATTCCAGTGGTTAAGTTCAGGACATTCCTGAACTTGATTGGTTTGAGCACTTGGTGATGTCCCTTCGGGGCATGTAATGAGGGGAGGCTTTACAATCCATATTTGATAGAAGTATTTTTTTTGGATGCAAGGAGGAGGATTGTTACCGTGTTTTGCTCCCAAACGCCCGTAGCCGCGCTTCCGCTAGCCCAGCCCGCGATGCACGCGCGCGAACGCGCGTGGGCTCGGCCCAGCATGTTGCGGCAGTCGCGCGGAGCGTTTTCGCACGCGTTTCGCGGGGCGCACAATTTCTTCCCTTCGGTCCACAGCATGGCGAGTTCTCGGTCGTCCGATTGTGCGATCAGACGGCCACAGTTTGATCTGGCATTGAGGCAGTGTTTTACATGGATTGTGGATCGATTTGAGCCGTTGATTTTTTATCTGATGGCCTGGGATTTTTTTTCGAAGGCATTAGACTTATTTTAGGTCTCTTTTGACACAGTTTCTGATGGTTTTTTAAAACCATAAAGACGCCCTGCGATACAAGACGCCGAAATATTTTTCTGAGATGCAATAGAGAGCTGCAAAAGGTCCAGAAAAATATTGAAGATGATCCAGAGAGTAAATAAAATAACAGAGAATCCACGACAGGATTTGGCGAGGCTAGAGACCTGGTATTCTGTGATCTCTCATGTTTTCTTCTTCCTTTTTTGATTTGTTTGGATCTTTATGATTAATCTGCAATTATTATTGGGATATTTGTATTTCTTTTGTCCCCAATTTTGGGGACAGATTATAATGGATTGTTCCTTCCTTTGTGTGGATATAGGCAAATTTGCTGAACCACGTTAAATCTTGTCTTTCCTTCTGATTTGAGATCTGACTGTGTAATTGATAAATTGCTAAAGTGAATAAACAAGAATTAATTAAAATCTAAACCGGTTCAATTCGCTGCGCACATCTCAATAGCCCATCTTTACAATAACGAAGGAAAAGAGGAGTGACAGGTGTGATAATGCCCATGGATCACACTGCACCTTTGTTTACTTTCCTTTCCTTGTGTCCTAATTTTTTTTTTTAATGGTTTTTTTGCTAGAATTTTAATGGTTTATTCAATTACAATAAAAATATTGGGATGGGAGGTGATCAATGAGTTTCCTTAGTCTTTGGCTCCTCTTTTATTTTATCCATTCAAGACAACAGAGTTCATCAATCACAAGGCTGGGGACCCTTGGAAAAAAAAAAAGAAAAAGGAGCCATTTATGGGCGATTTCCAGCATGAGAAAATTGCCAATGAGCTATTTGTTGAAGGCTGTTGAGAATCTCTTAAAAAAAATAAAAAAATTAAAGGAAGAGGGGTGGGGGTAGGGGGATAAATGAATCATACTAAATTTTAGAGAAATGCATGGTTCATGACTTTTATTAAATAATATATCTTATTTTTATTAAAAATTTTTGTATAAAAGTATTATAAATCTTTTAATCTAATATTATTATTGTTGTAGTCAAGTCTAGCTCATATTCATATGAGGATCAGTCTACTTTACTGCATGTACACAAGATATTATCCATTCTGGTCCGTGACTCTCATGATTTTGTTCCTGAAGATAGACTGAGTAAAATGTTATAACCATCATGCTCCATTCCAAAAGATATCTTACATGAGGAAGGAGAGTTCCTCGGCATAAGCTAACATAGCCCTTCAATCAAGAGAAAATCTAAGCTAAGATTGTGGAGGTTTTGATGGATGGTGCTAATGTTGTGGTCAAGGCTAGCTCATAATCATGTGAGAGTCGGATTTCCTTATCGCATGCATGCAAGGTATTATCCATTTTGACCTATGGGCCTTACTATTTTATCCTTGAAAATAGATCGAACGAAATGCTATGACTTTCGTACTACATTCCAAAAAGTACTTCATGCAAGAAAGAAGGATCCTCAACATATATCAGAGTTTTGTTTGACTCATAATCCATATCGGATTAAAGAGGTACCTTAACTTTATACCCTTAGATACCATCAGGATCCGAGGCACCAACCGGGGCAAGAATATATACCACTATCGAACAAGGCACCTATGCCAGGCATGGATGTTACCAGGATCTAAGGCACCGCTGAGATAGGATAATGGGGATCCAAGGCAGGTCCGGGTATTTTTCTATTTTTCTTATTTTCTCAGAATTTTTTTATTTTTCTATTCCCGCTATTCTGGTTTTGTTCTTGGTTTATCCCCGAGTTATCCTAGTTTTATTCCATCTTCACTGTCTTTCTCCTGTGGTTTTAAAATGAATTTCAAAACCCTAGCCTCCACCCCACCGGTCCTAGATCCGGGCCGCCCGATCCCCTGCCGCCACCGCCGAACCGCTGTCGGTGCTCGCCGACCCCCGCCCTCGCCGGAGAAGCCGCCGCCATCACCCCACGCCCGTGGGAAGACGAACAGACGCGGAGGCGTCCGCTCGCCACGACCCACGACCACCGTTGCCGGCCCGCTGCCCGCCACCGTTCCTGCCGCTCGCCGGCCCTCGCCCGGCCGTCGGTGGGGTCCGCCGCCGTTCACGCTCGTGGGAAGACGAACGGACGCAGGAGGCGTCCGTCCGCCCACGTGCGCCCCTGCGCCGCCGCCGCCGTTGCCGCCGCCACCCGCACGTCCGCCGGCCACCATCCCGCCGGCCCCGGCCGTCCCCGCCGTCCACCGACCACGCCGGTGCCCTGAGGTCTCCCACGACCGTGGGAGACCAAACGGCACGCCCTGGGACGTGCCGTGCCATTCTTGCGCCACCTCGCCCGCAGCCCATCGCCAGCCGTCCGCCGACCCGTCCGCCACCCGTGGTGTTCCACCGGAGACCGTTCTTCCCTTCCATGACTGTGAGTTTGTGTTTGCACGGATTTCAGAGCAGCACGCTTTCTGGAGCAGATTATCAAGCCAACACGCTCTTCAGAGCATATCAGCACTATTTTGATGCAACACGAATTTTGATGTAATTTATTTTCTTTTTTAGTTTTCTCGGAGGCTAAGAAAGTGAGGGTTTTGGTTTTTCTATATAAAGGCATCCTCTCCCCCTGTAATAATCAGAAAGAGTTGATATAGATTTTTGGGTTGGTTCCGGTTCTGGTTCTGGGCTAAGGCCCGTTTTTCTTCGTTCCCTGCTGTGTGCATTATGGGTTCGATGAGGGGTGTAAGACGTTCCCTGCTGTGTGCATTATGGGTTCGATGAGCACCCTAGTTATTCCCTATCTCGTCTTCTTTATCTCCTCGTGTCCTTCGAGTGTCATCCCAGCACATCTATGTTAGAGCCCTGCTGTGTGCATTATGGGTTCGATGGGAGCTCAGGGTAGCTGGTGCTGTGACCCCTTCGGGAGGGTAGCTTTATGCTCAGGATAGCTGGTGCTGTGATCCCTCGGGAGGGTAGCTTTAGGCTTTGATCCCTGACTTTCTGTGTACGTTCCCCGCTAGAGTGAGTCTTAAGGCCATGAGTTCCACTTCTCGGTCCCCCATTTTCATCCTTCCTTCGCCACATCAATCCAGAAAATTGAAAACAAAAAAGATCAGCTGTCTTAGAATTTTAATGTCAGTATGCCCTAATCCCGAAAGACTTCTTAGCCCTTCCACAATCCTAATTTATTTAATTATTTCACTATTTTTTCAAATAATCAGATTATATCAATTTTTCGTCGCACATCATAGAAATATCATTATAGGACGAGGCATGCATGTCACTACAAAGCGAGGCATGGATGCCACCAAAATCCAAGACACAAATGTTACTAGGAATCGAAGCACCTGCCAAGGCAGGAATACCGCATAGGATGAGCCTTGAATGCCAGTACGGTCCATGGCACCCAAATGTGAGCGACGGCGAGTAATGAAAAGTAGTTATGTTCGATTATAATAACAAAAAAATGGTTATCTTAATGAAAAACAATTTTGTTAACCGAAAAAGGTTATCTATGTCTTATCCGAACCAAAGACGGTTATCTCTGAATTCTATAAAAAAAAAAGTAAGATGGGACTCTTCAAAGGTAAGTCCAGCACTATGCTCACTCAAATATACGAGCATTGATCAGCCAAAAGTTTTGATTTTCTATTCTTTTTAAATCTATTATTTATCCAAATCTTGGTTAATTTGAACGTTGAAGGATATTCCACCGGAAAACCTCCGATCACAAGCTTCTTCTCTTATAGAAATCGATGGATGCCACCGAGGAGTTTCTTGTAACAAATGGCGAGCATTGCTCAAAAGTCACCGCTAGGATTTGGCCATAATAATTATCATTTTATCCTGATTATTTATTATTTATTTTTTTGCATATGCCAATAAAATAATATAAGTTATAGGAGTTGCTCGGTTCACATAAGAAATAAATAGCAAAATAAACATAAAATTAAATTTTATCAATTCAAAAGCTCCAATTATTTGGATAATTAACATAAGGTTTTGTATTTAAGTTGACTTATGTTTAGTTTTAATATCTGATAGGACTATTCTTAATATCTCATAATTTCGAATTAAATATATTATCAACAAACAAACAATTTTTTTCCTATTTATTGCCATCATTTTCATAATTTAAACCTAGATGCCCCGGGAATGACTATCCTTAACAGAACATACAACCAAAACATCCAATATTAGAAATACCATGTGATTTATGCTGTATGCTGCATCAATAGATAATGTAAATATTCTCCTAGTGACTTACACATCATCCACGATTGTAAATAGCGAATAGGATGCAATCTAAGAGTCCAACTTTCGGCCATAAAACAGGGCAATGGCATCTTGCACGCATTGTATCTTATTATTCCAACATCATTTTATTTTTTTTTATAGATCCAGTCATCCAGAAGAAGATTCTACCAGAAGAAGAAGACAAGGGCCAGGTCACGTGATATGTGGCTCGAAACCGGAGGGCAAGGAGGACCATGCTTTGAGAAGGATGTCGGCATAGAAATGGGCTCACGTGTGACTAAATAACCCACGGTACAAGCCACTCAGCTTTATTCTATTTTCTATCATGCATTTTTTTTTTTTTTTTTTGATCTGTCTGCGGGCGCGTGCGGGGGTGTTGGTAGTGGTGGGGGCGGGGTTGGCAGAACTTGTACCTTAATTTTCTTTTTGTCTAAGGACACGTGAGGATTATGAGCAGTAGGATTATGCTCTTTAATTTGTTGGTTATACCTGTGTCGTATATTTTATATATATATATATATTTAATAAATAGAATTCGCGATCGATTGATAATAAGACAAGATCTTTATCGGTCGTGTTATCATCCTGATAATATTTTTCATCTAACTTTAATATATATATTTTTTTATAAAAAAAATTGATTAAATTTTTAACGATCATATCATCGTATGCTTCCACATGTTTGTTCCCGTATAACGAAGAATATTATTGAGATTAGGTGAGGCATTTCTTTCTTTCTTCCTATCTTCTATAAAACATAATCTTGATAACATTCAGTTTCCTTCCATGCTAAGCTGCTAGCCTTTGGATAGCAATGATGCTATTAATACTAGGTTTTCTACGTATAATGATGGACGAATTTCTTGCTGATGGCTTGATCGTTTATATATGTTAAAAGTGAAATTACATAAAGCTTTGGTTTAAATTTTATTTTTGATAAATATATATTTTTAAAAGAACATCATTTACAATCTTAATTTAAAATTATAAAAATAAATATATTATATTATATATGTATTATTTTATCCTTTCATAACTTAATTTTTTGACCCCGCCACTAATTATGAAAAGTTTACTAGGAAAATACCTTAAAATATTATTTTATAATATATTCACTATCTATCTAGTATGAAGGATAGATTAGAAAAAATGTGAATAGAAAAAGAAGAATGCATGAAAGAGAAGATGGATGGATCTTCCATCCATCAACTTATATATTTAGTGAAACATGAAAATATGGATGAAAATAATTTTCTCTTCCATTTGATATAAGAGAAATAAAAAAAAATGAATAATATTTATATGACATATTTACTAAATTACTTTTTCATAAAAATATTATTATTCTAAATTTATAATACTTATTTATACTAAAAAAATAAGAAATATATAAATTTATAATCTTTATAATTTATAATTATATAAAATTTATATAAAATTTAATTTTAAATTAACTTAACTAAATAAATAAATTTATAATTTAATATATATATATATATATTAAATAAATAAACAAATATTTTATATTTTAATTTAAATAGTTAATTAATGTTATATAAATAGTTAATTAAAATATTAGATAAAATAGAAAATAGAAGAGGATTCTAATTATTGAATTATAATTTTCAAAATTATGTGCTAAAATTAAAAAATAATTAATATAGAATTAATAGTGTGTGTACATATATATGTATATTAAAAAATAATATATATATATATATAATATGAATGAAATAATAATTAAGTGTTATAGTTTTGTTTAAAAAATTAATAAGAAGTAATTTGTCGATGCAGAAATCAATCCTTCATATGTTCCGTCTATCCTTGCTCATTATCCCAATCTACAAGTTCTATGTGACCAAACTTGGGCTAATTATTGGCTGATGCTTCTAGAGTAAATTTAAAGTGTGATATAAAATTTCAGACTATTATTTGTTTTCCTGGATAATTTTTTCTAGAGATGAAAGGTTTTATGTTAGGATTGTTAATTGAATGTTCTTAATAGTTATATGTAAACTAAAACAAGTATCAACACTTCATCATTAATCCTTTATTTGGTATAAAGGATGGATTGAAAAAAAATAGGTCAAGAAAGAAGAATAGATGAGAGAGAGGATTGATGGATTTTTCATCCATCTTTTCATGTATTTGATAAAACATGGAAGGATGGATATGCATGATTTCCTTCTCTATTTAGTATAAAATGAATAAAAGAGAGGATAAATATATTTATATGACATTTTTACTAAACTATACTTGAATAAAAACTATTATTATTATTATTAATTTATAATACATATTTCTACTAATAAATAAATAAATATGTAATCTTCATAATTTATAATTATATAACAAATATAAATATCTAATTTTAATTTCATTTAACTACATAAATGATTTCATAAATTAATTATCGATGAATTAATTTATTTTATATATTAATTATTTAAGTAATTAATTAATTTATAAATTAATTAATTATAAATTAATTAAATAGTTCTTTAATTTTATATAAATATTTAATTAAAATAGTATATATAAATTTAAAAATAAAAGATAATTTTACTTATTTAATTATAATTATGAAAATTATGTGTAAAAATTAAATAATTAGTAATAAAACTTAATAGTATAGGATTAATAGTATAGATAAAATAAATAAATATATAAATAATATGAATGAAAAAGTGAAGATGCGTTATATCTTTATTAAAAAATTAATGAGGGACAGTTTTACTAATATAAAAATTATTTCTCACATGTTTCATCCATCTTTCATCCCATCCTTCCAATTTGAAATGATGCAAAATAGTAGACTCGAGTGGACGGAGAATCCATCATTATCGTCTATCCTTCGTATGACTTTTTGAATCAAATGATGGATGGAGGTCATCCATCTTTCCAATCCCATCCATCATTCCTTTCATGATCCCAACCAAACATAGGGTAAGTGCTAGAAAAACATCTATGTTCTATGCCATATGGTCCTAATTTTTTACTACAAAATACCTGAGCTCGAGTCCTGATTCTAATTAGGGCTGGAACTGGGCTCGGGCCGGCTTGATGGATTTCGAGCTAGGTTCGAAGTAGATTGGCCCGGCTTAGACTTAAAAATAGAACTCATTTAATTTTTGGGCCGGGCTCAGGCTCCCCCTTGGCCCGGCCCGGTTCGGTCCGGTCCAAACCTGGCTCAAAAAAGGTCTAGTCCGAACCTGGCTCGCCAGTCCGATAGTTTTAGGATTATAATCTTTAGATTTTTTTGGAATATATACGATAGTTAAAAGAACTTCATTTTATCATTTCATCTTCAATTTAGCAGGTTCAATCGGACTTTAATTAGGGCCGGAATATGTATTGGTAGTTAAAAGAACTTCATTTTATCATTTCTTCTTCAATTTGATAGGCCCAATCAGGTTTTAATTTGGATCGGTCCGAATCAAAGCCGGGTTCATACTAGCTTAATCAGGCTCGAGCCAGATTTTTTCAAAATAAATCAGGCTTAAACTCGGGTCGAAACCTTTTTAATTTTTTTCAGGCCTGGTTCGGGTAGGGTTATGGCCCGACCCACTTCTAGCCCTAGTTCCAATTAAAATTTAAAAAGAATAGAAAGATTAGAGGTGCTTCGAGATCAAAGAAATCCCTTCCAACAATTTAACTATTGACGGGTTCAGATCGACGATACAAGACACCAAAATATCGTCAATACCTACTCTGATCCGAATACTTTATATAGTTTACGGTCCAAATACGAGCTACAAAGTTGTCTTATGTGGTTTGGGTCAATTTTGTCTTATGAGATGTCCAGGAGTCTATTTGACAGATACTTTCATCAAAATCCTTCCATTAAAATGCAACAACTTTCTTTTCCTTTGCTCCATCCCGTTAGCGATTAGAACTTTTGCTTGCAATCTTATCTTCTGATTCCATCCACCCTGAGCTGTGGGGCCTCCAGTTTCGTGAGTTGCACATAGACACTGTTCTGTGCTCATTCTACCTTTCTCCCTCTAAATCATTATCAGGTGACGTTAAAGAAACAGGGAGTGGTTGTAGCCAAAAAGATCAAAGAGCAAGCTGTGCCTGAAGTCCACCATGTTCAAAAGTCTTGCCATCCCATTCGGCCATATTCCTTGGAATTCCCTTGTAGCTTCTTTTGACAATACTGAACTCGATCTTTCAATCTATTGTCAGAATCTCGCCACATTGAGTGGCTCTGAGGAATTCCTCGAACGTTTCGCAGACGTTTTGCCCTCAAATTGATAAGTCCACCCGTACCGTGTCTGATAGAATTTTTGAATCAAATGTTGTCTCTTTTCATGAAGTACAAAACTTTCTTTCCCCCAAAAGAATACTTCGTTTCAAAGATGCCAAGGATGCATTTATTACTAGAGGAAGTATTAGAATTTTCAATAGTATAGCTTCTATGACCGATTTGCATGACTGTTTGAAATATACTTGTTATCGTCCGGATCATCATGGCCCGTAGCTGTTGACTGCGTCACGTGGGTCGCATCTGCCCGCCTGATAACGTTTCCGGTATCTCGGGACCTGCAAGGAAGCAACGTCAGTGACTCGGATCGGAGATTCTGTCAGGAACACTCCGACGGTCAAGTCAGTGACGATCCAGGAGAACAGGTCCTCCTTGTCGAGCCCCTCTGGATGAGCTCCACGCTAGGATGAGTGAATATAGTATGAGTGGAAGATGAGGACGACCTGGGAATGGTGTTGGCCGAGGTGGTCTTGCCCTCATCTCTGGCCTTCTTCCCTTGTGTCGCTCAGATTCCTCTCTTCAATTGAGAGTATGATATGAATCTCTCCTCTTGAGGTTAGATGCCGATACCTTTTTGCTTAGTTTTTTGCGGGAGTTTCTACCTTGGTTTGCTTCGGGATCTCCCCCTGCTGTCGTGTGTGGCGAGGTACCGTGACGTGGACGGGACGTCTTTCCTGTTGTGACAGTCGGGGAAGCCTCCGTAAATTTCTGACATTCCTTCCGCTTATCCCTCTCCTGGGAGTCTGTCAGGATCTCGATCGGCGGGCCGCCGGTCTTGAGATCCGTGCTCTCCGGTAGGGTCTTTTCTCCGATTGTACGGCAGATCGGCGAAAGGTATGGCACCTTGATTGCGGCATGGTTGGTGTCGTACGGTCCTCGGGAGCGTCGCCACTGTCCTTGGAGGAGAGGTAGGGCTCCCTTGGCGACCAGCATATTGGCTTGAACAGGGGGCCGAGCTGGAGAGGAAGGGCCTGTCTGCGGTAGACTCGCCTGGGTACTGCTCGGCAGGACGGAGGCGAATCGAGCTCGTCGTGGAGGGGCACCTCGTGGTGGAGGAGGCTGAGCTCGACTCCTGACCACGGGGCCCGACCTCAGACGAGCTCGGTGCCGGGATGCCACCCAGCCCAGGGGACTTGAGCTCGGAGGGGTGCCTCGTGGCGGAGGAGACTGAGCTCGACTCCTAACCACGGGGCCCGATCTCGAGGGGTCCACCTTAGGTGGGAACTCGACTCGGCTCCGGCCTAGGTGTTCCGGGCTTGCGGGAACGGACCTGGCAGAGGATGGAGCTTGCCTTCGACGAGTAGAGGTGTGCTTCAGGGGAGCTTAGCTCGGCAAAGGGCTTATGTTGAAAGCTTGTCATGGCGTCTGATGGGGACTCCACGTCCGCTGCCTTGTGCCACGTCAGCATTCTGGCCACATCATTTGCCCTCCACGCCCGAGGCCCATTAACGCGCGGCGCTTGGGGCGAAGGGCATAATTATGGCGCTGGCATGGAAAGGCGAAGAAATCGGGCGCAATAATGGCTAAAATCGGTGGTGCCTCGCTTTGCGGTCCTATGAGCTTGTGGGAGGATGCCACGTGGCCATGCAGGAGGCTGGCCGTCGAGGCGGGCGTGGAAGTCGGAGCGACCACGGTCGGATGGGCGTCCGGGCCCAATGGATGGTCGACACGCGGCGAGCGCCTTCTGGGGGGCCGCAAAGATACGGTTGGGCGTAGGCAGCTTGGGAAGGAAGGGTAAGCTTCGAACCTCATTCGAACTTTACGCGCCCAACATTCTACAGGAGTATTCTTCCTTCTCTTCCTCCCTTCCAGCCGCCGGTGACTCCCTAGGGTTCTTGCAGGTTAGTCTCCTCTTCTCATCTCGTAGGAGCCACTTTAGGGTCCCTCTTATCCTTTTTTATTCCTTCTTGTCTCTTCTCTCCATGGATCACTTTGGTCCGAAGTTCCGTCCTTCTTGCCAAGCCGAAGCCAGATCCTCCCAGCCGAGGACTCTCTCCTCCTCCGATGAGGAGATGGAGGTGGCGAGGTTTGAGTTTAGTAGGCCGAGCCCAAGGCCCGGTGATCATTAGGGAACCCGGATCTTCCCCTCCTGTTCCTCGAGTCCTTCCTGAGCCTGAGCTTCTCGGTCGACAGGTCCCGTAGGGATTGCTTCGACGATCACCGCTGAGGACCTGGTGTCCATCCGGAAGCTTATGGCATCCCCGAGTCCATCCGGCTCTCCGTTCCTCATCCCGGGGAGCGGGTTATCTCTAGTGGCCCTCGGCGGATCGCCTTCTATGAGGAGACCTTTGCCGGGGGTCTCTGCTTCCCTGTACATCCTTTCTTCCTTTCCTTCTTAGCCAACTATCGGCTTGTTCCTGCCCAGTTGGTCCCCAACGCCATCAAAACGGTATTTTGTTTTATCATTTTGTGCCACTTCTACGAGATTGTTGCCCGTTTTTCCCTGCTTAGGGCCTTCTTCACCCTAAAATGCCACCCCACCGAGGACAGGTGGTGGTCCCTCTCTTCCTGCTCTCGGGGCATCAGGTTTGCACTCCCCTCTTCCATTAAAGGATGGAAGAATAGATTCTTCTTTGCCTCCGTAGAGGGGATCGACTGGGTTTGGAGTGACCCGGATCGATCTTCGAATAGGAATTCTTATGTCGAAGCTGCCGACCTTGACCTGTACGACCTGCTCAAGTCGGTTGAGATCCCTTCGCTCGAGGTCTTGCTATCAGAGCAGAACCTTCGTGAGGCCAGGGTTAACTCAGTGCAGGAGTCGGATGAGTTCGACTTGGCCACTTCCTCATCATTTCTTATTCATTTTTTCTTCTTTTTTTTTTTGCTGCTGTTGGGCTGACTTCATTTCATTTGGTGCATAAATGAAGTTTTCGATGGACGAGCTGCTCTCGTTCTCGGAGGAGTGGGAGCAGACCACCGAGGTTGTCGAGCCGGTGCCGAAGAGAGCCCAAACTGATGACGGGGCGAGGCCGGTGTAGGCTGGGGTGGACGTGCTAGTGCAGGCGGAGACAAATGCGCTGGCATAAAAGCGCAGGCGGAAGAGGGCGGCCGAGCCCGTCTCGGAGCCTCCCATAGCGGCGTCCGAGCCCGAGGTGGTTGTCCACGCGAGGTCAGCTGCCGCTGCTGCCAGGTCGGCGCCCTCCACCTCGGAGGTCGCCAGCGCGGAGGAGGACGGTGGGGCGCAAGAAGTTAGGCCGGTGCCCCAAGTCCTGTCCGATGCGGTGCCGATCTCTCAGTTGGCACCGAGAGAGCCTTTCGCCGTCGAAGGAGCTGAGTCGGCGGGAACACGAGAGAGGGACTATCGCTGAGTCCCTTTCGGCTAGGCCCGAACATGTCCTTGATGAAGGACGCCAGCCTAGCGGAGAGCATGATGGACTTCTCGGTCCAGTCATGCGACAGGCGCGAGGGGAGCGGGCGACTCCTCGGTGACGTCATCACGGCGTCGTTTGCCTAGCTATTTGCTGTAACTTCTTCCCACCTCGATATCTTTTTGCCTTCTTTTGTTGCTAATCATGGATCTTCTCACTGCAGCAAGGGCAGGAGCTGATCCTCATAAGGGATTACTGTCGCAACTGGGCAAGGAGGGACAGAGAGCAAGGAGCCGAGCTCGCATCCCTCAAAGCTGAAGTAGGCCGCAAGGATGCGGAGGTTCGGGAGGCTAGCCAGAAGGTGAAGAGCCTCCAGTTGAAGCTGCTGAAGCGGCCAGAATAGGGAAGGAGCTTGACAACGAGCTCGAGTCCAAGCGGGCCCGGCTGAAGGAGCTCCGGGCCAAGTCGGAGGCGGCTAGGGAGAGGGCCACCTCCGCTGAGAAGAAGGTGGCTGCGGCCGAGAAGAGAGCTGACAATGCAGAGGAGAAGGCCGCTCTTTCCCACCGCTCCACTGAAGCTGCCGAGAAGGCGCTGGCGATGGCCGTCCGTCTATCCGAGCATCTGAAGGCGGAGCTGAAAGAGGTCTGGCATCGGGCCGAAGCTGGAGAAGGTAGCCGCTGATGCTGTGGCTGCCTTCAAGGTGACCCCGGAGTACCTCAAGGACTTTCGGGAAGCGGCAACGGACTCCTTCGCCAAGGGGTTCGCGTACTGCCGGTTCCAGCTGCGGGGAGTTCTGTATGAGGAGCAGCTGGCCGCGCTTCGAGTCCCGGGAAAAAAGGCTTCCTCCAGAATGACGATGGTGGCGGCAAGGCAGGGAGCTGCTCCAACGTAGGCTCGGGCTCCAGCGACCTCGGAGGTGCCTGGCCCTAGGGAATCGGCATCGACAGCGGTGAGGGCGGCACTTGCATCGCGGCCGGAGGCAGCCGGTCTGACCCCAGTGGCCTCAGCGCTGAACCTGCTCCTCCTGCGGAGGTGGAGGAGGGAGAGGTCCCAATAGTGCACCACCCGGGGAAGGAGCCGGCCCCTTAGGATAGGAATTTTCTTCTTTTTACACTTGTATTTTCTTTCATTTCTTGACCGGGTCACCCGGCGTGTCGGGGCCTGGAAGATAATGTAATTAGTTCTTCCAGTAATGAAATGCGTCTTTGTGATCATGGTGTCTCCGTTGTCTGTAATGTGGAATGTCCCCTCTCTCCCTTCTTCTCCCTTTCTTTGCAACTTCTTTCTTTTCGGTGCAGGGAGGTCCGAGATGGGAGTCAGGAACTTCGACTAGCACTGACCCGGTGTTGAGCTTGAGGTCATGCCGGTGAAGGATGTTGACCTTGGACTCAGCTGTTTGGAGACATGATCCAGCGGTTACCGTCTCGAAGCTGGGCTCGGGGGCAGTGCGGTGCTAGAAATCTGAGTTCTAGGCCTTGGCATTCTAGAGTTGGGCTCGGAGGTACTAAGTGCCTGGGGGTTTCCCAGGTCCTTTGCCGGGGAGCTGGGCTCATTGGTGCCGGAGGGTCGTCCGGTCTTTGAGGCCGGGGAGCTACGCTCGCTGGTGCTTGGGGGCTTCCCTGGTCTTTGTGCCAGAGCCCTCTTCTCTGGGTTTTGATGCCGGGAGCTACGCTCGCTGGTGCCTGGGGGCTTCCCTGGTCTTTGTGCCAGAGCCCTCTTCTCTGGGCTTTGATGCCGGGGAGCTAGGCTCGCCGGTGCCTGGGGGCTTCCTAGGTCTTTGGTTAGCGACGATGCTGTCCAGCCTATGGGACTGGAGCTCGGAGGGACGCCTCACGGCGGAGGAGGCTGAGCTCGACTCCTGACCATGGGGCCCGATCTCGAGGGCTCCGCCTTGTGTGGAAGCTCGTGCTTGGCTCTGACCTAGGCATCCCGGGCTTGCGGGAGCGGACCTGGCGGAGGACGGGGCTCAGCTCCGACTGTCATCATGAGGCCAGGCCTGGACACGTTGATGATGACGAGTTGCGTGGTTCCAAAGCGCCCTTGGCCGGAGGTCTGAGCTCCGGTCTTGCGCAAGCATCCTGGAGCTGGGCTCGAAGACGATGGGAGCTTGAGACGGCGCCTGGGAGTTAGGCTCGTAGGCACGTTGGTTGAGAGAATTCCCTTGGCCGGAGATCTGAGCTCCGGTCTTGGGCTGGCATCCTGGAGCTGGGCTCGGGGACGGTGATGTTGGAGAGCCGCGAGACTCGGAGGTGCCCTTGGCCGGAGATCTGAGCTCCGGTCTTGAGCAGACGTCTTAGAGCTGGGCTCGAAGACGTGTGTGTGCCTGGGGGCTTCCCAGGTCTTTTGCCGGGGAGTTGGGCTCGCCGGTGCCGGAGGTCGTCCAGTCTTTTGATGCCGAGGAGCTGGGCTCGCTGGTGCCGGAGGTCGTCCGGTCTTTGGATGCCGGGGAGCTGGGCTCGCCGGTGCCGGAGGTCGTCCGGTCTTTGGATGCCTGGGAGCTTGGCTCGCCGGTGCCGGAGGTCATCCGGTCTTTGGATGCCTGGGAGCTTGGCTCGCCGGTGCCGGAGGTCATCCGGTCTTTCGATGCCGGAGAGCTTGGCTCGCCGGTGCCGGAGGTCATCGGTCTTTCGATGCCAGAGAGCTGGACTCGTCGGTGCTGGAGGTCATCCGGTCTTTTGATGCGGAGAGCTGGGCTCGCCGGTGCCGGAGGTCGTCCGGTCTTTTGATGCTGGAGAGCTGGCTCGCCAGTGCCGGAGGTCGTCCGGTCTTTTGTTGGTGATGGTGCTCTCCAACCCAGGGACCTGAGCTCGGGGGGCGCCTCGCGACGGAGGAGGCTGAGCTCGACTCCAGCCTAGGCGTCCCGGGCTTTACGGGAGCGAACCTGGCGGACGACAAGGCCCGGCTTCGGCTGTCAGCGTGAGGCCGTTGTGCCGGGTTCAAGGACACGATGGCTGGAGGACTGGTCTCTGGGGCTGATGTTCTGAGGTTATACTTCGGGAATTGTTGTCTTGGAGCTGGGCCCGAAGACGGTAATAGCTGAGACGATTCCCTTGGCCGGAGATCTGAGCTCCGGTCTTGCGCAGACATCCCGGAGCTGGGCTCGGGAGCGCGTTGTATGCCTGGGGGCTTCCCAGGTCTTTCGCAGGGAGTTGGGCTCGCCGGTGCCTAGGGGCTTCCTAGGTCTTTTGTGCCAGAGAGCTGGGCTCGCCGGTGCCGGAGGTCGTCCGGTCTTTGATGCCGTGAACTGGGCTCGTCGATGCCAGAGGTCGTCTGGTCTTTCGATGCCAGAGAGCTGGGCTCGCCAGTGCCTAGGGGCTTCCCAGGTCTTTGATGCCGGGGAGCTGGGCTCGCCAGTGCCGGAGGTCGTCCGGTCTTTTGATGCCAGGGAGCTGGGCTCGCCGGTGCCGGAGGTCGTCCGTCTTTTGATGCCAGGGAGCTGGGCTCGCCGGTGCCGGAGGTCGTCCAGTCTTTTGATGCCGTGGAGCTGGGCTCGCCGGTGCCGGAGGTCGTCCGGTCTTTTGATGCCGTGGAGCTAGGCTCGCCGATGCCGGAGGTCGTCCGGTCTTTTGATTCCGGCGAGCTAGGCTCGCCGGTGCCGGAGGTCGTCCGATCTTTTGATTCCGGGGAGCTGGGCTCGCCGGTGCCTGGGGGCTTCTCAGGTCTTTTGATTCCTGTAAGGCAGATAAACCGTTGCACAGGAAAAGGACTTTTATTGCAAATGGAGGTAGAACTTACATGTTGGTAGTAACTCCCGGATTGCAAGTGTTCCATGTCAAGGGGGAGTCTGGTTCCATCCAGGTCCTCGAGATAGTGGACTCTCTGCAGGAGGACCTCGGCCACTTTGTAGGGGCCTTCCCCACTCAGCCAGGGTTTACCGCGCTCTCTGGGTTGAGACGCCTCAACTTAGCACAACACCAGGTTGTCGGGTCGGAAGATCTTCAACCTCACCCGGGCGCTATGATGTCGGGCGACCCATTATCGGTACGCTGCCATCCAAGGCCAGGCTTTGACCCTCGTTTCTTCGAGGAGGTCCCGGTTGAGGGGGTGCACCTAGCTCAACTGGGATCACTGTCTCCATGCCAAAGACGAGGTTGAATGGCGCTTTGCCCGTGGCTGCTCTGGGCTCTGTGTGGCAGGCTCATAGGATGCTCGGGAGTTTTTCCGCTCCTTGCGCCCCCAGGCCTTCTCGGAGGTGCCCCCAGTGTATCATCCCCACCAGCTTCTCGGTGGGGCGATTGTCGACCACTGGGACTGGTGGAGGGGCAACGAGTGCTTGGGATTCCAATTGGGATCTGCCCCCCACATACCTTCCGAGGTAGCCTCTCTTGATGAGCTCCTCAATTCCCCACTTGAGGTCGCGGCATTCCTCGGTGTCATGATCGTGGTCGCGATGGAAGCGACAATACTTTGACTTGTCACGGGTGGCAGACGACTTCAATGGCAGTGGGCGTCGCAAATAGGTCTCGTCCTCGACCTCCATGAGGATCTTCGTCCTCGGGACGAGGGGAGGGGTGTAGGCCTCCGCAGGAGCAGGAGTCCCCCTCGGTCTTGGCCGGTCCCTTTGGGAGCTTTGAGCTTGGGGCGTTGGCTTCTGTGCCCTAGCCCCTCGACAGGCGCGGGCCTCTTCGGTGGCCTCCCGTCTAGCTCCCGCCAGGTATGATCCGCCTCCTCGGTGTGGATGTACTTCTGAGCACGGATGAGGAGCTCGGAGTAAGACTTCGGAGGTTTTTTGTCGAGCGAGTACGTCAAGCGGAAAGTCTTGAGCCCTCGCTTCAAGGCTAGTATGAAGATCGGCTCCTCCAAACAGTAGATCTTCAGGACGGCATCCTTGAAACGAGCCACGTAACTCTGCAGCGGCTCCTGATCCTGTTGCCCGATGGAGAAGAGGCTGTCCGTCTCGCATGGCATCTTCCAGTAAGCGTCGAAATGAGCCACGAACTTCTGCCCTACCTGGGCGAGGGAGTTGATGCTCTCCGGTTCGAGGCGGGAGAACCATACTCGAGCCGCCTCCCGGAGAGTGGCGGGGAAGGCGACGCACAGCAAAACGTCGGTGGCTCCTCGGACCCTCATGAGGGCCCGATAGCTTTTCAGGTGGTCCAGGGGGTCTGTGGTCCCGTCATAAGGGTCCACCTACGGCATCCGGAACCGGTACATGATCGGCTCCGCTTGGATTTCTTGGAAGAATGGGGGATGGGCATCGTAGCCCGCTGGCTCACTAGCAGAGCCCGGCATGCTGGCGAACCGGCGATCGAACTCCGTCAGCTTGCGTTCATGCTCCTCCAGGCGCCTACTCGTTGCGTGCTTGGCGGCTTCATCAAGAAACCCTTCCGCCGAAGGAGACGGAGAAGATGACATGGATGCGCGGCACCCGTGGCGGGGGGTCTTACTTTTCCTGCCTCGACAGGGTCTGGGCGCCTCCCACCCGAGGTTTCATGAGCGGCTCTCTCCGTCGGCAGAGCTGGCTCGTTGTCTTTTTGTCGGAGCTTGATGGCTGCCTCGGTTGTCAGTGGTGGCCCGCGGCTACGACGACCTTCCTCGGGAAGAGCGCAGGCTGTCACGGGTAGTTGCGGCATGGGCTGCCAAGGTCCCTGACCACTGGTGGGTAGCCACGGACCGGTGCTGGTGTTAAAGCTGGCGCACTGCCGCAGTGAGAGTGTACATCTGCTGGGCGAGTGCGGTCAGCTGGGTTTCCAATGGGGGTGGCTGAACCGGGGCAGGCACTTCCATCTCTGGTTCATGCGGGTTCCCGTGAGAAGGGGATGCCTCTGCATGGCCGAGAGAAGCTCTCATTGCCCGGGTGGTCACCATCCTCCCAATGGACTGGCCAAGCAAGACTTGAACTGGAGGAAGTGTCGTTCTCCCCCCTTCCTAGCGCGCCAATCTGTTGCCGCCCGGATCGTCGTGGCCCGTAGTTGCTAATGGCGTCGGGTGGGTCGCGTCCGCCCGCCTGGTAACGCCCTCGGTGCCTCGGGACCTGCAAGGAAGCAACGTTAGTGACCTGGGCCGGGGATTCCGGCGGGGGCACTCCGACGGTCAAGTCAGTGGCGATCCAGGGAACAGGTCCTTCTGGTCGAGCCCCTCTGGATGAGCTCCACGCTAGGAGGAGTGAATATAGTGAGTGGAAGATGAGGACGGGCTGGGAATGGTGTTGGCCGAGGTGGTCTTGCCTTCCTCTCTGGCCTTCTTTCCTTGTGTCGCTCTGGTTCCTCTTTTCAATTGAGAGTATGATATGAATCTCTCCTCTTGAGGTTAGATGCCGATACCTTTTTGCTTAGTTTTTTAGTGGGAGTTTCTACCTTGGTTTGTTTCGGGATCTCCCCTGCTGTCATGTGTGGCGAGGTACCGTGACGTGGACATGACATCTCTCTTGTTGTGACAGTCGGGGAAGCCTCTGTAGATTTTTGACATTCCTTTCGCTTATCCCTCTCCTGGGAGTCTGTTAGGGTCTCGATCGACGGGCTGCCGGTCTTGGGATCCGTGCTCTCCGGTAGGATCTTTTCTCCGGTTGTATGGTATATCGGCGAAAGGTATGGTGCCTTAATTGCGGCATGGTTGGTGTCGTACGGCCCTCGGGAGCGTCGCCACTGTCCTTGGAGGATAGGTAGGGCTCCCTTGGCGACCAGCGTATTGGCTTGAACAGGGGGCCGAATTGGAGAGGCAGTGCTTGTCTGCGGTAGACTCGCCTGGGTGTTGCTCGGCAGGACGGAGGCGGATCGAGCTCGGTCGCGGAGGGGCGCCTCGTGGCGGAGGGGGCTGAGCTCGACTCCTGACCACGGGGCTCGACCTTAGACGAGCTCGGTGCCGGGGTGCCACCCAGCCTAGGGGACCTGAGCTCGGAGGGGCGCCTCATGACGGAGGAGACTGAGCTCGACTCCTAACCACGGGGCCCGATCTCGAAGGATCCGCCTTAGGTGGGAACTCGGACTCGGCTCCGGCCTAGGTGTTCCGGGCTTGCGGGAACGGACCTGGCGGAGGACGAAGCTTGCCTTCGACGAGTAGAGGTGTTGCTTCAGGGGAGCTCAGCTCGGCAAAGGCGCTCACGTTGAAAGCTTGTCGTAGCATCTGATGGGAACTCCACGTCCGATGCTTCATGCCTCGTCAGCGTTCTGGCCACATCAATACCATATATATATATATATTTCATAAATTTTATTAGATACTGACTTTGTGACAGTAGTTAAATAATTTTTTATTTTATAATTTAATGATTACAAACTTTGCATCTATTGCTATAAAAGATAGAAGAATGATATATTCTTCGATTATTTTTTTATATTTTTATATATTTATCGAAAATTAATAGTATTGTTGATTTTTTTTTTATATATTTTTGTATATATGATCAACATTTTAGATATCTTGAATGGATATTCTTTTTTTAGTTTTTAATATTTTATTTTCTAATTTCAATAAATATATTTCTTCATACTTAATTTAATTTAATATATCCATTTCATCAAAAAAAAAAAAAAAATCTTTTTCTTGCTAGCTACATGGATAAGATCCTGCATAAATAATGCGTGGCTTTATTAAGTCCATGTATATCTAATTATTGTATTTTGTGATGGTTATGCAATCTTATGCAATGACTATATCACTTGTTGCCACTCGAACCAAGAGATAGTGGTATTCTAGTTATAGTCAGCATTCAAGGGTGAGGTGGATATATGATAGAAAAAAACTGTGAATTAGTCTCTCCGAGACATTTAAAAAATAAAATAGACATAAAATTTTAGAAATAAAACAGTGTCTCAAATGGCTCATAACCAAGGGTTGTAGTTTATTCACATCAATCACGCATTCAACAATTTGGACCGACTACTTTCGCATTATCAATGCGGTCCTGTCAAAAGAAATGGGGTCGTTACCTAACAATGATGGTTGATATAGTTTTTCCTACCCAATAGCTGGCCAGCCTCAAAGGTCAATTCTCAGATAAACTTTTGTCTTGATTGAGGTGTCATATCTAGGAATCCAACAGGATCCATCGTGTATACATGTTAAGAGATAATCACCAACTATCATCACACTGTAGTTGGCTTCCAAACTTGACTCTAAGAGGATAGGTGTTTACCAATGCGCTGGCTTGCCCCAAATAAAGGTCCACCTAAGTCCACTTCAAGGCTCAAATCCATCAGGGCAAAGGTGAACAAATAAGTTTTTATTCAAGCCAACATACAAGAGTGTGATGATTTTTTTACTCGCATGTACAAGCTGTTTTTCTAAAAGTCTTTTTTAGTTAACCAAGTTTTTATTTAAGTGAACTAGAAAGATGTACAATATATGAAAGTGAGGCTGCATTTATTGAACAAAAATTTCATTCATCACTCAACAATTCTTCATCTCGTATGATAGCACCCGGTCTATATTTATTGATGACCGGTTTGGTTGAATATATCATGTTACCGGATAATTTGATGATTCTTAAAAATTACTTATTTTAAAAAAATAATTATAAAAAAATAATTTTTATAGTATTTGATTAATAAAAAAATATTTTAAAAATATATAAAAAAATATTATATTTGGTTATAGATAATCTTGTAGGAGATTATGCAAATTTAATTTTCAATAATATTCTTGGATAAACAATACAAGTAATAATCTTTTTCTCATTCTTTTCATTAATCATTTACGGCTCATTTACATAAATACTATCAATATCGTCCATTTTGAATATTGGAATATATTTACACAAATTATTTTTTTTTAATTAATTATGTATATTGAAAAAAATATTCCTTATTATAAATATATCCTAGTATGTTTTGGTATATAATTAAATATATTAACTATTAATTCATTCTATGTTAGATTTATTAATAATAATAAAAAAATATTAATTATTTATTAATAAATATACTAGTATATTAAATATATTATTAGTTATAAATATTATTAATCAATATATTACTATAATTATAATATATTAATATATTATATTATATTAATTAATTTTAAACATATAATGAAATTTATTTAATATTAATATAATATAAAGTGATGGAATTTTAGTTTGGAAATGATATTCTTAAATAATTTCAACTAGATAAACTAGCATGGAAAAACAAATACCAACCCTTTGATTGTATTTGTTTTTTCTTTTTTTTTTAAGAAAATAGATAGGAGATTCGCCATTTATTTTACCATATCTCTAATTCAATTTTCGTACTTAACATGGTAATTTAATATCATTTTAAAAATTTTTTATCTTCTTAACTCCAATCAAATGGCCCGGAGTATATTTGTTTATACTAGCCATTAGTTTGAGGAAATTAGGCTATATTTTCAATGATAAAAGTTTATGATACTTCTATTCATTGAATAAAAATAAAAAAATAAATAGTTCTCTATTATTAAAACAAAATTCCAAGCTGTCATGCATTACTTTGTTTTCATTTCTCCATTTGCGATAGCTATTTTCTACTAAATAAATACATTATTTTTTTTTTAAAATAGAGAATCACACCTCTTAGAATTTAAAATATATGTTAAATTATATAAATAATTCAAAAATAACTAGATGCTAATAATATCATTGAAATAATCATATATCTGATACATGCTATATTCTCGTTAAACCAAATTATAACTTTACCTGGTTTATGAATCTTAAATTAATTCTTATCAAGAACTTACAAGTAATTTTCTCTTTCTTATTTCAAACACTCAACAAGGGACAGTAAAAAGGGGAATCAGCAATCTTTTTCCCTCGACGCTTATCCTGAGCGCCGGGAGATTTCACCGTCGGTATCCTCCGACGCTTTAAGCGTCGCCAAGGAAGCGTCGACGGGTTTTTCATCTACCCGTGCCCTAAACCTCAATTTTTTCCCACGATTCATTTCCTGGCTGCTGTTTCTTTTCCCCTTCTCCTCTCATCTCCTCTCCTCTCCGGCGCGATCTTCATCTCTGGTGCGATCTTCACCGGCGTGAACTTCATCTTCACTGGCTTCCATATCTCCGGTAAATCTTCATCTTTTCCTTTTTTTTTTTTTTTTTTTGGCTGCGGGGGGCGTCGGCCGCGGCATGGACTTGTCGGTGGCGGCGGCGGTCCGGGGTGGGGGGCGTTGCGCGGGGCTCTTCCAAGTCCAATGAAGCTTCTATTTTTGGTTCCTTGGCAGCACAAAGTGCTGTTAGTGTTGTCACAGATTTCATATCCTTCAATATTATAATTGAAAGAATTGATCCAATAAATTTTCATGATATGCTTATAAGTCGATGAATGGCTTAGCTTCTTTAGTTTTAGTATTTCACCTGTTGAAATAATACTCGTTAATAAAGTGCAGCATACGTTAATTAAGAAAGAACAAAGTTCCGTTCCTGTCATGTAATGTAGGTATCATGAAAAGAAAATTTTGATGTATAAAACGAAGAACTGAATTCATCTCAGTTTACTAGAAACTTATTAATTGCAAGGAAAATCTATGGGTGTTTACATGGGCGTGAAGTCCTGATAAAATGTATCTGTTATTATCCATCAAAGATCGTCTGCTTGGATTCTATTTTTCGATCCGTAATGTGGTTATTCAACAAGAGGCATTTTGAGTCAGACCTATCTTTGCTATATCAAGTAGTTTGACCAATTGTATTATATATATTAGATAGGGGAGAGAGGATGCATATGAGCTATCACATTTTTGTTACCAAAATTATCAATGTTAATGATTGTTATGACAAAGTTTTGTATGTGAATCAAATAATATTCCATCCCTCGGCAAATTTAACAAATCCAAAGGCCTCCAATGCTATTTTTGATATACTATAGATACAATTTGAAAAACTAAAAGACTATAATCTTTCCTAAATCTAATTCTTACGAGGGCTTTCATATAAAATATAGCGGAGATGAATGGGTTTAAGCAACAAGTGGAGATAGTTAAATCCATAGAACAAGATGGAAGAGAACTGTTCACCACTAACTTCTTTGATGGGACTTTTTAGAGAGATTTCATGTTGATCAGTAAAAGCTCTCCAATGAAAACATTTCTTACAATGACATACTATTTTACTTGTAGAGGAATGAAGAGTTTCCTGGCCTCATGAACTCCCAACTTTGTCTAATTCTCTTAATTTTTATTCACTTGTTGACCTTGCTGTTGGGTCTGTTCTTATTTTTGTAGTCATTCATTTCCTTGATGATTTTGATGGCTTCCAATTTTACTTGAACGGATTTTTACAGACCTGTCTCTTCTCTTCAACCTAATTCCATCATTCATAAAGACAATTATGATCGAACATTGTTGATTTTTTGTTATTGGAATATAAACTCTAATGATTCGTATCTCCACTCTTCTTGTTTCAGATTATTCTGGTAGAATAGATTAAGATTATACTCACCATTTAAATATATAGAATCAAAAAAATCGATAATTGATTGGACAATAGGATTATTTTGGTTAATTTATAAGTGAATTAGGCTGTAGATGTCTTTATGTTAAAACTAGCTTTAGAAAGGATTACTAATGCACCAAAATCTGTAAGATAATATATATATACATAGTGAGAGAGAAAGAGATATATATATATATATAGTGAGAGAGAGAGAGGATGGGCTAGTTCTTCAAGATGTTCTTTGAATGACAATGAAAACTCAATAGTTTATCCTAACTCATAACTCATAAGCTCCATTTTTTCTTAAATCCTGTAGTGATTCATTGCCATCTTGCTGTTATGTAACATAACTAGAATTGTTTTTATCAAATTTTTAAGTATTTTTGTCATTCGCTCGATGTAGACATGAATGGGCATGCCCATTTTTATTTTTAATCATTCTTCTTTTTATCCTTTGTTTTAGTTAAACTCTAAAAAAAATTTAGACATGAATGGACATGAATGATTTATTTCGAGTCTTATGGATATTTGGACTACAAAATATGCATTTCATTGAACATAGATCTGTCAATTGATTAATGTGCATATTCTAAGATATATGTATATTTATATATTTTTGTACGGATGTGAGAAATATATACATTGATCAATTAATTGTCCATGTCGGATATTTCAAAAATTGTATTAATTATATATTATCAATTACAGTAATCAAATGATGTGCAACAAGGGTTGAAGGCAATTTCGGCTACTGTTATTAAGACAAAACCTAGAAACTTGTATGACATAGGAAAAAGGGTGGAAGAAGATGATGATGATACTTATACTCAGTGTATGCCTTATAATATTGTGTCGGATGATCATATAAATGATACAACCATTTTGGTTAGGTTGGATTCTGAGGAAGGTACAACTGGTTGATTATGACAAGTAGTTTATAAGATGGTTTACATTTTTGCATGAATAATTATCCTATCTTTTAAATAGCAATTCATTTATGTTATAATTTGATTATAATGTTAACTGATTTGGTTTTTAATAATGCATGTTAGGTACACCATGCCTAGAAGGAAGCGATTATCAGATGTATAGTTTCAGTTTTTCCAGATCGAGGCTGGTACTTCTTTAGCACAGTAGCCCGAGGACAGTCAATCATCTTCGCATCGATTTGATGCCAGTCCCTCTATTTCTGCACATCCGGTCGAGGCCAGTACCTCTCATACACATCAGGCCGAGGCCAGTCTCTCTGATTCAGCACATACGATCCTCCTACAGATCATCCAGATGATGAGCCTATCATCGATGATATACATATACAAGGTAATTTAATAATTTCATCTCATTTCAATTCATATATATGCAATATTTTTGATATATACTTTTTATATTTTTTTGTAGACAGATCCGAGAGACTTAGGCATAGGCGAGGACCCACACTAGTCCATGATGTGTGGCGGTTACGTGAGGGTGAGAGGATAGTTATTAAGTGCAACAATCTATGCCAGCCTATTAAGAAATCTGCCAGCTTGTTGACCAATTTTTTGGGGACAGTAGCACGCCGGGATCAGCTATGTCCCCTAAATTATACAAAGTGGAATAACATGCTTCCTGCTTACAAAGTAGAGGTCCTACGACTTGTGCAGGTAAAAAAAATTGATATATTATTTTATATCTTAAATTTTTAACAATTTCATTGCTTATTTCATTTAATATTTATTTTATTGTTTATTTACATTGTAAAGCAAGTTCGTACTCCCTCCAGATTGTAATGATTTTGTGCTTAAGTTTTTCAATCGCAAGTAGAAAGAGTATAGGGCAAAGTTGAAGAGAGACTATAAGATAGAGGGTAAGACAGAGGAGCAGGTTGCAGCTACTTGTCCTCCTGATGTACACCCTCATCGATGGAGGGAGTTGGTTCACTATTGGTTCTCCGAGAGGGCACAGGTTGTGTAGCATCATCAAACTTATAAACTTATAAATTTTTAATATAAATTACATTTATACAAGATATAACATAGTTTTATTTTATTTTGTAGACATATTCTGCTATTAGTAGAGCTGCACGAGCAGCTCAGTTTGTTCTTCACACAGCGGGATCCAAGAGTTATGTTTCTTATCCTATAATATTTTTAGTACACTTATAGTTTTAACATCATGTATCATCATGGCTATGTATCATGGTACGGGGGTATAAGATGTGTTATTTTAGATTTTTTTGTAACATTTATTCTTTCTATAGGCTGATTAGCATGGGAGGGAGCCTGGTGAGGTGGAGTTCTATTGGATGACTCACGTTCACCAGGATGCAGTTTTGTTTGAGAGGAGTCCAGAGATCTATTTATATTTTCTTATTTATATTATATCATGATTGATAATTTTATTTTTATTAAGTATTAATATATAAATTTTTTATAAAATATAGGAGAGGGCTACCTCTCTGATCGTCGAGCGTGGTGGCAAGTCTACATCATTTACGCAGAGTAGTAGCATCGAGGTCGAGGTATTCTCGGAGTTGATGGGACCAGAGCATTATGGACGAGTGAGGGGTTATGGGATTGGAGTTACCCTTACTCAGTTATCTTGGGTGAGTAGATTTACTCGGGATGCTAGAAATAGTTCTGATGATTCACATGTTCGTAGACTCTAGGATGAGATAGTAGCGCTCAGGCAGACACGTGATACAGACAGAGCAGAGATGCAGACTATGAGGGCTCAGCTTAAGCATCTTACATCTATGCTGCATATGTTCATGCCATCTCAGGTAAGTAATTGTATATAACTACATATATATATATATATATATTTTGTATGTATAGAATAATTTATAATATATTATAATGTAGGTATCGTAACTATATATATATATCTTGTAGGTTCCTGATACATCTGCCAATTGCATACAGACGACGACTAGCCTCCCACGGACCATTGATGCCAGTTGATTCCTTATTATTATTATTATTTTTGTATATCTTTTGATGTATTTGAACTTGGATCGAGTTTGAACATCTGTTGATACTTTTTATATATATAAAACACTCTTAATATTGACTTCATGTATATTTGGTGTTTGGAGTAATATCATGAATGTTGTGTTTGTGTGATACAGGTTTCAATGAAATGATTTTGATTTCATTTTGTATGTCTTTGGCTTTGTGTGATACAGGTTTCAATGAAATGATATTTGATTTTGGTGATAATATATACATTGTTGTACAGATTTGTATATGTTTGGTTTCGTATATATTGTTGTGATATAGGTTTCAATGAAATGATGTTTGATTTTGATGATAATGTATACATTGTTGTACAGATTTGTAGATGTTTGGTTTCGTATACATTGCTGTATAGATTTGTATATGTGATACATATTTCATTGTTGTACAGATTTATCTTTGGCTTTGTGTCATACAGGTATTATTAAAAAAAAAAGCTTGCCGACACTTTAAAGCATCGCTATCTTGCTAATTGTCGATGCCTTAAAGCGTCGGTAGGTTTAAAGGCTGCCGACGCTCTAAAGCGTCGCTATACGCTTTAAAGCGTCAACAGGATTAAAACCTAGAGCGTCGCTATGTTTAATGCTTGCTGACGCTTTGAAAAAGCTTCGCTATGTTTAAAACCTATCGATACTTTAAAGTGTTGCTAAACCTATCGACGCTTTTTGAAAGCATCGACAGGTTACGTCCCCACGCTTGCATACCCAACGCCTTTGTGATGCTTTTAAAAGTGTCGGGAGCTTTCTTGCCAACGCTTAAAAGCATCGGCAAATATCTTTAATAGCATCGGCAATGACCTCATTTCCTGTAGTGATAGTTTCACACTAGAATCACAAAAAATAAAAGCTAAAATATATTCATATAATTTAAATTGCATTTAGTTCTCTTTCACTATATTTGACCATGTTATAGATTGATCTTTGAATTTTTTTGTTCCTATATGTCACCACCAGTCTTTTGTTTATCTATATTTAATCTTGTAATTTATTGCTCACTGATCTCTAAGGTTTACAATATGATAATCAAATATCGTGCTTATATTTTTTTAATGATGTTAATCTCATATTTTTTAAAATATCTTTATATTTCATTGTGAGCTTTAATCGATTCTTTAACTTGGCTTGTTTACCTAAAAGGATTAATTTATCTAAATAAAGACTAGAGTAAAAATTTTTATAAATATAGAAACAAAAATTGATACATAAATACAAAAAAAATAATAGACTAATTTATTCAGAATATTAAGATATTATCTTGATTAAAAAAAAAAAAAAACAAACTTAAAAAGGGGGCCATGCCCGCTGCCTTGCATTTCGAGTTCTTTCTCGATTTTCTATGTTCTCTCGGAGTCACGACCAAAACTCGTGTCTTGATCTCTTGAACCTAGCATGCTCGCATGTTCCTTCTCATTTAAAGTGGTGATAACAATCGTTCCTTTCTCATTCAAATATTGATGCAGAACAAATAAGATGATGCGATGTGGAAGTAAATTAAGACTATTTTTTTTTTTTTTTGTGTTTTGTTAGAAGTTGGCTTGACTCAAAAAAAGGCTAACTAATATTGAAAGAAAATATGCACTGAAAGAAAACACAATTCAAAAGAGTAGATTATCAGAGTAATAAAGAAGTAGGATCGCTGGGGATTGAGAAACCCCCAGACCTAGGGTTTACTCCTCTTTCAAGAAACAGACGAAGAGAGAAGAGAAGGTTTTATACCTGACTGTGATATCTCTCTTTGCTTCAATTGAAGGACACTCTCGAGCAGATTGTAGGATCCTTGGAGACGGGGTATCTTCGCAATGGATCCTCGGATTGTAGTCCTATGGCAGGTTGGCCTTCTTCTCGTACTCTGGATCTGGAAAGGATGGAGAACAAGATAAGGATGTAAGAAACTCAAGGAAGAGACCTTTACCTGGGATAACTTCGGACTGCTCGAACTTTGAAGATGAGGGAAGAGTATGGAGGTGGCGGTGGAAGATGGAGTGGATTTAGGATTTGGCTAGTAGGGCGGCGGCTTGCAGATGAAAAGGACCTAGGGCTTGATATAGTGGGCGGTGGCTTGGAGAAGGAGATGGTGGCCTTGAATGAAGTGGGAATGGGGTTTAGGAATTTGGGTGTTGGCGGCTAGGATGATGAAAGGAAATTAGGGTTGGCGGCCAGGGATGAAAGCGGGGCAGGGTTTTGGTAACTTTGAAGATCTCCCACCTCCTCAAGGCTCCAATGGAATCGGATTTACTCCCTCACGGAGCTCAACACTCAAAGAAGTGCGGAAGAAGAGAACACAAGGTTGCTCAACACAAGAAAAGATTTCATTTACTCATCCTAATCAAAAGATTACATAAGGGTCCAATATATAGACCTTGCAAGAGAAACAAAATTACACTACTTCCCATGTGGGACTAAACATTCATCCTAAGCATGAAAAACTTTTCCTTGACCGACCAGGCTTCTTTCCTTGGAGTGGGCGGCCTCAAATGCAAGGTGATGGCTTCATATGGCAGGTATGTGGGGCACTTCCTAGTTCTTCTCCTTAAGTCATGGGTTTTCCTTCCATGACTTGCTCTTTCTTGGAAGAAAATACTCATCTCCTAGTCTTTCTCCCCAAGATTAAGCTCCTTCCATTCATAGCCAGGTACTTTAGGCAGGTGTGGGCGCCTACCTTGAAGTCTTCTCCAAGAAAAATCCCCTGCTCCTTTAGCTTGGTTACTTTTGGCAGCTTGTGGGCGCCTTCCTTGACTTCTTCTAAGAAAATTTTCTTGCTCTCTTGGGCGTGGGGACCAGGGACACTGGGATGAAATGTGGCGCCAACTGGTCCTGGGAGTGTGGCGTCCACTTGCATTTGGCCTTGGAAGAAAAAATGACGCCCTAGGGAATGGCGCCAACCAGGACTTGACTTGGACTTAGACTGAGTCAACATGACTCAATAAAATGAAATGCAGACTCAAAGAAATAAAATAATCTGGTTGACCAGGTCAACCCTTATTACAAACCCTAATCTTCGGGCAAGGTATTCAGAGATCAGATGGAACCCTGAAGTCTTCTTCTGATTCTGGTGCCCGCACCAATTCTCCCGGGGTGGAAGGAACTCGATCCTGTCGAGTAAGGCTCAAGTTGGCTCTGGTATCTCTCCAAGAGATCTGGATCCAGCTCTTGTAATTCATCTCGGGAGATCCAAGAGTCATCAGAATCTGGCCTTCCTTGCCAGCGGACCAGGTATCTTTGGTATCCTCGATTACGAGTAGAGATAACCTGATCGTTCAGGATCTTTTCAATCTGTTCTTTCCTCACTGGCCAGTTTGTTGGTGGACAGACAGGATTGGGTTCACTTTCAAGAACAGGATTAGGCTCAAAAGGCTCACCGGGAATCACAGCTGGCTCTCTATACTCTACTAGGTCTGTAATGTTGAAAGTGGGGCTAATGCCTAGTTCTGGAGGCAACTCGAGCACATAGGCATTGGATCCTACTCTCTTCACCACTCTAAATGGTCCAGCTCCTTTAGCAAGTAACTTTCTAACGGTTCCAGGAGGAAACCGTTCAGGCCTTAACCTAATCATTACATAGTCTCCCTCAACAAAAGTTTTGACTCGCCTTTGAGAATCAGCCAACTTCTTATAAGTTTCATTACTTAAATTTATTTTGGCATGAATTTCTTTATGCAAGTCTTTTATATGCTGTGCAAAAACTTCAGCAGACTCGGAGACTCGTGTGTGGACTGGTAAAGGGGCTAGGTCAAGAGGTGTGTGAGGTTTGTACCCATGCACAATTTTAAATTGACTCTTACCTGTAGACCTATTGACGAGTCATTGTATGCAAATTCAGCCCTAGGTAAGTACAAATCCCAATTCCTAGTGTTTTCACCAACAAGACATCTTCGCAGATTGCCTAAGCTACGGTTCACTACCTCGGTTTGGCCATCAGTTTGGGGATGATAGGTAGTTGAAAACTTAAGTTTTGTCCCTAACTTATGCCAAAGGATTTTCCAAAAAAGCTGGTGAACCGGACATCCCTATCTGAAACAATTGTCTTAGGTAGGCCATGGAGTCTAACTATCTCATTAAAGAACATGGTGGCTACCTTAGACGCATCAAAAGTCTGGGAACAAAGCAAGAAGTGGGCCATCTTAGAAAATCGGTCGACTGCGACACAGATAGAGTCATGCCTCCTCTGGGTTTTAGGCAAACCTAACACAAAGTCCATACTCACATCTTGCCAAGGACGATCTGGGACAGGAAGTGGGGTATAAAGGCCGGTGTTCTGTTTTCGCTGTTTGGCAACAGCGCAGGTTCGACACCTAGCCATAATGTGTGCTACATCTCTTTTTAAGCTAGGCCAGAAAAAGTGGTCTTCAACAGCCAAGGTGGTCTTGTCTTTTCCAAAATGGCCTGCTAGACCCCCAGCATGAATTTCCCAAATCAAAAATTCCCTAAGAGAAGTTCTAGGGATGCAAAGCCAATTCTTAAAGAACAGAAAGCCATCTAAAAGGGTATAATCCTTATGATCACTAGATGGTCCTTGAGCTAGATCCTTAGTACTAATTAGGTTCACTCCAGTCTTCATCTCTTTGACCTTATTGGGTCCTTTAGCTACCTTGTTCTTAGGAGGGACTGAATGGATTGTGATCTTTTTCCCATTAAAACTAAAGACACAGGTATTGGATTTTCCTAAGAGGGTGGCATCATGATCATATAACCAAGGTCTCCCAAGAATTATACTGCTCACCCCCAAGGGTAAGACATCACACCAAATCTTCTCTTGATAGGATTGCATCTGGATTTGGACCTGACATCTAGACTGGATGGGTATAGAGGTAGAGTCTACCCAAGAAACCTTATAGGGGTTGGGGTGGGGGACTGGGGTTAAGCCTAACATTTTGACAGTGCTAGCAGAAATGGCATTCACACAGCTCCCACTATCTATGATGATCTTACATACCTTATCCCCTAATTTAAGGAAAGTCTGTAGGATGTTAGTCCTACGCCAATCCTCCTGAACTCTATTCTGGGACAGGATGCATCTCACAACTCCTAACTGGTCAGACTCTGTGGGTTCCTCCTCTCCTTCATACTCATCAACCAAGTTCATTCCGGCCTCATAAACTTCTTCAAATTCCTCATTGGACCCGGAATTCTCTTCCTCTCCCTCTTCTATGTAAAGGGATCTACGTGGGCATTGGCTAGAAACATGACCTACCCTATGGCACTTAAAACAGATTATGGCTGTACACTGGCTGGAGATATGACCTGGTTTCTGACACTTAAAATAGGTGATACTAGAACTAGGGGTTCTCTGGGTGTCAGGTGCCTTACCTTTGTCCATGGGCCTAGGGGTGGGAATACCCTGAAAAGGTTTGCTAGGGGTAACTTGGCTAGGTCCATTTCTTGGGATTGGGGCACTAACCCTAGAAGGTATAGGTCCTCTCTGAAATTTCTCAGTGTTCAGTGCAATCTGATAGGCTTGGTCTAGGTCAGTAACCTCTCTTAGAAACAACTCCCTCTTAATGTCTTCCCTAAGTCTAGCCCTAAACCTAGACAAAGTGACCTCATGGGCTTCACTCACATCACATCTCATCAAGTACTCATCGAAGGTGGCTATGTAGTCTGAGACAGATTGGTTCCCTTGTTTCAAGGTTTACCATTGGTCTAACAGATTCTGCTGGTATGAAATGGGTAGGTACTTATCTCTAAGCTTCTCTTTCATACCCTGTCAAGTGGTTATGGGCTTAACATTTCGTCTCCTAGTGGTTAGCTCAATGTTCTCCCAGTATAACCTAGCTTGACGCACTAACTTCATCTTGGCAAACTTGAACTTCCTTTCCTCAGACATGGTATACCACTCAAAGTACTAGTCCATCTCACCCTCCCAATCAGAATACACCTTAGGGTTTAAGCTACCATCAAAAGTGGGTGCATCTAATTTGATGTTCCAGATGAACCTATCATCTCTATCTTCAGGCTCTGGGTCAGGCCTCCTATGATTAGGTTCAGGATCTCTGTATAAAGGTCTTCTAGGCTCCTGGTGTGGGTGAGGTTGAGGCACATTAAAATATGGTTTAAGAGTCCAATTCCGATGTCTAGGTTCCTCAAGTACTTGGACTTGATCCCTAAGCTGGGTAAGATCCTTACGGACTTGATCCCTAAACTGGGCAACAGTATCAGTCATATCCTGACTCAATTTGGTCATACTTTCGGTAAGAGTTCTAATCATGGCCTCTAAATTAGGTTGGGTTTGACCAGGTTGGTAGGGTACTCCGTTCCGGGTGGACATGATGATGCAAGCAAGCACACCAAATGAGACTTGACTGAAATGACTACGGGCTAACTAGACCTAGAGCCCAAACTAGATTTCCAATCAGAGTGGCAAGCTAGCCTGTAGTAACTCGGGACTCAGCCAGGCAGGTGTAAGGGGAGTGTTAGGTCCCTAATTGCCAATCCTAGACACCAATCAGTGATTGGCCAGGTAGGCGGATCAGCACACAAGCCCTTCGGGATAGAATCCCTGAACCACCGTTCTAGACACTGAGTACAAAGCACACACAGAGTAACTAGACAAACTGACTCAAAACTAGCCTAGACCCGACCAGTTGGTGTCCCTAGCCCACTAGGGCAAATTAGGTCTAATTAATTTTAAGATTAAAGGCTTAGGTTCGAATGCACGGGAGGTGTTTTTGGGCTAAGGAGAGGGTCTCAATCCTCCCCTTATGTTGCAACTTCGGTGCCCTTAAGATAGATTCAATTTATGCACACTCAAATAAAAAAACAACTTACAGAAAATAAAAAGCAGAACAATAGTAAAATTGATCTCAGAAAATCTACAGAAATTAATAAATCATGAAAATTTTATGTAAATTACTTTCAATTATACTAGTTCCAGAAAAACAAGAATTACTTAATTTGGGATTTTCTGCAGGGAGAAACAATTCGAATAACAGGGCAGTTACTGGCAGAAAACAGAACGTGTGTCCCGTTTACAATCCCTGCCTAGAAGTTATAACCCAGCGGCACCCCTACATGCCCTAGGAACCCCCGTGGAATGGGAGGAGGAGGCTTGCGTCTCGCTTGTTCCTAGGACCGGACGGCCAGGGGAGTCTACTCCAGGCAGCAAAAGTAAAAAGGAACGAAAAAACAATCAAACAAGCAAGAACCCTAGACAGGGCTCTGATACCAAAAATGATGCAGAACAAATAAGATGATGCGATGCGGAAGTAAATTAAGACTATTTTTTTCATTTTTTTGTGTTTTGTTAGAAGTTGGCTTTACTTAAAAACAAGGCTAACTAATATTGAAAGAAAATATGCATCGAAAGAAAGCACAATTTAAAAGAGTAGATTATCAGAGTAATAAAGAAGTAGGATCGCTGGGGATTGAGAAACCCCCAGACCTAGGGTTTACTCCTCTTTCAAGAAACAGACGAAGAGAGAAGAGAAGGTTTTATACCTGACTGTGATATCTCTCTTTGCTTCAATTGAAGGATACTCTCGAGCAGATTGTAGGATCCTTGGAGACGGGTATCTTCGCAATGGATCCTCGGATTGTAGTCCTATGGCAAGGTTGGCCTTCTTCTCGTACTCTGGATCTGGAAAGGATGAAGAACAAGATAAGGATGTAAGAAACTCAAGGAAGAGACCTTTACCTGGGATAACTCCGGACTGCTCGAACTTTGAAGATGAGGGAAGAGTATGGAGGTGGCGATGGAAGATGGAGTGGATTTAGGTTTGGCTGGTAGGGTAGCGGCTTGCAGATGAAAAGGACCTAAGGCTTGATATAGTGGGCGGTGGCTTGGAGAAGGAGATGGCGGCCTTGAATGAAGTGGGAATAGGGTTTAGGAATTTGGGTGTTGGCGGCTAGGATGATGAAAGGAAATTAGGGTTGGCGGCCATGGATGAAAGCGGGGCAGGGTTTTGGTAACTTTGGAGATCTCTCACCTCCTCAAGGCTCCAATGGAACCCGGATTTACTCCCTCACGGAGCTCAACACTCAAAGAAGTGCGGAAGAAGAGAACACAAGGTTGCTCAACACAAGAAAAGATTTCATTTACTCATCCTAATCAAAAGATTATATAAGGGTCCAATATATAGACCTTGCAAGAGAAACAAAATTACACTACTTCCCATGTGGGACTAAACATTCATCCTAAGCATGAAAAACTTTTCCTTGATCGACCAGGCTTCTTTCCTTGGAGTGGGCGGCCTCAAATGCAAGGTGATGGCTTCATATGGCAGGTATGTGGGGCACCTCCTAGTTCTTCTCCTTAAGTCATGGGTTTTCCTTCCATGACTTGCTCTTTCTTGGAAGAAAATACTCATCTCCTAGTCTTTCTCCCCAAGACTAGGCTCCTTCCATTCATAGCCAGGTACTTTAGGTAGGTGTGGGCGCCTCCCTTGAAGTCCTCTCCAAGAAAAATCCCCTGCTCCTTTAGCTTGGTTACTTTTGGCAGCTTGTGGGCGCCTTCCTTGACTTCTCCTATGAAAATTTTCTTGCTCTCTTGGGCGTGGGGACCAGGGACACTGGGATGAAATGTGGCGCCAACTGGTCCTGGGAGTGGCTGGGAGTGTGGCGTCCACTTGCATTTGGCCTTGGAAGAAAAAATGACGCCCTAGGGAATGGCGCCAACCAGGACTTGGACTTAGACTGAGTCAACATGACTCAACAAAATGAAATGCAGACTCAAAGAAATAAAATAATCTGGTTGACCAGGTCAACCCTTATTACAAACCCTAATCTTCGGGCAAGGTCATTCAGAGATCCAGATGGAATCCTGAAGTCTTCTTCTGATTCTGGTGCCCGCACCAAATATTCTTCTTTGTCTCAGTAATTTATAAAAATAGGGCTTTTTGGAGCTCATTTCAAGTTTATTTTTTCTTATAACCAGATTAAAGGAATTGGGAGGTTAGAGTTCTTTTTCTCTCTCTAACATCCAAAATTTTGATTGATTTTACTGTCACGCTTCGACCCGATATCCAAGCCATGCGTACGGCAGACAGCCATATATCCTTAGAGTTTAATTCCATCGAATATGCAAGGCCTAGCTTTGAACTTTCAAATCATTTAAAATACTGGAATAAGTCAAACTTATCAAAACTTCCTCCAATTCCCAAGCTCCTCACAGCATGACCCCAAGCCCCAATTATTCTGTAGCATCTGAAAAAAAAAAATATAATGAGCTACACGAGCCTAATAAGTTATTATAATCTCTAGTTTATAAAATATAAAATTAAATATTTATTCATAAAACATAAGCCGATGAAATAAGTCAAATTAATCAAAATAAAATTTTCATAAAGCATAACATGAAATTCTTATAAAGCATAGTTGATAATAATACATTTTCCAAAACAAAATAATCAAGGATGACCATCCCCTCATACTTTACTCTCCTAGTCCCTTTGACTATGGCCACGATCAGCCCGTGAGTAGTCCTGAAAGAGACTAGATCCTGACTACATATACCATCCGATGGTATGTGCTAGTAATCGCCGCACTGGAGATCCAGAAGGTATCTGACTTTGATATCACATGAGAAATCATGCATCATCAGTATGTACCAGTGATCACCCAACATGGCTAAAACTAAAAAAAAGCTAGCTCCTGACTACACATACCATCCATCGGTCACATGTTAGTGATCGCCTCACTAGAAGCCCGAAAGGAGACTAGGTCCTAACTCATGTGACCATAGTCAAACTAGAGAGCATAACAACAAATAAACAACACATTTTTCAAAGCATAAAACTAACAATAGCAAGTTTTTTATACAAATTAACATAATCATTTTTAAAATAAATATATATATAACTCATCATTTTGCTAAACAATGTCCATGCATAGCATAAAGTACTCATTTGAATAAATTAACAATAATTAAATCTTTAAATCAAATCAAACATAGTCAAATATACTAAGATAGAGATAACTTATAAAAATTGATTCTATCAGGAACACGCGACTCAAATCCTAGATCCTCAGCACTCTTTTACTACTAAAAGCAATGAAGGCTCCTCTGATTAATGCACAATTAAATTAGTTTTACAAAATTTATTTATTTATTTTTGCTCTTTCTCTTCTCTCTATCCTCTTTTTCTCTCTTCTCTCTCTCTCCTCGTCTTCTCTATCCCCTTTCTCTCTTCTCTTCTTCTCTCATCTTTCTCTCTCCTCTTTCTCCTTCCTCTCTTTCTCTCTTTTTTCTTTTTTTTTTCTTTTCTTCTTTTTCTTCCTTTTCTTCTTCTTTCTTTTCCTTCTTCTTCCTTATTTCTTTTCCTTCCCTTGCTCCCATCTTGGTTCAGCCCGAATAGACCTCCCATGACTCTTGAAAATTATAGGGGGGTGGATAATGGGGAGAGGGGTCGTCGGCTTGGCCCGACGGAGGGGGCCGGGCGGCACAACCATCAGTGACCGTCCGGCTCAAGGAAAATCGGAAGAATCCAAATCAATAGCCTTTATTATTTCCTTCCTATAAGATATCTAAGGGAGAGGGAACTCATCGACATTTGACAAAACCTTCGGCCACTCATCGGAGAGGAAAATGGTGGTGAAGCTCGATCTTCATCGATTAGAAGTGATGTAGGGGGAGATTTATAGCTTGGATTCGGAGCAAATCAACCTTGTTTTCTCATGGATAAACTCGGTCAATCGAGAGTCCGTCCCACTTCCGATGGTCCTTCGGCCATCTCCCCCCTTCCCATGACATCTCGTCGAATCTGCTGGCGATCTTCTCGGTCAAGCAGGTATCCCTTGTTTCGGCCCTCTTTTTTTTGTTTTGAATTGAAATCGGCATGCCTTACCGACTTCAGTCCAAAATGGCCCAAAAACTGGGGATTTCACATTCTCCTCTCCGTTAAAATAATTGTCCTTGAAATTAGCTTGCTTGATGTTTAAACTTTGAAGGTACGCAATCCTCATGACTCTCAAGTTAAAGAATTAATTTTCTTGATTGACTTTAAATAATTTTAAACCATCACACTTCCGTTGCGCACTTCGATATCAATTATCAAATCTTCTAATTTCATTAGGTGAATTTCTGACAAGGAGACCACTTTACATTATAATCTAAATAAAATTCAACCTTCAAATATTTTTAAATAAAACGAGGTTAAAACTATTAAATTTTCTTGTCCTTACTATCCCTTAAACATATCACGTCAAATTTAAACCTCCTCTACTTGCTATATTTAAAGTCTTTGTATAATATTGTACCATCCATTGAAGACATCAATAATTCTAGTTCAAGCTCGAACTATTTATTCTTCCATTGATAAGCCAGTTAGACAATTTAGATCAACTTTTCTCTTGAAAAGTTAATATTAATTCTAACAAAGTAAATGACTCTAAGTCAATATCCTTGTAAGTAGGATCGATCATGTTATTGCTCATAGAACTATTTTACTTTAATTCTTAACATTAATTGATAGCCACTTGAAATTTTGCCCCTCATAAGCTAAACTCATATAAGTCTTCCAATATCCATTTCTTTGCTCAATGCAACATCAGTAGTAAAGTAATCTAAATCTTTTCATAAATCTTAAATTTGACTTGGAGTTTAATATACCCAATAATCTCTAACAAATATATGGAGGATTAAGTAATCTGATTCAAAACTACTAACATAAACTATCAAAGATTCTACCAAGATGTGCATACCATGTCTACATAATATCATTTAATTTGCTAAAAGCAAATTATAAATTTATGCATTATCCCAAATATATTTTTTATTACATATTTTCAATAATAATCCACATATAGATTCATAGAAAATTTTTCTTCTTAATATCATTAAACTCTTTCATAATCTACATTCTAAACATCTTCTTGTAATAGTCCCAAAATTTATAATCCAATAATTAACAACAAAACTCGTAAGCTATCATGATCTTTTCTATATCAAGTTTAAGTTTCCAAAATTATTTAATTAATAATTAAATATACATATTCAGTATAACATAACATACTATACTTCCAGGCCAACACTTCTGAAGCTCTATCAAACCTATTTAATTATCAAAGATAAAGACACATCTTTTCCAACTCTTTAATATCCATAATATGCTCACTTATCATGATCAAATAGTATAAATCATTTTGCCCTTTATATTTATTCTAGATCAATCTCACTACTTATATTAGAGACTAAAATCATGTAATCATGTTCCTCTTTTGTCCTAATCGTATGTCAGATCTTATGCACAATACCTAGAAATTAGAAATCCAAACTTCGAATCCATTCTTATAACTTTTATCATATCTCGACTGATCATAATACTAAGTTCAAATACCTTTTAAGTCATAGTTCGTAGTGATCATAACCTAAATTTTGATATCACTCAAATTATATCCTAATCATTTATGTCATAGGCCTAAGTAATCATAACCTAAGTTTTGATATCATTATGTTATGTTCTAATAACCATTTGTTAATTTCTAATTACCTATATCACAATCTCAAATGATCATAACCTGGCTCTGATATAATTAAATCTATCATGCCTCAACTCGATATCCGAGCCAGGCATATGATAGACGGTCACATATCCTTAGGATTTAATCCCATCAAATATGCAAGGTCTAGCTTTTAGTTTTCAAATACTTCAAAATACTGGAATAAGTTAAACTCATCAAAACTTCCTCCAATTTTCAAGTTCCTCACAACATGATCTCAAGCCCCAATTATTCTGTAGCATCTGAAAAAAAAAAAAAATATAATGAGCTACATGAGCCCATTAAGCTATCATAATCTCTAGTTCATAAAATATAATATTTAATATTTATTCATAAAACATAAGCCAATGAAAAAAGTCAAATCAATTAAAATAATATTTTCATAAAGCACAATATAAAATTTTTATAAAGCACAGTTGACAACAATACATTTTCCAAAATAAAACAACCAAGGATGACCATCCCCTCACACTCACTCTCCTAGTCCCTCTGATTATGACCACAATCAGCCCGTGGCTAGCCCTGAAAGAGACTAGATCCTGAATACATATACCGCTTGATGGTCATGTGCTAGTGATCGCCCCACTAGAGGTCCGGAAGGTATCTAGTTCTGATGTCACATGAAAAATTATGCATCCTCAGCATGTGCCAGCAATCACCTCGCATGACTAAAACCAAAAGGAAGCTAGCTTCTGACTATACATATCGTTCATCGATCACGTATTAGTGATTGCCCCACTGGAGACCTAGAAGGAGACTAGGTCCTAACTCGTGTGATCATACTCGGACTAGAGAGCATAACAACAAACAAACAATACATTTTTTAAAGCATAACAACCAACAACAACACATTTTTCAATGCAAATTAATATAATTATTTTTAAAATAAATGTATATATATAACTCATCATTTTGCTAAAATATGTCTATATATAGCATAAAGTACTCATTTGAATAAATTAACAATAATTAAATCTTTAAATTAAATCAAACATATTAAAATACATTAGGATAGAGATAACTTACAGAAAATTGATTCTATCAGGGCACGTGACTCGAACCCTAAATCATCGACACTCCCTTATTGCTAAAAGCAATGAAGGCTCATCTGATTAATGTACAATTAAATTGATTTCATAAAATTTATTTATTTATTTTTGCTCTTTCTCTTCTCTCTCCTCTTTGTCTCTTTTCTCTCTCCTCATCTTCTCTATCCCCTTTCTCTCTCTCCTCATCTTCTCTCCTCTTTCTCTCTCCTCTCTCCCTCTTCCTCTCTCTCTTCTTTCTCTCTCCTCCCATCTGTTTTTTCTCTTTCCTCTCTCTCTCTCTTTTCCTTCTTTTTTCTTCTTTTTTTTTTTTCTTTCTTTCTTCTTTTCTTTCCTTCTTTTCTTTCCCTTCCCTTGCTCCCTTCCTGGTTCTGCCAGAACAGACTTCCCATGGTTCTTGAAAACCATGGGGAGGGGGGTGGAGAACGGGGAGAGGGCTCGTCGGCTTGGCTGGATGGAGGGGATCAACCGGCATGGCTACCGACGACTGTTCAACTCAAGGAAAATCAGAAGAATTCAAACCAATAGCCTTTATTATTTCCTTCCTAGAAGAGATCTAAGGGAGAGGGAACTCATCGACGTTTGACAAAACCTTCGGCTGCTTATCGAAGAGGAGGAAGATGGCGGTGAAAGCTTGATCTTCATCGATTAGAAGTGGTGCAGGGAGAGATTTATAGTTTGGGTTCAAAAGAAATCAACCTTATTTTCTTACGGATAAATTCGGTTGATCGAGAGTTCGTCCCACTCCCGATGGTCCTTCGGTCATCTCCCCCCTTCCCATGGCATCTCTCTGAATCCTCCAGTGATTTTCTCGGCTAGGTATCCCTAGTTTCGACTCCCTTTTTTTTTGTTTTGAACTGAAGTCGGCATGCCTTGCCGACTTTAGCCCAAAATGGCCCAAAGGCCGGGATTTTACAAAGGTATTCTGTTGGATTTTGTCTAGATTTTAGTAAAGCCTTTTTGTTTATTTATCTCATTTTGGGAACTTTTGACCTGTTGTTAACGAAAATTGTCTATCTTGCTTCTTTAGGTCTACTTTGGGGGCCACCAAGATGCTACCCGGTATAGATTTGATTCTTCCGTGTTGGATCCTAGATTCTAGCTTTCTTTTGACGTTCAATCGTTTCTTCTGATAATGCTGGATGCTTTCGAAGCACCTTCAAAGTTAACCCAAGTTTTGACTCAAAACGTGATGATGGTTATGGTCGAATCAGATTAAATTTTTATTATAAGAATAACTTCTTGGTGTTGACTTTATTAGTCAAAAATCCGATCTCGATCAGTTCCACGGCTATCACCCAAGGCATGCATGCGGTAGACTTTAAGTTGTTCGTCCCAGATAATTATTCTCGTTTTTCTGATATATATATATATATATATATATATATATATATATATATATATACTTTTTTACTTTCTGAAGCGTAAATTTTGACTGGAAGTTATATTTCAGGTTTATACATGAGGTTCATGTACCAGAGGCTGAATTTCGGAGTATTCTTAGGGAGATGAACAAGAAATATTTCGGAGCAATTATGGGGCTAATTGTTGGTTTATTTTTGTGTATGGGGGTGGTTTTGACTATAAGGACTCTACTCTGCATTAAGTTTCGAAGGAGGCATTTGGAGACTGGGAACACCAGTTCTCCTAGCTACTAGCTAGGGTAGCATCCATAGCAATCTTTGCTAATGCTATTGATGCCTCTGTAGTACTCTCAGATTCGACAGTTGGTCAGCAATCTCCCAAAGTTTCTCAAGTAACTTGCACATATCTGTTGCTGAATTGGCCTAAGAAGAATGATATCTCATTTCCTGGAATACAAAAGTATGCTTACAGGTATTGTCATCAAAACTGCCTTTTGCTGTAGTTTATCCTGCTTCGGATTGACGAGTAAATGGAGCACCTTTCGATCTTCATATTTCATAATGTGTATAGAAGGAAAAGCTATTCCAGCATAAGCATTACCTGCATAATTCAATATGTGAAATGTGGGATGACGCACTCTTGAGTGCATCACAATTTTTTAAGAAAGACAGCCTAATAAGTTCAAATAGTGCACTTTCTGAAAGATTTATTCGATCTAATTATATCTGGATGTTCTTTTAGGATGACGAATATTTTGGAATATATGGTTGCATGAGTTCGAAAACTGTGCCTGCTCAATTGTGTAACTTATAACTGTAAGCTGCTGCAAACTATTTTGCTGCAAAGAATACATTCTAACAAATTCAACTATAAATTTCCTACAGTGTTCACATGCGTTCACTTCACATATGCTTGCTGGTATTTGAAGACATTTCGAGATTCAAAGTATCTACCTTTTTCACACCCTAGTCATTTATCTTCACCTTAGATGTAACATTGTTATATTTGACTTTACTAATACTGGCAATTTTACAACATTGATAGGTCAGGGGGCATTTGGTCCCGTTTATAAGGCTCGCATGTCCACTGGGGAGACAGTTGCTGTTAAAGTGCTTTCTGCCAATTCTAAGCAAGGGGAGGAGTTCCGTAATGAGGTTATTTTACATGAGAGATTGAGGAAGTTATCTGAATTGGAATTTATTATCCTGTTTCAAATAATTGATGTTGAAGGCTTCTTGTGCTCAATATCTAAACTACAAATTATTAATGTGAAGGGACTCTATCACTTGAATTATCCTTCTCTTGCGGCATCGATGAAAGCAATAGAGATGTGGCTGTTTCATTTTAATTCTTGAAACCTGGTCATATCAAGATATATATTTCTTTTATAAAAACCTCAACAGTTATGATTAAGAGCAATACAATTGCAACTATTTAGCAAGCCACACACGCATATATGTATGTGTGTATGCATGCATGCACACATGCATGAAACTCTAACAAATAAAAGTCTCAAATGCCCGACATTTTTTTGTTAACATCAGCAAGATCAGAAGGACACTTCAAAGTGGAGTGTCCTACCATGTCATGTGCAAGAGTCTAAAAGTACTGGCACTTCGAGACATCTTAAAAATGAAGAGGCCAAGTAACAAAAATTATGCTCATATAAATTTTATTGTATGCAAACCTTTTTGATGATGAAAATGTTTGAGGCCTAATGATCTCTCTCTCTCTAAGCTTTTGTTTATTCCAATTTTTGGTTTCTTATGTCCCATGCTTGTCCATATAGTTTTGATCCTACTACCTAGAAAACTCCACTCCTTTAACAGCAACGTATGACTTTTCTTTGGCTATTGATTCTAGGTTATGCTCCTTTGTAGATTGCATCATAGAAACCTTGTAAATTTGCTGGGGTACTGTGCAGATAAAGGCCAGCATATGCTGGTGCATGTCTACATGAGTAATGGCAGTGTTGCTTCTCACTTATATGGTAAATGAGACTTCAGATATGAGATCTATGGATCTGAACAGACATGCAGTAGCACATCAAACACAAAAACTTTATCAACACTTTCCATCTGTTCAATGTCCCTCCATATCTGTAGGTGAGAAACATGGACCATTGAGCTGGGACTCGAGGGTCAATATAGCTCTAAATGTTGCAAGAGGCTTGGAGTATCTTCATGAAGTAAGTTCTCGTATGTTGTCACCCTGTATTGAATATTCCTTAGCTGAGTGGGGGCCCTTATGGTCACGCCGAGAGGGGGCAGCTATGCTGGAAGCCCCCCTCACTCCTTTTTTTTTTCATCAAAAAAATAAGTAAATTCTCATATCATCAACAAATATGAACATAGCAACTCTGTAATGTACAAGATGTTCTGACTAGTTTCTTCTTTGTTTTTTCCCTACTGCAGGTTCTTCCACCCATAGTGCATTGCAATATCAAGTCTTCTAATGTACTATTGAATCAGTTCATGAGAGCTATGGTATGTAAATATTTCATTGTTTCTGATACTTATTACTGGTATAAGAAAATCTGGGATATGTGGATTTAGTTAGAATTATGGATCCATTTTATCATACATATAAACTATTGGCCATAACCTTCTAGTTTGTCTTGTCGTTAACTTCTGGCTATTGCATTTGGTGATAGGACCATAGATTTTTATTCCGCCGAGATCAACTCTTGGCCTGCTGCTTGCTTCTGGATTTTCAAGCTCTTCCTTTCTAGGCCATTTACCTAATCAGCTGCCGTAGGTTGTACTTGTGAAGAAGATATGCTGAAACTTTGGTTCGCTATCTGTTATAGATTACTTTGACATGGAAGGTGATTTTTCTAATGCAATTAGTTGTACTGAGAAGCAAACTTACAATGATAGGAGCAAATGACATGGCTTGACATGAGATCATTTATCTTTTTGATGTTTGTAGAACTGCTAAAAGAGTTGTTGGACTGTCTTGCTCAGGATGGAATCGGCAAAGTTGTCTGGATGCCTGGCATTCTCTGCTGTGAAAGGACTTGTCAAGCACAATAAATTAGCTGGCAGGGTCATCCAATCAGTCATTTGTTAGAAAGAGACTTGCCTATACTGTAATTATTTTTGTTGATGACTTATGATGTCTTGGAAGTTTAGTGATTAGAAGAACTGAAATAAGTATGATTTCTTTGATCTTGTTTTCTTGATGGAAGATTTCTCTTATCTCTTCGATCACATTTTCTTGAGTATACCATCCCTTCTCAACTATTTTACAGTTTAAAAACTGATGGTCCTGGATGCTGTTCTTGTATAGAATGCACATTCAAGAATGCTGTATACGTTTAAGATTCCAGCATTAGACATCAGTATTGTCTTTTTTTTTTTTTGGCTTAAATTATAAAACTTATCCATACAAGTAATTTGCCTCTTGGAGCAGGTTGCCGATTTTGAGCCATCTAGACAAGCAGTGTCTAGCTGCCACACATCTAATGTCAAGGGAACTTTTGGCTATCTTGATCATGATAATGTATCATCAAGGATTTTCACTAAGAAAAGTGATGTCTACAGCTTTGGTGTCCTGCTTTGTGAAATGATTGCAGGCAGGAACCCACAACAGGGCCTCATGGAGTATGTCGAGCTTGTAAGATCTCTGCCCTCCAGCATTGTAGTGCTTTATATTTTTACTAACAATTGATGTCTAGGAACTATCAAGCTGTCATTGGATATGGATGTGCTAATATCACGATGTTCCCAAACACTTTCTTCCCTGTTCTAATTCATTCTTTTATAGGGGTTCATAACTTTCTGGTCTTGGGAATATTGCAGATGTGTACATGCCTCCCTGCAGGTTGTCACAAGGTTACTTTAAGTGAATCTTGGAAGCTCTTCATGGTTACCATAGGATGAATCATGAATGTCACTCTTTTTATATGATTTTGATATGGCGGTTGTCATTTGAACCCAGGCCTGCTAAATCAAAGCACAAGGAAGAGTATCCTATCCAGATACATCAACACAAACTATCAACTAATGACACTTGTATATCATGCATATGACTTGCTGGTGATGTTCACTATCATTGTTGAATGTTACTAACTTGCCTCTTCTCCCTGATTATGTATGTTTTCTTTCCCCTTTATTCAATCAGATCGTTTAGCGGTTTAAAACTTGCTTGCATGCTAGACTGCCTCTTTCATGTATATGCGAATCATGGTGTCTAAAATCAAGGTAGCAGGGATATCAAATGTTTTGAGGGCCTGTATGGCTGCCTGGATGCCCATGGCTGTTCTAAACTTCTGAGTGGTGGGAAATTGGTGAGGAGGAGATGGTGTCGGACGGGAAGTCGAAGGATGGTTTGGCTAATTGACCACCCGAAATGCCAGGATTCCTAATGAATTTCGAATATCCCCTCAATCTTGTGATTGGCGAGTGCATGGTCCTTGATTTCTCTATTTCTTACTCCCTGCGGTTGGCTCTCACTCCTGACAGAGTTATCCTTATAAGAATTTCTTTAATTCGGGTTAACATTAATTGGTATTTTTTTTAATTAAAATTTAAATTTATTTTATGATTCATGTTAATAGACGTAGATAGTCCATTATTATGTAGTCCATTATTATGTGATCATTGATTGTGCTAGAAGTATCTCATGTGATTTGGTATGGTTGAGGCTGCACAGTGTAGGTCTTAGTTCGACTTGACTTGTAATGGAAGGGTCAGTTAGGGTATTTTATTTTACTGGCTAGGTCTTCTCTTCACTTCCTCTATTTATATATATCACGTATTCGGTGATTTATGATACGATGATTTTCTCCATTGATAACCATTTTTATGAGAAAGACCGGAGAGAAGGACTGCTTGCGGTGTTCATTTGAGCATCATTCTAGGTTTGAGATTATGACAAATACATGTAAGTTTCCTAAATCGAAATTTTTTATGGATTTGATTATATGAAATAAATTACAGATCTGTTGTTTGCTTTGATCAATGGGAAACCAATATTTTTTAGGTGTTTTAAATCTTATGCATAGGATCTTAGGGTTTTCTAAGATTTTTACTTACATTTGGAATCAGAGCCCTTTATGCATGATTTAAAATCCTTTTATTTTTAATTTATTTTCTAATTTATTTTTCTGCATTTTCTTGATGATCTTCTCGATCTACCCTTTTCATTCCTCGATGGTGGTGGGGCTGCTACTGTCGAGATAGTGGAAGGACCTGACCTGTATCCACAGCAGGCTATGGTAGATCTGGCGATGCTGAGATTCAGTAGTCTAAGACCCATTAGAGAGGCGCCGGTGCCTCTCATAGAGGGACCCAATCCTGGCACCGGATGAGGTCAAAGAGTATTGGCCCTTTTCAAAAAAAAAAAAACAAAACCCCTCTTTTCTCTTTCCTTCCCATGGATGATCACGGATCTCCTTGTGCCCGTGCTCGTCGGTGCTGAGGGGTGGCCGACGGTGATAGGGAGAGGCGGCGGTGGCTGGTGGCAATGTCCCAACCGACGGAGGTGATCACCAATAAACAAATCAAAAAAAAATTCGGAAGTCGATGGGTCGGTGATCGTGGAAGGCTGCGGTCGGTCGTTTCTGGGCCATGATCACCGGCTATGTTTCTGGCCAATCTTCGTGACCAGACCCCCCCCCCCCCCACCGGAGGTGGCGATCTAAGACAGATCACCGTCGGTGGGTTCGGCCAAACTAAAAAAAAAAACACTACAGTCGATCTCTCCTTTTGGGCCCAACCGTATGCTGGCGACATCGCTGGAGGCGGCGATCGATCCTTCCCGGTCGGTCATCGTGGCCGTCTGGCTGGTCCAGTGACGGTGGTGCCAGTTTTGGAACCAAAGAGCGGCAGGCCGAAGAGACCCCTTGTTTTTGGGTCACGTGGGGAAGAAGGGGTAGGCTAACGGGTTTTGGGTTTTGGGTTCAAACCCAAAATCCAATAACCCATTAGCCAATAAGCCAAAAAAAAAAAAGAAGAAGGCTATTTTGCTTTTACACCCCTGGACTTTATGTTATTATAAATAAGTCCTTTTACAATTTAGACCCTATAAATTTAAATTTACATATTGGTTCAAAAAAAAATAAAAGGGTAGGCTGGTGGTGGTGGTGGGAACCACCGTGCCCTTCTTCTCCTTCTATACCTTGCTAGATGCATCCGACAATGATTAACTGACGATCATTTAGACCGTGACAACTAAGGCTCGTCCACTGGTGCTGGGCTGAACAGTGCTGGGCCCTTGGGATGCTGCTCCTGGCTCTACTTTTTCGAGAACCTCCAAGAGGTCTTTCACTGTACTATCGCCGGATGGATTTTGTTAGATTTTGATAGTTCATGGTGTCTCATCGCAGGGATCTCGCCATCTTCCGGAAGGAGATAGCGGCGGCTGCTGTCGGATTGCTGGACCTCGTCCAACTTGTGATGAATGCCATGGCAGACTTCTTGGACAATTAAACCAGTGGTCGATAGCTCTCTTGTGTTGCTTTGTTCTTGTCTTTTTCTGAACTTTGGGTCATCGGTGGCTAGGGAATAGCTGCCAGTGGTTGGTTTGGTCGATGGCTCTCTGTAGAGGAAGATTCCAAGCTCGGAGAAGCCATCAATGGAGTTTTGGAAAGTCTTGATTGGGATAATAAAAGGGGAGAAGAAGAGAATGTTATAAAGGATTTTGGGTTGATGGGTTATTATATTACAACCCGCTTTGAACGGAGTTCATTAATTATAATTTAGCTGAAATGAAGAACCGGCTAGATCCAATTACGTTGGACCTATTTTAACTTTGGGATTAAGGGGATTCTTTGTACTCAAGTCCCCATAAATTAGATATGAGTCCAAATAAATTTCTGAAATTTATGGTTTGGTCCTTTATTATTATTATTATTTTATAAAAATCGCTATAACTTGCTCATTTTATATTTGATTTGAGAGATTTTTGGACTGTTGGACTCGTAATAATTTGAAGAACATTTTGGTAGAGTTCTTTATATTTGATAAAATATTTAAATAAGTTAAAATTATTTATGTATAATTCTACTCACTATTATATAGTTCGAGTGTGTTTTTTCGTAGCCTCAAAAGATTTGGAGCACTCTATGAATTTTGAATAGCTAAGTTAATGAGGACTAATGACTCATTTTTTATTTTTGAAAATTGTACATTAATGTCTTTATAACTAATGATCCAAATTGACTGTAATTGATTGTGACACTTATTATGTACTATAATTCTTGTCCAAAGGTGTTTTATAGTTGTGTAGTAAGTGTATTGATAGATGTGACAGTTGGAATGCAATATTATGTAATATTTATAATCAGTGGGGTGCATATTATTAAAGTATCCAATTTTGGACTGATCTTTTATGGCATACATGTCGTTAAAGTATGTCATTTTATGTTTATTGGACATTTATCTTCTTTGTATGAATAATTTATGAGTTGGCATAAATATTTATCACCAAAGTGGTTTGTTTGTGTCAGTCTATTAAATTTTTTCATTATGAGAGGGTTTCTGGTTATTGCATACATCTTGCCTAAAGGGGTTGTTGTATGTTTTAATCTGAAAATATTGCATGGGGCATTGTGTTGCAATGGTACTCTAGCTTTCATAGGTTCGTAACTGTTAAGGTATTTCATTTGCTTGTAGTTTCATATAAAAAGTACTTATGCATATTACATGTTCTGTCCAAAGGGAAATATGTGATATTGCATTTGAATTCTTGTATATTATTTAAGGTATATGCCCATTAACTAGTATTTTGCATTCCTGTCATCTTGATTATATAGTCATTTATGTTAATAATAATATTGTTATTCAGTTTTGACTGGATCAAATATCAAAAGTAGAGGTATATTTGGCTTAAGAAATTTATTTATCCAAAGGGGATATATTTTCGAATGCCTTGTATCATCATTTTTTTAACCTTTATTTTCTTTAAAAAATATATATATTGGGCCTAAGAAATTTGTTTATCCAAATGGAGACATGTTTTCAAAATTTGTATTGATCTCATTTGTGGAGCTTAAAATACATCACATTCTCTACCTATAGGAAAGTTTTATATGATGATGCACATGGTACATTTGTTGAAAATGACTTGTTATATTTAAAGCATTTATTGATTTATTGTTTGTACCTCAAAATGTTGCATCATACATGAGCTTGATTGATGTTTTATGCCATTTTAGAGGTCATGACTTGATGATCCTTCTTTGAAAGGTCAGTATTTTTGATGGATGGTGACCATCAAAGTGGACCGTTTCTTGAAATTTACTAGGTCTTTCTGTGAGCTTTTTGGAATGGATTATGTAGCATTATATGTTGAAGAGAGATTTCTTATGTGGGTCACTTTCTTTTTTCTTAAGAAAGTTTTATTATATTGGACCAAGGGCTCTCATTAAAATAATACTTATAAAGATTTTCTGAAATATATTGTTATATTCTCTATCGATTAACTGCATAAAGATTATTTAACAGTTAGTATACTTGTATTCAATAAAGTTAATGCTCCCATTATGATGACTCTGACTGAAATGTAGATATAAAAAATGAGATTGTGCTAGCACTAAGTATGATGGAATATGGATATTATATTATATAATGATCTTCCATCTTGGTTGTCTTATAAGAGTACTTTGAAATAAAGCTACCTATAAAAGTGATAAAGAGTGAATTATTTTAAAATATATTCATATAATCGATTCCATTCTTATTGTTATATTTAAGAATGGTAATCTAATTTTGACATCATTTATGGTGGATATGTAGAATCTGATAAAAGAAAGCCTGGATAGCTGATGGATAGGTAAATTAATATGAGATGGATGGTATGATGGTGTTAGGATTTATATCTTAAAACTAGAGAGAATTGTACCTAAAATTAGTATTATAATTTTTTTTTTATCTCTAATACATAGACTACTCATCATATTTAGTTTTTCTACTATAAAGTTTAATAAACTTAAAATCATATATGTGAAATTATTAATAAATCATATCCTATTCTGTTTCAGAAATTTTTTGATACTTTTGAGATAAGGATAATGATATTGATAAGATATATCGGTCATATTCTAAAATCTCATATATAATAAATAAATATTATTATTAAATATTTATATAATTATGGGAAAATTGTTTAATACACCATGCCTGAAATTTCTAGGTAAAATGATGTGATTGAGAGGCAAACTACACTTTGAAAGATATGGTGTAAAGTATGATGAGTGGATGCAATTTATTATGATGTCTCTAGTATAAAATCCTAATGATTACCATCTATATTTTGAATAAAATTTTTGATAAAATATTATACAAGATATACTTTTTGAGTTAAAGATTGATAGGAAGCCCAATATCTTTTAACTTTTTGGTTGGAGCTATTCTGCAACACTTAATCATTGATAATCCATCAGTGAATAAACCTTGATTTTGTAATAATATGTTGTTTATTTTGGTTATCCAGATTATTTTAAATGAATATAGATTCTATTATCTTAATAGAGAGGTATAAAAAATATTGAGTCAAATCATGCCATATTTGTAGATTCTAATTTTCATAATGTTAGATGCTTCTATATATTAGAAGTATTTTATATTGAAGGAAAATAAGTTGTTGCTTTTATCCTACTGGGGGATAATTGAAAAGTAATATTAAATATACAAACTAATTATAGTACCTCCATTACTAGTTGATGTGGTACTAGTAAAGAAATTATATGAAAAGAAATAGATACATGTCATTTCTTATGACAATATAATAACTGGAGGTTTTGTTTCATAGAAAGGTTTTCAAATAGAATCTAATGGCATTCTTGGATTTACAGGCAAAGTTTGTGATATGTTGCAAAGTCACAATTCATATTGTTTACTATGAAACTTTGTCCTAGGTCTTATAATTATTGATTCTGTCTTAAGACCACTTATAATTTCTTATAATCATAGGCAGCTATGTTCTTTAAAGGAACAATAAAAGTTTTCATCTTTTCTATCTATGTGAAAATAGAATATTTGTCAGTCAGAGGTTGTAATTGAAAGGGAGATATTTTATACAATATACAAAGTCAATATTTATTGATCCCCTAATCAAAAATAAGATTCATAGTTTTTATGAAACATGTCAATAATATGGCACTTTAGAATCTTTTATTTTTTTGGCTTAGTGGGAGTTTGATATATTTATACATTGACTTGATTGACAAATTTTATTTGTTATTGATTGCACGACTGTAATCCAACGACATATAAGTATCGAGTGTATATGAAAAAGTCTGTATCGGCTGATCCTCTAACCTAGAATTTGAAGCCTGTATGCTTTACAAAGCATGTTGAAAATATGGGCATATTGAATTCTTTTGTTGTGCTTGATTAGTGGGAGTGACTTTGTCTTTGTGCTTTATTATCATAAAACTTGGTTTCATTTATTTTTTTATCATGTGTATTTATATACATTGTTGACATGATAGTTGATGGATTGCATTCCTATAATTTTATTTGTGCACTTATGGAATAAAGTATAATATAGTATCTCAAGAATATGTTTTATCTTAAGAATGATAGTTGTATGGGTATATCTCATTTTGATAATTATGAGATCTCATTGTGTTTGGAGACATACAAACTTTTTTTGAAGTCATGAGATTTCTCTAGCTTGTGATATAGTATGTGGTTAAAAAGAAATCATGAACGTGGGTACATATGTTTAATTTATTTTGATTATGAGATATCTCTTTTGGTTATGTACCTGACTGAGACCTGGTGTCGAGTTTTAGATTTGTTGTGCTATCTTGTCATTGATACCATTATTGAATATGTGAGACAGGATGGCTTGTTGTTTGATGACATCACGATTTCTCTTGCTTATTTTGTTTCTAAGCATATTGAAGAGAAATTGGAGGATTGACAATGAAAAATAGCATGTTTATTTGATCACCTTGATGCTATTTTCTTGTTACACTGCCACACCAAGACTTATGTTGATGATGTTTATGATGCTTGTAACCATGGATAAGTATTATATCGGTTAAGTAGTACAACAGCCCCATGATTCGGCATCATGAATACCGTTGGATCGAGTTATTTATAAGTATTGTCATGGATCATATCATGGCCATATTTTGTATTCAACCCGAGAGTTTTTTTAAAAATAAAATATTTTCAAAATTATAATTAATGCAGCCCAAGTGGGAGAATGTAAGAATTTTTTAATTTGGGCTAATATTAATTGGTATTTTTCTTTTATTAAAATCCAGGTTGATTTTATGATTCATGTTAATAGACGTAGGTTGAGCCCATTATTATGCGATCATTGATTGGGCTAGGAGCATCTCATATGATTTGGTATGGTTGAGGCGGCACAGTATAAGTCTTAGCCCGACTTGACTCATGATGGAGAGTCGGTTAGGATATTTTCATTTTATTGGCTAGGTCCCTTCTCCACTTTCTCTATTTATATATATCACGTATTCGGTAATTTATGATATGGTGATTTTCTCCATCGAGAGCCGTCTTTATGAGAAAGACTGGAGAGAAGGGCTCTGCCTGCGGTGTTCATGTGAGCATCATTCCAGGTTTGGGATTATGGCAAATACATATAAGTTTCGTAAACTAAATTTTTGTGGATTTGATTATATGAAATAAATTATAGATCTGTTATTTGCTTTGATCAATGAAAAACTAATATTTTTTAGGCGTTCTAAAATTTATGAACAGGATCTTAGGGTTTTCTAAAACTTTTTCTTATAATCCTCGTATCCAATAGTTGGCATCCACTTTATTCATTCTGATGACATACTAATACAACACTGATCACATTATCTACAACATTTTATTTGGCAAGACAAATAATGATGCATCTAAACCATGATGTGCATGGCTTCTTAAGTAGGCTTAAATCTCTCCAACAAAGAATTTTCTTTATATGCATCATGTTCATGTTTGGATAGCTGAGCATCTGATCAAATAGCCAATTGAAATTTATGCTTCGCATGCATTTATGTATATACCTATGTTTAAACATTTGCTTATGAATCTGGCAGCAATAAATACTGAGGGAAGAGTTGGCTGGGAAGATTTAGTGGCTTCTCGGCTTGCTGGAGTATATGATGTGCGAGAGGTAGATGACATGGGAGCACTTGCATACAAATGCGTCAGCCGAGAATCCAAAAAACGGCCTCCAATGAGTTATGTAGTTCAGGCTTTGTCAAATGTATTGTGAAAACAAGACCTAGCAAAAGGCATCACGAAAGGAAGCTCTTGCTGACCAAAGTAGAGGATAAGTCCATGGACTAAGAATTGCGAGATGTTCGCACCATTAGGTTTAGCATCTCGATTTGGTCTAGAAGAAACCTAGAATAGAATCCAAACCATACCTTATAACGGGCCAGGCCCGACCCAGCATGAGCATGGCCCAGACCCACACGTGGTCGATAGGCACACAAGGCCCCAGCATGCGCTACCTCTCCCCCTGTTGCAGTCTATGGTGGACTGTTTGGTCCACAGTGCTCTTACCTGATGCATGGATTTGTTTCTCGCGGTCTATAGGATTTCATGTAGCTTACGCGCATCTCTTGTGCAATCAAATGGTGGCGCGCATTCCTTGATGCGATCAGGTGGCCTGGAGATGTCTTGGACTTTGATTGTGCTTAATCCGCATGATTTGTGGCATGATAGATGCCAATCGGGTGGCCAGGAGTTATTCTGGGATCAAACACGAGTTGGAAATGGAATAGAAGTTCTTTGTTAATGTGGTTTGGACCCCTAGATTTTTGTTGAGATACTCTTCTTGTCAGAGATAATACAAAAAGAGGTAGGTGGCCAGGACCAAGGTGTGAAGATTCAGAGGGCTTCCAGAAGATGTAGCAACAAAAAAGCCTGTAGAAGCTAGAGGGTCTCCTTGAGAGTTGAGAGCTTTGTCAGGGATTTTTAAAATTTCTTATTGAGAGAAATTGTATGGGATTGAGATTAAATATTTATTTTTCTTATAATGAAACCTTACATGTTTAATTGATTGTCTTTTATTTTATTTTTTCTTCTTTCTTATTTTGATATATCAACATTGATATCATGATTTTGGGAATGAGGATCCATATTCTGCATGAAGGATTTTCCAAATAAATGATATTAGTACAATGGTATCATAACAATTGGTATCAAAGTTCTATGTTTTTTGTGTTGATCGAGATCGAAGAAGATAGAGAAGACAAGCACAATCAAGGTAGAAATTAACTAATTTGATGTTGATGTGGCAAGACCGCTGACATGGGGTAGCTGTCAAACGCCACGTCAAAGAAAGCCGCCGTGCCAGACGCCGCGTCAATTTTCCTGCTCGGACTCCTTCGCCGGGCTGAGCTCCCCCAGGACAAGGGGACCGCCCGTCGAAGCTGAGCTCTATCCTCTATCAGGTCGGACCCGCGAGCCCGGATGCCTAGGCTGGAGCCGAGCGGTGCCCTCCAGATCAAGCCCCTCTCCGAGGTCGAGCCATCTAGATCGGATCCATGCTCTGCCCTCCAGAGCGAGCCCATCGGGATCGAGCCCCGTGGTCGTAGTCGAGCTCAGCCCTCCTCCGTCATGTGGAGCCTCTTCGAGGTCGAGCCCTCTGGACCGGGCCCGCGCTCTGCCCTCCAGAGCGAGCCCCTCGAAGATCGAGCCCTGTGGTCGGAGTCGAGCTCAGCCCTCCTCCGTCATGTGGAGCCTCTTCGAGGTCGAGCCCTCTGGACCGGGCCCGCACTCTACCCTCTAGAGTGAGCCCCTCGGAGATCGAGCCCCTTGGTTGGTGTCGAGCTCAACCCTCCTCCACCACGTGGAGCTTCTTCGAGGTCAAGCCCTCTGGACCGGGCCCGCGCTCTGTCCTCTTCCGTCGATGCGAGCCCGCAAGCTCGGGATGCTTAGGTTGGAGTCGAGCCCTACCTTTCCAGCTCAACCCCCAGCTCAGGTGTAAGCACCAGCGAACCAAGGACAGCACCGCCATCCCAGGACACCGGCGAGCCGTCCGAGGATTGCACTGAGACATCCACCATGTTGCAATGACCACCTGCGGCCGTCGGTTACACCAGAAAGGGAGAGGCCTACTGATCGAGGTGCCACGCTCCTCACAAACCACCTTGTTACGGCCGTAATGATGACGTGGTTGGTCGCAGATCCCGGCGGGCACTATACGAGCCACGTGGAGACCTTCGACCAAGTCAGCCGCGACCCCCCGCCCGAAGTCGAGCTCGGGCCAGGCTCCCCCGCTCCCTCGCCAGGCGGCACCCGTAGACGTCCCGCCCTGGCCGAGGTCGAGCCGGGCACCTTCGCCAGGTGGCCCCTGAGACGGGACCACCTCGGCCGAAGCCAAGCGTCCTTCTGCCGTCCCGTAGGTGTCCCCCCGGGAGGGGTCCACTTGGGCCGAGGTCGGCTGCTCCCCCGCTCTCTCGCTAGGTGGCACCCATAGACGGTCCCACCTCGGCCGAGGTCGAGCCGGGCCCCTTCGCTCCTTCGCCAGGTGGCCCCCTGAGACGGGACCATCTCGACCGAAGCCAAGCATCCTTCTGCCGCCCCCGCCGGTGTCCACCCGGGAGGGGTCCACCTAGCCGAGTCGGCTGCTCCCCCGCTCTCTCGCCAGGTGCACCCATAGACGGTCCACCTCGGCGAGGTCGAGCCGGGCCCCTTCGCTCCTCGCCCAGGTGGCCCCCTAGACGGGACCACCTCGGTCGAAGCCAAGCGTCCTTCTGCCGCCCTCCCCAGGTGTCCACCCGGGAGGGTCCACCAAGGCCGAGGTCGGCTGCTCCCCCCGCTCTCTCGCCAGTGGCACCCATAGACGTCCCCACCTCGGTCGAGGTCGAGTCGGGCCCCTTCGCACCTTCGCCAGGTGGCCCGCTGAGACGGACCACCTCGGCCGAAGCCAAGCGTCCTTCTGCCACCCCGCCAGGTGTCTACCCGGGAGGGGTCCACCCTGGTCGAGGTCAGGCAGCTCGTATAGAGAGAGCCCAAAGAGCGGAGGCGCGTGCTCCGAGGCTAGCCCTCGAGCCATGCGCGCCGCACACCGCAGAAGGCGCCCCGTACGGATGGCGGCGGATCGCGGAACATCACTTACATCGGCCCGACAGGTTTCTGCAGTCGAGAGACGCGGCTCTGACAGGACAGGGCCTCTCAATGGACAAGCGCCGGCACCTGGGGAGGAGAGCGCTCACAGCTTGGCCCGAGGTCTGACCGGCCGCCCTGCACGCCCCCCTCCTTTCCCTTTTTCCCCGCTAGGCTCGGCGAACGAAGCCGGAAAGCCGCCTGGCCCTCAGAACCAGAAGGGAAAGAGAAAAGGACAGGGAGGGGGGCAACGAGAACGAGGGGGGGAGCCTCCCGAGAGCGGAGGAGGAAACAGGTACTGGGAGGATAAAAGGGAGCAAAGCGAGACGAGGTAAGCAGAGACAAAAGAAAACAAGGCTGGAAGCTCCGCTACCCGGACAAGATCCAAGATCCCGAGAGGGATCGCTTGGCGTGAGCTCGGCAAGGGAGTCCAGCCGGGTTTCTGGTCTCTTTAGCACTATTCTTGCTCACAGAATCTCTGAGTCTGGGACTCCTTCGGGGGCCCGTCCCAGAGACCCTGTTCCCTCTCACCGTCTACTAACTAGATCGTCGGAGCTCCCTCGTCGGGATCCCCGGCCAGGATCTTCTGCCTCATCTTGCAGGTCCGTCCAGCCAGAAGGCCCCAGGAGCGAGGCGGTCCATACCGATCGGCGGTTCCGAGGCACGGGCGCGGCGGCGAGATCAGCAACACACCTGAACCACCCGAAAGAGGAAGTCAACCAGGAGATTCGAATCTTAGGGACGGCGGTCCACCGATCGAGGTACTACGAGGTTTCCCGGAATGAGGCAACCAGAAGGAATATCAGAATACATGATAGCTTTTCTTATCACGAATCAGGAAAGGCGCCTCGGGACACTGTCATACGTACTTGATAGCGCAGCGGAGATCCCAAGACGGGCGCCCAACGGTAACCTAGACTACAAAGCTCGAAGGAAGCAAGACAAATGAGGTAACATGCAATACCATTCAAACACAAGTGCAAGCTCAACCAAAGAGCACGACACCACAAGCAAATCCAAGCAAGGGCAGGTGAAAGGCCACACAGAGAATCCCTCTTGCTTGGATCATAAACAAGGTGGGAAGGACATACTTGCGTCCCACTCTCATACTATTCACTCCTAGCGTGGAGTCCATCAAGAGAGGCCCAACTAGGAGGATATGTTCCCCTGGATCGTCACTGACTTGACTGTCGGAGTGCCCCTGTTGGAAACCTCGGTCCAGGTCACTAACCCCTGTTTTGCAGGTTCTGGATCACCGGATGGCCAGACAGCGAAGGGAGTGCACTCCGGCGCCGACAGCAGCTATGGGCCACGATGATCTTGGCGGCAAAAATTGGCGCGCCAGGTAGGGGGGCCTTGTGAACAGTCTTTGATCTAGTCCCAGCCCCCCCTTTTCACAAGCAAGTTTCATGGAAGGATGGTGATGACACGGCACAAGAGCCTCCACCAGTCGTGCAGGGGACTCCCCCTCCTGGGGAAACCCGCACATCCCAGAGGCGGGGCCATCCGCTCCGGTTCAACCACCTCCGGCAGAGTCTCAGCTGGCTGCACTCGCCCAGCAAATGCAAATCCTTGCCACGGTAGTGCGCTAGCTTCAGCACCAGCACCGGTCCTTGGCTACCCACCAGCAGCCAGGGACTCTGGCGGCCCATGCTGCGGCCCCCCGCGACAGCATGCGTTCCTTCCAAGGAAGATCTTCGCAGCCACGGGCCATCACCGACAACCCGGGTAGCCATCAAACTCCGGTGAAAAGATAACGAGCCGGGTCTGCCGACAGGGACACCCGCTCACCAAACCTCGGGCGGGCAGTATCCAAGCCCCATCGAGTAGGAATAGTAAGACCCCCCGCCACGGGTGCCATGCACCCATGTCACCTTCTCCGCCTCCTTCGGCGAAGGGGTCCATTGACGAAGCCATTAGGCACGCGGCAGAGAAGTGCCTGGAGGAGCATGACCGCAAGTTGGCAGAGTTATCTCATCGATTTGCCAATCTACCGAGCTCAGCTAGCGAGCCAGCGGGCTATGACGCCTGTCCCCCTTTCTTCCAAGAAATCCAAGGAAAACGATCCCGAGTCGGTTCCGTATACCGTAGGTGGATTCTTACGATGGACCACCAACCCCGTGGACCACCTGGAAAGCTACTGGGCCCTCATGAGGGTCCAGGGGCCATCGATGCTCTCCTTTACGTCGCTTTTCCTGCTACTCTCGGAAGGCAGCCCGAGTGTGGTTCACCTGCTTGGATCTGGAGAGCATCAACTCTTTCGCCCAGTAGGGTAGAAGTTCGTGGCCACTTCGACACCTATCGAAAGTTACCATGAGAGGCAGACAGCCTCTTCTTCATCCGACAGCAGGACCGCGAGCCGCTGTGGGACTACGTGGCCCGCTTCAAGGCTGCACGTTGAAGATCTACAACCTTGATGAGCCAGTTGCCATGCTGGCACTAAAGTGAGGGCTCAGGACCTCCTGCCTGACCTACTCGCTTGACAAGAAGCCCCCAACTTATTCCGAGCTTCTCCTTCGAGCCCAAAAGTACATCCGTGCTGAGGAGGTAGATCGTACGAGGCGGGAGCTCGACGAGAAGCCACTGAAGAAGTCGACCCCCCCGAGATGCCCGGAACCCGGAAGCCGGAAGCCAGGACCTCAGGCTCCGAACTCCTGGAGGGGGCTAGGACCGAATGAGCTCCCGTTCCCGAGGAGAGTTACACCCCCCCTCCGCGCCGGAGGACAAAAATTCTCAAGAAAAATTTAGGCGAGGACTACTTGAGATGCCCGTCTCCGATGAAGCCCTCCACTGGCCGTGATAAAATGAAGTACTGTCGCTTTCACCGCGACCACGGCCACGACACCGAGGAATGCCACAATCTCAAGTGGGAAATCGAAGAACTCATCAGAGGGCCTACCTCAAAAGGTTCGTGGGGGGCAGACCTCAAGTGGAATCCCAGCGCTCATCGCTCTTCCGCCAGCTTCAGCAATCGACAACCATCCTACAGAGAACCGGGGTATGATCTCCTAAGGAGCCGCGCGCGCCCAAGAAGTCCCGGGGGCAGGGATCCTGAGAATATACTCTCCTTTATGAAGAAAGGGAAAGATGGGGAGGAAATATAAATAATGATGCCGTGGTTGTCGAGATGATGATCACGAAGCATCCTGTAAGACGCATCATGGTTGATAGTGGAAGCTCCATAGATATGCTTTTTATGATGCCTTCTCCAGGATGAACCTTTCTCCCGATCAACTCAAACCTGTGCATACTCCCCTGTTGGTTTCACAAGGTATTCTGTAAGGGTGGAGAGAGAGATCATTCTCCCGATCTGCTGTTACCCCACCTCGACAGAGCACCGTTATGATGACTTTCATCGTTGTCAGGCTTCCTTCCGCCTACAACGTGATCCTGGCTGACCCGGCTCAACCTACTCGACGCCATGTCTCCACCAAGAGACTACTTGTACAGTTCCCTACTCCTCCCTACGGTGTCGGGAAGATAAGGGGAGCACCCCAGCCGGTGCAGCACTGCTTCCAAGCCCTCCCGGGGGCCAAGGTCCCCGAGGATGATCCCAGGCAGATGATCTCGACCAAAGGGCTCAAGACCCCAGAGGAGGCCCGGTCGAGCGCCTACTCTCTTATCCGCTCGGAGATGACCCCATGAGGATGGTGCAGATTGCCTAGCTACTCGAGGAGGAGAGGCTCAACTACTCGAGTTCCTGCGGGCAAGCACGGATGTATTCGCCTGGATAGCGACGGACATGCCAGGTATCCTCCTGTCATCATTACTCACAAACTAAGCTTGACCCAAAGCACAGGCCAGTTCGGCAGAAGAAGAGAAGCTTCGCCCCGGAGAGGCAGGCAGCTATCAAGGAGGAAGTAGACAAACTCCTAGCCGCCGGTTTCATTCGGGAGTTCCAATATCCAAGCTGGCTGGCGAATGTGGTGATGTTAAGGAAGAATAATGGCAAGTGGAGGATCTGGTAGACTACACCGACCTCAACAAAGCATGCCCGAAGGATATCTTCCCTCTACCAAAGATAGACCAGCTGGTGGATGCCACCTTTGGGCACAGGCTGGTCTCCTTCATGGATGCATTATCTAGATACAATCAGATCCGTATGCACCTGGAGGACGAGGAGACATCGCCTTCATCACGACTAAGGGACATACTGCTACAGGATGATGCCCTTCGATCTGAAGAATGCAGGAGCCACGTATCAGCATCTGGTCAATAAGGTCTTCAAGGACCAAATTGGCTGGAACATACAAGTGTATGTGGATAACATGCTCGTCATGAGCAAGCCGAGCTCGAACCATATCGCTGACCTCACCGAGTCCTTCCACAACCTGTGGCAACATCAGATGAAGCTGAATCCAGCGAAGTGTGCCTTCGGAGTGGTGGCAGGAAGAAGTTTCTCGGCTTCATGGTCACCCAGAGAGGTATCGAAGCAAACTCAGAGAAGGTTCAGGCAATCATCGACATGGAGCACCCGACCTCCAAGAAGCAGGTCAGCACCTAATGGGGTGTATTGCCACCCTGAGCCGATTCATCTCGAGGTCGGTCGACCGTTGCCTTCCATTCTTTAAGGCGCTGTGCAAGATGCACGACTTCATCTAGACGGAGGAGTGCAGGATGACCTTCGAGGAGTTGAAGAAATTTCTCACCTCTCCCCCGTTGCTCTCTAGGCCGGAAGAGGGTGAGGAGCTCCTGCTCTATCTGGCGGTTACACCCGGAGCCGTCAGCTCGGTTCTTGTTTGTGCAGACGAGGACAAATCTCAAAGCTGGTATACTACACCAGCAAAATCCTTCGTGATGCGGAGATCAGGTATACTCGCTCCGAGAAACTCATTTTTGCACTAATAATGTCTGCTAAGCGCCTTAGGCCCTACTTCCAAGTGCACTCGATAGTGGTCATGACAGACCAACCATTGAGGACCATACTTAGCCGCCCTGAGACTTCCATAAGATTGGCCAAGTGGTCCTTGCTGCTCAGCGAGTTCGATATAGTTGTACCGGCCGAGATCCTCGCAGAAGAAGCCCAAGTCCTAGCTGACTCGTAGTCGAGTGCACCGAGTTCGCCGAGGAGCCAGAGCAGGCAATAACGGAGCTCGGACCAGAGGAGGAGCCTTGGATCCTCCATGTGGATGGTGCATCCAATTTCGGTGAGAGCGGAGCAGGCCTCATCCTCGCCAACAGCAACGGGGTTGTGACAGAATGCGCCCTCTGCTTCGAATTTGCCATGATAAACAACAGATAGAGTACGAGACACTCCTCGCGGGTCTAAGAGTCTCCCGCGAGCTGGGTGTGCAGAATTTGAAAGTCTTCACCGACTTCCATCTGGTTGCCGGATAAGTCTTCAGAGAGTATGAAGCCAGGGACTCCCAAATGATGAAGTACCTGGAGCGGGTCCGCTCAAGCATGACAGGCCTCCGACGCTTCAGCATCTTCCACATCCCCTGTGGGGAGAATGCACGCGCGGATGCACTGTCTAGACTCGCGACCCTACCAGACTCATCGTTGGGACGTGCCTACATCGAGTATCTCGAAAATCCAAGCTACGAAGGCTTAGAGGAGGTGCATCAAGTCACCCCCGAGCCGAGCTGGATGAACAGGTACATCAGGTACATCACCGATGGCTCCCTACCCAAGGATCGCGTTGAAGCAGCCCTCGTTAAGAAGAAGGCCTCCTAGTTTATTCTGATGGAGGGCCAGCTCTACCGTCGATCTTACTCTTACTCGCTCCTGAAGTGCCTCAGGCCCGCAGAGGCAACATTCATGCTCCAGGAGATACATGAAGGCCTCTGCGGGAACCATGTGGGAGAGAGAACGCTGGCTTATAAAGCCCTTCACCAGGGTACTTTGGGAGACCATGAGGGAGGATGTCGTTGACTTCGTTAAAAGGTGCGATAAATGCCATCGCCACGCTCACATACATCGCCAGCCGACGGTGCTGATCTCCCAGCTCTCAGCCTCTTGGCCTTTTGCTCAGTGGGGGATGGACATCTTGGGGTCGTTTCCACCTGCACCAGGGTAGCGAAGATTCCTGCTGGTGGCAATCAACTATTTCACCAAGTGGGTCGAGGCAGAGTCACTGGCCCAGATCGCGGAAGTTAATGTCTGCCAATTCTTCTGGAAGTTAATTATTTGCCGCTTCGGACTCCCCCGTTGTATCATCACTGACAACGGGTGACAATTCGACAATCGGGAGTTCGAAGGGTTCTGCGCCGAATATGGCATCCAACACCGATTCACCTTATAGCTCATCCTCAAACAAACGGGAAAGCCGAGGTGACTAATCAAACCATCCTTCAAGGGCTCAGAACTAGGCTGGACCAAGCCAAGGGCAGGTGGGCGGAAGAACTCCCAAGCATCCTGTGGGCCTACCACACAACGTCCAGAATGGTAACCGACGAGACACCCTTCAACCTTGTTTTCGGCATCGAGACGATCATCCCGGTTGAGCTCGGCATGCCCATGCTACGAGTGCAGCAATATGATGAGGCACGAAACTCGGCACACCTCCTGCTTAACCTGGATCTCCTCGAAGAAACAAGGGATAAAGCCCAGCTACGAATGGTGGCATACCGGCAACGAGTAGCCCGGTACTACAATGCCCGGGTCAGGCCAAAAGTCTTCAGACCCGGGGACTTGGTGCTACGCCAGGCAGAATCATCTCAACCCCGGAGTGCGGCAAGCTCTCACCGAACTGGGAAGGCTTTTACAAGGTGGCTGAGGCCCTCTCATAGGGGGCCTATTACCTCGAGGATCTCGACGGCGTCAGGTTCCCTCGAACATGGAATGCCTGCAATCTATGAAGATACTATCAATAATGTAAGGCTTTCTCCCAATAATAATAATAATGATTTTTCTTTTGTATGAGTATCTATCTGCCTTGCAGGAAAACCTCAAGAAATCTTTGAGCCCAGCTCCAAGATGCCAAGACCTGAGCCCAGCTCTCAGGCAACCCAAGATAGGGGCCCAGCTCTCCGGCCAAGGGATCTTCAAGCCAAGCTGCTCTCAAATCATCAACATCTTCGAGCCCAGCTCCAAGATGCCAAGACCTGAGCCCAGCCCTCAGGCAACCTTGGACCGGGGCCCAGCTCTCCGGCCAAGGGATCTTTGAGCCAAGCTGCTCTCAAATCATCAACGTCTTCGAGCCCATCTCCGAGATGCCAAGACTTGAGCCCATCCCTCAGGTAACCTTGGACCGGGGCCCAGCTCTCTGGCCAAGGGATCTTCGAGCCAAGCTACTCTCAAATCATCAACATCTCGAGCCTAGCTCCAAGACACCAAGACCTGAGCCCAGCTCTCAGGTGACCCAAGACCGGGGCCCAGCTCTCCGGCCAAGGGATCTTCGAGCCAAGCTGCTCTCAAATCATCAATGTCTTCGAGCCCAGCTCCGAGATGCCAAGACCTAAGCCCAGCCCTCAGGCAACCTTGGACCAGGGCCCAGCTCTCTAGCCAAGGGATCTTCGAGCCAAGCTACTCTTAAATCATCAACGTCTTCGAGCCTAGCTCCGAGATGCCAAGACCTGAGCCAACCCTCAGTCAACTTTGGACCGGGGCCTAGCTCTCCGGCCAAGGGATCTTCGAGCCAAGCTACTCTCAAATCATCAACATCTTTAAGCCCAGCTCCAAGACACCCAAGACCTGAGCCCAGCTCTCAGGTGACCAAGACCCGGGGCCCAGCTCTCCGAAAGAAGAAGTCTTCGAGCCCAGCTCTGAGATGCCAAGACCTAAGCCCAGCTCTCAGGTGACCAAGACCCGGGGCCCAGCTCTCCGGAAGAAGAAGTCTTCGAGCCCAGCTCCGAGATGCCAATACTCAATTGAGCCAACCCTCAGGCAACCTTGGACCGGGGCCCAGCTCTCCGGCCAGGGATCTTCGAGCCAAGTTGCTCTCAAATCATCAACGTCTTCGAGCCTAGCTCCAAGATGTCAAGACCTGAGCCCAGCTCTCAGGTGACCAAGACCCGGGACCCAGCTCTCCAGAAGAAGAAGTCTTTGAGCCCAGCTCTGAGATGCCAATACCTGAGCCCAGCCCTCAAGCAACCTTGAATCGGGACCCAGCTCTTCGGCCAAGGGATCTTCGAGCCAAGCTGCTCTCAAAACATCAACGTCTTCGAGCCCAACTCCAAGACGCCAAGACCTGAGCCCAACTCTCAGGTGACCAAGACCTGGGGCCCAGCTCTCCGAAAGAAGAAGTCTTCGAGCCCAGCTCCTAGATGCCAAGACTTGAGCCCAGCTCTCAGGTGACCAGACTCGGGGCCCAGCTCTCCGAAAGAAGAAATCTTCGAGCCCAGCTCCGAGATGCCAATACCTGAGCCCAGCCCTCAGGCAATCTTGGACCGGGGCCCAGCTCTCCGGCCAAGGGATCTTCGAGCCAAGCTACTCTCAAATCATCAACGTCTTTGAGCCCAGCTCCAAGATGCCAAGACCTGAGCCCAGCTCTCAGGTGACCAAGACTCGGGGCCCAGCTCTCCGGAAGAAGAAGTCTTCGAGCCTAGCTCTGAGATACCAAACCTGAGCCCAGCTCTCAGGCACCCAAGCCCGGGGCCCAGCTCTCCAGCACCAAAGCCTCGAGCCTAGCTCCAAGGCATCCAAGACCTGAGCCCAGCTCTCAGGCACCCAAGCCCGAGGCCCAGCTCTCCGGCACCAAAGTCTCGAGCCTAGCTCCAAGGCATCCAAGCCCTGAGCCCAGCTCTCAGGCACCTTTGACCGGGGCCCAGTATGGCCAAGAAATCTTTGAGCCCAGCTGCTCTCAACTACCAAAATCTTGTGCCCAACTTGCCGACACTGAAGCCTGGTGGCCAAATCCCAGACAAGGTGGACCCTCCTTGGTGCGGGCACCAGATTCAGAAGAAGACTTCAGAGCTCCATCTGGATCTCTGATTAACCTTGCCCGAAGAATTAGGATTTTTGGCTTGTAATAAGGGTTGACTTGATCAACTCAATTTAGCTTGAGTCTATATTACCTGCATTTTTATTTTGTTGAGTCATGTTGACTCAGTAGTGGACTAGGGCTTCAACCTGGGGTGTTACATTTTCTCCCAAGGCCAAGCAAGTGGGCGCCACACTCCCAGCCATATGCCTGAGTCCAGGGGCGCCACATCTCCATCCAGCAGGCTTTGGTCCCCACACCACAGATAGCAGCTCCCTTCTCTCATGCGCCAATTGAGGAGAAATCCACCAGGGGTCCACAAATCAAGGAGGCGGCCCAAGACATTCCCAAAAGAACCAAACTATGAAAGGGAGAAATTCTCTTGGAGAGAACTTCAAGAAGGCACCCATTACCTGCCAAAAATACTCAAAATAAAGTTAAAAAGAGCCATAACTTGGAGAGAAAGAAAATGAGGTATCCAAAAAGGGTTGAGCCATGGAAGGAAGGAGATTTCTCTTGGAGAGCAAGGTTAGGAGGCGCCCTAGTCATTCCAACTAAAGCCAGATATAAAAAGAAACAATTTTCTCTTGGAGGGCAAGGTTAAGAGGCGTCCAAACACTTCCAGATAAGGCCAAACATAGAAGGAAAAAATAATTTTCTTGGAGGTCAAGACAAGGAGCGCCACCCACTTTCCTTTTTTGAAGCCTCAATCAACTTTGGAATTATTTGGTCGGCCATATGAGTAGGGATTGATCCTACAATCCTAATTTGAAGATTCCCTCCTTTAGTCCCACATGGAAAGATGTAAAACCCTACTCTCTTGTAATGTCCTATAAATTAAACCCCCATGTAAGTTTGAAATCAATCAGATGAATGAAACCAACTTTTTTTTGTGAGCAAACTCTGTGTTTTCTCTCTTCCGCACTTGCATCCAGGTGTTGAGCTCCGTGAGGGAGTAAATCCGGGTTCCCCAGGAACCTTGAGGAGGTGTGAGATCTCCAAAACCCAAACCTTAGGTTAGCCACTTCACTCTTTTCATTCCACCAAGCCCTAGCCTATCCCACCTCTCATGGCCACTCTCTTCAAGTCCAGGCCGACCACCAGCATCCAGCTACAGTCCGGGTACTCAGATCCAAAACTCTTTCCAGAAGGAGTCGAATCAGCCTTCAAGAGAATCCGGATCTCAGCGACATCAGCCTTCAAGTTCTTCGAACTGGTAGATCCTCCCTGAGTCTCTAAATCCATCACTTGTTTTTCTTCTTCCAGATCTTGAGTCTAGGAGAAGCCGACTAAACCACAAGACCAGTATTGGAGGATCCATTGCGAAGATAGCGAATCCGAGGATCCACAATCTGCTCGAGAGAGTTCTTCCACCCAAATCTGTGAGATCATTGTCTGGTTGGTAAACTATCTCTCTCTATTTCTGTCCTGTTGAAAGTTCGGAGCGAAACCCTAGGTCTGGGAGTTTCTCAACCCCAGCGATCCGTTACTTCTGAACTACTCTGATAACTTAGCTTCTTCTAAATTGTGCTTTCAATCCTTACCTAGTTCCATCAACTTAGTTTACTTTACTTTGAGTCAAAGCAATTTCTGAAATATATATATATATAAAAAGAATTAATCTTAATTTTTACTTCCGCATACGCTTCTTTGTTCTTTGTCTGCATCACTCCTCTTGATCTCGCCACTCATCTCAAAAAAAAAAAAAGGGAAAGAAAAAAGAAAGAGAGAAAGGAGAAGGAAAGAACAGGGTAAGAGGGAAAAGTAGGCAATGCTTGGGAACAGGTAGCAGGAAAATTCTCATTTTATTAACAAAAGTTAGCTACAAACGTCTTCGGGTCCCCAACATGCCAGGTGACCTCGACCAAGTACAAAAAGGAAAACAAAAAGGAAAGTTACTCTACTCTGGCTGGCCCCTTGCCAAGCCTTGAGGCTGTAAGGTCCCATTTCTAGGAACCTCTGGCTGAACGGCTCCGGCCTCGGGTGGCCCAGTCTCAGCCTCGGCTGGCGAGGAAGGCTCGGAGGCAACAGCTTCCTCAATGCCCGCCTCCTGGCCGACTCCATGTTCGAGGCTAGAGGATACCTGAGATAACTGCGGCCCTCATCAGAACAAACATCTGAACTCAACCACGCAGAAACATGAAGCCTTTGTAGAAGGAGTCCGACACCGTTTGGTGAATTTTGGCGATGAACTCCTCCGAGGTTCTATACCTGGTGATGGCCTCTTCAACATCCTTCCTTACCTCGGCGGCCTCCGCCCTGGCCACCTCCACCAACTTGGCCGTCTCCTCTGCCGCCCTCTTAGCCGTGGCCAACCTCTCCTTCGCTGTCGCTAGCTCGGCCTGAGCAGACTGAGCAGTCTCCTTGTACCGAACGACCTTGATATCGTACCACTTCAGCCTCTTCTCAGCAAGGGCAAGCTCCTCAGCACTCTTCCTCGAGTGGCTCTGCTCTAGGTCAAGGCCATCCCGGAGCTTCTTTGCTTGCCTCTCAGAGTCAGCGAGCTACTTCTCCAGGTCCTTGATCCTTTGCTCGAGCGCTCCGTTCGCCTCGGCCCTCTCCTTCAAGCTGGCCTTCAATGACTCGATCTCAGCCGCCCGTTGCTATTCACTGCATTGCCAGTTTCGACAGTAGTCCCTGATAAAGAGGCCTCGGCCGATCTGCATAATAAAAGGTTAGCAAAAAAAAAATGAAGAAGAAAAAGAGAAAAAGAGAAGTGGAGCCACTTACGAGTAGAGCTGGGGAAGATGGAGCTAAGCACATCCCCAGCCGCAGTTCGGCCATCTCCTGTCGATCGCATGGCTGGATTGAAAAATCCATCATGCGCTCGACCAGTGTGGAGCTCCGAAGAAAAGAGCTCTCCGACCCAGCTTGAACGGAAGTTGATGCCGAGCCTCCTCCCTCCTGCTCTCTCCAGGGATAGGTGCCCTTACCCCACTAGTAGCAGGGCCCCGGGGGCAGGCTGAGGACTGGCACCTTTGCAGGTGGTGCCTCGGTCACGAACTCGGCCCCAGCCGGACCTCCCTATCCTCGACCTCGACATAGCCGGGCTCAGGGGACTGGGGGATGCCGTGGCAGCAGCTACAGCCCTAGCCTGGACGACCACCTTGGGCTCCATGATGGGGGTCGTTCCATGTTGACCGTGCCACTTTGAAACCTTCCGGACTGTCCGCTCGACTGGCCCCGGCGTCGCAGACGTCGCCCTTTCCACTGGTGCAGGAGCAGTTTTGGTCGCCCCCGAATTCTGGCCAGCCGGCGCGGCAGGAGAAGCTTCAGTTACCCCTGACTCAGGTCGGCTGCCGCGGCGGGAGCGGCCGCAGACGTGCTCTCGCCCCGGACCCATCTCGACGGAGGCTCCTCGACCAACCTAGTTGGCGGCCTCTTCCGGGTGATCGCTAGCAGGTCGCTCTCCATGAAGATCATGCCTGCATACATGCCATACAATAGTCATAGCCCACAGAAAAGCAATGTAAGGAGCATAAAAAAGAAGTGAAGAAAAGTTCAGGTCGAACTCACCCAACCCATTCTTGGGTCGACCCGGCTTCGGAGAGATTCTGCTCTGACAGTAAAACCTTGAGAGAAGGGACCTGGGCGGTGCGTAGCTGCTCATAGTCATCCTGGTCAGCCGCATCGACCATAGAGTTTCGATTGGGGGACTGGTCCGGGTCACTCCAGACCTGGTCGACCCCCTTAACCGTGGCAAAAAAGAACTTGCTCTTCCATCCCTTGACGGAAGAGAAGAGCTCAAACCTAATGCCCTTTAGGCAGGAAGACAAAGACCACCACCCGTCCTCAGTCGAGTGGCGCTTCAGGGCAAAGAAAGCCTGACAGAGAAAATCGAGCAACAAACCTGTGAAGGTGACAAAGCACAACAAAGAAAAGATGACCCTAATGGCGTTTGGTACTAGCTGAGTAGGGACCAAATGGTAATATTTAGCATGACATGAAGAATGGATGGAAGGAAAAGTGGAGATCCCCAGAAAAGGTCTCCTCATAAAAGCAATACGGTCCGGGCCACAAGTACATAAAGGTCTTCTCATAAAAAGCAATACGGCCCAGGCCACTGGAAGTAACCTGTTCTCCCGGACGGGGGATTAAAAGTCAGACAGAGTGCGGGATGCCATAGACATCCGGATGGTCCCCAGTTCCTCGGGTGGTGATCGTCGAGGCGATCCCGCCAGGACCTGTGGACCAGACGGACTCAGGAACAAGTTCAGAAGAGGGAGGAGGATGAGAAGGATGAGAAGGACTGGATCCCGATTCCCTGATGAGTACTGGACCAGGAGGGCGCTCCTACTGAACTCCAAACGAGCCGCATCCTCCTCCTCACCGGAAGAAGAGGGAGATGCTGGCCTCCACTCAGAAGGACCAGCCTCATCCTGGTTGGGGGGTGGGCGGAAGCTCGGGCCAAAGTGAGACATCCCCAAAGAAGGAGAAGCAAAGGACTCGAAGAAGAAGATGAAGGGACAGACTCGACCGAGAGAAACCCTAGACTTAGAGGAAGGACCATACTTTGAAAGAAGGAAGAAAGAAGAAACTAACCTAGTTCCTTAGAAGATCTGAGGAAACCGAGAGGAAGGAGAAGGCTCGGGTACTATAGCGGGTACGAAGAATTCAAAAGAATAGATATTTTGGGTAAGAACTTCTTTTCCATTCGAAGTTGACCCGGCGCATCCGTACCGTTACGACCTTCCGCCAACGGATTCATACCACGTGTCGGCCATCGATGAAAAAGATATCCTGGCTGCTCTAAATTCTGTGCCAATATACTGCTCCTCGGACGTGGCCACGTGGCACCCCCACACTGGCCCGAGGACCATTCCACGGAGCGCCAGCAATCATGACCATCATTGTGCCATATCTTCACCTTTCCACGTCAGCATCAAAATTACTCCCTTCGGCCCTAGCGTCGTGCACTAACGAGACTCACGGAGTGGGGGGCAAATGATGTGACAAGATCGCTGACATGGGATAGCTATCAGACGCCACGTAAAGAAAGTCACCATGCCAGAATGCCGCATAAATTTCCCTGCTCGGACTCCTTCACCGGGCTGAGGTTTCCAGGACAACGGGATCGCCCGTCGAAGTCCAGCTCTGTCCTCCACCAGGTTGGACCCGCGAGCCGGGACACCTAGGACAGAGCCGAGCGGCGCCCTCCAGATCGAGCCCCTCTCCGAGGTTAAGCCATTTGGTCCGGACCCGCGCTCTGCCTCCAGAGCAAGCCCCTCAGAGATCGAGCCCCCATGGTCGGAGTCGAGCTCAGCCCTCCTCACCACGTGGAGCCTTTTGAGGTCGAGCCCTCTGGACCGGGCACGCGCTCTGCCCTTAGAGCGAGCACCTCGAAGATCGAGCCTCGTAGTCGGAGTCGGAGCTCAGCCCTCTCAACCACGTGGAGCCTTTTCGAGGTCGAGCCCTTGGACCGGCCCGCGCTCTGCCCTTTAGAGCGAGCCCCTCGAAAATCGAGCCCGTAGTCGGAGTCGAGCTCAGCCCTCCTCCACCACGTGGAACCTTTTCGAGTGGTCGAGCCTCTAGACCGGGCCCGCACTCTGCCCTCCAAAGCGAGCCCCTCGGAGATCGAGCCCCGTGGTCGGGTCGAGCTCAGCCCTCCTCCGCCATTTGGAGCCTCTTCGAGGTTGAGTCTTCGGACCGGGCTCACGCTCTGCCTTCTCCGCCGAGGCGAGCCGCAAGCTTGGGATGCTTAGGTCGGAGTTGAGCCTCGCTTTTCCAGCTTAGCCCCCAGCTCAAGCGTAAGCACCGGCGAACCAAGGGACAGCACCACCGTCCCAAGATGCCAGCGAGCCACCCGAGGATTGCACTGATACATCCACCAGGCCGTAATGACCACTGCGGCCGCCGGTTATACTAGAAGGGAAGAGGCCCACTGATTGAGGTGCCACGCTCCTCACCAACCACCTGAACCACCGAAAGAGAAAGTTAACCAGGAGATTCGAATCCTAGGGCGACGGCCCACGATCGAGGTATACCAGGTTTCCGGACGGAATGAGGCGACGGAAGGAATGTCAAAACACATGACAACTTCCTTATCACGAATCGAGAAAAGTGCCTCGGGACACTGCTGCACGCGCCTGACAGCCCAGCGAAGATTCCAAGATGGGCGCCCCAACGGTAACCTAGACTACAAAGCTCGAAGGAAGCAAGACAAATAAGGTAACATGCAATACCGTTCAAACACAAGTATAAGCTCAACCAAAGAGACGGCACCACAAGCAAATCCAAGCAAGGGCGGGCGAAAAGGCCACACAGAGAATCCCTCTAGCCAGGCCGCTCTTCCCCGACACACTTGCATCTCACTCTCACACCATCCACTTCTCCTAGCATGGAGTCCATCAAGAGGGGTTCGACCAGGAGGATCTGTTCCCTTGGATCGTCACTGACTTGACCGTCGGAGTGCCCCTACTGAAAATCCGGCCCGGGTCACTAACCCTGTTTTGCAGGTTCAGGACCATCGAACGGGCCGGACAGTGAAGGGAGCGCACTCCGGCATCGACAGCAGCTACGGGCCACGATGATCTTGGTGGAAACAGATGTGAAGAGCAACTTCTCCCTCTGGCAAGCAGGGATGAAAGATGTGCTCACACAAACAAGGGTTGATCGACCCTCTCATATACTAGAAGAGGTCAGCCACCATAGAGGATAAGAATGGAAGTGACTCCAGATTGTAGGTGATGAGTATGATCCACTTGTACTTGGCACATAACATGGTGATCATGTGCTGAATAAGGCTTTTTCGATGATGCTATGGGTGAAGTTCAAAGAGTTATATATGACAAAGTCTCCTCATTAACACACTCTTTTTTTAGAAGCAGATCTATCTACTGTGGATGACTCGAATGATAGAGTGGATAGGAGTATATAAGCATTTGCAAGGATTCTCACCGATCTTCTCAGTTAGGTGAGAAGGTTGAAGAGAAGACCAAGATATTGATCTCACTATCATCACTTCCACATTCCTTTAAATCCTTGGTAATTGCTCTTCTAATAGAGAAAAGCATCATCAAGATAGAGGATGTCATTTCGATGCTACTCCAAAATGAAGTTCTTGGACAGGAAAATCAAGCTTCAAGTCGGCAAGAACTCAGTGTTGGCAGTCTTTAGAGGAGCTACAAAAGAAGGAGAGCAATGGAGCAATAGAGGATCGCTAAGTGGTGGGTGGTCCAGATCAAGGATGCGAGCAAATTAAGTATTAGCGGTTATGATGAGTTGGGGATCATGTTAGAGATTGCTCGCAATTTAAGAATCGGATGAAGGCTACTGCGACGGTGGCCAATATAGTGATAGTGATGGATACACAGCAATACACTCATGATATCCGATGAGATATCTCCTTTTAGTAGTTGAATTTATATTCTACAAGTTCACATTATATTTGTTATAGAGAGAAATTGTTTTGACTCTCTAGAGATAAAGAAAATTCTGTCTACTTATTAGATAGATTAAGTTGTACGATCAAAGATGTCGAGATAGTCAGCTTTATGGTACACGATGGGACAGTAAAAAAATTGGATGAGGTTCATACATATCCAGTTTCATAAAAATTTAATCTCATCGAGTAAATTAGATTCAAATAGCTATACGTGGAGAGCTGGTGATGGAATCCTGAAGGTCATCCATAATAGTAGGGTTGTCTTATAGGAAAAGAAGCATGGAGAATACTATCTCTTGATAGGAAGTTCAGTGCAAGGTAGAGATCCCAATGTAGGTGAGAGCCCAATGCAAGGTGAAGCTTCGGGAGCAGATGAATCAGGCACGAGACGAGAGACTTGGGAGCATGACAGGCGACATCACACAATGAAGTTCTTATTGCCATAGGAGGCTTTCTCGAGCTGGTCTCAGGTCAATGTGAATATAGCTTATGACAGAGATATGATCAAGCAATCTGGCTTGACTTCTATATTTGTCTATTCATGAGCAATAGGCATTTATTCCAAAGTATGGGGATGAGATCCTTTAAGAATTCTCAAAGTCAGATAGAGGCCAAATATCAAATCGAGATGGAGATTGTTAGGTTTAGCACCTCGATTCGGCCTACAAGAAGCTCATAACAGAACCTAAACCATGCCTCGTAATAGGCTAGGCTCAGCCCTGCACGAGTGCAGCCTAGATCCACGATGCATGCATGACCTGCAAGTGCGCTACCTCTCCCCTTGTCGTGGTCTATGGTGGACTGTTCGATCCATAGTTCTCTTACATCATGCATGGATTTGTTTCTCGCTATCTACGGGGTTTCATGCAGCTCATGCACATCTCTTGCATGATGATGGATGGTGGCGCACATTCCGTAATGTGATCAAGTGGCCTGGAGATGCCTTCGACTCTGATTATGCTTGATCCGTGCAATTTGCTACGCGATGGATGCCGATCGAGTGATCAGGAGCAATTCTGCGATCAAACAAGAGTTGGAAAAGGAATAAAATCCTTTTTTGACATGATTTGAACCATTGGATTCTTATTGAGATACTCTTCATGCTATAGAGACTATAAAAAATGAAGACCGTTGTCCAGGACCAAGATATGAGGATTCAAAGTGCTTTCCAAATTATGATAATAGTAGAGAAAGCATATAAATGTTAGAGAATCTCCTTGAGAGTTAAGAGCTTTGTGAGGAATTTAGGGTTTCTTGTTGAGAGAAATTGTATGGGATTGAGAGTGGGAGTTTCAATCTTGTAAGCATTTATTTTTCTTATAATAAAACTTTGCATGTCCAATTGATTATGTATTTTTATTTTATTTTTCTTTTGTCTTCTCTTATGGTATCATTTAGACATCATGATCTTGAAAAAGAGGAACCTTATTCTGCTTGCACAAGAGATTTTCTAAATAAATAATATCAGTATAGTTGGTACCATAATATGATATGAACTTCAATCTCCAGGCTGCAAAGAGAGAAGTCCATTGATAGCTCATTTGACCTTGCAGATGTTTTATAACTTTATTTATTTATAAATTGATTGGTTGTAATATGATAGCTGTTGTTAGTTTACTATAATGAGTTAACTTGTGGGTCTGCTGGATTCCACTAACTTCACTATGTAAGCCTATTCATGGAATTATTGTTTGATATCCATGAATGAAAAAAAAATTCTGAATGTTTTCTTCAGAATTATTGTTTGATAACTTCACTATGTAAGCATAATCCACTAACTTCTCTTTTTCTTTTCTTTTTTTCTTCTTCCTTTTTTTTTTTTTTTATGCGTTCTATCCAGAGTGCTATGAAACACTGGTGTTTACTGCTCATAGCCTGGCATGACGCACGACAAGTGCGCATAGCCATCAGTTGGGTGACTTTTTTTAAAAACATAAGTGAGACGACCTGGTATCATGATTATATCTGAGTTGTCGTGTATGCTTTCAAAGATGATTTAATTTATAGTTTATGTGGACTAAGAATTGTTGTAATATAGGCTTTTTTGAATTAATTCATAGTTTAATGATTCACAAACTCTCTGTAGAATCTTTAATTTTACAAATAATCATCCTAGGAAACCTTCACATTCAAAAAAAAAAAAAAAAAAAACATCCTAGGAAACCTAAGTATTATCATTTAACTCATTTTATTGGTATATTTACATGATTCAGAGGAAAGGAAGGCCAGCCATTTTGCTCATAAGCACTTTATTGATTTCAACAATTTTTTACCATCCTTTTGCTACATGATTGTCCTAATTTCTATCTAATAAATATCTCACTGATATCTTCATGCCCATTCAAACTATTTTTATTGATATGGTGCGGAGAAGCACTCCCGTTTTTTTCTGGTCGAAGGAGCACACGTGATTAGTCATGATTCGAGATTAAAATCTAGGACTAGAATGGCTGGGCCATCAAACCAACCTATATGTAAAGTCTGGGAGTACACAGATAGCTCCGTCTTGTCACGCAAAATTTATTGCAGACATGTACTTTGGATTTTAATTACTATGAAAGGAGATACTACCATATGGCCTACAAGGCTGGTAGTTGGAGAACAGCAACTAACGATCATAATTTTCTGCCCCCCTTTCTTAACCAGTCAACCAGAATGACAAACAAAACAAGAAATTTTGCCTGGCAGCTTTTGCTGATATTAATCGAGTGAAAAATAGGACCATGGCGTTTAATTACCTTCAAGTTCTATGCAAACACAGTATAGATAATGCTGCCAGCTTTTCTCATGTATTAACTGAGCCATAAGTGTTCCAGTGTCAATTAACCATGCATTGCTTTGATTCACAATGTTGCAGTCTCACATTATGAACTGAATTTCTTCTGGATAATACCTCAGATTAGAAACTTGGTTTTACATTTACATCAGTTGATCTTTGTTTACTTCGTTGACCAAATTTGTGGGCTTGTGGTGTAACCCTTCTGCGGTCAAATAGAGAGAGAATCTACCATTATCATTGAAAAAAGAATGGAGATGGAGACATGAACAGGCCTCGATGCCAACCTTGCAGCAACCCAAACCAAACTTCCATGTCTCCTTGCCATTTGCTGCTCTTAGCCCAAGTGTAGGGGCCACCTAGCCATCCCATGCTGATTTTAAAAGAGCCAGAGGTTGTTAGCCATCTGTTTAATAATCAAACGTAGATGAAATCCTACGATCCAAACACGGTGAATGGCCCACCAAATTTCTACGGTCAGATGACTGCCCACCTGCCCTTGGTTTGACAACAATGTTAACACAGGCCGAAACAAACAAGTTGGCCAATTGTTTACGCTCGACTTTCGGATTTAGAGGACTTCTAAGCCTATGATTAGCGCATGAGGCGGAGAAGAATCTGCAACTACCGATGAGTCCGTTCACGAACACATATTTTAGATTATAATGCATAATGACCATGATTAGAGGGCAAAGAATGCCTATTTACAACCTCAAAAGATAGATAATTACTGCACTATCTTAATAGCAGAAGTTTACAATGAGATGAAGCATCCAATCGGTTGGTGAACCGTGTCAAACCTGGAAAACAAGACTAATAAAAAAAAGATTTTGTTTTGATTCGATCGAGGGAAACCAGTCCTGTCGAAGTCCCCACCTTCTGCTAGAAGGGAAACAGTTTCTATAAAGACGGTGACTTCACAGCGCAATGGGACCTGTTCTAAGTCAGTCCGCCATGATCTAATAGTTAAAGCAAAAGCACTGTACAATTAATGGCTTTCTGGTTTATGTTCACATATTCGTACAAGAAGAGAGATTGAATATTAAGTTCATTAATAGAAAACGGGGCTTGTAAATATATAATGTTTGTTAGACGATGGTCAAGGGCAAATCCTGTACCTAAATCACTAGGTTAAGAGACATAATTTACGTCAGATAAACAGCAAGGATTACATGGTAGAAAAACGATGTAACAGAAATTTTCTATCTTGTCCTGCAACAGTATCCATGTTATTTAAGAAAGATGGCAGCAACCTTTCTCCGGAGTGCAATGAGACCGTATCGACCCAAAGAACACGTACACGGGTTTCTCTGTACAGTCTCAAATCTGTGACATCAAGACAAATGTCATTTAATGCGAATGCGGATGGAGAAAAGAAACAGTTCTATGTGATAGAGGAAGTTGGTTGCTGTGCCAGATAAGTTTCTTGGAACTACACATAAGGTCATTGAACAATGTGGGGACGATGAGACCTGAATCCGTAGCGATGGCAATCAATTAACCCATCAGCGCTGTGCATGAGCAAGAGTTGAAAGCATTCCAGAGTTAACTCAAGATATAACGTAGAAAAAGGTAAATTTCTTCAGGATTTACAGATTACAACAAAGCATGGAAGAAGAGCTCGCGGACTAAGCAAATAGAGCTCCTCAATGCTGGCATACATGCCCACTTTCCCAGCCAATGAGTCGAACCCGGACTCTCCTGCTAACTCTAGGAAGTTATCCAATGGCTTGTGAACCCTGCCAGCAATCACCCTACAAACCAGCAGTGCCTTCTTTACGTTTGGATCGTCCTCATATATTTCAATAGATTCAAATGCTCTCCCGGTGGTGGAAGTTGTAAACACTCCAATACCAATACCTCCTTTCATCAGTTCCTTCTTTGTGGAGAACCCGCATCTTATAATCCGGCATACATTGCACTTCTCTGATGAACAAAGGCTTGAAGTGCCATTCATGCCAAGAGAACAGGCAATTGTGGTGCCATAGAATCGTAGCAGTTCATTGCCGTCGGCCAGGCAACGAGGATGCTTCTTTGGGAGTTTGCTGGCTCTAAACTTCACCATTTCCCTGTATTCTTCGAAGCGGGCAAGAGTTTTCTGCATGTTATGGACTTTGAGGACTCTCTCTATCCGCCAACAACTGCTCTCAGACTTTACCAAGCTTGTTCTGCATATAATTTCGACTATCTTTCTAGAGGAGTCTCCTTCCACAAGTTCAGTGACTACAGAGATAATTAACAAAGAATCACAAAGTCGCACCCTAAAATAAAGGATGTCCTCAAGTTTGTAGGAGGCAAAGACCAAGAATTTTCTTCTCAAAGCTTGTGATATGAAATTATAACAATTCAAATGAGTTTAAAACTTAAATGCGAAAATAACACTTATGGATCAGTTGATGGAGTCGGGAAATTTGAATGCATGAAGGTCTTATAAACTGCGCAAATAAGAAGTAATTTTAAAGGAAAATAAAAAGTGCATTGCCCACTCCCTGGCTCATTTCCTCTCCTGTATTTTCCTCGGAACATCATTATATGTTTCAGAAGCTTGTTTACAGTGGTGCCACCAATAATGAAAGATTTGTATGATTTAATTAAGCATGTGCTACTGTCTGCCTTTACTAAGTTCATCCATAATTCATTTAGTCCACCGGTTCTGACAAGTGTCTAGGGGCTGACTTGAGTTTGATGTAAAAGCTTAGTTCTTCTGAGGACTAGAAGCATTTGAGAATATAATCCTAATACTAGAGGCAGGTAATAAGATTAAATAATCCAGGTAATAAGATCTGAATATGTCGGACAAAAAATGTAGTACGCACATATTGTTGTTTCCTATAGAATTGGAATAGATGACCAACATAATTTCGTCCATTTCCCCCCCCCCCCCCCCCCCCCCGCCAAAAAAAAAATTAAAAAGAAAAAAAAGAAAAAAAAACAAAGAAAATCTTTTGAGACCGACAAGCCCTTTGTAAGAAAATCAAATCTAACATATTAAATCCTGAGGAAATTGTTCATCAATGTCAGGCCCTCCCGATAGTCTCAAGAAAAATGTAACAAAACCAACATAAAGTCCATGATGGAATAAAAAACTGGAGGTATATTTCTAGATTATGTTCCGTACCTGCATGCTTGGAGAGATGGTGAGCTTCCAAGGCTTCCAACTTCGCAAACTGCTCTCCACATTTGTGGCAGGTGATATTAGCAGAGGATCCATGAGACCCTGCCTCGTGAGAGGCCCTTGGAGTGAAGGAAACATGATGAACTCCACCACCACCATTAGCAAACACAGCACTAGAGAGAGATGAACCCCCAAAACCATAACCCTCCTTGTCACTAAGCAGGGCAGGTGACCTCCTTGGAGGGGTGGTGCTTGCTCCCCTGAATGAAGGGTTGTGTTGGAGACCGAAGTGGCCCCCTGGCCCTGGGGTCCCTGGCCTAAGAGTACCCACATAGGTCGAGCCAACCCCAGCGTCCCCCTCATGGCAGCCCCCAAAACCAGTTATCCTGAGCTCACATCTGGAGTTGCTAAGGATTACCTCATGCGTGATTGGATTCAGGAACTCACTGCTCCCAATGGACCTCGGGCTGCAGCTTGCTGGCTTCTCGAGGTGCCTTTTGCTCCCATGGATGACATCTTTGAGGTTAGCAATGGATCTTGAGCACCCAGACCTCCCAGGTCTCCTTGTCAAAATGGCTCCCAACGGCACCCTGGCCTTTGGATCATGGACATCAGATGGCTCAGATTTGCAGTGGAGTGATTTCTTCAGAGCAAACCAAACCGTCGGCATCTTCTCTTCTCTCTCTCTCTCTCTCTCTCCCTGTATTTTGTTTTCTCCCCTTTTCCCTAGACTCTCTCCCTGATGCGCAAGCGATCTTTATTTCAGGCAGGCAGTGTATTCAAGAAGATATTACTTGCCATTTACTTCCTTCCCTTCATTTCGGTGGTGGCCATCTTGCACCATTAAAGCTGTACGTGTGATTTCCTTCCTTCTTTGTGCAAAGAAGAGAACTTCATTAAAAGTTATCCATCCGAGAAGAAGCAGGGGTATGGTCTCATTTGTTCTTACTTTTCTCCCTTGGAAAGCCAACAGCCTGTAAGATACATTCAAAACCCCTGCAGCACCAAAAGGGACTTCAAAGACCCTCAAACCTTTGCACTTGAGAGGCTTCCTCAATGCGCTTTGGGGAAGGAAACATACAAGCTTGGAGGCTCAGAAGAGCAAGGACGAATCTTAAAGTGAGGAATGCACAAGAGTGTATTCAAGACATGGAATCTTTAGCTAACGAAGGCATGAACATCCAGCTGGAAGACCTTAGTTGCATTGATAAATGGTGAATTTTCACACAGGTCTCTCTTTATAGGGGAGAATGAGAAAGGACAGGAAGGAGTAGGGGGTGATCTTAATGGCATTCAATTGAAGGATACAGAGAAAGAAACAATAGATTTTTCGTGCAAACAAGGAGGAAAATCAGTTAGATGGATCTGAAGATCATAGTTTGCCAAGTGGCATGATTACGATCTTCTAGTTGCATTGACTTCCTTGCCTACTTACCTCTCTGCCCTTATTATATGTCTCGTAATTTAATTATTTCTTTTGATAGAAACTCATAATTTAATTTATTAATTAGAAAAAAACTGTCATTTCATTTAATTGCATTCAATGCTGATCTGACATGTTCGATCTTCCTCCGGTGGGCCCACACGCGAGGAAATTTCCGGCACGGATTTTATAATCATAATTACGTCGTATTTCGGAACAGTATTTTTAGAACGCTCCGAGTAGAATCATGTTGTTATTAAAATTAAAATTGATCAATCTAATATCAACGGTCAAAATTTACCATCTTTTACTATATGCATAATTAATATGATGATTTAATTAAAATTTAAAATATTTTATAATAAAAAAATCAAGCTCTATGTTTCTCGAGAAGGAGATAGAACTGCGGGCGAGTTCGATTGACCAATGGCACAGCTACAGGGGACGATTGATGGACCATGGAAGAGCCACAGGTGAACGGAGAGATGTGGTCAATGGGCAGGAAAGGAACACAGGCGACACAAATACAATCAATATATATATATATATAATATTATTTTTAAAAAATAATAAAATATTTAAAAATAAAATGGTGGTGAAATGTTTTAAATATTTTTTATGATAAAATAATATAAAGAAGAATCATAATAAACTTTATATTTGTAACTTGTATGCAACCATTTTTTTAATAAAAATTCATATGCCAGCTATTTGGTTGAAAAAAAAAATTTTTATTTTAATTTCAAAAAGGTTGAGAATATGTCAATCTTTCAAAATCTAATTGATACCCTCTCCTGGTATTTAAATAAAATCTTAATTTTAATTTTGATATAATTATTTTATATTATGACAATCAAAATGCTATTTAGATTATTCATAATGATATTTTTCATGAATGCACCAAATAAATTGAAAATGATAATCACTTTATTCAAATGAGATTATATGATTATAGTTTATTTCTTCTATTGAATAGTATATGGATATCCTTATTAAATCTCATTTTATTGATCAATTTTGATTTCTATAGTATTATTTTGAATTTGAGGGAATGTTATGCATATTCTATATATATATTGATTCTATAATATTCTCTCACATATTCTTCCATATATTCGCTCATTCTCATATAATTTTTCATATATTTTCTCATATATTTTTCATATATTTTCTATATATATTTTTTCATTTACACCTGAATATATAGTCTATAATATTTCATATCTTATATATTTTATTCTCATGCAATGCAATAGAATTATTTTTTTAATTTAATTTATTGTTATATGCAATGAAATAGGATTATTTTTTCAATTTAATTTATTATATTTCTCAACTGAATCAAACTTTTTTTGGAGATATGGATATTGCAATTTCCTATGGAATCCATTTTTGATCCTAATTTTTTTTGAAGTTGAGGAGGAAGAAAGGTTCTTCCCTCTTAGAGTATTTATATATAATTGAACATATATGGAGGATTATAGTGAGTAAATATTAGGTCCTTGCATAAATGAAGTAAGGGACTATTAAGTACATTATCATGTAGACAATCTTTTGTAAGAGCCTAATCTTAAGCAATTATATATAGAATGCTTTCCAAGAAAGGAACGTGCCAATAGCGTCTGAATTCTGAAGAGAGTTTATCTGAAAATCTGTTTGTTGAATCTTGTTTCTGGAAACCCGTTTCTAAAAACCTGATAGGTTGATAAATATCTGAAAATGTTGTTCTTGAGTGTCCGTAGGAGACACATTTGCAAACTCAACAGGCCCTTCTGTAGACCATTTGAGAATAATTCTTGATCCTGATTCTAATTTCAATTTGGGGCGTGAACTAAATGCATCCTTCAGGTGCTTCGCATATGAACTCCCTAGCAACCAACCTTGTATGGTACCATGGGTTTGAGTTGACTCGGACCAATCTTGATAAGCAATATGCGAGTCCACCCCAATAAGGCCATCATGTATTGACTTAAATCCAAATCCAAATCTAAAAAGGTAGACTATTGACTCTAGGCAAAAATTTAAAAATTACAAACTGTCAACAGCATGAGAATTTCAATGCCTTTTGATTTCGTTGAGTAACAAGTAGACGTGGATATTGAACATGCAAGATGCAAGTAAATGAAAAAAAAAAACTTTCGGATCGGAGGATGCCATGTTTTTCATATTTGTATCCAAAAAAAAAAAATAAAAACTTTCAGTTGTTAGCTCCAAGGATGTAATCATGCATCATATTTTATCCTTTTCTCATCTTTCCTGCATTTTCCGAGCACCGCACTGCTGTTCTCACAAGATTGAGATTTTTTTTTTTATGATTAAATAAAAAATAGAGAGATAAATTTTGATGTAGCTACTCCGGCTGTTCTCACAAGGTTGAGGTTTTTTTTTATGATTAAATAAAAAAATAGGGAGATAAATTTTGGTGTAGCTACTCACGTACATTTTATCTATAGTCAAGACTAACCTTGGATGAGGGACGTTCGTCAAGTCTAGGCTTCAGATCTCATACTTTTTTTCCTTCCCTCTGAAAGTGATTTAGATTTGGAAGCAGGAAAAAAAAGAAGTCTCTTAGATCTTAAATCCAATTAGGGCCAGGGTCAAAGCTTGTAGTCCAACAAATGTCACGACCTACAAAAATGGGTCGACCAATGGTGTCAACGAGACCATCTTGAACAGTGGGGTGGGCCCATGCAAAGGAGTCCAGTCTAGATTAATGGACCCGGAGGCAGATGGTCCAACTTAGGCGCACGGGCCACGGTGACACGGGCTTTGAGAAAACCTCCAACAGCGTCACGTAGGCAAGGAGGGAGACGCGACCTCGTGTCCGTTGGGGGGGGAACTCCATGGTTTCAAGCGGTCCGAGAAGGGCACGTTAATCGAGTTTAAATGGTTCCAAAATTTCAAGCTGTCTTGAGAGAATTTTTTTTTAAAAATAATATGTTTTTAAAAAAATTATAAAAATAAGTTATTTAGGATATATTTACCGAAATAGATGATTTGTCCGTGGTAGTTACTGGATATCTGAGTTTGTCTTCTCAAAAAACGAATTCAACTTCATCTTTTAAAAAGACGAATCCAATTCAACTTTTTTTTTTTAAATTTAATTATTTTTTAAAAATTTAATTATAATTTTGATATAATGTTTATTAAATATAACGTGATCTTTGCTTTCGTCGTTGAAAATCCAGGCGAATTCAAAAAATTTTTTTAAAATTTTCATAAATATTTTTTTCAAAATTTGATTAATAAATTTTAATTTTAAATAAATAAATAAAAAATAAAAAACTAATATTAATTAAAATTTTATATATTATTTTTTAATAATATTAATATTATATTATTTTGAAATAATATTAATTAACTATATAAAAATAATATTAATTAAAAGATATTATAATAATATATTATAATATAGTTTGTATTATAATAATTATTTTATATTCTAAAATCTAATAAATATATTATAATTTATTATATTATATAATATATATTATAATATAGTATAAAATTCTTTAAAAAATTAAAAATAATCACCATGTCGATACTATTCAGTCGCCAGCTCGGTACCAGTTCGGTCGACAGCCGGTGTCAATCCGATCCCTTGCTTAGGACCGGTGGCAGAACCTCGATGATCGGACCGGCGATCGGATCTGTGGCATGACTGGGTTAGACCGGTGGCAGGATCCTGACGGTCGGACCGGTAGTCGGACCCTGGTGGCCAGACCGACATCCGGATCGATGGCCGGACCGGGGGCCGGACCAGCTATCGAACAGGCGACCGGACGGGGTCTGGCCACCGGTCCAGTAGTCGATCCTAAGCAAAGGATCGGATTAACAAAATTTTAAAAATATTATAACATTAATTTTGTTATATATTCTAATATTATAACATTAATATTATAACAAAATTTTGTTATATATTCTAATAAAATTTTGAAAAATATATAACAAAATTTAAAAAATATTATAACATTAATGGAAAATAAAATTAATTAAAAGATATTATAATAATATATCATAATATATTTTTATATTATAGTAAATATTTTATATTCTAAAATATAATAAATTTATTATATATATATTATATATTATAATATAGTATAAAAAATTAAAAAATAAAAAAATAAAAAATAATCATTATGTTGATACCATCCGATTGCCAGCTCGGTACCAGTTCAGTCGACAGCCTGTGTCAGTCCAATCCCTAGCTTAGGACCTCGTCCGGCTGCTGGTCAGGTGGCCAGACCCCGATCTGGCTGTCGGTCCAGGTGTCGATTCGGCCACTAGGGTCCGACTACCGATCCGACCGCCAGGATCATGCCACCGGTCTAGCCCTAGTCATACCACAGATCCGATCGCCGGTTTGGTCATCGAGGTTCTGCCACCGATCCTGAGCAAGGGATCGGACTGACACCGGGCTGTCGACCGAACTAAAACCGAGCTGACGACTGAATAGTATCGACCTGATGATTATTTTTAATTTTTTTAAGAATTTATACTATATTATAATATATATTATATAATATAATAAATTATAATATATTTATTATATTTTAGAATATAAAATAATTATTATAATATGAAATATATTATAATATTTATTATAATATCTTTTAATTAATATTATTTTTAATCAATGTTATTTTTTAGTTAATTTATTATTAATTTTAAATTAATATTATTTTTATATAGTTAATTAATATTATTTTTAATTAATATTATTTCAAAATAATATAATAATTAATATTATCAAAAAATAATATATAAAATTTTAATTAATACTAGTTTTTTATTATTTATTTATTTATTTAAAATTAAAATTTATTAATCAGATTTTTAAAAAATAATATTTATGAAATTTTAAAAAAAATTTGTTTGAATTCACCTACTGGAAAGACGAATTCAAATGAATTCATCTTTCCAATAGACGAAGACAGAGATCACATCATATTTAATAAATATCACATCAAAATTATAATTAAATTTTTAAAAAATAATTAAATTAAGAAAAAAAGTTGAATGGATTTGTCTTTTCAAACGGCATGGTTGAATTCGTTTTTTGAAAAGACGAACTCAGATGCCCGGTAATTATCACGTCGGACGAATCACCTATTTTGATAAATATACCCTAATCCACTTATTTTCGTAATTTTTTTAAAAAAATATTATTTTAAAAAAAAATTCGTCTCGAGAGCGTGGGAATCAGAACTTGTTTTATGACAATAGTCGTCATAATTAGGAAAGACTAAATCATCAACGAAGCTTCTTATTTATAACTTTCTCGAAAATCAGAAAGATGTGCCGAGATGAGATGGAATCTTGGAACAAGTAAAGGCCTCGATACGATACAATATTGATAATGCATGGAAGGTGTCTGAAGTTCTCTGCACAGATGCCTGATTTGGAATCAGCACTGTTTTACCAGGGGAGGGGACTGTTGAGATTTTGGATTTAAAAAAATATATATATTGACATACCAAATTTTATAAATTAAATATTATTTTAATAAGAAAAATAATATATGTATACGTGTATATATCTGTACATGTTTATGTATCTTTTAAAGTAGCTATAAAACTTAATTAAATTCTTTGCAACCGGAGCTAATTAGGTTTTAGAAACTCAAGAAAAAGGAAAAAGAGATGACATTTGATTGAAGATTAGAAAATAGCATTTCCCACCAAGTTATATTTAAGATGATAAGAAATCAGAGGTACAAAAAGATCAGTCATGACCTTTAGATAAGGAAATATGGACCAATATCAATAACTAGAGTTTATTCAATGAACATACAAAGTAAACGATACTTGAAAATATAAACAGTAAAATAAATTAACAAGGATTATATAAAACCTGTGAACATAAATATATAAGGAAAGCTCTGAAAATTTTAATTCAAAACTAAGGAATACTTGCCATGCATGTACCCAAGTATCTAAGTCGGAAAGGATCATCCGTTTTTGAAGAATATAATAAAACAAGTCTTAAAAAGATTAAAAGGACATAAAAAAGAAAAAAAGAAAAACACCTAGCATTTAATGCTGGTGGTGTTTGAGGTTTTTCACTTGCCGTAGTTTTGCCTTTCATTCTCAAATTAAATTTAGGATGAGAGCTGGTATGGCTAAATGCCAGCAGGGCATCGACAGAGTCCCGGATCGAGTAGAGCTCCTGTTTGAATAGAATTTTGGACTGAATAGAGTTCAAGATTGGCTGGATCCTCTTAGTTGAGTAAAGCTCTTGACCGAGTAGAGCTCCAAACCAGCTGGATCTTCTTGCCGAGCAGGACCCCTTACCTGATAGAGATTTTGATCGAGTAGAGCTCCTAGCTGAATGAGCTTTAGATCGAGCAGGGCCACAAGCTCGGACGAATCCTCCTACAAGCTATGACTGGACAAAGGCTGCAATCCCAATGGAAAGTGTATGGGCTACCGGATCCCGGCACTACTACTAGGGAATCCTGACAACGGTGATTCAGGAAGTGGTGTTGCCACCTTCATCAAACATGTTACAGTGGTTAGAAAGATATGTCCTTTAGGAGAGTACTCTATCAAGCTCTCAAACCATATCTCACAATGCTCTCTTATATATATAAGAGGGACCTTCGATCAAGATAAGAGAAATCTTCGATCAAGGTGAGTGACCCCGTACACTTATAAAAAATTTTTATCCTTCTCTCTGTGGTAGCTCGTTGCAGCATAGGCTGTTGTCCTTGATCGCCATACTAACTTGAGTATTGAAGTATTCCCGCCGGTATTTTTAGCTTGAGTTTTTTTTCTTACTCGGGATCAGAGCTGGTTTTCCCTGGAGCACTAGATGGGACCTCCGGAACTACAAGAGTTGCAGACAAAGATGATTCGGATAGCAATAAGAGCCTATCTTGGGACACCCAAATCGTCTTCATTTTCATGGCATTTTGTATACATCCTTGGAAATCACTGTAACAGCCGTTATTTTTAAACCATGAATAGGATACTAAAATCTCAACATACTCCCTCTAGTTTCGAAATTAAACTAATCTGCCCTTGCCTCATCTAATTTTAGATTTGAATTAGAAAAACGGGATTCAGCCTCTCTTTTTTTTTTTTCCCCAAGTTTAAATCCATGTGAATGGTTATCGATCTCAAAGCAAGATAACATTTCCTTCTGTTTGCTTGCCAACCAAATGCGACAATCCGTTAATCCCTCCCTCACGCGTCTTCCTTCTCCTTCCGCGTCCCTGCCACCTTTCCTTTCTCCCCCCTCCTCTTTCTCTTGACCGCCACCGGCTAAAATTACTCGAACAAAAAATCGCCAGAGCTTCTCGAGGTGGTTTTCTTGATTCCAGAGGATTCTCTGGTCAGCGGCCATTGGGATTTATGAATCCGAGTCTTTTGAATTCTATTAGCTGACTCGAATCCAAAAGAAGAGGCCGTTTAATCTTGAAGGAGAATTCCAAGTCGTTGTTCGGATTCGGATGTTGGAGGAGAAAAGATTGGTTTTTGTCGCATTTCTAGATTTTGGTGAGGTCTTCAAGGTGCTCTTCCATCATTTTGCGTAAAAAAGATCAAAAAGATCGTTTCTTGGATCTGGATTTTGGCTGGATCCTTAGGGTTTGTTGGGGGAGAGATTTTGATTAGGCCGCATGCTTTTGGAGCTGATTCGAGGACGGCAATCGATGAGATGAGAAGGGAAAGCGGTGCGACTCGGTTGGAAGATCGAAGCAAGAAATAAGAATGGGTTTCAGGAAGTACGGATTCGCCGTCGTTTGTGCGATCTTGTTGCATGTTCTGGTGCCGAGAGGTTCGGCGGGCAGGCAGCGGCTGTTCTTGGATTTGAGGGATTCCTCTTTGGTGCAGGCGTCTCCAGATATAAATGAAGCTGCGGTAAGGGGATTCTATCCTATTTCCCTTTATGAAGATCGAATTTTTTTATAGCTACATCAAGGATATGCTTTGTCATAACGGCCGGAATGACACCAAAGATAATATCTGTTTCATCCAATAATTTTTTTTGGGTAGAATTTCATCCAACAAATATTAGATTAATTTCTTAATCATGATTAATAGTGCTTTAATGGAATGGTACATTGCCTTTAATCTTCAGTAGGACCCATGGGGCAAGTTAATGTCTCATTTTTGAGTAAAATTTATTGCCATCCAGGTTAATGTCTTTTTGTCCTTCCTCTCATCGGTTATTCGTTCTTGGTTTAGTACTACAAGGGGCCTGAGAAAGATAGAAGGGGATATCTCAAGGAGAAATGGAGAATATGATGGACAATTGCAAATGCACTTTCTGCTTAAAACTGAAACGTTGAGGGGAAATTCCTAGGATATATTAATTACGTCAGCTATATTGCATAAGAAATGGATGGTCTAGTATTGATTGAATTGGTTCAACATTATGTGACATGTAAAGGAGTTTTTAAGTGTTGTGCTAGGTGCTAGTTCCGAGAATAAACAACACATAAAGATTAACCTAATCTAATGTTACTATGTCATGTTATCATTTTTAGGCTAGTTCACATTTGCTGCCAGTTGTATTCTTGGCCAAGCTTTCTCACTGTCTACGTTCATCTCATCATCAACCTGCATACCATCTTAGTTTGCATTTTTATATTGTTTAATACAAATTTTTGGTGGACCTCTTAGGCATTTGCTTACAGCTAGCCATGCTTCATTGTGGTTTAATTCCATTTCGCTCGACATTCAAGTTGCCTATGTCATTTTTTATCACAAGCATGATTATTGCCAGCTTCGTCTTTGATGCCACCCAATTTACCTAAGAAATTGCCTTGTCATCATTGAAGCATCTTTATCACCTTGAATGAGCTAAGTTGATACATTGCTTGTGATGTATCCTTTATTTCTTTGTCCTCAGGTTGTCATGTATCATATCAGCTTGTGCTTTAGACTCAACATCTTGGCACTTGCATCAAGTTTTGCTCATAATTTGACTTCTATGCTGCTACAAATTCTGTGCTTCGTTTCTGTTTGTGGATCTGTTTTGATGACATGTTTTGCCAATCTTTCATGTTTCAAGCTTTGATTCACCTTGACTTTGAAATGATAAAGGGGTAGTTAGATACAGTAAAAATAGGCTGTTAATGCTTACTTGGATGTTGGAAGATCTTATCTACCCGATAAGATCTTTCAGGCAAGGGTTCCATTTTAGATTTATTTGGGGAGCAGAGCACTTCAAAATGATGGGGCAGTTGATGGACATAGCTAATCCTGGGTTTTTAGTGATAAGATAAATCACCTCACAATTGGATTTACTTGTCCCTTAAAAATAAGGATCTGGGAATCCTTGAGCCCGTACAACCTGCTACTTCATTTGTTCACTCATCCATAGATAGTGGATCCCACCATCCAACAAACCCTTATTGTAAGTAGTAATTATATCACATACATGATAGATATGTCATTCCTATCCTATGTCTATTTCTTTCATTCCATGTGTAAGTTATACATGGTATATGTGGATCATGGTTTTAAGATTTGGACTGTTCTTGGAAGCTGAAACCATTAAGGGGCATGTTTGGTTTGCGACTAGAATCGGAATCACAATGGATTGGCATGAGAATCAAAATGGCCATATCCTTTCAGGCATTTGGTTTGTGAGCAGAATCAGAATTGAAATCCTTATCTGACTAGAGATTTGAATCCTTAGAGAAGAGTTGGGATTGGATTTTGGGGAATTGGGCCATTCTCATTCTATCCCAGAATCAGAATTGGAAACTCCTGCTGAATGGAAACTCCTCCCAGCTGAATGGTTGGAATGGGAGTCACCCATGCCCATTCCCATTCCAAGTTCCAAATCCTCCCAACCAAACACCCCTAAGTTTGGATTTCAGCAAGAACTGGTCCTAAACTACGGTTAACTTTAGAGTTTCAGCTAAAGCAGACTTTAGGGCCAAATTTATTGCATGCATGTGTAAGTTATGCTTTTTTTTCCTGCCAATCCTTTGTTCTTTGAATTTCAGAGAGCATATACTCAAATTTAAAGATATATTTTTGGTTCTTTTTGTAGAAAAATCAGATGACTTGTGTTATTAGATTTGAAAGATATTGAAAGAGAGTTTTTTTTCTGGAAAGAGATGGCTATCCTAAAGCTTGAATTTCATAGACATTTAGGTTGTCAAATTGTCACTTGCTTGGTCATCATCAAAACATTGTACAATGGTGTCAACATTTAAGTATAATTTTATTATTTTTCGGACTAAAACTACCAAAAAGATGCATTTAAAGGTCCAAAGGAATACTATGGACTTCAAAATAATGTTTAACCTATTTTTTCTGATTTATTTTGATATCTTATAAGGATGCAAAAAGGGGGAAAGAACTGAATTAATATGGGTGAAGGTTGTAATAAAGGATATGGAAAAGCTTAAAACAACATGTGCATGTGTCACGTCCGAATCTAGCACCAGAATCGGTTACGCGACCGGCCGCATAAGTCCTAGGTTTTACCTTAGAGATCATGCAAGGCCTAATCTTCAATTCAACATCCAAATAGTGGTAAGGAATAAATTTCACTAATTATTTATTGATTCCAAGAATTTTTCATAAAATTCAACTATAAACTCAGAGATCAACACCTAAACCCTAGCTCCTTACTGACTGATCCCAAAGCTCGATTGATTTTTCAGATCTGCAACAAAAATACAGGAAAACAGGGATGAGCTACACAGGCTCAATAAGTTATCAACACCTCTGGTATACATACACAAATATGCCATTAATATATAGCAAGTACAAACACACCATACAATAAGATGTCTATCAATATAATAATATATATCCAGCAACATGATGCAAATATGTATACTTAATCACAGCCGACACCGACACGACTATGGATGGCCAACCATTTACTTTACTCTCCTAGTTCCTTTGACTATGGCCACGATCAGTCCGTGGCTCGTCCCACAAGAGATTAGATCTAACTCACATACCGAAACCGGTCATGTGCTAGTGATCGTCCCACTGGAGGCCCACAAGAAAAACTAGCTTTGAGTATCACATGAGAAACATGCATTTCTGCATGTGCCTGCCACACATGGCTAAAATAAGGCAACTAGCTCCTGACTCACATACCGCTCATTGGTCATGTGCCAGCGTTCGCCCCGCTAGAGGCCCACAAGGAGACTAGGTCCTCGTATGATCATAGTCGGACTAGAAAGCACCCACACCAACACAACGCACCCACACCAACACAATGCACCAACACCAACACAATGCATGCACCCAATGCAATCCAATGCAATCCAATGCAAATTAAAATATATTACATGCATTTAATATTTCATAACATATTTGGCATATAATATCAGAGGCCAAGATAACTTACCGAAAAGATCCACCAACAAGTACAATTCAAATCTAGATCTGATCTTCCAAGGACAACGATGATCCTGACCAACAATTTAAACATATAATTAATTTTTATTTAATAAAACTAAAATGGAAACTAAACTATCATGGGCACTCTCATCAATCCAGTTCTAATCATAGTCCGAAATTTACCTTTCCTCCCTCTCCTTTTTCTCTCTCCTCTTTCTCTCTCATCTCTCTCTCCTCTCTCTCTCCTTCCTCACCCACGATGCGGGGGACCTCGCGGGTGAGCCACCGAAAACTATCCCGACGACGGACTCTCATGTAGGTTTCTCTCTCTCTTTCTCTCTCTGCATATATTTTTTTCCTTTTCTTTTTTTTTCTATTTTTCCTTTCTTTCTTTTTTTCCTCTTTTCGTTTTCCTCGTGGAATAGAGGCCCCCCCTTTTTTTTTCTCTTTCTTTCTCTTCCTTCTCCTCTCTTCTTCCCGAACCCCCTCCCCGCACCTCATCTCGACCGAACCACCCTCCCCACGGCAGCCGGCGGCGACCATGGGGACAGTCATCGAGAGGAGGGTCGGCAATCCCGGAGGCGAACCGTAGGGAGGATGGTGGTGCAGCCACCGTCGACGTACGGTCCAAGCAAACCGAAGATAAAATCAAACCAAAAATCTAGATTAAATAAAACTCACTAGCCTTAAAAGGACTCCCGAACGCTCGCCGGAGTGGAGGAAGACTGCAGAACATGGCTCGATGGGGCTCGATTCGGTGCTTGCTTGGGCGACGGTGAGGGGTGGGAAAGATTTATAGAAAAATGGAGAGAGAGTCCTTGCCGTATGGGGAGAAAATGGCCGATCGGAAGTTCCATCCCACCCCAAGCAATCTTCCGACCGACTCCCACTCCTCCACGGCGTTGATCTCCGATTCTTCCGGCGAACTTCCCGGTCGAGTAGGCTCCCCTGTTTGGCTTCGTTTTTTTTTTCTGGGTTTCGGGTGAAGTCGGCAGCCCTTGCCGGCTTCAGCCCACAACGGCCCAAATACGGGCGAGCCTTACATTCTCCCCTCCTAACAAAAATTTCGTCTTCGAAATTTAAAAACAAATTTAGGTTTTCCGAAACTCAAATATATATGATCCAAAACTCATATATACCATTTGGCCCAAATTCAATAATCCCATAAGAGCTCCTATTCACACGTCATAATATACTTTAAATTGATCTAATATCTTTAGTTACCACTCTTCCGCTGTGCACTCTGATATAACTTTTCAAATCCTCTAATATTTTTTGATACCATTTCTCCGCTCAAAGTAACATTAATAACAAGGTAATCTAAATCTTCTCATAGACTAAACCCATATAAGTCTTTCAATATCCATTTCTTTACTAAATGAAACATCAGTAGCAAGATAATCTAAATTTTCTCATAAATCTTAAACTTGGAGTTTAAGATATCCAATAATCTCCAACATATATATATAGGATTAAATATTCAATCCAAGACTACTAACATAAGTCAACAAAATTTTTACCAAGATATGCATGCCATGTCCACATTAAATCCAATAAATCTATGCCTTATCCCAAACACATTTTTCATTATATAATTTTAATAATAATCCACATACAGGTTCACTGAAAGATTCTCCTTCTAATATCATTAGGCTTCTACATCATAAACATATTGCAACAGTCCCTAAATTTATAATCCATAATTTAACAAAACTTGCAAGCTATCATGATCTTCATCCATATCAAATTTAGGATCCCAACATTATTTAATTAAAAACTGAATACACATATTCAGCATAACATAACACACTATACTTCCAGGTCAACACTTCTGAAGCTCGGTCTAATCCATTTATCAGAGATAAATATACATCTTATCTAGCCCTTCAATATCCATAATATGCTTACTTATCATGATCAAATAGTATCAACTATTCAGTTCATCCAAAATCAATCTTTACAAAAATCATATTCCATATTTTATGCACAGTACATAGGAATAGAAATCCAACTTTGAATCCATTCCAATTGGTCATAACATTAAGTTCAAATATCACAATCCATAGTGATCACAATCTAAATTTTTAATATCACTTAATCATATCTAACTTAATAATCATCATACTAATTTTTAATCACCTATATCATATTCTGTAATTATATTAGATTTTCTAAATTAAATCAAATCCATAATATAACTCAAAATATACCTCCATATATCCATTGTCTAGTCACGATGATAATCTTCCAAAAATTAAGAAAGGAAAGTTTAATCCAACATTTTATTCATGCCAACCTCCTATACTAGCAAAATTCTTGAAACTATAACATACACTTATCAAAGAAGATTAAATAAATTCTTAGTATCGATAATTACTCTAGAATATTAAATCAAAATCCTAATTCTACCCCACTCTTACTAACTAGGTCACTTGATCTTAAACCTTTGCTTTGATACCACTCTGTCACGTCCCGAATCCAACACTGGAATCGGTTACGTGACCGGCCGCATAAGCCATAGGTTTTACCCTAGAGATCATGCAAGGCCTAATCTTCAATTCAACATCCAAATAGTGGTAAGGAACAAATTTCACTAATTATTTATTGATTCCAAGAATTTTTCATAAAATTCAACTCTAAACTCAGAGATCAACACCTAAATCCTCGCTCCTCACTGACTAATCCCAAAGTCCGATTGATTTTTCGGATCTGCAACAAAAATACAGGAAAACATGGGTGAGCTACACAGGCTCAGTAAGTTATCAACACCTCCAGTATACATACACAAATTTGCCATTAATATATAGCAAGCACAAACACATCATACAACAAGATGTCCATCAATATAATAATATATATCCAGCAACATGATGCAAATATATATACTTAATCACAACCGACACCGACACGACTATGGATGGCCAACCATTTACTTTACTCTCCTAGTTTCTTTGACTATGGCCACGATTGGCCCGTGGCTCGCCCCACAAGAGACTAGATCCTAACTCACATACCAAAACCGGTCATGTGCCAGTGATTGTCCCACTGGAGGTCCACAAGAAAACTAGCTCTGAGTATCACACGAGAAACATGCATCCTCTGCATGTGCCTGCCACGCATAGCTAAAATAAGGCAACTAGCTCTTGACTCACATACCTCTCATCGGTCATGTGCCAGCGATCGCCCCGCTGGAGGCCCACAAGGAGACTAGGTCCTCGTATGATCATAGTCGGACTAGAAAGCATCCATACCAACACAATGCATCCACACCAACACAATGCATGCACCCAATGCAATCCAATACAAATTAAAATATATTACATGCATTTAATATTTCATAATATATTTGGCATAATATCAGAGATCAAAATAACTTACCGAAAAGGATCCACCAACAAGTACAATTCAAACCTAGGTCTAATCTTTCAAGGACAACGATGATCCTGACAACAATTTAAACATATAATTAATTTCTATTTAATAAAACTAAAATGGAAACTAAACTAGCATGGGCACTCTCATCAATCTAGTTCTAATCCTGGTCTGAAATTTACCTTTCCTCCCTCTCCTCTTTCTCTCTCCTCTCTTCCTCTCTCTCTCTCTCTCTCCTCTTTCTCTCTCTTCTCTCTCTCCTCTTTCTCTCTCTCTCTCTCCTTCCTCATCCACGATGGCGGGGGACCTCGCGGGTGAGCCACCGAAAACCATCCCGGCGACGGACTCTCAGGTTGGTTTCTCTCACTCTTTCTTTCTTCATATATATATATTTTTCCTTTTCTTTTTTTTTCTATTTTTCCTTTTTTTTCCTCTTTTCTTTTTCCTTACGGAACATAGGCCTTTTTTCTCTCTCTTCCTTCTCCTCTCTTCTTCCCGAACCCCCTCCCCGCACCTCATCTCGACCGAACCACCCTCCCCACGACAGCTGGCGGCGGCCATGGGGATGGTCATCGAGAGGAGGGTCGGCAATCCCGGAGGCGAACCGAAGGGAGGAGGTGGCGCAGCCACCGTCGACATACGGCCTAAGCAAACCGAAGATAAAATCAAACCAAAAATCCAATTAAATAAAACTCACCAGTCTTAAAAGGACTCCCGAACGCTCGTCGGAGTGGAGGAAGACGGCGGAACATGGCTCGATGGGGCTCGATTCGATGCTTGCTTGGGCGACGGTGAGAGGTGGGAAAGATTTATAGAAAAGCGGAGAGAGAGTCCTTGCCGTATGGGGAGAAAATGGCCGATCGAAAGTTTTATTCCACCCCAAGCAATCTTCCGACCGACTCCCACTCCATGGCGTCGATCTCCGATTCCTTCGGCGAACTTCCCGGTCGAGTAGGCTCCCCTGTTCGGCTTCTTTGTTTTTTTTTTTTTCTGGGTTTCGGGTGAAGTCGGCAGCCCTTGCCGGCTTCAGCCCACAATGGCCCAAATACGGGCGGGCCTCACATTCTCCCCTCCTAACAAAAATTCGTCCTCGAAATTTAAAAACAAATTTAGATTTTCCGAAACTCAAATATACATGATCCAAAACTCATATATACCATTTGGCCCAAATTCAATAATCCATAAGAGCTCCTATTCACACGTCATAATACACTTTAAATTGATCCTAATATCTTTAATTACCACACTTCCGCTGTGCACTCTGATATAACTTTTCAAATCCTCTAATATTTTTTGATACCATTTCTCCGCTCAAAGTAACATTAATAACAAGGTAATCTAAATCTTCTCATAGACTAAACCCATATAAGTCTTTCAATACCCATTTATTTACTAAATGAAACATCAGTAACAAGATAATCTAAATTTTCTCATAAATCTTAAACTTGACTTGGAGTTTAAGATATCCAATAATCTCCAACATATATATATAGGATCAAATAATCCAATCCAAGACTACTAACATAAGTCAACAAAAATTTTTACCAAGATATGCATGCCATGTCCACATTAAATCCAATAAATCTATACCTTATCCCAAACACATTTTTCATTACATAATTTTAATAATAATCCACATACAGGTTCACCGAAAGATTCTCCTTCTAATATCATTAGGCTTCTACATCATAAACATATTGCAACAGTCCCTAAATTTATAATCCATAATTTAACAAACTTGCAAGCTATCATGATCTTCATCCATATCAAATTTAGGATCCCAACATTATTTAATTAAAAACTGAATACACATATTCAGCATAACATAACACTATACTTCCAGGTTAACACTTCTGAAGCTCGGTCTAATCCATTTATCAGAGATAAATATACATCTTATCTAGCCCTTCAATATCCATAATATGCTTACTTATCATGATCAAATAGTATCAACTATTCAGTCTCATCCAAAATCAATCTTTACAAAATCATATTCCATATCTTATGCACAGTACATAGGATTAAAAATCCAACTTTGAATCCATTCCAATTGGTCATAACATTAAGTTCAAATATCACAATCCATAGTGATCACAATCTAAATTTTTAATATCACTTAATCATATCCTAACTTAATAATCATCATACTAATTTTTAATCACCTATATCATAGTCTGTAATTATATTAGATTTTCCAAACTAAATCAAATCCATAATATAACTCAAAATATATCTCCATATATCCATTGTCTAGTCTCGATGACAATCTTCCAAAAATTAAGCTAGGAAAGTTTAATCCAACATTTTATTCATGCCAACCTCCTATACTAGCAAAATCCTTGAAACTATAACATATACTTATCAAAGAAGATTAAATAAATTCTTAGTATCAATAATTACTCTGGAATATTAAATCAAAATCCTAATTCTATCCCACTCTCACTAACTAGGTCACTTGATCTTAAACCTTTGCTCTGATACTACTCTATCACGTCCCGAATCCAGCATCGGAATCGGTTACGCGACTGGCCACATAAGCCTTAGGTTTTATCCTAGAGATCATGCAAGGCCTAATCTTCAATTCAACATCTAAATAGTGGTAAGGAACAAATTTCACTAATTATTTATTGATTCCAAGAATTTTTCATAAAATTTAACTATAAACTCAGAGATCAATACCTAATCCCTAGCTCCTCACCGACTGATCCCAAAGCCCGATTGATTTTTCGGATCTGCAACAAAAATACAGGAAAACAGGGGTGAGCTACACAGGCTCAGTAAGTTATCAACACCTCTAGTATACATACACAAATATGCCATTAATATATAGCAAGCATAAACACACCATACAACAAGATGTGTCCATCAATATAATAATATATATCCAGCAACATGATGCAAATATGTATACTTAATCACAACCGACATCGACATGACTATGGATGGCCAACCATTTACTTTACTCTCATAGTTTCTTTGACTATGGCCACGATTAGCTCGTGGCTCGTCCCACAAGAGACTATATCCTAACTTACATATCGAAACCGGTCATATGCTAGTGATCGTTCCACTGGAGGCCCACAAGGAAAACTAGCTCTGAGTATCACACGAGAAATATGCATCCTTTGCATGTGCCTGCCATGCATGGCTAAAATAAGGCAACTAGCTCCTGACTCACATATCGCTCATCGGTCATGTGTCGGCGATCGCCCCGTTGGAGGCCCACAAGGAGACTAGGTCCTCGTATGATCATAGTCAGACTAGAAAGCACCCACACCAACACAATGCACCCACACCAATACAATGCATGCACCCAATGCAATCCAATACAATCCAATGCAAATTAAAATATATTACATGCATTTAATATTTCATAACATATTTGGAATATAATATCAGATGTCAAGATAACTTATCGAAAAGGATCCATCAATAAGTACAATTCAAACTAGATCTGATCTTCCAAGGACAACGATGATCCTGACCAACAATTTAAACATATAATTAATTTCTATTTAATAAAACTAAAATGGAAACTAAACAATCATGGGCACTCTCATCAATCCAGTTCTAATCCTGGTCCGAAATTTATCTTCCTCCCTCTAATCTTTCTCTATCCTCTCTCTCCTCTTTCTCTCTTCTCTCTCCTCTTTCTCTTTCCTCTCTCTCTCCTTATCCACGATGGTGGGGGACCTCGCGGGTGAGCCACCGAAAACCACCCCGGTGACGGACTCTCAGGTAGGTTTCTCTCTCTTTCTCTCTCTTCATATATTTTTTTTTCTTTTTCTTTTTTTTCTTTTTTTTTTTTTTTCCTCTTTTCTTTTTCCTTATGGAACATAGCCCTCCCCCCCCCCTTTTTTTTCTTTCTTTCTTTTCCTTCTCCTCTCTTCTTCTCGAACCCCCTCCCGCACCTCATCTCGACCGAACCACCCTCCCCACGGCAGCTGGCGGCGGCCATGGGGACGGTCACCGAGAGGAGGGTCGGCAATCCCGAAGGTGAACCGAAGGGAGGATGGTGGCGCAGCCACCGTCGACGATGGCCCAAGCAAACCGAAGATAAAATCAAACCAAAAATCCAGATTAAATAAAACTCACCAGCCTTAAAAGGACTCCCGAACGCTCGCCGGAGTGGAGGAAGACGGCGGAACATGGCTCAATGGGGCTCGATTCGGCGCTTGCTTGGGCGATGGTGAGAGGTGGGAAAGATTTATAGAAAAGCGGAGAGAGTCCTTGCTGTATGGGGAGAAAATAGCCAATTGAAAGTTCCATCCCACCCCAAGCAATCTTCCGACTGACTCCCACTCCACGGCGTCGATCTCCGATTCCTCCAACGAACTTCCCGGTCGAGTAGGCTCCCCTGTTCGGCTTCTTCGTTTTTTTTTTTTTTTTTCTGGGTTTCGGGTGAAGTCGGCAGCCCTTGCGGCTTCAGCCCACAACGGCCCAAATACGGGCGGGCCTCACAGCATGTATGGTGATGCTTGGCAATTAAGAACCCATAAAGCTAAACCCCAAACAGATGGGACAAAACTGGATGTTTATGGTTGTCATATAATTTATTGGATGAAACTGCCTATATATTTAAACTCATTATACCTGATCATAACAGAAGCCATATCCAGACATCAATGTGGAGTCATTCTAAATGTATATTATATCCTTTGTATATTGTCTCGTTAATGGCAAGTCATGTAATTTTATAAGCTGGCTTTGTGTCATAAAAAATAATTCATTCATTGCAATGTTTGCTCCTAATGTTTCAATATTATTTCACATCCTACTTATTTTGGATTTTAGATCTAATGCACCATAGGTCTAGGATATCTTTTAAAGTAGTTTTGCTGATTTTAAAAAAGACTTAGAACTCACTGCTTTGGAAATTCCATTCTTTGTCATGGGTTTAATTCAATCACGTTCTGGGTTGCCTGTTCCACAAGTTGTCATACTTTGACAATGATCATAATTTTATATCTACTATATACTATAATTTAAAAACTTGTTTGTCACGCATCATTTTTTATATCTCCAAACTTGAATATTTATTCTTTAACTTCTTGCAATCTGTTGTGAGCAACATACTCTTATAAATTGGTTGATAAAATATGTTTTGAACAATATATTGTTAAACTCTGGCTGATGGCAGAGATGCAATGCAACAGGTGGAACAAATGTTGCTTGACTGCGGTCTACATATGAAAGACATAAAAGAACTTGTGACAAGCTTTGACGACTCATTTACCAAAGGCAGCATACAAGATGCCATCTCTCTTCTTCCCCCTGAAATTAAGGACACCTTTCTTAATTGTTTGAGCAGGCAAAACTTCCTGTCGCCTGTCTCTGATGAGGACAGTCCGGGAAATTGGCGTGCTTTTTGTTTGGAGTCATTAGGCTGGCATCCTGTTTCAAGAAGGTGTTTGGTTGATCAACCTTCTCCAACTGCATCACCCACCTTAGCACCAGCTCCAGATCTTTTAACTGCTCTATCTCCAGGCCCTGGGGTTGATGCACCTGGTTATGGTCCAGCACCATCCTCTGTTCCTTCACCATCATCTGTTCCGGCACCTGCAAGGCCATCACCTCTTAATCAATTCTTCCCAGATATTACTCCTGGTGGCCAATCTCCTCCACTGTTTGAATTTAGTCCAGATGTAGCTCCGGTTCTATCTGCAGAGAAGGACAACAATGGCAAAATGTCAGTTGTTATCGCTGTAGTTCTAACAGCAGTTGGGACATCTTTTCTTGTAGCAGGCATCTTTATTTGCTATAACAGATGCCGAAGAAACAAAGGCTACTCAAGACACAGCCAAAGGGATGATAGACCTCTTTTGAGTTTAAGTTTGAGCGACTTCTCTGGTATGGTTAGATTTTATTTGAATCTTTTATGGTATTGACCTTATATTTCACAGTGCTGATTTTGTAGTATTATACCAGGTTCTTCACAAAAGTCTTCGGCCGAGGAAATCCGATTGACCCAAACAAGTTGGGGGCTTTGCCTTTAAACACTTATCCCAGCCAACATGATCATGCCTCATCTTTACAAATTGGTTCAGCTCAAGCTCCAGCATCTGAAGTGCACACGGTGATTTCCAACATGTCCACCAAGGCTTCTGATGTACCAAGCAATCCTCCACCCAAACCACCACCTCCTCCACCCATGCCTCCTGTTCTGAAGGCTGCTCCATCCCCTCCTGCTCCACCACCTCCACCACCCAATAAAAAGCCTGGTGCACCCCCTCCACCACCACCAAAAGCTGTTTTACCTCCTCGTCCACCATTAGCAAGAGCTCACCAGCCACCAGCAGCTGGGCCAAAACCACCTCCTGGCCCACCATTTGGTGTGAATGCTGACAGTAATGCACCAAAAACCAAGCTGAAGCCATTCTTCTGGGACAAAGTTCTTGCAAACCCTGATCAGTCGATGGTCTGGGATCAGATTAAATCGGGTTCCTTCCAGTAAGCTTTATGTCTCTTTAGTACTGTTACTGAATTTGCATTTCATTGATACACTAAACTAAGGTTTTAAATCCCGTGGGACAGGGCTGTCCCCGTTTTTTCATGGAACGGGACTCCCGCATTGGCATCCAGTCCCATCCCGACACTTGAGACAGGGGATGTCCCAAAGTGTCTCGATTGGGACACTGGATGTTGGTGGGACGTTATGTCCCAATACATGTGATGGTATCCTGTCCCGGTGTCCCACGGGATATCTCGCCGGTACCTGAATCCTTGCACTAAACAAATGATTTTTATTCTGCAGGTTTAATGAGGAGATGATAGAAAGTCTATTTGGTTACAGCTCTGCTGATAAGCACAAGAGTGAAGGCAAGAAGGAGTCATTACTCAAAGATCAATCTCCTCAGTATGTTCGAATTCTTGATCCAAAAAAGTCACAGAATCTAGCAATTTCATTAAAGGCACTGAGTGTGAGAACAGAAGAAGTTTGTGATGCACTTATGGAAGGTAGCTTCTATATTAATATCTTTTAAGTAACATGCTTGTTCAAGAACAGATGCAATGTGAGAATCTAAAATTCTTCAAGCAAAATACATAATGTTTATTAAATTTCTGATAAGAATTCCCTGCTTTTATATTTTAATTGTCATTTTAGTAGAATTCTTGTATCCTTCCAAATAGAACAAATGGTCTGCCTCCATGATACATAACGAATTGGCATGTTAGAGTCTAAGAAATCCATACTTGGTTTCATTCTAATTTGTGGATTTTTAACAAATGAAGAGGAGATGTTCTACAAGATGCTTACAAAATTGAAATTATTTGAATGAAAAAAATGAGAAAAGTCTGTGTCCATGGAGCATCAGTTAATAGTGTCTGAGTCTGTTGGTGATCTGATTTAGCATCTAAGGGTAATAATTTCAGGAACTCTTTCTGTTTTCATTTTGTTCACTGGTTTTTTGTAAACCAAGTGTTTGCAAATCCGTAGACAAAGTTCCTGATATATATTTGTCAATGCGTTAGATTCATACTCTCCTTTCTTCCCTGACCAGGAAATGAGCTTCCTACAGAGTTAATCCAGACATTGCTGAAAATGGCACCTACTGCTGATGAAGAGCTACGACTCAGACTATATACTGGTGATCCTGCCCAACTTGGACCTGCAGAACAGTTCATAAAGGTGCTGGTGGATATCCCTTTTGCTTATCAACGGTTAGATGCATTGCTTTTCATGTCTTCTCTACCCGAGGAAGTCTTGAGCACTAAGGAATCATTTTCAACATTGGAGGCAAGCATTGATCTTCATTTTCTTTTTCCCTTTTTTTTTGTAGTATTTTTAATTAATTAGCTTGTTTTGAGGCCAGATATTTTCCATTAGTCTTATGGCCATTTGAATTCCATGATTAAGTTTAAAATCTAGCAGTTGACTTGAAAGTTGAAACAAAGAGGAAGTTTGAACATAGTGGGAGTAAAATACAGGAATCTAACATGAAAGAGAGCAAGAAGAACATAAAAGGCCTGAGAATCACTTTCTGAAATTTAATTGATCTTTAGAAAATAAAAGAACTGAACTTATGGGAGACTCCCTTTCAAGTCATAATGGTACTATCCTCATTAGTGAGGGATAAGGTGCCTGATCTGTGTTAAAAATGGACTTCTTCTAAACACTCAATTGTGTCATTACAAAGTTTATATACCATGAAGCCCCTATGCAGGAAGGCACTGAACCCATTTATCTTGTTGACTAAGATTTCTTGGACAACTAAATCTGAAATAAGACTGTCATGAACATTTCTAATCATGATAGAAACCTAAACATTGACTTAATAACCCTGTCTCAATACTCTTTATGACCACTACTATGTGAAAGTAGTTGCTAGGAATTGGCATACAGGCTTTTTATGTAAATGGAATTTGCCATTACCAGGCTTATATTATGACTCAATCTCATAAATGCACTACCCAAAATATGACAAAAGGTCACAAATGAACACTAACTAGAAAACAGACCCGAATATAAAAGAGTGTTGAAGACTGAGTAACATTCAATTTGGGATGTCAACTGATCTTCTTGGGACCCAGGATTTGACCATATTGATTTATGACTAATTTGAGGAGCACCTGTTTGTGACCTTTGAAGTGCTTATGTAAATTTATATACTAAGAGTGTGTCAGCTGTCTGAGTTGGTTATCTTATGTTGATACAAGAGACTTGGCTTCACCAACAGCATCACTCCAATATCGGGCAAGGCTTCCAACCGGCAACAGCTGATGTAGAGAAAGACGATTTCCCAACTTCTCAAACCAATTAAACCTGGATGCTTGCAATTAGTGTAGGCTAATTTCACATTGGATTGGAGTGTATTTTTTTAATTGTTATGTCCTTAAATCATCATGCTGGAGTTCCAAAGATAGACAGTTGAAACTACCATATTCTTCGACAGGTGGGATGTCTCCCACTTTTCCAAATTTTGTGGGTAAAGCATGATCCTTCTTATTTGTGGAGGTGAGCAAACCTATCTTAATTTCTCTTTCATTCGCCTCAATCATTGTTTTTCTTGCCGTTGTATTTTTTTCATAAATATCTTCTTGTTCCACTTGGTTTCCCATTCTTTTACCTTTCTTTGCAAACCAGTAAAATTCTGCTGGATGCGGTTAAGGGAACTCTATCAAACCTTGCATGCTTGATTTACTACATTTGATTTGTTACCGAAGGGCATTGTTTGGATTAGATACTACATTTGCTGAGCTGCTGTCACATGACATGGATCTGATTAATTGCTTTCATAAATTAGCATTTGTTCTCTGTTTTCTAATGCATCCTGATTTTCAACATCAGCGCACCCTCCCCCTTGGCTGTCTGATCTTTGTCTTCTTTGATTTGGCCTTTATATTTTACCTATTAACGAATGTGTCATATTGGGAATTTTTGATCTCCCAATCATCCAAGTTATTTTTTCCCCCCACACTTTTGCCGTAGAAAAGGCTCGCCATCATGCATAGATTAGTTTTATGTTCACCAGTAAAGAGCTCTTTAGTTTACATAGACAATGGTCTGTGGGATTTTATTAAATAACACAACATCTTGAATCTGAAAATTACTTTGAGCATGAAATAACATTCTCCCTGTATTTCATGCAACCATATTTCTGTATGGCTAGTGCATTTTACTTTTGGCTAGTTGTTTGTGCAGAAAACTCTTCTGAAAAATGATGTATCTAAATCATGTGGTATTTTCACTTCACTTTCATCAGGTAGCTTGTACGGAGCTCAGAAATAGTCGTCTATTTTTAAAGCTATTGGAAGCTGTTCTTAAAACTGGTAATCGCATGAATGATGGTACCTACCGTGGAGGAGCACAAGCCTTCAAACTCGACACACTCCTGAAGCTTGCAGATGTCAAAGGAGCTGATGGGAAGACAACATTGTTGCATTTCGTTGTCCAAGAGATTATCAGATCTGAAGGTGCACGTGCTGATCGTCTGGCCAGGGAGAAGAGTGGGAGCATCTCTAGCATGAACTCGGATGATTTTATTGATGATGTTTGCCAAGATTCTGAAGATCATTACCGCAAGCTTGGCCTTAAAGTTGTTTCAGGTTTAGGTGAAGAACTTGAGAATGTCAAGAAGGCAGCAGGTTTGGATGCCGATGCTTTGACCAGTACAGTGGCAAGTCTTGGGCATAGGCTGCTGAAAACAAAAGAGTTCCTGAATACAGGCATGAAGAGCATGGAAGAGGACAGTGGGTTTCACAGATCACTTCAGTGTTTTGTGGAGCAAGCTGAAGCTGATGTCACTTTCCTACTGGAGGAAGAAAAGAGAATAAGATTATTGGTGAAGGGCACGGTTGATTTTTTCCATGGAAGTGCCGGGAAGGATGAGGGATTGCGCTTGTTGGTGATCATCCGGGACTTTCTCGGTATGGTAGACAAGGCATGCAAAGAAGTGAGAGCATTACCTAAGAAAGTAACAAAAACACCAAATAGAGAAACGGAGACATCTTCACCTGTGCGAGATCCACGACCAGATCCAAAACAGCTGCTTTTTCCAGCAATAAAGGATCGTCGTGTTGATAGTTCCAGTTCTTCTTCTTCTGATGATGATGAAAGCTAACTTCAGATGTGGAGTAGGTACGTATGCTTTTTTTTACCCCTCCAATTCTTGGATGTTGAATTCAATATTAAGCGATGGTAACAATTAATTCATAGGATGTACATTAATTGTTTTGGTCCACTGGTCGACTTTCTTTAATTTAGCTTGTGCTAATGAGGAATATCCAAATAGTAGCTTTGTTCAATTTGCTAAAGCTGTAAAAATATCTAAAGGAGCACTTTTGGGGCTTGGCTAAGATTGCCTTTTGTAGCAGCTCTTTTTGTTTACAACCTAAATATTTGGTTAAACTTCAAAAATATTATGACCATGGCTCGAATTTGTCATTCTAATATCTTGGTTGCAGTTCTTCAGGACACCGAAAAATACTAGCATATGATTTGCTAATTGGCATGCGCCTTCCCATTCGGCATGGTGGTGTCTGTAAACTTAAATCTGTATATCATTTCTGGCCAGGATGAACCACGAGGCAGATGCTATTGGAGTTTTGAAGGATGTTCGCATGTGTCGTTGGTAAGCGATGCAAGTGCACGGTAGCTGGGATGGATCTAATGCACAAGAAAATCAGATTGGTTGTATTTATAATCATTCTTTTGTTTTTTCAGGAGTGGTAAGAAAAGGAATTATCAGGCAATTTTGAAGCCTGAAGATGATTTAATTTTAGCAGTTAATTTGTTTAGGGAAAACTTAAAGTGACATTGCACACTCTTGCCTTCAAAGGAATGATTAAAAAGGAAAAGTGACATTGCACTGCCTTCGGGAATTTATATTTTTGCGATGAAAAACTAGCCCCTCTATTAATGATGGCCATGATATTGAGATGGGGCGCTCTTTTGAAAAAAATAAATTTTTTATTTTAAAGATAAATACAAACGAGGGTAAAAAATAAATAACTTTCTATACTTTATATCAAGTTGTAAACAAATTTTCTATATCTTCAATTTCAACAATCTCAGCTCTACATTTTATAAAATATTATAATTTTTTTTCTTCTCATTTAAATTGGATCCGAGCTTGTCGATGATGCATGTGTGGCAAGTTATTTGCCTAGTTGGCATGTACAATGCTGCCATTTTTTTTCTACTAATCTGATGAAGGAATAGATTTTAACATCTTTCTAGATTTGACGAGTCTCTGGCCAGTTTTAAGAGTTATTTTCTAATCCTGCTCATTTCCCTTACTGTTGTCCCACCGCTGCCACTGATGTGGCAGGATCGCTGGCGTGGAACACTTGTCAGAGGATCACTGACATGGGACATCTGTCAGACATCACGTCGGAGAGGGCCGCCATGCCAGATACTCCTCTCCGAACTCCTTTGCAAGGCCGAGCTCCTTCAGGATGCTGGGGCGGCCTATTGAAGCCGAGCTCCGTCCTCCACCAGGTCGGCCCCTGCAAGATCGGGATGCTTAGGCCAGAGCCAAGCAACCTCTCCAGATCGAGCCCCTCGAAGTTGAGCCTCTTTGTCCGGAGTCGAGCTCAGCCCGTCGCCACATTGAGCCCCTTCGAGGTCGAGCCCTCTGGGCTGGCGTCGTGTCCTGCCCTCCTCTTCCAAGTCGAGCCCCTCGAAGGCGAGAGCCCCCTAGGCTGGAGTCGGGCCATCGATACCCTTCGCTAGGTTGAGCCTCTTCGAGGTCGAGCCCCCTCGAAGTCGAGCCCTGCCCTCCTCCAGGTTGAGCCTCTCGAAGGCGAGAGCCCCCTGGGTCGGAGTCGGGCCGCCGACGCCCTTCGCCAGGTTGAGCCTCTTCGAGGTCGAGCCCCCTCAGAGTCGAGCCTTGCCCTCCTCCTCCAGGTCGAGCTCCTCGAAGGCGAGAGCCCCTGGGCCGGAGTCAGGCCGCCGATGCCCTCGCCAGGTTGAGCCTCTTCGAGGTCGAGCCCCCTCAGAGTCGGGCCTTGCCCTCCTCCTCCAGGTCGAACCCCTCGAAGGTGAGAGCCCCCTGGGCCGGAGTCGGGCCACCGATGTCCTTCGCTGGGTTGAGCCTCTTCGAGGTCGAGCCCCCTCGGAGTCGAGCCCTGCCCTCCTCCTCCAGGTCGAGCCCCTCGAAGGTGAGAGCCTCCTGGGCCGGAGTCGGGTCGCCGACGCCCTCTACCAGGTTGAGCCTCTTCGAGGTCGAGCCCCTCGAAGTCGAGCCCTACCTCTTCAGCTCGACCTTCACCTCGGACGAAGGCACCGACAACCGAAGGGGCGACACCGTCCCCCCGGATGCCGGCGAGTCACCCGAGGATCACAGAAAGGCGCCTCCCAAGCCGTAATAACTGCTCTCAGCTACCACTTACATCAAAGAGGAAGGAGCTTCATGATCGAGGCGCCATGCTCTCCACCAACCACATGCACCACCCGAAAGAGGAAGTCAACTAGGAGATTCGAATCTCGGGGGCGGTGGCCCCCCGATCGAGGCACTGTCAAGTTTCCCGGAACGAAGCATCCGAGAGGAATGTCAGGATGCATAGCAGGTTCCCTTATCACGAACCGGAAAAGACGTCCTGTCCACGGCACGGGACATCATTGCATGCGCCTGCTGGCACAACGATGATCCTGAGGTATGCGCCCAGCTACCACCTAGGCTTAGAAAAGCCATCTACACCCCCAACAAGGGAGGTAACAAACATACTCCTACATACTCAAGCAAGTAAGGGAGGAGAGGTCACACAGGAGAGCCAACTCCAGTTCACCTCGGACATCGCTCTCCCCAGCACACTTGCACCCTACTCACACATCATTCACTCCTCCTAGCATGGAGTCCATCTAAAGGGGCTCGACCAGGAAATATGTTCCCCTAGATCGTCACTGACTTGACCGTCGGAGTGCCCCTATCGGAATCCCCGGCCCGGGTCTCTAACCCTGTTTTGCAGGTCCTAAAGCACAAACCAGTCCCGAAGAGACGAGAGGCGATCCGACGTCGATAGTAGCTACGGGCCACGACGATCCTGGCGGCAACAGATTGGCGCGCCAAGAAGGGGGGCGAGGCAGGACGTGCTTTGGTTCAACCTAAATCCCTTGCAAACAGTTCACTAGGAGGATGGTGACGACGCGGGTGAGAGAAGTCTCCACCAGCTATGCGAGAAATCCCCCTTCCCGTGGGGACCCGCACAGTCCAGAAGGGGAGCTCCCCGCTCCAGCTCAACCACCTCTGATGGATGTCCAGCTGGCCGCACTCGCCCAGCATATGCAGATTCTCACTACGGCAGAGCACCAGCTCCAACACCGGCAATGGTCCTTGGCCACGCACCAGCAGCCAGGGACTCCCACGGCCCATGCCGCAGCACCCCGCGATAGCCTGCATTCCTTCCAAGAAAGGCCTTCGTAGCTGCGGGCCATCACCGGCCACCGGGGTAGTCACCAAACTTTGGCGAATAGATAATGGGCCGGGTCTACCGATCGGGAGAGCCGGTCCTCGAATCTCGAGCGGGGGATGTCCAAACCCCGTCGAGGCCGAAAAAGTAAGATCTCTTATCATGGACACCATCCCACATCACCTTCTCCATCTCCTTTGGCCAAGGGTTCCACCGACGAGGCCATCAGGCGCACAGCCGAGAAGCGCCGGGAGGAGCACGAGCGCAAGCTGGCAGAGCTATCCTACCGGTTTGCAAACATGCAGGGCTCTACCGATGAGCCAGCAGGCTATGACACCCGTCCCTCCTTCTCCCGAGAGATCCAAGAGGAACCGGTTCCCAATCGGTTCCGTATGCCGCAAGCGGATCCCTACGATGGGATCACTGATCCCCTGGACCACCTGGAAAGCTACAAGGCCCTCATGAGGGTCCAGGGGGCTACCGACAGCCTTTTTTGCATTGCCTTCCCAGCAACCCTCTGGAAAGTGGCTCGGGTCTGGTTCACCCGCCTCGAGCCTGAAAGCATTGGCTCTTTTGCCTAGCTAGAGCAGAAGTTCGTGGCCCACTTCGATGCATGTCGGAAAGTGCCACGAGAGGCGGACAACCTCTTCTCCATCAGGAAGCAAGATGGCGAGCTCATACGGGACTACGTGGCTCGTTTCAAGGCTACCGTGTTGGAGATCTACAATCTTGATGAGCCAGTTGCTATGCAGGCATTGAAGAGGGAGCTCAGGACCTCCCGCCTGACCTACTCTCTTGACAAAAAGCCCCCCAAGACTTACTCCGAGCTCCTCCTCCGAGTCCAGAAATACGTCCGCACCAAGGAGGCGGATCGAATGAGGAGAGAGCTGGACAGAAGGCCTCTAAAGAAGCCCTCTCCCGGGGAGACCTCTGAGATGCGGAAGCCTGGACTGGCCGCTTCAAACTTTTGCCAAAGGCCGAAGCTAAGGAGAGATCCCATTCCGGAGGAGAACTTCACTCCTCTCCTTGCCTCGAGGGAGAAGATCCTCATGGAGATCGAGGGTGAGCACTACCTGAAGCGCCCGCTTCCGCTGAAGCCATCCAATGGTTGCGACAAGATGAAATATTGTAAATTCCACCGCGACTACGGCCACGATACCGAGAAATGTTGTAACCTCAAAAGGAAGATTGAAGACCTCATAAAGAGGGGCTACCTCGGAAGGTTCGTGGGGGGCAAACCCCCTATGGAATCTCAGGCACTTGACGCGCTCCTTCCGGTCCTTACTATTGACAATCACCCTATCGAGAAGTCAGTGGGGATGATATGTTGGGGAGCCGACGTGCTTCTAAGAAGGCCCAGGGTGGGGGAAATCTTGAGAATGTACTTTCCTTTGCGAAGGAAGGAGGGGATGAAAATAAAAATATAAACAATGATGCTGTGGTCATCGAGATGATGATCGTGAAACATCCTATAAAATGCATCATGGTTGATAGTGGAAGCTCTACGGATGTGCTTTTTTACGATGCTTTCTCCAAGATGAATCTTTTCCCTGCTTAGCTCAGACCCGTGCACACGCCTTTTGTTGGTTTCATGGGTGACTCCGTGGGGTCGAAGGGGAGATTACCCTCCTCGTTACTGCCGGGACTCCACCTCGGCAGAGCACCATCATGATGACATTCACTGTTGTTAGGCTCCCTTCAACCTACAACATGATTCTCGACCGACCAGGACTCAACCTGCTCGACGCGGTCATCTCCACAAAGCGGCTGTTAGTGCAGTTCCTAACTCTCTATGGCGTCGGGGAGATGAGGGGGGCACCCCAACCCATTCAGCACTGCCTCCAAACCGTCCCTAGGGCCAAGGTTGCCGAGGACGACCTCAGCTCGGATGACCTCGACCAGAGAGCATAGGACCCCAGAGGTGGCCTCGTCGAGCGCCTGCTGTCGTACCCCCTCGGAGCCGACTCGACGAGGATGGTGCAGATCGGAGCACAGCTACAAGATGATGAAAGGGCCCACCTTCTGGAGTTCCTTCGGGCGAATGCTGACGTGTTCGCCTGGACAGCGATCGACGTGCCTGGGATCCCGCCAGAGATCATAACCCACAAGCTAAGCATTGACCCGAAGTACTGCCCTGTCCGGCAGAGGAAGAGGAGTTTCATGCCGGAGAGACAAAAGGCGATCAACGAGGAGGTGGACAAACTTTTCACCACCGGCTTCGTGCGGGCGGTGCAGTATCCGAGCTAGTTGGCGAATGTGGTTATGGTGAAGAAGAATAATGGAAAGTGGAGAATCTGTGTAGACTACACCGACCTCAACCAAGCCTGTCCAAAGATAGTTTCCCTCTTCCAAAGATCGACCAGCTAGTGGAGGCCACCTCGGGGCATCGCTTGCTCTCCTTTATGGATGCATTCTCCGGGTACAATCAGATCCGAATGCACCCGAAGGACGAGGAGCACACCGCCTTCATCACTGATCGAGGGACGTACTGCTATCGGATGATGCCGTTCGGTTTGAAGAATGCCGGTGCCACATACCAGCGCTTGGTTAACCGGGTCTTCGAAGACCAAATCGGCAGGAACATGCAAGTCTATGTGGATGACATGCTCGTTATGAGCAAGCCGAGTTTAGACCATGTAACCGATCTCGTGGAAGCCTTCCACAACCTCCACAAGCACAAGATGAAGCTAAACCTGGCGAAGTGTGCCTTCGGGGTAGCTGCAGGAAAGTTCCTTAGCTTCATGGTGACCCAGAGGGGGATCAAGACGAACCCGAAGAAGGTCCAGGCGATCATCGACATGGAGCACCTGACCTCTAAGAAGCAGGTCCAGCACCTGACAGGTTGGATCGCTGCACTGAGTCGATTCATCTCGAGGTCGGCGGACCGCTGCCTCCTCTTCTTCAAGGTGCTGTGCAAGATGAGCGACTTCACCTGGACGGAGGAGTGCAGGGTGGCCTTAGAGGAGATTAAGGACTTCCTAGTATCACCACCACTGCTCTCCGGGCCGGAGACAGGAGAGGAGCTCCTGTTGTACCTGGCGGGCACCCCTGGAGCTGTCAGTTCGGTCCTTGTCCGCATGGACAAGGACAGATCCCAGAAGCCGGTGTACTACACCAGCAAGCTCCTCCAGGATGTCGAGATCAGGTATACCTGATCCAAAAGCTTATTTTTGTACTTATCATGTCTGCTCAATATCTTAGGCCGTACTTCCAAGCACATCCAATCATGGTCATGATGGACCAGCCCTTGAGAGCTGTGCTCAGTCGTCCTGACACGTCCGGATGCTTGGCCAAGTGGGCACTAAAGCTCAGCGAGTTTGACATCGCGTACCAGCCGAGATCATCCTAGAAGGTCCAGGTGCTGGCTGACTTCCTGGTCAAGTGCACAGGACTCGTCGAAGAGTCGGAGCAGACAGTCCCGGAGCATCAAGAGGAGCTTGGTGCAGAGGAGGAGCCCTGGATCCTCCATGTCGATGATGCATCCAACGTGGGCGAAAGCGGCACAGGTTTAATCCTCACCAACAATGATGGAGTTGTGGCTGAATGTGCACTCTGTTTCAAGTTCACCACGACAAACAACTAGACAGAGTACGAGGCACTTCTCGCGGGCCTCAGGGTCTCCCGCGAGATGGGTGTAAGGAGCCTGAAGGTCTTCACCAACTCCCAACTGGTCTCCGGAGATTACGAAGCAAGAGACTCGCAGATGATGAAGTACTTAGAGCAGGTCCGCTCAAGCATGACAGGTTTCCGATGCTTCAGCATCTCTCACATCCCCCGAGGTGAGAACGCTCGCATCGATGCACTGTCCAGACTTGCAACCTTGCCGGACTCGTCACTGGGGCTAGCTTACATTGAGTACCTCAAAAATCCAAGCAACGAAGCTCCTGTCGAGATGCAACAGGTCACCCCAAACCCGAGCTGCATGGATAGGTACATCAGGTATATCACCAACGGTACTCTACCGGAGGATCGGGCAAAGGCAGGCCCCATCAAGAAGAAAGCCTCATGGTTTGTTCTCATGGAAGGACAACTCTATCGCTGATCTTACTCTTATCCACTCCTGAAGTGCCTGAGACTTGCAGAGGCAACCTTCGTGCTCCAAGAGATCCATGAAGGCCTTTGTGAAAACCACGTCGGGGGAGGACGCTGGCATACAAGGCCCTCCGTCAAGGTTACTATTGGGAGACTATGAGGGAGGACACCGCAAACTTTGTGAAGAGGTGCGACCGATGCTAGCGCCATGCCCATATACAGCGCTAGCCAGCGGCGCCGCTCTCCCAGCTCTCCATCCCATGTCGTTTGCCCAGTGGGGGATGGACATCCTGGGCCCGTTCCCTCCAGCTTCAGGGCAGCGGAAGTTCTTAATAGTGGCCATCGACTACTTCACCAAGTGGGTAGAAGCAGAGCCACTGACACGGATCACGAAAGCCAAGGTTTGCCAGTTCATCTAGAAATCGATTATCTGCCGCTTTAGGCTTCCCCGTAGCATCATCACTGACAACGGATGGCAGTTCGACAATCGGGAGTTTGAAGAATTCTGTGCCGAGCATGGCATCCAACATTGCTTCACCTCAGTGGCTCATCCCCAAACAAACGGGGAAGCCAAGGTAACCAATCGGACCATCCTCTAGGGACTCAGGACCAGGCTAGACCAAGCCAAGGGCAGGTGGGCGGAAGAACTCCCAAGTATTCTGTAGGCCTACCATACGATGCCCGGGACGGCGACGGACGAAATGCCTTTCAACCTTACTTTCGGAACGGAGGCCGTTGTCCCAGTTGAACTCAATGTACCTACACTGCGGATACAGCAGTACAGCGAAGCAGAGAATCCAGCATGCCTTCCTTTCAATCTGGATCTCCTCGAGGAAACCAGAGACAAGGCCAGACTCCAGATGATGGCTTACCGGCAGCGTGTAGCCCGGTATTACAATGCGCGAGTGAAGCCGAAGGTCTTTCGCCCGGGTGACCTGGTGCTGCACTGAGCCAAAGCATCTCAACCCCGGGAGTGCGGCAAACTCTCGCCGAACTGGGAAGGCCCCTACAAGGTGGCTGAAACTCTTCCATATGGAGCCTGCTATCTCGACGATCTGGACGGTGTCAGATTTCCACGAACGTGGAATGCCCGCAACCTGAGAAAATATTATCAGTAGTGTAAGGCTCTCTTCTTATAATAATAAAGATTTCCTTTTGCACAAATCGCTCTCTGCCTTGCAGGGATATCGTTGCCCGGCCCGAGGCCCGGTACGCGGAAGCTCGGGGCCCAGCTCTCTGACATCGAGGTGCAGAGCCCGGCTCTCCGGCACTCAAGCCCGGAGCCCAGCTCTCCAGCACCTAAGTCCTGGAGCCCAGCTTCTGGCATCAAAGCCCGGATCCCATGACTCTCCGGCACCAAGTCCTCGAGCCTAGCTCCTAGGCATCAAAGCTCGGATCCCATGACTCTTCGGCACCATGTCCTGGAGCCCAGCTTCCAGGGATCAAAGCCTGGATCCCACGACTCTCCGGTACCAAGTCCTCGAGCCTAGCTCTCAGGACATCAAGCCCAGAGCCCAGCCCTCCAGCATCGAAGCTTGAACACCAGCTTTCAGGCCATCAAGCTCGGAGCCCAGCTCTCCGGCACCCAAGCCCAGAGCCCAGCTCTCCGACGCTGAAGCTTAAAGTTTAGCGCTCCGACACTCGAAAATACTCATCCACCTTTGACACACTTAGAGGCTAAGTGGAAGCCTCCTCTCTAATCTCATTACATGCAAAAAGAAAAAAAAAAAGAGAGAAGAAAAGAGAAAAAGAAGGGAGAGGTAAAGTAGTTTCAAGCCAAGACAGTTAAAAATTCCCATTTCATTGAAGATTTGTTGTCTATTACAAGCATCCCTGGGTCCCCGACTTGCCGGGTGGCCCAGGTCAAGGATAAAAGAAAAGCAGAAAGGAAAATCTACCCTCCTCGGATGGTCGCTCACTGGGGTTGTGTGGCTGAGGCATCGTCTCTAGGGGCCTCGGGCTGTGCAGGTTTGGCTTCAATGACCATCACTGGTGGAGAAGGTTTGGAGGCGACTGCCGACCCCTCGGCATCGTTCGAGTCTGGGGCCGGCTCCGTGTCCGAAGCATTGGGGTATGTGAGGTAAGGTTGGCCCTTGTCGGAGATGAACTTCTTGATCCTGGAGTATAGGTACATGATGCCTTTGAAGAAGGAGTCCGATGCCGTTTCATGAAACTCAACGGCGAACTCCTCCGAGGCCTTGTACCTTGTCATAGCCTCTTCGGCCCACTTCGTCGCTTCGGTGGCTTGCTCCTTTGCCGCCTCTGCTGACTTGGCTGCCACTGCTTCCTCCTTCTCGATAGCTGTGGCCCTCTTCTCGGCGGCGGCCAGCCTCTCCTTCGTCGCATCTAGCTTAGCCTGGAGGGACTGAGCGTGCCCGTTCTATCGGACCGCCTCGGCGTTGAACTCGGTTAGCCTCTTCTCGGTGGCCGCGAGCTCCTCATCCTTGCTCCTTTACCGGCCCCGCTCTCGATCAAGGTCCTCTTGGAGTTCCTTCGAGTGCCTCTCGGCGCTGGTGAGCTCTTTCTGGAGCTCCTTTTTCTTCAGGCCGAGCTCCCGGGAGGCGTCGATCTTCTCCTTCAGCTCGGTCCTCAATGACTCGACCTTCGCTGCCCGCTGCTGGTCATTCTTCAACCAGTTTCTGCAGCAGTCCCTAATCAGGAGGGTCTCGGCACCGATCTGCACTAAACAAAGCATCAACAACCAGTGCACAAAGAGAGAAAAGGAGAAGGAAGAAATCAAGAAGGTGAAATGACTTACCAAGAAGAGTTTGGGGAAGATGCTCTAATCGCATCCCCCAGCAACTTTCCAGCTATCTCCCACCGATCGCATGATTAGATTGAAAAATCCATCATGTGCTCGACCAACCTCTGGTCCCACAGCAACGAGACGTCAGGGGCCAGTCTGAATGGGACCTGGTGGTAGTCCCTCTCCCTCCTGCTCGCCCCCGAGGTGGAATCACCTACTCCGCCAGCTGAAAGGGCCTCGGGGGTAGGACGGGAGCTCGGCACCACTTCAGACGGTGCCTCAGGCACCAGCTCTGCTCCTCCTCACACCTCCTCCCCCTCGACAACAACGAGCTCTGGGGAAGGAGGAGGCATGATGGCGATGGCTGTGGTCGTGGCCGTGGCCCGGACAACCACCTCAGGCTCCGGTGCGGGGGTCGATTCTCGTCGCCTCGGTCGCTCTGACAAAGGCCTAGTTGCCTTCTGACTCGGCTCCGGCATCATAGCAACCACCCTCCTTCCTTGTGCAGGGGTGGCCTCGGTCTCTCTCCTGCTATGCTCGGTCGGCACGGCTCTCGTTGCGAGCCCTCTTCGAGGAAGACTCTTTAGCCAGTTCTGATGAGGGCCTCTTCCTAGTGATCGAGAGCAGGTCATCCATCGAGAATTTCATACATGCATATGAAGGATACAATATCAGTTCCGAATTTGGAGAAACAGAGTAAGAGGCATAAAAAGAGAAACTCGAGCCAAACTCACCCAACTCACTCATTGGGTCGACCCTGGCCTTGGCAAGGTTCTGCTCTGACAACAGAACCTTGAGAGAAGGAACCTGGACGGTGCAGAGCTGCTTGTAGACATCTAAGTCAGTTGCTTCGACCGTAGAGTTTCGGTTAGGGGACCGATCTAGGTCACTCCATACCCAGTCAATCCCCTCGACAGTGGCAAAGAAAAACTTGCTCTTCCATCCTTTGATGGAAGAAGGGAGTTCAAATCTGATGCCCCTTGGGCGAGAAGAGATGGACCACCGCCCTTCCTCGGTAGGGTGGCGCTTCAGGGTGAAGAAGGCCATGAAGAGGGAAAAACGAGCGACAATCCTGTGGAAATGACAAAGCACTATGAAGCAAAAGATGGTCCTTACAGCATTCGGGATGAGTTGAGCGGGGACCAGACGGTAGTTGCTCAACACTAATATGAAGAAAGGGTGAAAAGGAAACCGGAGCCCTCCTGAGAAGGTCTCCTCATAGAAGGCGATCCAGCTCGGGCTACTGGAAGTAACCCGATCCCTTGGTCGAGGGATCAATAGTCGGACGGAGTGCAGGATGCCATAGACATCCTGGATGGTCCCCAGTTCCTCAGCAGAGATTGTCGAAGCAATCTTGCTGGGACCTATGGACTGAGTAGGGTCAGAAACAGGTCTAGCTGGAGAAGGGGTGGGGCTAGATTTAGGATCCCTAATAACTATGCCACTAGGGGGATGCCTCCTACTGAACTCGAAGCACGCCTCTTCCCCCTCCTCATCGGAAGAAGAAGAAGGTGGCCTCGGCACAGAAGGACCCGCCTCAGCTTGGTTGGTTGAGGGGCGGAAGCCAGGACCAAAGCGAGACATCTACAGAGATGGAAAAGCAAAAACTCGAGAAGAGGAAGAAGACGGATTGCGAGGACCCAAACCTCAAAAGGAGAAACCCTACTCTACTGGAGGAAGGAGGAAGAAGGAGACGAACCTGGTACCCGGGGGAGCCTAAGGTAATCGGAGGTGAAGAGAAAGCTTGGGTACAATGATGGGCATGCAAAATTCAAAAGAGTGGATGTTTTGGAGAAATATGCCTTTCATTTTAGAGTGACCTGACGCACCCGTACATTACAGCCTCTCCACCGACAGATTTGCGCCATGTGCCGACCGTCGACGAGTGGGATGCTCTGCATCGACTACAACCGCTCTAAATTCTGTGCCAGTAATAACTGCTCCTCGGATGTGGCCGCGTGGTTCCTCCGTACTGGCTCAGGGAACCGCCTCATGAAGCACCAGCGATCATGATCATTATTGCACCGAATCTTTGCCTTTCCATGTCAGCCCAGTAATTACTCCCTTTGACCCAAGCACCACTCACCGACGGGCCTTAGAAGAGGGGGGCAAATGATGTGGCAGGATCGCTGACGTGGAACACTTGTCTGAGGACCGCTGACATGGAAAATCTATCAAACGCCACGTCGGAGAGGGCCGCCATGCCAGATACTCCTCCCCGGACTCCTTTGCGAGGCCGAGCTCCTTCAGGATGCTGGGGCGGCCTATTGAAGCCGAGCTCCATCCTCCGCCAGGTTAGCCCTTGCGAGATCGGGATGCTTAGGCTGGAGCAAGAGACCTCCCCAGATCGAGCCCCTCGAAGTCGAGTCCCTTGGTCCGGAGTCGAGCTCAGCCCTCCGCCACATAGAGCCCCTTTGAGGTCGAGCCCTCTGGGCTGGAGTCGCATCCTGCCCTCCTCCTCCAGGTCGAGCCCCTCGAAGGCGAGAGCCCCCTAGGCCGGAGTTGGGCCACCGACGTCCTCTGCCAGGTTGAGCCTCTTCGAGGACGAGCCCCCTCGGAGTCGAGCCCTGCCCTTCTCCTCCAGGTCGAGCCCCTCGAAGGCGAGAGCCCCTTGGGCCGGAGTCGGGCCACCAACGCCCTCCGCCAGGTTGAGCCTCTTCGAGGTCGAGCCCCCTCGGAGTTGAGCCCTGCCCTCCTCCTTCAGGTCGAGCCCCTCGAAGGCGAGAGCCCCCTGGGCCGGAGTCGTGCCGCCGATGCCCTCCACCAGGTTGAGCCTCTTCGAGGTTGAGCCCTGCCCTCCTCCTCCAAGTCGAGCCCCTCGAAGGTGAGGGCCCCCTAGGCCAGAGTCGGGCCATCGACGCCCTCTGCTAGGTTGATCCTCTTCGAGGTCGAGCCCCCTCGGAGCCGAGCCCTGCCCTCCTCCTCCGGGTCAAGCCCCTCGAAGGTGAGAGCCCCCTAAGCCGGAGTCGGGTCGCTGACGCCCTTTGCCAGGTTGAGCCTCTTCGAGGTCAAGCCCCTCGGAGTCGAGCCCTGCCTCTTTAGCTCGGCCTTCACCTTGGACGAAGGCACCAGTAACCGAAGGGGCGACACCGTCCCTCCTGGACGCTGGCGAGTCGCCCAAGGATCACAGAGAGGTGCCCCCCAGGCATAATAACTATCCTCAGCTACCACTTATATCAGAAGAGGAAGGAGCTTCATGATCGAGGTGCCATGCTCTCCACCAATCGCCTGCACCACCCGAAAGAGGAAGTCAACCAGGAGATTCGAATCCTGGGGGCGGTGGCCCCCCGATCGAGGCATTGCCAAGTTTTCCGGAATGGAGCAACTGAGAGGAATGTCAAGATGCATGGCAGGTTCCCTTATCACGAACCGGGAAAGACGTCTCGTCCATGGCATAGGACATCGTTGCACGAGCCTGCTGGCACGACGATGATCCCAAGGTATGCACCCAGCTACCACCTAGGCTTAGAAAAGTCATCTGCACCCCCAACAGGGGAGGTAACGAACATACTCCTACACACTCAAGCAAGTAAGGGAGGAGAGGTCACATAGGAGAGCCAACTCCAGCTCACCTCGGACATCACTCTCCCCAGCACACTTGCACCCTACTTACACATCATTCACTTCTAGCATGGAGTCCATCTAAAGGGGCTCGACCAGGAGGATCTGTTCTCCTGGATCATCACTGACTTGACCGTCGAAGTGCCCCCGCTGGAATTCTCGGCCCGGGTCTCTAACCCTGTTTTGCAAGTCCTGAAACACAGACCAATCCTGAAAAGCTGAGAGGCGATCCAATATCAACAGTAGCTATGGGCCACGACGATCCTGGCGACAATAGCCACCATCTTCATCATCACCGTTGAGAAAGACTAGCAAGCGATGGCTGGCTTTCGTGATTGTGGAATCGGTGGGTAGCTGTTGATGTTGCCTTACAAAAAAATAAAACAAAATAAAATATCCTAACCCCTCGGGGCACACGCAACGGGCGCGCATGAGTTGTACACCCATACATTTTTTCATTTTCTTACTATTTTATTTTTAATTATTTTAATTAATTCCAAAATTAATTTTTTAAATGATCATTTTATTTATTTTCTTATTTAATGACATAATGTCTAGTTTAAGGGTTTTTTAAAATCTTTTTAAAAATCTTGAGCCTACAAATAGCCTCTATCATAATTCTACAAAGTATCTAAGAATTCCAAACTCTTCCTTTCCTATATTTCTCTATTCCAATTTTTTTTTAAATTCTTTCTCTCTCCTACCATTTTTCTACTTTGAAAATTTTGGATTAAAGACGAATTGATCGATGTCCGTTCGAGATGTGCAACCGACGGGCATTGGAGTATTGGCTTCCGGGTTGTACCTTGGAGAAGAGCATGTAGTTCAATCATTCTTCGCACGAGAAATGATCCAAATCTCCTTAAGGACAGTAGTTCTATCCACCTCGCTGGACAGACTTTCTAATCTTGTTCTATTATATTTAAAATTATTTTATTACACCAAAATTATTCTACCATACACACACCACGAAAAAAAATTAATTTTTCAAATATTTTAAAATATATATAAATACATATATATATATATTTATACATTACAATTAATAGTCTAAAGATGTGTAGTATGATTTGTAGCGCATGTATATAAATATAATTATTTATACTTGATTATAGTTTACTTAGCTTGCATATTTTATTAAAAAAAATATTTTTTGATTATTTATAGTATAATATCTATTTCTTTTGTATCATACAAAATTAATTGAAGATTCCCACTAAACCTATACTGTATCATGTAAACTAATTGTTAAAATACTATACAAACAAATTAATCGAAGTGTTTAGAATTTACAGATAAATAACTTAATTAAAAATAACTTAATTAACAAATTACAGGTATGATCGTATTGGTGATCATTTTAATAAAACCTTAATTTCCAAAAAAAGAAGACATTTTTAAAAATATATTATATATATAAATGTTTAAATTATTTAAATAAATATTTAATAAAATTATTTTTATTTTCTAGATCTGCTTCTATGAATTTGACTTGGATCCAATGGCAATCCTTAAGGATGACATCATTAGCCTTAAATCCAAAAAAATTGATGGATTCTATTTTAGGAGGTGGCAAAGTCAAATGAACTTTTGGCTAACTATCTCAGGACTTTGGTCAGTGATTGACCAGTCTACCTATTCCTCCAGTTCAACTATACTAATTATCCTAGAAGAAGATTACCTATGTAAAGATAAAATCCTTAGTGCCCTTTTCGACTCATTCTATGATATTTATCTGTCAGCCAAGAGTACGAAGAAATTATGGGATATCATAGAGTCTGAGTTTGACTTTGATGATGCTGGGGTTGAATGATTCAACACCGCATCATTCTTTAGATTTAATATGATAGAAGACAAATCCATCAATGACCAACTTTATCAATTTTAAGAGTATCTTAGAAAACTTCAAGCCAATGAAGACAAATTCTTTAAAGGATTTAAGGTCTCTAACCTTCTTGATAAAATGCTTCCCTCTTGGAATGGCTTTGTCAAAAATCAGCTTCAAAAGTAAGGAGAGATAACCCTAGCCCAACTTCTAAACTCAATCAGGATAAAAGGCCAACATAGATCTAAAACCCAGTAAACTAGAATTCCAAGTATCCAATCTAACTTAACCCAACAATATCAGACTAATAACAATACTATAACAAAATCAAAGCCTAGATTTCAACCAAACCATCAATACTAGTCAAACCAACCTAACCGGCCTAACCTAAACAAGTTCAAACCCAAGGGTAAAACCTTTAAAATCAATAATACTAGATCCAACAAGCCTGCCCAAGGTCTAAGTAAAAGGTTTTGTTTTATATGTAAGAGGACAAACCACCTTGCGAGAAACTACTTTCATCGAAAGAAAAAATTTCTTTGCAAACCTTATACTTCCTCCGGATCCCAAGCTCATATAGTTGAAAGTCCAGAAGACTCCACCTTTAGGTCAGTAAGCTTTAACCCCTAAAATTAATGTTACTCTTCTAACCTTAATTGGTGATTGGATTCAAGAGCTAATATTCATATTTATTTTGATCATTCCTAGTTCACTACTTTTCAGGACTCTAGTGGAGGAGATGTGTCCCTAGGGAACAACATAACCATTAGGATCATGGGATAAGGTCGAGTCAACCTGAAAATAACATCAAGAAAAACTTTTACCCTGATGGATGTGCTATATATTCTAGATCTTAGAAAAAACCTTATTAGTAGGTCTCAACTGGTTTAGAGGGAATACAAAATTATCCTTGATTATAATAAAGTTATAATAACGAAGAATAATTCCTTCATAGAAAAAGGATATGTAGGTAAAGGCTTATTCAAACCGAATGTAATAAATCCTTTTATTAATAAAATCGAGAATCAAATTTATTTTGTAAATGAGTCTAAACAAAATCTGTGGTATGACAGGTTAGGTTATGTACACATAGAAATATCAAACATATGATGGAATTAAAACAAATTCCTAAATCAAACTTAGATTCATCTAAGTATGAAATATGTGCCGAGTTTAAACATCCAAGAAAACTATTCAAATTAGTTAAAAGAAATTTTTTAATTTTGAAGTTAATATATAGTGATGTATGTGACTCCATCAAGACTGTAACTCGTGGTGACAATAGGTACATAATGATCTTTATAGATGATTTTTCTAGATATTGTTACTGTTATCTAATTAAATCTAAAAATAAAATCTTTAAGAAGTTTAAAATTTATAAGAGTGAGGTAGAAAATCAATAAGAAATGAAGATTAAAATTCTTAGATCTAATAGAGGAAAGGAGTATACCTTAAATAAATTCTTCAAGTTTTGTCAAGAACATAATACAATTCATCAAGTGACTGCTTCTTACTCTCCATAATCCAATAGTATAGCTGAGCATAAAAATCATACTCTTATGAATATGATAAATGCTATGTTTATTAGTAGTGGCTTACCCGAGAAATTATGGAGAAAAGCTCTTTTATCATCTTGCTTCATTCTAAATAGAATATCTATTAAGGATGTGGCAAAACTTCTTCTAAACTTTAAAAAGGAAGGACTCTTAACCTAGATTTTTTTAAAGTATGGGGGTGCATAGCTAAGGTTAATATCTCTAAACCCAAAAAGATAAAACTAGGATCTAAGACTATAGATGCTATATTTATAGGCTATGGCCAAAATAGCAATGCCTATAGATTCTTAGTAATAAAATAAGAAATTAGTGATATAGCTGACAACTCAATCTTAGAAGCTTGAGATGCCTCTTTCTTCGAGTATATATTTTTATTTAAGACTAGAGTTTTTAGACTCCTAGAATATGAACCATCTTCCTCTAGAGCTATAGAACCAGAACTAGAAACTGAACTTGAATTAAGAAGTAAAAGAAAAAGAATTGAAAAGATTTTGGAGAAGACTTCTTCACATTTTTAGTAGAGAATGATCTTTCTACATATGATAAGGCGATGCCATTATCATAATCATCATATTAGAAGAAAATCTTAGATAATAAAATTCAATCAATCCTAGAAAATAAAATTTAGATTTTAATTGATTTATCTTTTGAAAACAAATCTATAGAAATAAAATAGATTTTTTAAAAAAATTTAAGGCCAGATGGAATAATAGAAAGATATAAATTTAGGTTAGTAGTAAAAGAATTTAATCAAAAGAAAGACATAGATTACTTTGACATCTATACTCTTATAGTGAGAATAATTATCCTAAGAACTTTAGTAGTTTTAACCTCAATTCATAAATTAATAATTCATCAAATGGATGTAAAAACTACATTCTTAAATGAAGAATTAGAAGAAGAAATCTACATAAATCAATCTCAAGGATTTGAAGTAAAAGGACAAGAATATAAAGTATGTAGACTAATTAAACTACTTTATGATTTAAAAAAGCTCCTAGACAATGATACATTAAGTTTGATGAAATTATCTTAAAAGATAACATATATAATACTATGCTTATATATAGATGATATATTGTTATTTGGAACATCAATAAAAATAATTCAAAAAACTAAAAGTTATTTATCAAATAATTTTAATATGAAAGACTTAGGAGAAGTTGATTTAATTTTAGGAATGAAGCTTAAAAGAATAGATAGTAGAATAGCAATAAGCTTAGCATACTCAATAAAGAAAATGCTTAAAAAGTTTGAATATTTTGATTTAAATCATATTTCTACCCTTTATGTTTATAGCTCTCATTTAATTAAAAACTTAGAAGAACCTATTGATCAATTAGGATATTCTCAAAAAATAGGATCCCTATTATATATTTCAAATAGAACCTGTCCAGATATAGCTTATGCAATAGGCAGACTAAGTAGGTATACTAGCAATTCTAGTAAAAAATATTGAAAAGCTCTAAAAAATTTTTAGATATCTTAAGAAAACATTAGATTACTCTAGTATACTCTGGCTATCCAGAAATACTTGAGAGTAATAGTGATGCCAATTGGATAATAGATAACTTAGATGTTAAGTCCACTACTGAATATCTTTTCTTGTTAGGAGGAGCTGTAGTATCTTGGAGCTCTTGTAAATAAACAATAATCATTAGAAATATATTGGAATCTGAATTAACAGCTTTTGATCATGTACTGAGTTCAATGGCTAAAAAATTTAATAAATGATATAGAGAGTCTTTCACAAAAAATCTTAATTTTTTTTTAAAATTATGATTATAGAGCTCCAATTGATCTGTTAAATCAATAGACAACTAATAAAAATATGAATAATCATATCCTAATCAGGTATAAAATTGTAAGAAACAAAATGAAAGAAGTGATATTGATATGGCAAGACCACCGACATGGGGCAGCTGACAGGCGCCAAGTCAAAGAAAGTCGCCGCGTCGGATGCCACGTCGACGTCCTTGCTTGGACTCCTTCATCGGGCTAAGCTCCTCCAAGACAATGGGACTGCCCGTCGAAGCCAAGCTCCATCCTCTGCCAGGTCAGACCCATGAGCTCGGGATGCCTAGGCCGGAGCCGAGTGGCGTCCTCCAGAGCGAGCCCCTCGGAGATCGAGCCCCGTGGTTGGAGTCGAGCTCAGCCCTCCTCCACCACATGGAGCCTCTTCGAGGTCAAGCCCTTTGGACTGGCCCCGGGCTCCGCCCTCCAGAGCGAACCCCTCGGAGATCGAGCCCCATGGTCGGAGTCGAGCTCAGCCCTCCACCACGTGGAGCCTCTCCGAGGCGAGCCCTCTGGACCGAGCCCGTACTTTGCCCTCCAAAGCGAGCCTCTTGGAGATCGAGCCCCATGGTCAAAGTTGAGCTCAGCCCTCCTTCGCCACGTGGAGCCTCTCCGAGGCCGAGCCCTCTGGACCGGGCCCGCACTCCACCCTCCAGAGCGAGCCCCTCAAAGATCAAGCCCCGTGGTCGAAGTCAAGCTCAGCTCTCTGCCACGTGGAGCCTCTCCGAGGCTGAGCCCTCTAGACCAGGCCCGTGCTCTGCCCTCCTCCGCCAAGGCGATCTCGCGAGCTCAGGATGCCTAGGTCGGAGTCGAGCCCTGCCTTTCTAACTCTGCCCCCAGCTCAGGCATAAGCATCGCCATCCCAGGACTCCGGCGAGCCACCCAAGGATCGCACGGAGACATCCGTCAAGCCGCAGTGACCACCAGCGACTGCTGGTTACACCAGAAAGGGGAGAGGCCCACTGATTGAGGTGCCACGCTCCTCACCAACCACTTGAACCATCTGAAAGAGGAAGTCAACCAGGAGATTCGAATCCTGGGGGCGGCGGCCCACCAATCGAGGTACTGCCAGGTTTTCCGGAATGAGGTGACCAGAGGGAATGTCATAATACATGACAGCTTTCCTTATCACGAATAAGGAAAGGTGCCTCGGGACACCACCGCACGCACCTGACAGCCCGACGAAGATCCCAAGACGAGCGCCCAACGGTAACCTAGACTACAAAGCTCTATGTAAGCAAGACAATGGAGGTAACACATGCAATACCACCAAAACACAAGTGCAAGCTCAACCAGAGAGCACAACACCACAAGCAAATCCATGCAAGGGCGGGTGGAAAGGCCACACAGAGAATCCCTCTAGCCAGGCTGCTCTTCCCCCTGACACACTTGCATCCCACTCTAACACTACTCACTCCTAGCATGGAGTCCATCAAGAGGGGCTTGACCAGGAGGATCTATTCTCCTGGATTGTCACTGACTTGACCGTCGAAGTGCCCCCGCCAGAAATCCTGGCCCGGGTCACTAACTCTTATTTTGCAGGCCCAGACGGCCAGACAGCAAAAGGAGCGTACTCCGTCGCCGATATCAGCTACGGGCCACGACGATCTTGGCAACAACAGATTGGTGCACCAAGAAGAGGGGTGTTCCTATGAACAGTCCTTGATCTAGTTCAAGCCCCCCCTCTCTTTTACGAGCAAGTTCCATAGAAGGATGGTGACGACATGGGCGCGAGAGGCCTCCACCAGTCATGCAGGGGACTCCCCCTCCCAAGGGAACCCGCACAACCCAGATGTGGGGCCATCCACTCCGATTCAACCACCTCCGGTGGAGTCTCAGTTGGCTGCACTCATCCAGCAAATGCAGATTTTTGCCATAGCAGTGCGCCAGCTTCAGCAGTAGCACCAGTCCTTGACTACCCACCAGCAACCAGGGATTTTTGTGGCCCATGCTGCAGCCCCCGCAACAGTCTGCGTTCCTTCTAAGGAAGGCCTTCGTAGCTGCAGGCCATTACTGACCACTAGGGTAGCCATCAAACTTCGGTGAAAAGACAACGAGCGGGGTCTGCTGACAGGGAGAGCCGCTCACCAAATCTCGGGCGGGCAGCATCCAAGCCCCACCGAGGTAGGAAAAGCAAGACCCCCCACCACGGGTGCCATGCACCCATGTCACCTTCTCCGTCTCCTTCGGTGGAGGGGTCCACCAACGAAGCTATCAGGCGCGCAGCGGATAAGTGCCTGGAGGAGCATGATCGCAAGTTGACAGAGTTAGCTCACCGATTCGCCAACCTGCTAGGCTCAGCTAGTGAGCCAGTGGGCTACGACACCCATCCCCCTTTCTTCCAAGAAATCCAAGGGGAGTCGATTCCAAGTCGATTTTGTATGCCGCAGGTGGATCCTCACGATGGGACCACCGACCCCCTGGACCACCTGGAAAGCTACCGGGCCCTCATGAAGTTCCAAGAGACCACCGATGATCTTCTTTGCATCGCTTTTCCTGGTACTCTCCGGAAGGTAGCCCGGGTATGGTTCACCCACTAGGAGCCGGAGAGTATCAACTCTTTCGTCCAGTTGGGGCAGAAGTTCATGGCCCACTTCGATGCCTGTCGGAAGTTGCCACGTGAGGTAGACAGCCTCTTCTCCATCCGACAGCAGGACCGCGAACCGCTGCGGGACTACGTGGCCCGCTTCAAGGCTGCCGTGTTGGAGATCTACAACTTTGATGAGCCAATTTCCATGCTAGCACTAAAGCGAGGGCTCAGGACCTCCCGCCTGACCTACTCGCTCGACAAGAAGCCCCACAAGACTTATTCCGAGCTCTTCCTTCGAGTCCAAAAGTACATCTGCATCAAGGAGGAAGATCGTACGAGGCGGGAGCTCGATGAGAAGCCATCGAAGAAGCCGACCCCCGCCGAGATGCCCGGAACCTGGAAGTCAGGACCTCAGGTTCCGAACTCCCGGAGGGGGCCAAGATCAAAAGGTGCTCCCATTCCTGAGGAGAGTTACACCCCCCCTCCTCGCCTCGAGGACGAAGATCCTCATGGAGATCGAAGGCGAGGACTACCTGAGACACCCGCCTTCGATGAAGTCCTCCACTGGTCGTGATAAAATGAAGTACTGTCACTTTCACCGCGACCATGACCATGACACCGAGGAATGCCGCAATCTCAAGTGGAAAATCGAAGAACTCATCAAGAGGGGCTACCTCAAAAGGTTCGTGGGGGATAGACCCCAAGTGGAATCCCAAGCGCTCGTCACTCTCCCGCCAGCTCTAGCCATCGACAACCGCCTTACCGAGAAGCCGGTGGGCATGATCTCTTGGGGAGCCGCACGCGCACTAAAGAAGGCCCGGGGGGTAGGGGATCCTGAGAATGTACTCCCCTTTATGAGGGAAGGTGAAGACGGGGGAAAAAATGTAAATAATGATGCCGTGATCGTCGAGATGATGATCGTGAAGCATCCTGTAAAATGCATCATGGTTGATAATGGAAGCTCCACGAATGTACTTTTTATGATGCCTTCTTTATGATGGACCTTTCTCCGATCAGCTCAAACCTGTGCATACTCCCCTTGTTGGTTTCACAGGTAATTCTGTAAGAGTGGAAGGAGAGATCACTCTTCCGATCACTACCGGGACCCCACCTCGGCAGAGCACCGTTATGATGACTTTCACGGTTGTAAGGCTTCCTTCGCCTACAACGTGATTCTGGGCCGACCTGGGCTCAACTTGCTCGACGTCGTTGTCTCCACCAAGAGATTGCTTGTATAGTTCCCCACTCCCTATGGTGTCGGGGAGATGAGGGGAGCACCCCAGCCGGTGCAACACTGCTTCCAAACCCTCCCTGGGGCCAAGGTCCTCAGGATGATCCCAAGGCAGATGATCTCGACCAAAGGGCCCAAGACCCCAGGGGAGGCCTAGTCGAGAGCCTACTCTCCTATTTGCTCGAGGATGACCCCACGAAGACGGTGCAAATTGGAGCCTAGCTACCCGAGGAGGAGAGGGCTCAACTACTAGAGTTCATGTGGGAAAGTGCGGATGTATTTGCCTGGATAGCGGCGGACATGTTAGGTATCCCTCCTGACATCATTACTCATAAATTGAGTGTTGATCCAAAGCACAGGCCAGTTCGGCAGAAGAAGAGAAGCTTCGCCCCGGAGAGGCAGGCGGCTATCAAGGAGGAAGTGGACAAACTCCTAGCCGCCGGTTTCATCCGGGAGGTCCAATATTCGAGCTGGCTAGCAAACGTGGTGATGGTAAGGAAGAACAATGGTAAGTGGAGGATCTGTATAGACTACACCGATCTTAACAAAGCATGCCCGAAGGATAGCTTCCCTCTATCAAAGATGACCAGCTGGTGGACGCCACCTCTGGCCATAGGCTACTCACCTTCATGGATGCATTCTCCGAATACAATCAGATCCGTATGCACCCGGATGACGAGGAGCACACCGCCTTCATCACCGACCAAGGGACATACTACTATAGAATAATGCCCTTTGGTTTAAAGAATGCAAGAGCCATATACCAGCATCTGGTCAACAAGGACTTTAAGGACCAAATTGGCCGGAACATGCAAGTATATGTGGACAACATGCTTATCATGAGAAAGCCGAGCTCGAGCCATATTGCTGACCTCGCTGAATCCTTCCATAATCTGCGGTAGTATCAGATGAAGCTGAATCCAGCAAAGTGCGCCTTCGGAGTGGCGGTTGGGAAGTTTCTTAGCTTCATGGTCACCCAGAGAGGCATCGAAGCAAACCCGGAGAAGGTCCAGGCAATCATCGACATGGAGCACTCGACCTCCAAGAAGCAGGTCTAGCACCTAACGGGACGTATTGCCATCCTGAGCCGGTTCATCTCGAGGTCGGCTGACCGTTGCCTTCCATTCTTCAAGGCACTGTGCAAGATGCACGACTTCACCTGGACGGAGGAGTGTAGGACAGCCTTCGAGGAGCTAAAAAAATTCCTCGCCTCTCTCCCATGCTCTCCAGGCCGGAAGAGGGGAAGGAGCTCCTGCTCTACCTGGCGGTTACACCGGAGCCGTCAACTCAGTTCTCGTCCACGCAGACGAGGACAAATCTCAAAAGCCGGTATACTACACCAGCAAAATCCTCCGCGATGTGGAGATCAGGTATACTCGCTCCGAGAAACTTATTTTTGTACTAATATGTCTGCTAAGCACCTCAGGCCCTACTTCCAAGCACACTCGATAGTGGTCATGACGGACCAGCCGCTGAGGACCATACTCAGCCATCCTGAGAATTCTGGGAGATTGGCCAAGTGGTCCATGCTGCTCAGCGAGTTCGACATTGTGTACCGACCGAGGCCCTCGCAGAGGGCCCAGGTCCTGGCCGACTTTGTAGTCGAGTGCACCGGATTCGCCGAAGAGCCAGAGCAGACAATAGCGGAGCCAGACCAGGGGAGGAGCTTGGATCCTCCACATGGATGGCACATCCAATCCGGCAGGAGCGGAGCAGGCCTCATCCTCACCAACAGCGATGGGGTTGTGATAGAATGCGCCCTCCACTTAAAATTTGCTGCGACAAATAACCAGGCAGAGTACAAGGCACTCCTCGTGGGTAAGAGTCTCCGTGAGCTGGGTGTGCAGAATCTGAAAGTCTTCATCGACTCCCAACGGTTGTCGGACAAGTCTCCGAAGAATATGAAGCCAGAGACCCCTAGATGTGAAGTACCTGGAGCAGGTCCGCTCAAGTACGACAGGCTTCCGGTGCTTCAGCATCTTCCACATCCCCCATAGGGAGACGTATGCGCGGATGCACTGTTAGGCTCGCGACCCTGCCGAACTCATTGCTGGGACGCGTCTACATTGAGTACCTTGAAAATCCAAGCTGTGAAGGCCTAGAGGAGGTGCATCAAATCACCCCCAAGCCAAGCTGGATGGACAGGTACGTCAGGTACATCACCGATGGCTCCCTACCCGAGGGCCGCGTAGAAGCAGCCCTTATCAAAAAGAAGGCCTCCAGGTTCGTTATGATGGAAGGCCAGCTATACCGCCGATCTTACCCCTACCCGCTCCTGAAGTGCCTCAGGCTCACAAAAGCAGCCTTTGTGCTCCAGGAGATCCACGAAGACCTCTGCGGGAACCATGTGGGAGGGAGAACGCTGGTTTATAAAGCCCTTCGCCAGGGGTACTTCTAGGAGACCATGAGGGAAGATGCCACTGACTTTGTTAAAATGTGCGACAAATGCCAGCGCCACGCTCACATACAGCATCAGTCGGCGACGCCGATCTCCCAGCTCTCAGCCCCTTGGCCTTTTGCCCAGTGGGGAATGGACATCTTGGGGCCGGTTCCCCCTGCACCAGGGCAGCGAAGGTTCCTGCTGGTGGCGATCGACTACTTTACTAAGTGGGTCGAGGCGGAGCCACTGGCCTAGATCACGGAAGCCAATGTCCGCTAATTCTTCTGGAAGTCAATTATTTACCGCTTCAGACTCCCCCGTTATATCATCACTGACAATAGACGATAATTCGACAATCGGGAGTTTAAAGGGTTCTGCGCCGAACACGGCATCCAACACCGATGCACCTCGGTAGCTCATCCTCAGACAAACGGGGAAGCCGAGGTGACTAATCGGACCATCCTTCAAGGGCTCAGAACTAGGCTGGACCAAGCCAAGGGCAGGTGGGTCGAAGAACTCCCAAGCGTTCTGTGGGCCTACCACACAACGTCCAAAATGGCAACCGACGAGATGCCCTTCATCATTGTTTTCGACGTCGAGGCAGTTATCCTGGTTGAGCTCGGCGTACCCATGCTACGGGTGCAACAATATGACGGGGCGCGGAACTCGGAACACCTCCTGCTCAATGTGGATCTCCTCGAAGAAATAAGGGATAAAGTCTGGATATGAATGGCGGCATATCGGCAACGAGTAGCCCGGTACTATAATGCCCATGTCAGACCAAAAGTCTTCAGACCTGGAGACTTGGTGCTACGCCGGGCAGAAGCATCTCAACCTCGGGAGTGCGGCAAGCTCTCACCGAACTGTGAAGGCCTTTACAAGGTGGCTGAGGCCCTCTCACAGGGGGCCTATTATCTCGAGGACCTCGATGGCGTCAGGTTCCCTCGAACGTGGAATGCCTACAATCTGCGAAGATACCATCAATAATATAAGACTTTCCCCCAATAATAATAATAATGGTTTTCCTTTTGCACGAGTGTCTATCTACCCTGCAGGAAAACCATCAACAACGTCTTCGAGCCTAGCTCCGAGATGCCAAGGCCCGAGCCCAGCCCAGCCCTCAGGCAACCCAAGACCGGGGCCCAGCTCCCGGCCAAGGGATCTTTGAGCCATGCTGCTTCCAATTTAACAACGTCTTCGAGCCCAGTCTCGAGATGCCAAGGCCTGGGCCCAGCTCTCAGGCAATCCAAGAACGGGGCCCAACTCTCCGGCAAGGGATCTTCGAGCCATGCTGCTCTCAAATCATCAACATCTTCGAGCCCAGCTTCGAGACGCCAAGGCCTGGCCCAGCTCTCAAGCAACCCAAGAACGGGACCCAGTTCTCCGGAAAGGATCTTCGAGCCCAGCTCCGAGATGCCATGGCCTGGGCCCAGCTCCAGCCAAGGGATCTTCGATCCACGCCGCTCTCAAATCATCAACGTCTTCGAACCCAGCTCCGAGACGTCAAGGCCTGAGCCCAGCTTTCATGCAACCCAAGACTGGGACCCAGCTCTCCAGCCAAGGGATCTTCGAGCCACGCTGCTCCCAATTCAACAATGTCTACGAGCCCAGCTCCAAGACGCCAAGGCCTGAGCCCAGCTCTCAAGCAACCAAGGCCGGGGCCTAGCTCTCCGGCCAAGGATCTTCGAGCCACGCTGCTCCCAATTCAACAACGTCTTCAAGCCCAGCTCCGAGATGCCAAGACTTGAGCGCAGCTCTCAGGCAACCTAAGACCGGGATCTAGCTCTCCGGCCAAGGGATCTTCGAGCCACGCCGTTCTTAATTCAACCATGTCTTCGAGCCCAGCTCCGAGATGCCAAGGCCTGAGCCCCAGCTCTCAAGCAACCCAAGACCGGGCCCAACCCTCCGCCCAAGGGACCTTCGAGCCACGCCACTCTTAATTCAACAACGCCTTTGAGCCCAGCTCCGAGATGCCAAGGCCTGAGCCCAGCTCTCAAGCAACCCAAGACCGGGGCCCAGCTCCTTGGCCAAGGAATCTTCGAGCCACGCTGCTCTCAATTCAACAACGTCTTGAGCCAGCTTTGAGATGCCCAAGGCCCGAGCCTAGCTCTCAGGCAACCTAAGATTGGAGCCCAGCTCTCCGGCCAAGGGATCTTTGAGCCACGCTGCTCCCAATTCAACGTCTTCGAGCCCAGCTTTAAGACGCTAAGGCTGAGCCAGCTCTCAAGCAACCCAAGATCGGGGCCCAGCTCTCCGGCCAAGAGATCTTCAGCCACGCTGCTCCCAATTCAACAACGTCTTCGAGCCCAGCTCCAAGATACCAAAGCCTGAGCCTAGCTCTCAAGCAACCCAAGACCGGGCCTAGCTCTCCAGTCAAGGGATCTTCGAGCCACGCCTCTCTCAAATCATCAACATCTTCGAGCCTAGCTCCGAGATGCCAAGACCTGAGCCCAGCTCTCAGGCAACCTAAGACCAGGGCCCAGCTCTCCAGCCAAGGACCTTCGAGCCATGCCACTCTCAAATCATCAACGTCTTTGAGCCAGCTCCGAGATGCTAAGACCTGAGCCCAGCTCTTAGGCAACCCAAGACCGGGGCCCAGCTCTCTAGCTAAGGGACCTTCGAGCCACACCACTCTTAATTCAACCATGTCTTCGAGCCCGGCTCCGAGATGCCAAGGACTGAGCCCAGCTCTCAGGCAACCCAAGACCGGGGCCCAGCTCTCTGGCCAAGGGACCTTCGAGCCACGGTGCTCTCAATTCATAAATGTCTTCGAGCCTAGCTCCAAGACAAGACCTGAGCCCAGCTCTCAGGCAATCCTTGGACCGGGGCTCAGCATCCCGGCCAAAAAGGTCTTCGAGCCTAGCTCCAAGACACAAGACCTGAGCCAGCTCTCAGGCAACCCTTGGACCCGGGGCCCAGCTCTCTAGCAAGAAGGCCTCGAGCCTAGCTCCAAGTCATTCAAGACCTGAGCCCAGCTCTCCGGCACCTTGGAACGGGGCCTATCTCCCCGACCAAGAAATCTTTGAGCCCAGCTGCTCTCAACTGCTAAAAATCTTGTGCCCGGCTCACTGACACCGAGGTCTGGCAATTAAATCCCAGACGAGGTGGAACCCTCCTCTCTGATCTCCCACTCATCTCAAAAAAAAAAAGAGAGAGGAGAAGAAAAAGAAGAAAGAGAGAGAGAGGGGGAAGGAAAGAAAGAGAAATAGGAGGAAAAATTAGGTAATGAACAGGTAACAGGAAAATTTTCATTTCATTAACAAAAGACAACTATAAATGTTTTCGGGTCCCCGACACATGCCAGGTGACCCCGACCAGTACAAAAAGAAAAACAAAAAGAAGACTACTCCACCCTGGCTGGCTCCCCAGCTGGACCTTAAGGCTGTGAGGTCCCATTCTAGGAGCCTCCGGTTGAAAGGCGTCGGCTTCGGTGTTCCAGCCTTAGCTTCGACCGACGAGGAAGGCTCGGAGGCCACAGCTTCTTCAACGACCACCTCCCGACAGACTCCTTGTCCCAGCTAGAGGATACCTGAGACGATCACGGCCCTCATCAGGAATGAACATCTAAACCCGGCCGTGCAGGAACATGAAGACGTTGTAGAAGGAGTCCAACGCTGTTTGCTGAATTTCGGCGATGAACTCCTTCGAGGCCTTGTACCTGGCGACGGCCTCTCCAGCATCCTTCCTGGCCCCGGCGGCCTCCTTCCTTGCCTCGACGGCCTCTATCCTGGCCGCCTCTGTCGACTTGGCCGCCACCTCTGCTGCCCTCTCAGCCACGGCCAACCTTTCCTTCCCTGCCGCCAGCTCAGCCTGAGCAGACTGGGTGGTCTCCTTGTGCCGATCGACCTCGGCATTATACCACCTCAGTTTCTTCTCGATGAGGAGAGCTCATCAATACTCTTCCTCGAGCGACTCCGCTCCACATCAAGACACTCCAGGAGTTTCTTTACTTGCCCCTCAGCATCGATAAGCTGCTTCTCCCAGGTCCTTGGCCTTTTGCTCAGCACTCCGTTTGTCCCGGCCCTCTCCTTCAGTTCGGCCTTCAGTGATTCAATCTCGACCGCCGCTGCTATTCATGGTGCTCCAATTTCGACAGCAGCCCCTGATGAAGAGGGCCTCAGCACCGATCTACACCATGTAAAAGGTCAGCCAAAAAAAAAAGAAGAGAAGAAAGAAAAGTGAAGCAACTCACCAAGTAGAGCTGGGGAAAGATGACGCTAAGCTCATCGCCAAGCCGTAGCCCAGCCATCTCCTGCCGATCGCATGGCTGGATTGAAAAATCCATCATGCGCTCAGCTAGTAAGGGCTCCGGAGAAAAGAACTCTCCGGCCCCATATTGAAAGGAGGTCGGCGCTGCGCCTCCTCCCTCCTGCTCTCTCCGGGATAGGTGGCCTTGCCCCACTAGTGGCAGGCCCCCGGGGGTAGGCTGAGGACCCGGCACCTTTGCAGGTGGTGCCCCGATCGAAGCTCGGCCCCAGCCCGAACCTCCCTATCCTCGACCTCGATCACAGTTGGGCTCGAGGGACTGGGGATGTCACGACAGCAGCTGCAGCCCTCGCCCGGACGACCACCTCGGGCTCCGCAACGGGGGTCGATCCATGTTGACCGTGCCGCTCCAGAATCTTCCGAACTGCCCGCTGGACTGGTCCCGGTGCCGCAGATGCTGCCCTCTCCACCGGTGCAGGAGCGATTTCAGTCGCCCCCGAACTCTGGCCAGTTAGCACGGCAGGAGCAGCTTCAGTTACCAGCCGGCTCGGGTCGACCACCGCGGCAGGAGCGGCCGTAGATGCGCTCTCCCCTCGGGCTCGTCTCGACGGAGGCTCCTCGACCAGCCCGGTTGGCAGCCTCTTCCGGGTGATCACCAGCAGTCGCTCTCCGTGAAAATCATGCCTGCATATAAGCCATACAACAGTCAGAGCCCACAGAAAGCAATATAAGGAGTACAAAAAAGAAGAAAAAAAGTTCAGGTCGAACTCACCCAACCCATTCGTTGGGTCGACCCCAACTTCGGAGAGGTTCTGCTCTGACAACAGAACCTCGAGAGGAGGAATCTGGATGGTGTGGAGTTGCTCATAGTCATCCCGATCAGCCACATCGATCACATAGTTTCGATTGGGGGACTGGTCAGGTCACTCCAGACCCAATCGACTCCCTCAACCGTGGCAAAAAAGAATTTACTCTTCCATCCCTGATGGAAAAGTGGAGTTCAAACATGATGTCCTTCGGCGGGAAGGCAAGGACGACCACCCATCCTCAGTCGGGTGGTGCTTCAGGGCAAAGAAAGCCCTGAACAGAGAGAACCGAGCAACAAACCCATGAAGGTGACAAAGCACAACAAAGAAAAAGATGATCCTAATGGCGTTTGGTACTAACTGAGTAGGAACCAAATGGTAGTTATTCAGGATGGACATGAAGAACGGATGGAAGGGAAAGCGGAGACCCCCAGAAAAGGTCTCCTCATAAAAAGCGATATGGCCTGGGCCACTGGAGTGACCCATTCTCCCGGACAAGGAATCAAAAGCCGAACAGAGTGTGGGATGCTATAGACATTCGAAATGGTTCCCAGTTCCTCGGCGGTGATCGTCGAGGTGGTCCCGCCAGGACCTGTGAACCGGATGGACTCAGGAGCAAGTTCAGAAGAGGGAGAGGAAGAGAAGGAGAGAAGGACCGGACCTTGGTTTCCTGATGAGTACTGGACCAGGAGGACGCCTCCTGCTAAACTCGAAACGAGATGCATCCTCCTCCTCACCGGAAGAAGAAGGAGACGCTGGCCCCTGGTTGGTGGAGGGGCGGAAGCTCGGGCCAAAGTGAGACATCCCCAAAGGAAGAAGAAGCAAAGGACTCAAAGAAGAGGATGAAGGGACGGACTCGACCCAAGGGAAACCCTGAACTTGGAGGAAGGACCCTACTTTGACAAAGGAGGGAGAAAGAGGGAACTAACCTGGTTCCTTAGAAGATCTGAGACAACTGGGAGGAAGGAGAAAGCTCGGATACTGCGGCGGACATGGAGAATTCAAAAGAATAGATATTTTGGGTAAGAACCTCCTTTCATTCGAAGTGACCCAGCACATCCGTACCGTTACGACCCCTCTGCCAACGGATTCACACCATGTATCAACCATTGTGAAAAAGGCATCCCAGCCACTCTGAATTATTTTGTGGAGGATTATTGATGTGCCTTAAAAAAAAAAAATACATCCTAACCCCCCTCGCCGCGCATGCAACGGGCATGCGCGAATTGCGCGCCCATACATTTTCCTATTTTTTTACCATTTTCTTTTTATTATTTTGCTTAATACCTAAATTAATTTTTTAAATGGCCATTTTATTAATTTCTTATTTAATACTATAGTGGCTAGTTTGAGGGCTTTTTTAGAATTTTCTCTAGGATTTTGAGGGACATCTATCTCAACCCTACAAGGTATTCAAGAATCCCAAACTTTCCCTCTTCTATATTTCTCTGTTTTGAAATTTTCTAAAACTATTTTCTCTCCTATTCTTTTTTCATTTAAAAATTTTGGACTGAAGACAAGCTGATCGATATCCATTTTCGATATTGTACCACTCACAGGCATTGAAGTGTTAGTTTTCGGGTTGTACCTTGGAGGAGAGTATGTGGTCCAATCATTCTTTGCACAAAAAGGGATCAAATTTCTTTTAGGACAATGATTCTATTCGCCTTGCATATTAGATTTTATAATCTTATTCTATTATATTTAAAATTATTTTATTATACCAAAATTATTCTACATGCACTATGAAAAAAATTATTTTTTAAATATTTTAAAAACTATGTATATATATATATAATTAACAGCATCTTCTGTGTAATGGCTATGCACATGGATGTGTCGGAACAAGGAGGTTCACAGCCGTCCATCATAGCGCCGGAAATGGAGGAGCCAATGTGGTGGCCACCTCAGGTGCCGGAGCTGGAGGGGTCCCCTTTCATCTCCCATCGGGGTCCAGGTCCCGCATATTCCGGTGGCAGGGTTCGTGGGTCATGAGGCCGCAGAGGAGTGGTACGTAATAAAGAAGCGTAGGACCTTGTGCTGAAAACTGTTGCAATATTGATCCTCTCTGCCTTCAACCATCTTAAGTTCATGTTTCTTGTCTCGCACCCCGTCTTGCGTCTTCCATGATGGTAAAGACCCGCACGCTAGAAGCTGACCTAGGTGTCAGGACAGCCCACTTCCACGGCTTGTAGTGGAGCCTCCTGATACACGATCAAACTCCTTTGTTGGGACTCATGAGTATCCGGCCCCCGAGATTATCAGAGGAGATGGACTTGGAAGTGCCATAGATTGGTGGACCTTTGGAACATTTCTATATTAGTTTTTTTTTTTGGTCGGACAACCTTCAGGGACCAGGAAACGAAGAAACTATTGGCTAACGTGATCCCTCAAATTTAAAATTATTTTTATATTATATATATATATATAAATATATATAATATATATATATAATATATATATAATATATATAATATATGTAAAATAGAAATATGTAAAATAAATAAAAATGATAAATATGTAAAATAGAATATTCAAGGTAACAAATAGTTTAAAAAAATAAAATAGAATCTAATTTGAAAGGCGATAAAAATACTGTCTTAAAAAAATTTTAGTCCCTTATTGCATGAAGATATGGACCGTGCATGATTCTCTAGTACAATTCAGAAGTCAAGTATTTAATACCTATCAAGTGTATGATCTCAACGTCAATTAAATATATCTCCCGTTTAAAAATAATATTAAAAAAATTGAGTAAGTGAATGTTTTTTTTTTTTTTACAGAGAAAGAGAGGAAGAAATTGATTTTAGGAAACTCTTAGATGGAATAAAATATCAGGGTAAAGCTTATTTATAGGTTCAATTTTTTAAAAAAATCTTAAAAAACCCTAATTAATCGCTAAAGGCATTAAAATTATAAATAAATAAATAAATAATGCCCTGCGCGCTACGGTACAGCTTGTGTACCGTGGAACGGCTTCTTACGCCGGGCTCGCGTGGGACGTCAACAGAAGTTTCCTGAGAGCCCAGCTGTTAGCTTTCATGCGAGGGATTTGATCGGAGGCTTGCTTGTAAAGGAATCAGAGAATAGGCTGGGATCGGTCAGAGGGGCAGCTGAGATCAAGCAGCACCCATTCTTTGAAGGGCTGAATTGGGCTGCTGCACCACCTGAGACGCCAAGAAGCCATGATGCTGGAACTCCAGTTGCAGTGCGCAAGAAAAAGGAAGATAGATGCCTGTATTTCAGGAGTAATGGAGAAGAGTGGAGTTTGAGTTATTTTAGCAGAGTTCTCTCCTCTGAGGAGCATAGTTGGTTCGGTAGCTGTGGTCTGTCTTTTCACTAAATTCTCATTATTTTAAGTTACAGCTGCAAAGTAAATGTAGATCCGCATATTGCAGTAAGGTTTCACTTCTTGTTAATAACATGAATATAAATCAAGAAAAATGTCAATCTATCACCAACTTCTGTTTTGTGCTGCAACGGTTACGACTGAATCTGAAGTAGCTGCAATATATATATATGAAGCATGCAGCTCCTTTGTTTTTCTCGGTGAGACGTGTTATCTTGTTTGTTGTTTCATAATTTGTTTCATGATTTTTAATGAGAGAAATTTAATGAGATTGTACAGAACTCTTTTGTATGCAGGGTACGTTGAACGTAATTATCAATGCAGTAGTAGCTTGGTTGCTAGATATAATATTCAATATTGTTGGGAACCTAACGCACGAGGTAATGTAAAACAGTAGCAAGCCCTGAAACCAAGAAAAAAGTTCCGAGAGAAAGAGAGTGCCTTTCAGTCGGAACTGGCCTTCCTCTCGCGCCTCCATCACAAACACCTGGTGGGATACTGCGAGGAGGAGGAGGAGAGGCTCCTGGTCTACGAGTACATGAAGAACGGGGCTCTCCATGACCACCTCCACTCCAAGTGAGAGCACCTCCACCATCCTCAACTCCTGGACGATGAGGATAAAGGTGTTATTAGACGCGGCGAGGGGTATCGAGTATCTCCACAACTACGCCTTGCCGCCGATCATCCACAGAGACATCAATCGTCGAACATCCTTCTGGATGGTAAATGGGTGGCGAGGGTGTCGGACTTTGGGCTGTCGCTGATGGGGCCGGAGTTTGACGGCGGGCACCTCTCGGCTAGGGCAGCTGGGACGGTGGGGTACATCATACATGGACCCCGAGTACTACGGGTTCCACCATTTGACGGTGAAGAGAGACACGTCTACGGGTTCGGAGCGGTGATGTTGGAGTTATTGACGGGAAAAAGAGTGATTTTAAGGATAGGGAGATCCGAAGAGTGTGGTAGACTGCCCGGTACTGAGCATCGTACCCGGGGAGTTGGTGCGGGTGTCGCCGCCAAGGGCGAACGAGACGGAGGCGGTGAGCTGGTTGCGTACACCGCGGTGCACTGCGTGAGCCTCGAGGGGAAGGTAGCCCTTTGTGGCCGACGTCGTTGCCAACTCGAGAGCGCCCTCGCTCTCTGCGACGACAGCCAAGGCAGCATCTCCCTCGCCTCCGTCAATAATTATTTATTTATTTATTTTATTATTGTCAGGTGGCAGCCCAGTTAATTGAAATCTCTTTCATATGCTTAAATTTATAAATATTTTTTAAATTAAAATATAAAAAATATTTTTTAACCGAAGGAAGGGATATACCGAAAAAAAATAATTTTTTATTTTATAATAAAATTTTATTTTTTTTTTTAAATTAAATAAGTTCATATAAATCATAAAAGGTAAATCACATCCAACGCAATTTAGATTAGGTTATAATATTTGAAAAATTATTTATAATTAAAAAATTATTTATAACTTGGTATAGAATGCAGAATGATTTATTTTTTATTTTTTTAAAAAAATATTTATTCTTTTATTTAAGAAATAAAATAAATTTGAGAATAGAAAATAAAAATAATGGCACTAAAAACTTTTGCCTCTCGTTTTTTTCGTCTTTTTTAAGAAATAAGGAGGAAGAAAGGTCCTTTCCCATAGTATAATATAATATGTATATATAATATTATATCATTACATCGTGGTCCTATAAAATGTTATTATATTTGTTATCGGGTGATCATTTTGATGGATGAAATATAATAATGGTACATAATAATATAAGAGACCGGTAACATAAGAAATACTGAAACAAGTAATGATGCTCAAAGTAACATTGAAATTAACATGACTAGAGTAAGAAAGGTAAACGGAGACGAAAGCTGAAATCTAATAATAGATGTTCGAACTGGGATCCACTATTTTAAAAATGATACATTGAGGGGATTGCTTGTTTCAGAATGATCCTTCTCAGAGCCTTTGAAATTGTAGACTGTATGGTAGTGAAGGCATCCATTCCAGTAATTCAATACTTGCATGGAAAATAATAAGAAAACAATAGTTACTGAAACAGAAAACTTTAATAGCTTGACGGTTGACAATCTGAAGGTTGATTAATTGTTATAATGGTGAAGTTTTTGGCAAACATCAGGTCATCTTTGAAAAACAAGGTTATAACAGTGACATTTTTGACCATGGAAAAGAAACCCTCATCCGTGAAGTCGGCCAGGGAGCCATCTAATAGGTCATCTTGAGTTCTAACCCTCTTCTGGAAATTTTCTAAACTTGAATCTAAAATTATAAGATATCAGTGAGCGAATGACGGTAAGAGAATGTATAACCTTGAATAGTTCCTTTTATTATTATTATTATTAGTTTTTAATTTGAAGAGGTAGATATCACTGAAGGAAAACATATTATATTAACTCCGGAGGAAATCAGCACAGAAAATAACCACTTGCTGTACATTCCAACCCACTAATCCAACTATTAACGAATAAATTCTCCCGTTATCGCACAAACTTTTTCACAACAGCATTCTAATAACGAAGCCTTCCATTATTTTAAGATTTCAACCACTTCAACATATCACTTAATCAATTCCACAAATCAAGAAAAGCAATGATTCTAAGAAGAAACATCAAAAAAAATTAAGATTGTTTTCTTCCACTAGAATTTCCAAAAGTCCAAATCACAATCAAATCTATCCAGTCGATAAGTTACCAAGAAATTCCCCGCCCACCACCAACCTATAAAACTAACTACCATAAAAAATGAAAGAAAAAGTGAAAGAAAACTGAAACAAGTTATAGGTCTCATCGTCGGACTTGGAAGAGCTGGCGCCGGTCTCCTTCGGGAGCAATAAGTTGCTGATATTGGTCATCACCCGCCACTAGCGATAATTATCATCCCCAAGAGCCTCGATAGCTCCTCATCGTTCCTAACCGCAAGCTGGATGTACCCCTCTTCTTTTTTTCTTGCCAAGGAAAAAAATATGAAAAAAATGATTCATAAAAAAGTACCGAAGAGTAAGGATCATCAAGACCAAGGAAGATCACCAAAACTTCTTTATCACCGCTAAGATGTTTGCCCAAAGGCCTTACCTCACTATCGATCGCGGGTTCGAGACAGGATCCCTCGGATGATTCGATTAAATCCAAGATTTTCTAGAACCTGCGACAGTTGGCGTGAGTGAGAGATCAGGATCTTCTCTTTCATTCCTGTTCTACCCGGCCGGCATTTTAGTGATGTTAGATTGACCTACTCATCTTTAGGTGAAGCATCTCGCATCAATATTACCTGACGGGATGGGGACCTACGGGATACTACATCAACATTTATCCCTATATTCCTTTTCTTTATCCAAAAAAAAAAAAAAATTCTTTATCATAATATCTCAAAAATAATCTTTTAGAGACGGTGGATCATCCAAAAGACTTCATCATTGACTCAGCAAATGAAAGAATATCAGCCTGTCCAACTAACTCCCAGATTAAACAGAGAGCGGTATCGAAGCTTGGCAAACTTTGCCGAAAAACCTGTAAGATTTTTATCTTGGGTTAGGCTTGACCAATCTATAATAAGTTTCAAAGCTTTGAAAGCCACTGATTCCGTAGAATTAGTTTTGTGCACATAGGTCCAAGAATTATGCTCGATCCAAATGGACCAATAGATTGCAATCAACAAAGATGTAATTGCAGACTGTAAGCTTGGATGAAAATTATGCTTTATTCAAAAAGAAAAGAGCTCAGGCTATGACAGGGGAGGTGGATGGCAATGTTGTAAGTATAGCAAAGAAAGAAATAAGGAAAAAAGAAAAGGGCAATACCTGCATTGTTAGCGAGTACGTTGGTAGAATAGTAAAATGACAATAACGGTAGCAATGGTGTGGTGCATGCAAGGTAATGGTAATGGTGGGTGGGAGGACAATGGTGATATGGTAAAGGCACCAACAATGTAGCAAAAATGATGGTGATGATGATATTGTGGTTGAAATATATTCAATCACTGAACTATACTGGAGGAAAGATACTTACGGGCTGTACCTGCAAAAATATTTTACTTGGAGTGATTCCGGTAAAGGTTGTTCAAGTCAGTCTCGAGTAACAATAGAGAGAAAATGGAGCTGGGCAGTGAGAAAAAGTTTTATACGAGGTTCATCCCTCATGTCCGAAGGCAGCGCTATGCCACCGATTCTTGAGGATTTGATAAGGGACCTCACCGCTCTAGCATCCAAGTTAATCCTTTTTGAATAAGATAATATTATTAAGCTTTGGCCTAACTGTGCCCCACCTGCATGATCTCAGCCAATGGATCTTCTTCCTGGCTGTGCCTTGGCCTAGTTGCTTCGGCCTGCATGATCTCAGCTAATGGATCTTCATTATGGTTGTGCTTTGATCTATTTTTCTTGGCCTGCATGATTTCAGCAAGTGGATCTTCATCATGGCTAAGCCTTGGCTCGGAAGACTCTTAGCTGATTCATCTTCAGCCTGGTTGATCTTTAGTACTTAACAAGGTTCAACCTATTTCCGCAAACCATTTTCGATAGCTCTCGAGCATACTAAAGTAGCATCCAAGATTCTTGGCTATAATCAATCCTCAGCCTCAACAAGGAGACCGATTCGACCCAAGGCTCATGCATCTAAGAAGAGGAAATTCCTTAACAAAATTTTCAGTCAATCAAGAAAGCAAATAGCTTAAGGATAGATCCCCTAGCAGTATACTATCAGGCACCTCAAGACAAGATCATCTGATGCACATTTCCATGCATATGGTGACTATTAAGGATAAGATCCCCCTTCATTAAGGGGGGACCGACCATCTCAAGCTATAGGTTATGTCACCATTAAAGGATGCACCAGACAATACAAAGAGACAGACTTCATGACAGCTTGCAGCCTATCACTTTCTATTAATCCATTAAGAGTTCTAGCATTCTAGAAATGCCCTCCTCCCTTGTCTATAAAAGGAGGCTCTCTGGGAGCCCCAAGATATGCTTTTTCTATGCATCATTATGCTCTTTTCATTCTACTCATTCTTTACTATTTCCTGAGATTGACTTGAGTATCAAAGTATCTTCACCAGGACCACTTTTGATAAGGTTTTTTTGCTGGTATAGCCCATGAGCACCTCTTCTCCAACATCTTTTGGACTGGACAAATTTCAGCATTTACAATGACAATGGAGTGGAGGTGATGACATGATAACAATGATGATAATGGTTGAGGTGCTAGTAATATGGTGGAGGTGGTGATGATAGTAGCATTAGCATAGCAGCAATAGTAGTGATGTAAGGGTGGTAGCTAGGATGATAAATGTAGCAGTAGCAATGATGGTGATTATAAAAACTATAAATTTTTTATTTTAAAAATAATGAAAGTAAAAATTTTTATAAGAGATACTAAAAGGATCTCATGTTCGTCGTTTGAGTTAGGTCCAAAATGATACGAGCAACTACTTGAATTTCAACTTGACCCTAGCAACCCTCATCCCTTAACACAATTAGAGAGCCACCTGGACCTAAGATTAGAGTAAATGATGGTGAGGAAGTCAGGTATGTTTAGGAGCATGTGGATTGCAAAGGGGAGGCAGGGTATAGAATAGTGAAGGAGCATAAGATGGCAAGGAGGAAGCGATCTTAACCAAAGATGGGCTAAAGGCACGGAGGTAGTTGAAGGGAACCTCGTGCCCATGTTCCAATAGCAAGGAAGCTAATTCTCCATATGTAGTGGAGAAGGGGTGGTGTAGAGGGAATTGGAGATAATATGGAGACCCATGCATTGCTCTCCCTCTCCTGCAAATCAGTGGAGATTAGGTCAAGTTTTAAGCAGTATTAGGTTTTCGGGTTAGATTGGATCATATCATGACCTAGCTCACTGATAGCTCCACCCTAGCCTATTGAGTGGATGCAAATCCTTTAAATCATAATGCTAAATTATTGCTGTTAGGACAAGTTCAAGTCCACAGTATCAAACCCAAAACTTTATTAGATTAGGTATGGATATAAACAAATGTTGGAAAAAGTGAATAGGAATTTTTATTCCTAAACTACCTTTGAACACGGAAAATTTAGTCCCACATGGAAAGTTTGGAAAAAGTTAGGCTCTTTATAAGAAAACCTTTTTCCTTGCTCTTGTATTTAGGCTCACTATAGGTGGAGAGCGCGTGCGCGACGGGTGACAAGGATGCAATGGGCACTTTGCACATGGGCATCGTCGCGAGGAGCATGAGGAGCTTAAAATTTTTCTTGACCAAAAGGATCAGACGATCAAGATTTATTGAAACAAGATCATTTGATAATGAGCTAAGATCATATCATCTGGGTCTTAGAGTCGACTCCTCTGATGTAAGAGTTGGCTCGATCAGACAGTCAGGAAACTCTATCGTTTGATAATGAGCTAAGATCGTATCAATCTAAGTCTTAGAGTCGACTCCTCTGGTATAAAAGTCGGCTCGATCAAACAGTCAGGAAACTCTATCTGGACGAGTTGGCTCGTGCGCATCATCGCGAGGAGCATGAGGAGCTTTAAAATTTTCCTTGATCAAAGGATCAGACGGTCAGGATTGATTGAATCAAGATCATCTGATAATGGGCTAAGATCGTGTTAGTCTAGGTCTTAGAGTCGGCTCCTCTGGTGTAAGAATCCGCTCGATCAAACAGTCAGGAAACCCTGTGGTCTGGACGAGTCGGCTCGTTGGGTTCTAGCCGGCTCGGTTTCACAGTCTTGAAATTCTATGGTCTGGACTAGCCGGCTCTAATGCTTAGAGTTGACTCAGTTCCAAGTCGAGTCGACTCTAGTGTCGAGAGTCGATCGGTAAGTGTCTGTTCATGAAACGATGATCGCAATGATCAAAGCACTACAATAATCGACTGATCACGCGTCCGTTCACGGATCAACGTATTCAGAGACGTTGATAGCATGATCTGATCATGAAATGGCGTGCGCTAATCGTGTGATATGTAGATCACGGTACGAATCAGCATATCATGGCTTCCAATAGTTAATTTGATCACATGATTTTCAGATCACGGTTGAGGAAAGACATATTCCACTACAAAATGGCTTATCAAGCCACGGTTATTCCCTCCGATCAAATCCAAGGGTTGCTTCCAAGGGACACCTTAAGTCTATAAATAGGTTCTCGTTCCTCATTCATTTCATCAAATTTTTCTTTCCTTCTCTTAGGCATTTGCATACTCTGAATAACAGAATATAGCTATAATGTATAGAAAAATCTCTTAGGCATTTGCATACTCTAATTAATAGAGTATAGCTATAATGCATATGAAAGAGAAAAGCATTCCTCGTTCGATTTTTGGTGAATTGTAGTGCTGCTTTCACCAGAAGAAGACCGTTGTATTCTGTGAGACAATCGTCATACACTGGAAGCACCGTTGCGGGACGAAATTATCTTAAAAATATAGAGTGTAATTCTAGACTCGATATTTTCAAATAGGTACCCATAAATATTATAACCCCAACAACAAGTTCATACTTGGAAGGATAAAAAATATTCATATGTTTTTTTAAAAAAATAAGAACACTTGTTGCATGCACATGTATGAGCAAATTTTGGTATAAATGATCATTTTTTTTAACCCAAAAAAAAAAAAAATCGTACCCGAAGGGAGAAAGAAGGATAGAAGAAGAGGCAGAATGTGAAGGATATTAATTTGCAATAAATTTTTTTTCCCGAAATTTGATTATATCTTCTTAATACCTTCATGTCATAAGCATCTTTTTCAAATGACAATGGATGGTTTGCATTAAAGTTTTTTTTTTAAAAAAAAATTAAAATGTTTTTTCGTTCAAATTCTGTAAAGTTGATGTTCTATGTTGAAAAAGAATAATTATAATCATTCTTTCTCATCCATCTTCATTTAACGGTGACAGAAGTGGGTTTTGTACTGCGCACAAAGATGGCTCGCAAGCGATCGTTCATAGGGTTTGCACTACGATCAACAAACTTGTTGAAGGCAAATCAAAGATCCAGAGTTTATGTCGGCTTTGATTACTCCAATGTCATGGCCCGCCGTTAAAAACGTGGACTCGAAGCCAGTACCTGGCCATGATGGAGATGGAAATGACGTCCACAGAGGCTCCCGTCTACCGGTGCATCACGAGGGCAATCGTTAAATCACCTTCCTCACACGCATCACCACGCTCAAATTGCCGGATTCTCTGATGACATCAGTTCTCCCAAGTATATATCCCACATTTAAGTTCAGAGCATGGAAATCAGGCAATGGTAATAACGTGTTCAAAAAATCTTCTATTTTACATATAAACAAATAGGCAGGCATATACTCGGTATTAATAGTTTCTTAGAATTTGTTGGTAATAAATGCTCTCAAAGTCATTTCCCGTTCATCATTTACAGAATTCAATTTGTGAAGGATGACCCATCCATCCAGCGAGGACTTCAGGATCCCCTCCTATCCAAATGGCCTGCACTAAAAAGATAATACCAACTACCAAAGATGCAGCCACTGGAAGCTTTGGTGAAGAATGCAAATGCGACCGAAGTAGATTCCCACCAGCGTCGCTTATGAGAAGACCCATATGGCTCCATCCGTCCGCCTTACCTGGTTTTGTCGGTCAAAGTCCCTCGTAGCTTTAGAGAGGTTGCCATTTGGGAGAATCAGACGGTCATAGTAGTAGAAGAACCATGGATACCAGCCTAGGGATCCTCTTAACACCGTTAACCACCATTATTGAGACATTAATGAAAGTAAATGATGGTCGGCATACTTTCACACTCGCAAAACATCCTATAACCGTGTTTCGGGAGGAAGCTGTTTAGCAGTTCCCAGTTGACTTGGTCAGCGCGGTGTTTTACTTCTGCCTACCTGACAAAAGAAATAGCACTGCCCTGAGAAAAAGTTGATCGTTGAACAGAATAGAATCCAGTGCTTTAGGCCTCTAGGCAATGCCAACAAAATGGTCTAACTAACCCACATGCTACCATATATGGGTGCCGCTTCGTCTCCCGGTCCATGAATGGATCGTGTTGACCTAAGAATGGTCCTCATGGGCTACTTTTATTTCATTTTTTTAAAAAAAGGGCATTTGGCATGGAGTAATAACCACAGGATCAAATATGATCTGTGTAAAGATGATGAAATTATATTATTTGATTACATTTTAATATTTACCAGCAATAATCTTGAATTATTTTATTTTTTAAATTACTATCCAATATAATAATCAAAACCCACTCTTAACAACGGATTTCCCACAATCATTTACAATGATCTTAAATTAAAATACATTAATGAAATATTCTCATGATCACAAATTTAATATTATATAATATATATATATATATATATATATATATATATATATCTATATATATATATAATATATATGAAAAAGAAAAATCTTTCTTAGCATTATCATCTTTCTTAATTAAAAAAATTATAAAAAAATTAATATCCTAAATCTTTTATATTTATTTAAATTTAACTTTATTAAATAACCTTTGTCAAATATTTTTATTATTATATATTATGTGATCTTCTATTTTTAAATATTTAAATAAATTACTTCATTTTTAATCATTATGATCAGCCAAATATAATGATCTTAAATTATCAAGAATTAACCATTCCATCCCAAAATTTAAATCATCAATAATCCTCAATCACCATGATGATTCAGCTAAATCACCAATCACTCCATGATATAAACAAGACCAAACTCTAAAAAATTAGAAACCTTTCTTCAACAAAAGCACCAGACTCTTTATCATAAAAATAGTCATCTTAAAATTTTAAGAAATCTCTATTTATCATGTTGTCGCCAGGATCGTCATGGCTAGTAGCTGCTGCTACCGGCACCGGAGTGCGCTCCCTTCGCTGCCTGGTAGTCCTCTGGTCCTGGACCTGCAAAACAGGGGTTAGTGACCTGGGCGGGATTTCCGGCGGGGCACTCCGACGGTAAAGTCAGTGACGATCCAGGGGAACAGATCCTCCTGGTCGAGCCCCTCTTGATGGACTTCACACGAGGAGGAGTGGATTGTGTAGAAGTGGGATGCAAGTGTGTTGGGGGAAGTGTGGCCTGGTTAGAGGGAGTCTTTGTGTGGCCCTTCCACCTCGACCTTGCTCTGGAATGCTGGTGGTGCCATGCCCCTCTTCCCGGTGGGATTGCACACACTCTCTTTTTTTTTTCTTGTGTTGTGTCTTGTGTTTTGGTGTTGTTGTGTTACCTCCTAATTGTTGTGAACTAGGTTACCGTTGGGCGTCCGCCTCGAGATCTCCGCCGGGCTGTCAGACGCGTGCGGTGGTGTCTCGAGGAGTCTTTCCTGATTCGAGATAAGGGGAGCTGTCATGCGCTCCGACACTCCTCTTGGTCGCCTCATTTCGGGAAACCTAGCAATGCCTCGAATGGTGGGCCACCGCCCGCAAGGTTCGAATCATCCGGTCGGCTTCCTCTCTCGGGTGATTTAGGTGGTTGGTGAGGGGCGTGGCATCTCGATCAGCATGCTTTTTTTCTTTTCTAGTGTAACTGGCAGCTGCAGGCAGTCAGTACGGCCTGGGGGGTGCTCCAGTGTAGTCCTCGGCAGCTCGCCGTGGTCTGGGCTGGCTGGGACCTCTGTCTGAGCTGGGGCTGAGCTAGAATGGCAGGGCTTGCTCCGACCTAGACGCTCCGAGCTTGCAAGGGCATCTTGGTGGAGGAGGGCAAAGTGCGGGCCCAGTCCAGAGGGCGCGCGCTCGGAGAGGCTCCACATTGGCGGGTGAGCGTTGAGCTTGACTCCGACCACAGGGCTCAAACCTCCGAGGGTCTCGCTCTGGAGGGCAAAAGGCGGACCCGATCCAGAGGGCGCGCGCTCGGAGAGGCTCCACGTTGGCGGTGAGCGTTGAGCTCGACTCCGACCACAGGGCTTAAACCTCCGAGGGTCTCGCTCTGGAGGGCAGAAAGCGACCCTTTCCAGAGGGCGCGTGCTCGGAGAGGCTCCATGTTGGGCGGTGCGTTGAGCTCGACTTCGACCACAGGGCTCAAACCTCCGAGGGTCTCGCTCTGGAGGGCAGAAGGTGGCTTCGGCCCAGAGGGCGCGCGCTCGGAGAGGCTCCACGTTGGCGGGTGAGCGCTGAGCTCGACTCTGACCACAGGGCTCAAACCTCCAAGGGTCTCGCTCTAGAGGGCAGAAGCAGCCCGTCCCAGGGCGCGGCGCTCGGAGAGGCTCCACATTGGCGGGTGAGCGCTGAGCTCGACTCCGACCACAGGGCTCAAACCTCCGAGGGTCTCGCTCTGAAGGGTAGAAGGCAGACCTGGTCCAGAAAGCGCGCACTCGGAGAGGCTCCCATTGGCTTGAGCGTTGAGCTCTACTCCAACCACAGGGCTCAAACCTCCGAGGGTCTCGCTCTAGAGGGTAGAAGGCGGACCCGTTCCAGAGGGCGCGCGCTTGGAGAGGCTCCACGTTGCGGGTGGCGCTGAGCTCGACTCCAACCACAGGGCTCAAACCTCCGAGTCTCGCTCTAGAGGACAGAAGGCGAACCCAGTCCAGAGGGCGCGCGCTTGGAGAGGCTCCACGTTGGCGGGTGAGCGTTGAGCTCGACTCCTCCGACCATGGCTCAAACCTCCAGGGTCTCGCTCTGGAGGGCAGGATGCGGCTCCGGCCTAGGCATCCTGAGCTCGCGGGCATGACCTGGCAGAGGACAGAGCTCGACTCACCATCTTGAGGGAGCTCAACTTAGCTCAGCAGTAGAGTCCGGGCTGGAGAATTGACGCGACGTCCGATGCGGCGTCTTCCTTTGACGTGGCACCTATCGGTTCCTCTACGTCAGCGATCCTGCCACATCATTTGCCCCTCACTCCCGAGGCTCGTTAGTTCGCGGCGCTCGGGTCGAAGGGAGTAATTATGGTGCTGACGGGAAAGGTAGAAAACTGGCATGATGATGGCCATGATTGCTAGCACCTCGAGGAATGGCCCAGGAACCAATGCGGGGATGCCGCGTGGCCACGTCCGGGAGTATTAATGTTGGCACAGAATCCAGAACGGCCAGACGCCATTTTCGTCGATGGGCGGCATGTGGCATGGATTCATTGGCGGAGGGTTGAATCGGTACGGATCCATCGGGTCATTTCGAAATGAAAGGAGGGCCTTACCCGAAACATCCATACTTTTTTATTCTCCATGCCCGCTACTGCTGCGCCCAAGCTTTCTTGTTCCTCTCAGTTGCCTCAGGTTTTCTAAGGAACCAAGCCAGTCTCTTCTTCCTTCTCCTCCTGCTAAAGTAGGGTTCTTCCTCCGGGTCTGGGGTCTCCTTTGAGTTGAGTCTGCTCTTCCGTCCCCCATTCCAAGTTCTTTCTTCCCTTCCTTTTCTTGAGGATGTCCCGTTTTGGTCCGGGCTTCCGCCCCTCTACTGCTCAGGGTGAGGCCGTTCCTTCTGACCGGAGGCCGGCGTCTTCTTCTTGTTCTAGTGGAGAAGAGGATTCAACTCGCTTCGAGTTCAGCAGGAGGCTTCTCTCCCGGTCCGTGCTCATCAGGGAACCAGGATCAGGTCCTTCTCTCTCCCTCCTCCTTCTTCCGTTCCTGTTTCTGAGTCCGTCTGGTCCACAGGTCCTGGCGGGGTTGCCTCGACGATCACCGCCAGGGAACTAAGACCGTTCGGGATGTCTATGGCATCCCACCTTCCATTCGGCTTATGATCCCTCGTCCGGGGGAACGGGTAGCTTCTAGTGGCCCAGGCCATCTTGCTTTTTATAAGGAGACCTTCTTCGGGGGTCTCCGATATCCTTTTCACCCTTTCTTCCTGTCAGTCTTGGACAACTACCGCTTGGTCCCGCACAGTTGGTGCCAAACGCCATCAGGGTTATCTTTTATTTCATTGTACTCTGCCACCTCCACGGGTTTGTTGCCCCGGTTTTTCTTGTTCATGGCCTTCTTTGCACTGAAGCGCCACCCAACTGAGGATGGGTGGTGGTCCTTATGCTCCCGCCCGAAGGTCATCAGATTTGAGCTCCCTTCTTCTATCAGGGGATGGAAGAGTAAGTTTTTTTTTGTTGAGGTTGAGGGGTCGACTGGGTCTGGAGCGATCCGGACAAGTCCCCCAACCGAAACTCTGTGGTCGATGCGGCTGACCGGGATAACTACGAGCAGCTCCGCACCACCCAGATTCCTCCTCTCGAGGTCCTGTTATCTGAGTAGAACCTCACCGACTCCGGGGTCGACCCAACGAATGGGTTGGGTGAGTTCGACCTGAACTTTCCTCTTTCATTTTATTTGCATTTCTTGCATTGCTTCCCACAGACTCTGACTATTGTGTGACTTGTATGCAGAGATGATTTTCTCCGAGAATGACCTGCTGGCGATCACTCAGAAAAGGTCACCAACCGGGTTGGCTGGGGAGCCTTCATCGAGGCGAGTCCGGGGCGAGAGCGCTCTTGTGCTGCCCCTACTATGGTGTGTTGGTCTGAGCTCGGCTGCTTCAGTCGGTTCGAGTTCGGAGGCGACTCGAGTTGCTCCTGCACCGGTGGAGGGGGTGGCATCTGCAGCACCGAGGCCGGCCCACAGGAGGCTCGGAATTTCCCGAGCAACACAGTCGTCAGGGGATGGCCCCTGCTATGGAGCCCGAAGTAGTGGTCCGGGCAAGGGCCACAGCTGCTGCCGCTATGCCTTGTCGTCCTCCGAGTCTGCCCGTCGCTGAGATTAGGGATGAGGAGGTCCGGCCATGATCAAGACCATGACCGAGGCATTGCCTGCATCGGTGCCAGCTTCTCAGCTCGCCCCCCGTGGCCCTGCAGTTATCGGGACGAGACCGCCCACTCTCCGGCAGAAGGTCGAAGGGAGGAGTTGCGACGCCATCTCCCCTTGAAGATGGGGCCAAAAAGCTCATTCCTCCGGAGCCCCGAGCTGGCCGAGCGCATGATGGACTTCTCGATCCAAACATGCGACCGGTAGGACATGGCCGGGATGCGGCTGACCGACATCATCAGCGCCATCTTCCCCCCAACTCTATTCGGTGAGCTGCCCCTCTCTCTCTCTTTCTCTTTTTTTTTTTGATCTGACCTCTTTTCACGGTGCAGATCGGTGTCGAGGCTCTCTACATCAAGGGCTGCTATCAGAACTGGGAGCGTCTCGAGCAGCAACAAGCAGCCGAGATCGAATCCCTGAAAATCGACCTGAAGGAGAAGGTCGGGACGAACGGGGCACTTGAACAAAGGTCAAGGACCTGGAGCAACAGCTCGCCGATGCCGAGGGAGCAAAGAGACTCCTAGAGGCCAGCGACCTTGAGCGGAGCCGCTTGAAGAAGGCCATCGACGATCTCTCCATCGTCGAAAAAAGTTGAACTGGTATAGTGCCGAAGCGGATCGGCACAAGGAGCTTCTGAGCTACCCAGGTAGAGCTGGCAGCTAGGAGAGAGAGACTGGCTGTAGCTAAGAAGGCGGCAGAGGAGGGGGCCAGGTTGGCAGAGGCCACCAGATGGAGGCCACCGAGGCGAAGAGGGTGGCTTGCGAGGCCAAGAAGGGCGTCGAGGATGCCGTTGCGAAGTTCAGGGCTTCGGAGGAGTTTGTCACCGAGATTCATCAGATGGCGTTGGACTCCTTCTACAAGGGTTTCATGTTCTTGCACAGTCGGGTCGAGGCACTTGTCCCCGAAAAGGACCACGACCGCCTCAGATATCCTTCGGCCTTGGACATGGAGCCCGACGAGGAGGTTATCGAGGAGGCCGTGGCCTCGGAGCCTCCGACGCCAGTCGAGGTTGATCATCCGAGACTAGAGATGCCCACCGGAAGTTCCTTAAGGCGGGAACTCTCATCCTTAGGGCGGCAGAGAGGCCGGTCGGCGTGGAGTAGCCCTTTTCTTTTTTGCTTTGTTTTGTATTTTTGCTTCTTGTACTTACTCAAGGTCGCCTGGCATGTTGGGGGCCCGTAAAATTTTTATAACTTGTGTTCAATCAATGAAACTTGGATTTCCTGGCTATCTATTTTCTTTGCCTGGTTCTTCCTTCTTTTTCTCTTTCTTTCTCTCCCCTTTCTTCTTTTTTTCTTTCTCTTTTTGGTGAGTGGGGAGATCAGAGAAGAGGGCCTCACCTTACTTGGGTTTGAGTTATTAGACTCGACATCGGCAAGTTTGGTGCAAGGTTATGACACTTGAGGGCTGCTGGCTTGAAGGTGTTGTTGACTGAGAGCTAGGTGGCTCGAAGGTCCTTTAGACGGAGATCTGAGCTCCGGCCTCGGGCTGGCATCCTGGAGCTGGGATCGGGGACATGGATGACTGAGAGCTGCGTGGCTCGAAGGTCCCTTGGCCGGAGATCCGAGCTCTGGTCTCGGGCTGGCATCCTGGAGCTGGGCTCAGGGACGTGGATGACTGAGAGCTGCGTAGCTCGAAGGTCCCTTGGCCGGAGATCTGAGCTTCGGTCTCGGGCTGGCATCTTGGAGCTAGGCTCGGGGACGTGGATGACTGAGAAGTAGTATCTTTATTGCCGTGTCCCCTCTCATTCTCTTTCTTTCCTTCCCCTCTCCCCTTCTTCTTCTCTTTTTTTTTTTTTTGGGAGCAGGGAGATCAGAGAAAAGGGCCACAAGATTTGATTGCCTTGTTTCCCTCTCGTTCTCTATCTTTCCTTCCCCTCTCTTTTTATTTTGAGTGGGGAGATCAGGGAAGAGGGTCACAGGATTTGATTGCCTTGTTTCCCTCTCGTTCTCTTTCTTTCCTTCCCCTCTCTTTTTATTTTGAGTGGGGAGATCAGAGAAGAGGGTCACAGGATTTGATTGCCTTGGAGCTAGGCTCGAGGCCTTCCTGGACGGAGAGCTGGGCTCAGGTCCAGGGTTGCCTGAGGGCTTGCTCAGGTCTTTGGTGCCTTGGAGCTAGGCTCGAGGCATTGATAGGAGCTACTTGGTCCCATGATCCCTTGGCGTCTCGAGCTAGGCTCGGAGACGTTTGAGATGGAGAGTGGCTTGGCTCGATATCCCTTGGCCAGAGATCTGAGCTCTGGTCTTGGGCCGGCGTCCTGGAGCTGGGCTCGGGGATGTTGTTGATTGAGAGCTGCATGGCTCGAATATCCCTTGACATCCTAGAGCTGGGCTCGGGGATGCTTGAGATGGAGAGCAGCTTGGCTCGGATATCCCTTGACGTCTTGGAGCTAGGCTCGGGGATGCTTGAGATGGAGAGAGGCTTGGCTCGGATATCCTTAACGTCCTGGAGCTGGGCTCGGAGATGCTTGAGATGGAGAGCGGCTTGGCTCGAATATCCCTTGACGTCCTAGAGCTGGGCTCGGGGATGCTTGAGATGGAGAGCGGCTTGGCTCGGATATCCCTTGACATCTTGGAGCTGGGCTCGGGGACGTTTGAGATGGAGAGCAGCTTGGCTTGGATATCCCTCGACGTCCTGGAGCTGGGCTCGGGGACGCTGTCGATTCTTCCCTGCAAGACATATAGATACCCGTGCAGGAAAAAGTTGTTATCATTATAATTGATAAGAAACCTTACATCATTGGTGGGGTCTTCGCAGACCGTAGGCATTCCATGCCCGGGGGGGGAGCCTGGCACCATCGAGATCTTCGAGATAATATGCCCCTTGTGATGGGGCTTCGGCTGCTTTGTAGGGGCCTTCCCAGTTTGATGAGAACTTACCGTGTTTTCAGGGCTGATTTTTTCCGGGCCCACAGGTTCTGGCCAAACCCAGGCGCTGCAGCACACAGGGCCGCTTGTTGTCGGCGTGTTTTGTTGGAGTCGCTCGAGACGACGTTGTGGGCCGCAAGAAGCCCGTTGACAGCAAAAGTTGTCGTAGTGGCGCTCTTGAAGAAGGCATCATAAGGAAGCACGTCTGCGGAGCTTCCATTATCGACCATGGTGTATATATTTTTTTTTTGGGTGGTTCGCGATTGTCCTCCTGACGACCGCGGCATCATTATTTACGTTTCTCCCCCACTTTCTCCTTTCCGCACAGTGGGGAGTACATTCTCAGGGTCCTCTGCCCCCCGGGACCTTTTGGATGCACGTGTAGCTCCCGAAGTGACCACGTCCACTGGTTTCATGGTGGGGCGGCTGTCGATGGTTAGAGCTAGCGGAGAGCGGCGAGCGCCTAGGGCCCCGCTTGAGGTCTGCCCCCCGCAAACCTTTGGAGGTAGCCTCTTTTGATGAGTTTCTCGATCTCCTATTTGAGGTTGCGGCATTCCTCGGTTCGTGGCCGTTATCGAGGTCGAGGCGACAATACTTTGTCTCATCACGGTCGGAGGAGGACTTCGACGGTGGCGGGCGTTGTAGCCCGCTGGCTCGCTAATTGAGCCTTGCATACTGGTAACCCGATGGAGAACTCTGCTTGCTTACGCTCATGCTTCTCCAGGCACGCTTTCGCTGCGTGCCTGACGGCGTCACCAGCGATCCTTCCGCTGAAGGAGACGGAGAAGGTGACGGGAGTGCCCTTGGGAGGGGGGAGCCCCGAGCACGGCTGATTGGGGTCTCTCGAGCTTGTGTCGTCACCATGCTCCAGTAGAGTATCATCTGTAAAGAGGTGGAGGACTTGATCACGTCCCCTACCTGGTGCGCCAATCTGTTGCGCTAGGATCACCGTGGCCCGTAGCTGCTGTCGGCGCCGGAGTGCGCTCCCTTCGCTGCCTGGTGGTCATCTGGTCCTGGACCTGCAAAACAGGGGTTAGTGACCCGAGCCGGGGTTTCGGCGAGGGCACTCCGACGATCAATCAGTGACGATCCAGGAAACAGATCCTTCTGGTCGAGCCCCTCTTGATGGACTCCACACGAGGAGGAGTGGATTGTTTAGAAGTGGGATGCAAGTGTGTCAGGGAAGTGTGGCCTGGTTAGAGGGAGTCTCTGTGTGGCCCTTCCACCTTGACCTTGCTCTGGAATGCTGGTGGTGCCATGCCTCTCTTCCTGTGGGGATTACACACTCTCTCTATTTTTTTCTTGTGTTGTGTCTTGTGTTTTGGTGTTGTTGTGTTACCTCTTAATTCATTGTGAGCTAGGTTACCGTTGGGCATCCGCTTCGGGATCTCCTCCGCCGGCTGTCAGACGCTTGCGGCGGTGTCCCGAGAAGTCTTTCCTGATTCGTGATAAGGGGAGCTGTCATGCGCTCCGACACTCCTCTTGGTCGTCTCATTCCGGGAAACCTGGCAGTGCTTCGAATGGTGGGCCGTCGCCCGCGAGGTTCGAATCATCCGGTCGGCTTCCTCTCTCGGGTGATTCAGGTGGTTGGTGAGGGCGTGGCATCTCAATCAGCGCACTTCTTCCTTTCTAGTATAACTGGCGGCTACAGGCGGTCAGTATGGCCTGGGGGGCGCTCCAGTGTAGTCCTCGGGCGGCTCGCCGACGTTCTGGGCTGGCTGGGACCTCGTCTGAGCTGGGGCTGAGTTGGAATGGCAGGGCTTGCTCCGACCTAGGTGCTCCGAGCTTGCGAGGGCATCTTGGAGGAGGAGGGCAAAGTGCGGGCCCGGTCCAGAGGGTGCGCGCTCGAAGAGGCTCCACATTGGCGGGTGAGCGTTGAGCTCGACTCCGACCACAGGGCTCAAACCTCCGAGGGCCTCGCTTAGGAGGGTAGAAGGCAGACCCGGTCCAGAGGGCGCGTGCTCGGAGAGGCTCCACGTTGGCGGTGTGAGCATTGAGCTCAACTCCGACCACAGGGCTCAAACCTCTGAGGGTCTCGCTCTGGAGGGCAAAGGCAGACCCGGTCCAGAGGGCGCGCGCTTGGAGAGGCTCCACGTTGGCGAGTGAGCGCTGAACTCGACTCCGACCACAGGGCTTAAACCTCCGAGGGTCTCGCTCTGGAGGGCAGAAGGCGGACCCGGTCCAGAGGGCGCGCGCTCGGAGAAGCTCCACGTTGGCGGGTGAGCGCTGAGCTCGACTCCGACCACATGGCTCAAACTTCCGAGGATCTCGCTCTGGAAGGCAGATGGCGGACCCGGTCCAGAGGGCACGCGCTCGGAGAGGCTCTACGTTACGGTGAGCGTTGAGCTCGACTCCGACCACAGGGCTCAAACTTTCTAGGGTCTCGCTCTGGAGGGCAGAAGGCGGACCCGGTCTAGAGGCGCGCTCTCGGAGAGGCTCCACGTTGGCGGATGAACGTTGAGCTCGATTCCGACCACAGGGCTCAAACCTTCGAGAGTCTCGCTCTGGAGGGCAAAAGGCGGCTCTAGCCCAGAGGGCGCGCGCTCGAAGAAACTCCACGTTGACGAGTGAGCGCTGAGCTCGACTCCGACCACAGGGCTCAAACCTCCAAGGATCTCGCTCTGGAGGGCAGAAGGCAGACGCAATCTAGAGAGCACGTGCTTGGAGAGGCTCCACATTGGCAGGTAAGCGATGAGCTCGACTCCGACCACAGGGCTCAAACCTCCGAGGGTCTCGCTCTGAAGCGCAAAAGGTGGATCCGGTCCAGAGGGCGCGCGCTCGAAAAGGCTCCACGTGGCGGGTGAGCGCTGAGCTCGACTCCGACCACAAGGCTCAAACCTCCAAGGGTCTCGCTCTGGAGGTAGAAAGTAGAACCCGGTCCAGAGAGCGCGCACTCGGAGAGTCTCTACATTAGCAGATGAGCGCTGAGCTCGACTCCGACCACAGGGCTCAAACCTTCGAGGGTCTCGCTCTGAAAAGCAGAAGGCGGACCCGATCCAGAAGGCGCGCGCTCGGAGAGGCTCCACGTTGGCGGTGAGTGTTGAGCTCGACTCCTATCACAGGACTCAAACCTTCTAGGATCTCTCGTTCTGGATGGCAAGTACGGCTCCGGCCTAGGCATCCCAAGCTCGCAGGCCCAACCTGACGGAGTAAAGCTCGACTCACTTTCTTGAAGATCTCGCAGGCCCGGCCTGGCGGAGGATAAAGCTCGACTCACTTTCTTGAAAGATCTTAGCTTAGCTTGGTAACAAAATCCAAACTGAAAATTGACACGGCATTCAATACAGCATCTTTCTTCAACATTGCCTATCGTTTCTTCCACGTCTACGATCCTGTCACATCATATCATATTTATATATATATATATATATCTTCCTCGTCAACCAAAAATAAATAAGAAAGATTTTTATGGCTTCCGTCGCTACAGTATCAAAAAGTTAAACAGATGCGTGTTTCATGTTATAATGTTCGTTCGTCACAAAAGCAACAAGGATGAACGCACAAAGAGTTAACCATACAGATATAAACACCAATAGGTCAAACCTCCCCAGTCATACAAATGCTGTTGCACAGGGCATCTAGTCCACGCCTCCTTGATACAGTAAATACTCGTACTCCCAAATCGGTCCACACATAAACAATAATTAAAATTAATAGCTGGTCTTCCCGTCCCGGTCCGAAGAATAAAAGCAAGCAAAATTATCACCATGAATGCAAGCATCACAACAAACGAGACATCAATTTTCCAGTATCACAACAACAAACGAGAGATCAATTTTCCAGGTAAATCTCTCGCGTTCGAGACTTTCATTAAAAAAAGACAAAATAGAAGAGAATTCACAAGAAAACAAGTTCCTAACGGACTATGAAACGCCTAGGCGGTCTTCAACCTATACTATTTAAGCCATTATTCACAATACAACCATGAGCAACCTAACCCTTCACAACTGTGTCCACGATCTAAACCTAAACTAAACTAACGACATAGTCCTGGAGACAAGACACCTAGTTAGAGAGAGCACGTGGGGCCCATGAAGATGAGGAGGGCCGAGCTCAAGCGACGGCTCAGCTCTCGTCGGACGCGGAGGGCTTGCCGGAGGAAGACTTCTTGGGAGGAGGAGGTTGTGGATGTTGGGCATCACGCCGCCGCTGGCGATGGTCACGGAACCCAGCAGCTTGGTCAGCTCATCGTCGTTCCTAACCGCTAGCTGGATGTGACGCGGCACGATCCGAGTCTTCTTGTTGTCACGCGCCGCATTTCCCGCCAACTCCAGCACCTGCTCAGGGGCAAAGGAAATCTAATATTAATATTCCTTTACTAAAGAAATTAATTTAGACACGTGCGAAGAAACGAGATATTAGTTGCCGACTTCGATCGAAGCCGGTTTCCCTGGACAACACGATATATGGTCAAGTAAAATACCCTAACTAAGAGAGGGGCGATCACGAATTCGATAAATTCAAATTTACTATTTAATTCGAAATTTGGAATTTAGATATATCCAATAAAAATCGGTATAATTAGGTAACTAATTTACCGATATTTCCGCTTCAGAATCGTTAATATTTCCGAATCCCACATCATAACTCAGAAGAATGATTCCCGAAGAAGGAAAGAAAAAGGGCATCTCTACAGAAAATCTAAAGCAATAATAAACAACTAGATCTCTCGAATAATTCAACAAATAGCTACGATTCCTCCGGCAAATTTATGTAAATTACACTAAAATTCCAAAATAAACAAGAAAGTAATATCAAACAAAAGAAAATTCCAAACCCTAAGAAGAACAACCCGTATATTTTCTAGAAATGCGACAACTCAAGAACTTAAGGGGCAGAGAGAAAAGAGAGGAGAACCAACCTCAGCGGCAAGGTACTCCAGGACGGCGGCAAGGTAGACCGGGCACCGGCGCCGACGCGCTCTGCGTACTTGCCGGACTTAAGGAAGCGGGCAATACGGCCGACGGGGAACTGGAGCCCGGCCTTGCTGCTCCTCGACGTGGCTTTCTTCGACCCCGACGATAGCGTCTTTCCTCTGCCCGCCATTGCCCCTAGAAAGAATCCGTGACCCCTAGAGCACGAGAAGGAGGTGTGCGGAGAAGCGCAGTAACTTGTTTGGGCGTTTCCATCAGACCATTATATCGTGCACCGGTGAAGTGCGGGGGCCAATCACGTGAGAGCACACGGATCGCGATGTAGGCCGTCAGATAGATAAGTAAGTGGACGGTTGGATCGCGTTCTGGGAGGAGGTTCGGGGAGCCACGGGCCTGGTGGAGGCGGCGCCGCGGCGGAGTCGGTTTGGTGTACCTTGTGTTTTTTTTTTTATATTTATAAACAGGTGTCGCACCCTCCTAACATAAGTATAATCTAATAAATCATAGTACAAAATATATTACAGATTTAAAGGATACCCATTACCATGGTACCAAGTTATCAATATATTCAATTACATAAGCCACTCAATTTATAAAACTATATTTTTTAATAAATTAAAATTATGATAAAAATAGATAATTTTTTAATATTACAGAAAAAAAAAAAAAAAAACCTCCAACAGCTCTTCCTTTCATCCTAAATTTAATTGATAATTATGGTAAAATTATTCTTAATAAAAATTTTCTCAACCCATAATATTTATTTTGTACAAATATTACCAATCCACGTCACATGAAGCTATTTTTAAAAATAAAAATTTAAATAATCCTTGGTAGCCAATAACGTGGCATCAAATCTAAAATGACAGCTTATATCATTTTTGGTATCTTTTATATCGCCATCAAAATTAAGCTTAATAAATTTTAAGAATGAAAGCTTCCAGAAAATAAAAAAAATCCTTTGAATCCCTGTAGAAGTAACTAGAATGCCCCAGGAATAATCAACTGGCCAGCAGTGTCCCTTGATCAAATGGACGGTTTTGATTTCACAATTAATACTCTGTAACTTGAAAGGGCACGAGATCTACGGAAGCGAGTTATCAACTTGGGTATTGGACCTGGAATGATATGGGTATCTGTGCGTCTGCATGTTCGACTGGGCCAGCCCAGTTTTTTTTCTAGATTTCGGCCCAGACCGCAGCATTGTATGTGTGACGTTTTAAGCATTTTTAGAGTTTGTATGTCTAATTGGAGTCTATGAAAATATATATCCATACTTCTTTCTTTCATCCTCTACAAGTACGTTAACTATTGCAGTTCTAAATCTTAGAAGCATGTCAACAAAATTGCCTATTAAAAGTTTTTTCAGAAAAAAGAATATTAATCAACGCCATAGACTTGAACACCTTATTTGTCACTTTACATTAGAAAAACATCATAATCGAGGGATTGGCTTTAATGCAACTTATCGTTAAAATATGTCTCAACCAAAGTCTAGATAGTTTGGATATTCACAATCCTTACAAGCAACCAAAATTAATCTGGAGGTTGGCTTGGATGTGGTGTAGAAGAAATTATATTTTTTGAGATGCTTCGACTGTACATTATGCTGTTGTACATTAACTTATCCTAAAATCCACGTAAAGTTGATTTAGGATGGCTGTAATCTATGGACTTCATGACTTAAAGTTCGGCAAATGACATTAGAGATTATATTTGAACTGAAAATGGGAGAAGGATGCATGGTATACGGATTCTTGGACTTATCGATATATGTCAGGCAATTTATGTCTGGCGCGTTGAAGAGAGTCATGCAGAATTGTTCATAGTAGCTTATAATAATTTTTTTTTTTTAAAAAAAACGTAGAATGAATCTAAATAATAATTTCCAACTAATTATTTTGGATAAGGTTCTAGATCGCTGCTTTTCTCTTGAGATGGAGATAAGTGTGGGATTGAACCCAATAAAACTGCATCTAACATCGTAACTTAAAAAACCAGCTAGTTGGCAGCCTTTAAACATATATAATCTTGATACAGAGAAGAGGACTTCATGTCCTAATTATGCAATACCAATTTTTTATTAATCTCTTTTTTAGTTCTCACATGTCTTTTGTTTGCCAAGTAATCATAAGGTACTAATTTTATGTTAATTTTGGAAGGCTGAGATGGAGAAAGGAGACGCACTCAAGTCAGTTCAGTGCTAATGAATGAAGCAGGAGAAACTGAGGAGACCTCAGTAAATGCATGAGGAGCTGAACAGGGATTACCTGGGAACGCAACTTCCATGGCAGCTTACTAACATGGTCCTGAACATGGCAAAGGACAGATTAATACATCTTTGTACGTGGGGATGGAGTAGGGACATCTACTAGCATGATGAAGAGTTGAATCTCTGTACTATAATTTTGATTACGTGTCCCTCTTGAATAAGTTCATGAAGCTCCCTTTGAACATATTTGCACTCATGTCTATTTAATTAATAATATTTGGTGGCTTTGTAACACCCCAAAGAGAGAAAAAAAAAGTTTGCGGCCAGCCCACCGGTCGGACCCGCCCAGTGACGAGCGCGGCCCAGGCGCGAGCGTGCGGGGCGCGTGCGTTGCGGGTGATGCGCGCGCCCAGGCGCGAACGGGCGAGCACGCAGGGCACGTGCGGTGTGGGAGATGCCGCGGCCCAGGCGCGAGCCCGACGAGCGGCGCGGGGCGGCGGGGCTCGTGCGGTGCGGGTGACGCGCGCGCAGCGAGCGACACATGGCGCGCACAGGGTGGGACACGGCGACGTGCGGGCGGGCGTGCGAGGTGCAGCCCAAGCCTACGCGCGCGGGGCGTGGGCTCGGCCCAGCCAGCGGCGGGCATAAGGACATTTCCCATGCTTTCTAAGACGTTTCCCTAAGGTTTCTCGCGGCTCACGGCGGTCCACGGGATTTCTGAGTGATCTTGACCATTCGATTGCCTGATCAAACGGCTAGGATGAATCCGAGTGAGTTTAGGCTTGATCAGCGGCGTTTTGATTCGGATTTGGACGCGGTTGAGAAGTTGATCTCAGATATGACGGCCTGAGATGATTCCTGAACATTTTGAGCCTATGAGATGGGTTTAGGACTCTGTTTTGGATTGTTTCCGATCTTCTTAATAATAAGATGCTGAGAATTATTTTCGATGAAGAGAACCAGGGAGCCAGAAGAGCGAGAAAGAGAAAGGGAAAAGAGAAGAGAAGAAGGAAGAAAAAGAAAGAGGAAGAAGAGAAAGAACAGAATAGAGAAGGGGAGAAGAAAGGGATCTTGGTTTGGAAGAAGAGAAAGGTTGTCATGCTATGATGGCATGGAATAGTGATCAATTTTGGAGATATGTTAAATTTGGGATAGAGAGAGAAAGAGGAGAGATAAGGATGAGATAGAAGTGGAAGGAGAGAGAAGATGAGGAAAGAGAAAATTAGGGAGACCTTCTTCCTCAAAATTGTGAAACTAGGATTTTGTTTGAATGAATTTATTTATTATTATAGGAGATCAACATTTTGAGCAGGAAATATTTGTACGAATTTCGGGTATAGATTAATACCGGATATCTGGGATTAGCAATTGAAGGTAAGGATTCTGGACATTATTACCAGTTTTATACATTATTTTACATGCCATGATTTGATCCGTGCATATGAGCATTGGGCATGTTATTTTGCATCGTATTTTTAATTTTATTGAGTGGATGATGTGTTGAGATTATTAATTATGTTTCCATGTATCATGTTTATTCAAGTAAGTTATCTTTTGATGGTTTGGACTGTGATGCCGGTTATTGAGAAATTTGAGATGACGTGATTTGACAGTACGACCTGATTTGATAAAGTGATAACAAAGAGAATACGGTGTCTGAACTAGCCATGGATCTGAAGTTGCCGGAGCCACGGGCTTCATACGTAGAATAGCCGGTCATGGGCATTTAAAATATGTGACAGCCAGAGTCACGGGCTTTATATGTGAGCTAGCCTGGCCACGGGCTTAGAATACATGATTGATTATGTGGTTGCCAATCATGACGTCGCATGACAATGGCTAGTCCAGAACTCTAAAAAAAAAGAAAAGTTAATGAAACATATAAAGGAAATATAATATCATGAAAGGTTTTTGATATTCTTGATATGTGATTGGTTTTGGTTGTATGATCGAAAAATTTATCATTTTTTCATTATATGATTATGATCTTGCTGCTTTCAGTTTTTATATTAATACTGGTATGATGTGAGAGAACCTTACTGGGCTGTAGAGCTCACAACCCTACTTTTTTCTTTCTCAAAGTCGTGCAGATGTTCGGGCTTGATGATGACTGAGATTTTTGAGGTAAGTGACTCTTGTGTACCTAGGCCTTGCATGATCTCTAGGATAAATCTAGAATTTGTGTGCCGGTCGCGTGTCGATTCGGTATTCTGGACTCGGAGCGTGACAGGCTTAACGTCTCTTACATCAAAATAAAAAATCATGTAATTGGAAAACATGAAAGCAGATGCGTGCTATTAAGGAGCAATACTGTGAACAGACAGACATGGATGGGCCTAGATTATTATTATTATTGTTATTATTTTGTCTCATGCGAGTCATCATCAACATCAAATAATGAGCACGCAGAATAGCAGCACAAGCAAAACTTGAACGGATGGACCATACTGGCATGCTTGCATTTGTTCATGAAATGGAAATCTCAACCTATATACAGGTAAGAAGGGATTGTAAGCAAGACACCAAAAAAAAAAAAAAAAATGTATTATTGCTAGATTGCAATGCAGAGCAAATTTCAGATTTAAACTTTACGAGGTGTTTCTCTAGTGTTTGATCCGAATAATTATCGTATCTTTTTTATAATGATCGGTTGTGACTTCGCCGTTCTTCTCAGAAATCAATATCAGCTAGCTAAAACCAAATCAGAGATACGTATTACCTATTCTTCAATCCACATTTGATGCATGTAAGCTCAATTTACAAGAGATTAAAAAAATGAGAACTTGAAGGGTCCAAACCAAGATGGTGCAACAAAAGCTCGTGCATAAAATATCCTTACGGAAGGGTCCAAAAGATACTTAGAACATGTGAATGAACAAATCCTAGTATTACATGAGATTTTTTTTTTCGTCTGTTTTGAGTTAGCCTGTCTTCTTGTTTCATAAGACAATTAAATGTTGAAACAAAACACACTTGGAGATCTACGCTTCATTGCACTAGCAGTTTCTCCGTGATCTTGGACAGTGGGCGATCAAGGATCGATCCCAATGAGATCCGTTGTTTCTGGACATCTTTTCCTATTCTCGCTTGGATGCATCGGCAGAAACATAAAAGCTACACCAAATACTCCATGAACGAAGCACAATATCCCTCCAGTTGAAAGGAAATGGCGATGAGCAAGGCTGCAAGGAACTCTTGACTTGGAGTTTGCGATCACTCCTATGATCAACATTGTCCAACAATGACGATGATCCTGACTCAAAGTGATGAGCTTGCAGGGTCAGCCAGAATTAATGATCACCAAATCAAGCAAAAGCTGAAATCAAACTTTAAATTTAGACAGTAAAAATCCTCTGCGCATTCTTTCCCTAATTTCTGTCACTTCTGCATGAAGAAAGGTGTTTCATATGCATTGCAGTGGAATTTCAGAACGAGGAAATGGTCTGTCAAATTGGAGCTCTTATAGACATTCAGCCAGCTATGGATTTAAACTCTATCTCAGCTTCTTAAGGGGCTTAGGGTCTCCAACAGCACAGATGAGATCATATATGGAGGGAACAATATTCTAGCTCCTTCAACACAACATCTCTGTACAGATTCATTAACAACACAGAGGCTTGAGATGCGCCTTCACTAATACTCTGGGAATCAAGAATCCTCTCAAGGTAAAGTGCTCTCTATGTGACTTTTAAACACAAGCTCAATACAAGAGCCAACCTGAGCAGGAAACTGGGTCCAGTCTTGGTGGTGGTTCATTTTGTGACAATCCTTCAGCAACTATCAATCATCCCCTAATTAACTGCCTCTTCTCTAAAAGTATCTAGTCTACACTGCTTGGCTCGCTGGGGATTCAGTCCTATCCATCGGAGTCGGGAACTTCTGGGTTGATTGGAAGGAGGAATAACCTAAACTCTTGAGACCTGGATTTGATATGTTAGCAGCTAGTATCCTCCGGCACGCTTCAAGGAGTGCAATGCTAGAGTATTTGTTGTAGATGGAGACTAATTTTTATCTCGAAAGTCTCGATTCATGTTCACCAACCAATGCGCGCGGGTGTGCGTCGCGCGACCCAGGCCCAGGTGATCGGGCGCTGGGCGTGCATTCCATTTTAACACGCACGGATTTTGGCGGGGTGACGTGGCTTCATATGAGGCATTTGTTTGTCTCGATCCAACTGCCCAGAAGTCTTTTATAGAAATTGTGAGTCTAGAGTTTTATATTTTTTTGGGTTCTTGGATGCTTACGAGCCCTGTTTCTTGTACTTTATATAAACAGAGGCTATGAGGGTTTATGATTGATGAAAAAAGGTTTTTCGAAAGGTTTGTGAGTGAGATTTCAGAGAGAATATGTGAGAGGTTTTGTGAGTACCTCTGGATGCATTTGAGAGAAATCATGAAATCCTTTAAGGGGATTAAAAGAGTTTCTGAGAGAGAGTGTTTTGAGGGCTTGTACATGATTCAACTCTTAGTGAAGCCTTGCAGATCCTGTACCGCCGTGGACGTAGCCCAGTTTGGGTGAACCACGTAAAATCCCCATCTCTCGCTTGTTTTGATTCTTGTTTATTGTTTTTTTTTCTGTTTGTTTATTTATTTCTTGTTGATTATATCGCAACTGCGTGCTTTGCCGTATTAATAGCGATCCTATTAGAGGAATTTTTTGTTCCATTTCTTTTCAAATTGGTATCAGAGCTAGGCTCCTTTCTATTATTACGGTCGGATAAATCAACAAAGAGATGGCAGAAGACAAGATCAAATTCAAGATTTAATGATCACAATTTTGGATGGTGGAGGATGCAATTTGTGGACTACCTATATCAGAAGGATCTTTACCTTTCATTGGAGGGGGAGAAGCTAGATTCAATGAGTGACTCAGATTGGATGATTCTAGATAGGAAAGCTCTGGCCACGATCAGATTATCGTTGACACCTCAAGTGGCGTATAATATTGCAAAGGAAAGACCCCCGTGGATTTGATGACCGCTTTAACAAAGCTATATGAAAACCTTCCATCTCAAACAAGATATTTCTCATGAAAAAGCTCTTCAATTTGAAGATTGCTGAGAATGGTTCAGTGACGGAGCATCTGAACGAGTTCAACACGATGATCAATCAATTGGAGTCGGTCTCTGTTACTTTTGATGATTCATTCAGGGCTCTTCTTTTCTTGTGTTCCTTGCCAGAGAGCTGGGACAATCTTGTAATGACAGTCAGCAACTCGGTATCAGGTACCCTTACATTCAATGATGCAGTTAGTTGTATATTGAATGATGAGATGAGAAAAAGACTGTGGGTGGGACTTCTACAAGTACTGCACTCATGGTGGATACCAGAGGAAGATCACAGGAGAGGAAGAAGTCAGAGAAAGGCCGGTCCAAGAGCAAAGGAAAGTCCAAAGGGAGATTTCCCATGAAGTGTTGGAACTACGGGAAGAAATGTCACATGAGCAAGGATTGTTGGGGTAAGAAGAAAGAAAAAGGTGCAGAGAGCAAGAAGGTCAGGAAGCAAATGTTGTGAGTACTATACGGCAGGAGTTTGAGGATGTGTTCCTGTCAGCCGGCGATGGGACAAACTCAGATCTGTGGTTTGTAGACTCAGGTGCTTCTTACCATTGCAGCTCTAAGAGACACCTATTTTTAGATTTTGTTCAAGGAGATTTTGGTCATGTCATAGTTGGCAATGGACAGTAGTGCAAATTTGTTGGTAGATGAACAATTGTACTGAAGCCAGTGACAGGCGGAGAATTGAGACTTGCACAAGCCAGATACATTCCAGAGTTAAAGAAAAACCTAATTTCTACCAGTCAGCTTGATGATGAGGGTTATGTAATCCGTCTTTGTTAATTCTCAGTGAAGATTACTAAAGGGTCTATGGTTGTTGTCAAAGGGAAGCGGACTGGCACTCTCTACTTCTTGGCAGACAGTGGGAGTTCAGTTTCAGTGGCAACAGGAGACACGGGTACATTGACTACATTATGACACAGAAGGCTCGGTCATCTTAGTGAGAAGAACTTGAGTATTCTACACAGGAGAGAGCTTCTACCTGGGCTAAAGAGGTGAATATAGAGTTTTGTGAAGAGTATATATATGGTAAGCAGAAAGCAGTAAGTTTCAATTAGCAAGAACTCAGAAGAAGACTGAAAGGCTGGAGTTGGTTCATTCAGATGTCTGGGGTCCAGCACCAGTGGCATCATATGCGGGCAATAAGTACTTTGTCACATTTATAGATGATTTCAGTAGGAAAGTCTGGGTGTTTGCCTATGAAGGAAAATTCTGAGGTTTTTGGCATCTTCAAGAGATGGAGAGTCATGTGTGAAAACCAGACTGGAGCAAGCCTCAATGTCTCAAGACATATAACGGTGGTGAATACTATAGCAGAGAGTTTGATGTTTACTGCGTAGAGATGGAATCAGAAGGATCAAGACCGTCCCAAGGACACCAGAGCAGAATGGTGTGGCAGAAAGATGAACATGATCATTCTTGAGAGAGAGAGGAGTATGAGATTTGACTCGGGTCTACCTACATATTTTTGGGCGGCAGCACTGGACACCGCAGTGTATTTGATCAACAGGAGTCTATCCAGTGCATTGGATGGTGGGATTCCGAGGAGGTTTGGACAGGAAAACCTGTAAAACTTTCTTTTCTAAAGTGTTTGGCTGCATGCTTATTCTTTGATTGAGAAAGAGAAGAGGAGTAAGTTAAACTCAAAGTCTACAAAGTGTGTTTTCATTGGATACGGTGACGATGAGTATAGCTACAAGCTCTGGGATTTCCAGAACAATAAGATCATTCGGAGCAGGAATGTGGTATTTGATGAAAAGCATACTTACAAAGACAGGAATGATGCAGTGGAAGAAAAGAAACAGGAGTTTATATAACTTGATCCTGTCAGAGATAGAGAGATTCCCCGAGTGCAAACTGAAGATGGAAACTTTGAGGATGTGGAGGAGGAAGATGTGGTTGAAGCTGACAGCCACATGCATACACCGGTACCTCAGCCTGTGTCCCCACAGTTGAGGAGGTCCACGAGGGTTACCAGGCCATCACAGAGGTATTCTGCTAATGATTATGTTTTGTACACAGATTCTGGAGAACTAGAGTCTTTTGTTGAAGCCATGCAGGATGAAGCTAAGGTCAAGTGGGAGTTGGCTATGAAAGAGGAGATGGACTCTTTGAAGCAGAACAAGACTTGAGATATTGTGAAGTTACCCACTGGCAAGAAAGCTCTGTTCAACAAATGGGTGTACAAGATGAAGAATGAGGCCGATGGTACCAAAAGATACAAGGCAAGGTTAGTTGTCAAAGGTTATGCACAGAAAGAGGGAATTGACTTTCAGGAGATTTTTTCTCCAATGGTCAAGATGACATCCATCAGGGTGATTCTGAGCATGATAGCAGTGGAAGATCTTCATCTAGAGCAGCTAGATGTGAAGACAGCATTTCTCATGAAAATTTGGAGGAGCTGTACATGCACCAGCCATAAGGTTTTCAGGTCAAGGGAAAGGAAGGCATGGTCTGCAGACTGAAGAAAAGCTTGTATGATCTGAAGCAAGCTCCGCGGCAGTGGTACCTCAAGTTTGACAGTTTCATGCTAGAGAAGGGCTTCACCAGATGCCAGTCAGATCACTGCGTGTACTACCAGAGGTTCGTAAATAATGAGTTTATTGTTTTATCCTTGTATGTAGACGATATGCTTGTAGCAGGTTCTAGTATGAGAAAGATTGAAGAGCTCAAGAAACTGATGGCAAAGAAGTTCTCAATGAAGGATTTGGGAGAGGCGAAGCAGATTCTTGGCATGAGGATCAGAGAGATAGGAAGCAACGGAAGTTGTGGCTATCTCAAGAGGACTATGTAGAGAAGGTGCTGAAGAGGTTCAATTTGGAGAACGCAAAGGTAGTGTCAACACCTTTGGTAGCACACTTAAAGCTTAGCAAGCAGTTGTGTCCAACAACTCAGGAGGCAAGGGATGAGATGATTAGAGTTCCATATGCCTCGGCCGTGGGAAGTCTGATGTATGCAATGGTTTGCACAAGACCAGACATCGCACAAGCAGTGGGAGCAGTCAGCAGATACATGCAGAATCTAGGCAAGGAGCACTGGAATGCAGTGAAGTGGATATTAAGATATCTCAAGGGTACATCAACTTACAGTTTGTGCTATGAAGGTGACAGTCTTCAAGTACAGGGATTTGTATATGCAGATCACTCTGGTAACAGAGACAGTGGGAGGAGCACCACTGGTTATGTTTTTACTGTCGGTGATACAGTAGTGAGCTGGGTATCTCAGTTGCAGAAGATAGTGGCTTTGTCAACTACAGAAGCTAAGTATGTGGCAATCACTGAAGCTAGTAAAGAGATGATCTGGTTACAGAGGTTGATGGAGGAGCTCGGCAAGAAGCACAATTGTAATACGTTATGGAGCGACAACCAAAGCGCAGTTCACTTGGCCAGGAATCCAGCATTTCATGCAAGAATCAAGCACATTCAGCTTAGGTATCATTTCATACGCAGTGCATTGGATGAAGAGTGGCTGAAGCTGGAGAAGATTGATGGTGCCAAGAACCCTGCAGATATGTTCACCAAGGTTGTGAGCAGAGACAAGTTGAGTTTCTGTTGCAACTTAGTGAACCTTTCCAAGAGATAGATCATGAGAGTGTGGCACAGAGAAAGAAGGCGGATCAAAGGTTGATGTCAATTAATCTCCAAGTGGGAGATTGTTGTAGATGGAGACTAATTTCCATCCCGAAAGCCCCAATCCATGTTCACCAACCCACGCGCGCGGGTGTGCGTCGCGCGACCCAGGCCCAGGTGGTCGGGCACTGGGCGTGCGTTCCATTTTTACGTGCACGGATTTTGGCGCGGTGACGTGGCTTCATATGAGGCACTTGTTTGTCTCGATCCAACTACCCAGAAATCTTCTATGGAGATTTGAGTCTAGAGTTTTATATTTTTTTGGGTTCTTGGATGCCTACGAGCCCTGTTTCTTGTACTCTATATAAACAGAGGCTGTGAGGGTTTATGATTGAAGAAAAAGGGTTTTTTCGAGAAATTTGTAAGTGAGATTTCAGAGAGAATCTAGAGATTTTGTGAGTACCTCCGGTGCATTTGAGAGAAATCCTGAAATCTTTTAAGGGGATAAAAGAGTTTCTGAGAGAGAGTGTTTTGAGGGCTTGTACTGATTCAACTCTTAGTGAAGCCTTGCAGATCATGTGCCGCCGTGGACGTAGCCCAGTTTGGGTGAACCACGTAAAATCCTCATCTCTCGCTGATTTTGATTCTTGTTTCTGTGTGTTTTCTATTATTTATTTATTTCTTGTTGATTATATCGCAACTGCGTGCTTGGCCGTATTAATAGCGATCCTATTAGAAAAATTTTTTGTCCATTTCTTTTCAGTACTCTCAAACAAGGTAGCATCAGCATCGACTATTATCGAGAGACATCTCCTTCTTCGATGCATGGACCCTATCTGCAATTTAATCAAGGAAGCCCCTCCCTCAGCCGACTTGGTATTCTAGTGAATCTATTGATGTAGGCTACCTCCAACCCAGAATTGCATATAAATCTTTCTGTATCTCTCTCTTGGATCATAAACTTGTTTTAATTTGTAACAAAACTGGATGGCCATGCCTCCCTTTTATCATAAAACACACACACACACACAAAGTCTAGCACATCCAGATGAGTACAATAATATTTAGGGGCACAGACCTGATGCCTAAGCTTTATTTATCCCGTCTCACCCGTATATTAGCTATATACGTCAATTATGAGTGGGTTCAATATTAAATTATGCAGTTCTTTAACGTTTACATATATTGAGGGATCTTTCCTCCCCGCCCCCTTCTCTCTGTGTGTGTCTGTTTTAGTGACACTCCAAATTAATTAGAATAAAACTTTTTTGTTCATGTTGGTAAATGTAATTCTTTTCGCTGTCAAGAATTAATGCCAGTAATATTAAAGCTAGGATCTTTTGAAAAAAGAGAAGCTAGGAAAATTACCATAAGAGATCAGGGTTCCTGCACCCATTCGCTTGTTAGCAGAAGACCTGACAAACTCATCCCTGGAGCAGATACAAATGCATCCACCAAGCACATTTGCAATGGCATGAGCAAATGCCAGGAGCACGGCTGCTGCAAGTCCAAGCTTGTAAGCCTGATGGACTGGCGCTTTGCACTCAAGGATGAACACCCTCAGGTACTTCCCCTGCAACGAAACAGGAATACTATTATGACCGAAACACAGTTTCATCAAAGGACAGAACTACGAATTCTTATTCTTTGATTGTTCTTATCAGGACTACTTTAAGATTTTCTACAGTCCTAAAATTTATCACTCATATCAAAATAGGGGGTAGAAGAGGAAGGAGAAGTACCTTGTTTTGAGCTATCTCAGCTTCGATTCCGAGTATACCGGCAACTACATCCGCGCTCAAATCAGAAGGCAGATGAGCACACGTCCTGAACCTGCCATTGTTACAGGCTAGCTTGATAACTGAATGATAGAGCAGATGAGGATGAGGACTGACACTAGTAGTTGTTTATGTTTTCGATGTAAACTCTTTCATGCGGGAATGTGAATAAAGGAAAAGAGGAGAGAGAAATATTTATATGTTATCATGGAAGGTCCATGGAGCTTTACTTTGTAAAGATGCTTCAGCTTCACCTTTGCTTCTTTTTGCTAGGATTCCTTCTCAGAGGGAAGAAAGGAAGCTTGGTATCACCCACCCCATCAAGAGCCAATGTGAATCAAATGACCAATGCAAAGTTGGGTCTTAGATGGAGGTGGTGAGATATTGGTGGCTTTCCCATGGCATGTTAACAGTTTAGACCTGGAAGGTGGTGAGACAAGAGGAATTTAACTTTGCTAACAAGACTACAATAACTAATAATATATGATTCGGAAAACATGACCAAGATATAAGGGTGACATAGCAGAGCTGTACATAATAACCAGAAGATTTCACATATAATTTAGAAAATATCACATATAAAATTAGGGTTTGGTTCTAATAAGATTATACATATCATCTGAACACTTGATGGGTGTAACGATCAGACCATCCACTAAATTGGATGATCTGAAAAGGGATTTTGGATATAGTCCTCTTTTCAGCGTATTGTAAATAAGTGTTAATATTTGATACATGTGTCTATCTCAGATTCGTCCCCTTACAATGATGTATCTACTAGTAATTGCATGAAATGGACTTAATAAAAAATAAAACAGGGTCTGAGACATCAGATTGGCATTAATCAATGGAGAGAACCAACTCTCATAAGTTACTTTTGCTTATTATAATAATCAAGGCAATTTTCTTAATCAAGAAAACTAAAAGAAAGATGCAACAAAAACAAGAGGGTGAATTTGTTAAGTATGAAGCATTTATATGTCTTTCTTTGCAATACAAGTAAATTTGACTAGAAGAACTAGTACGCTAACTAAAGAACTCTAGAATCAGAAACAGAGCTGCAATGGGAAAAAATATAAATTAATTAAATTCTTTTTTTTTTCTTGCGTCAAACCATGAGTACCTCACATTTCCTATGTGCATGCATAAGTTTGGGCAAGTCATGCCTCATCGAAGATCGCAACAGGGATGTTGGGGAACAACCCGTTTCACGAATACCCGGATCCAACTTAATACTGTCATGGCAGAAAGGGAACAATTACTAGGGAAGAGATGTAGGAGAAAAAGAGAGATTGCTTTATTCATTTGGAGAAAAACCTTGTTACAACAAACAAGATAACACTCGACAGCCCTTCTGAAATCCAGAAGCTTCTCGCGTTCCACACGTCTTCTTTCTTGCAGGCCTCATGCTCCAAGAATCCACATACGCTTGAGGCCCCAAGAATCCACGTACTCCACGCACGGACAATACCTCAACGTGCGTCTTCTCCAAAGCCCCGTGGTGAAACACCATCACGGTACAATGCCCTCCACGTGATATCTCCCTCACATGCGCTCTCTGCAGTCCATCACCATGGTCTCCCCGCAGACTCTCTCACATGTGGTCTCAGAAAGCCTCCATCTTGGAACCATGAGCCAAGCCTCACGGACCAAGGCCTTTACACTGATCTCTCCACGGTCTTCACATGATCGTGAGACCCCAAAGGGGTCAGCCTCTTGGACTCTCCACCGCACACCCCATCTTCTCATATTTATAGTACATGGGGAACGTTGAAGCCTTCTTGGATTGGGCGTCTGATATTGGACTTCTGTTGGACTGCAACTACCTCTTGAATCTTGTTAGGATTCAATCACATGGGCGGTTAGGACTTGTCTTGGGCCAATAACAAACTGATTAGAATACATCACATGGTTGGGCTTCCTAATTGGTTACACAACCAACCAACTAACCAACCAATTGGCTAACCTCCAACCAATTTAAACAACCTGGACCCAACCCCATAACCCAATTGGTTATGTTACAATCTCTCAAAAACTCTCCCCTTTAAAGCCAACATAAAATTAATAATCCTTGGATCAAACCCCATGACCCAACATGACTCAGAAGTGACTCTAGAAAAAAATCCCAGAAAATTGAAATACCTCCAGGATAGCTTGGGACACCCCCCAAGCTTCAAGGATCACCTCCAGCATCCCTGCCATGATCTTCCAAGTCTCTCCAAAGCTTGGAAGCACCACACAAAATCCTACAAGGGACAATAAAAGGCAATATACAAATTACCGGTCCCAACGAAGAAACTAGAGCAATTCCATCGCACAACCCTTGTAGACAAGGGTACATCAAAAGTCGAAAAAAACAAGCGCAGTATCATCCCTTCTCTACTACCCTGCTGATGAACCAGAGCAGAAAGAAGTACAAAAGAGCGGAAGTTAGGGTCACAATCTCCTCGCTCCATTCTGAATGGAGCTACAGAATATCTAAGCCATGCTTTGAATATGAAAACAAAGTTATGATGCAGCTGCTTCCAAAATAAAATGATGCAGGACATTGTGAGTTTGATCTCTTGAGGCTGAGGAATAGAAAAAGCATTCAAAGCGGAGGAAATTTTACGTTTTTTTTATTATAACTTCTCTTAGAATTGTTTTTTTTTCAAAAGGCTGGGCTGCAGAGGAATTATATGCTCAGAGTTTCCAGTCTCACCAAACTAAGATACCAGGACAGATTCTAAAGCTACGAATGCAGCCATTGAAGTCCAGGAAACCGAACAAACCCAAGATTCGAGATCCACAGGCTTTCTAGGAGCTGCAGCAACTTGGATTCAGAAGACCCAAAAACAGCTTGCATATCTCAGCAGCACTGTAGTTTGGCGCTCAATTGGGTTATTCAGTCTCCTTAATTCAGTTATGTTAAGTTGAACTATTTTTTGAGGAAATAGATTCCACGGACCAAAAAAAAAAAGAAAGAAAGAAGAAGGGAAAATGACTTGCAAAGTTCAGCGAGAATTTGTTCCCTGTTGGATGTAATTGCCTATGGAGGCAGCAGAATATTTATTATGGCGACTATTCTTTCTCGGCCCCGAGATGCCCATTGGAACTCCAACTATGATATCGGCAACCACTGAGCAATCATGCAACTCTTCATCACTGGCCACCTCCGATAGTAGCTCCGAAGGGCCCCATAGATAAGGCCGACTCTCATGACTATTGGATTCTTAATTGGCCATAATCAAGGTTTCCACTCGATTGGACGAACTTAAGAATAGGTGCCAATCATCTTCTCTCGGCTCTTGACCTATGCTCGGTGTCTGGACATCGTTCAACGAGACCCACTCCTGACTTTTAGCCACCTCTCAGCATCAAGGCCATTGTGGTTGACCTCACATGCTCCAACTAAATCAACCTTTCCACGTATCCGTTGATAACGGAATATGGCCGATACAACTGGCGAGCGAGTTCATGGGAGATAGCGCCTTAACAGAACCGGCGGTCTCCATAGAAAGAATGCCAGTAGAAGAAATCTCAGGGGACATGATCCTAACAACCTGTCAAAGCATTGTGCTCATCAGAGGCCACCATCCTGGTGACTTCCTCACAACCCCACACAATACGATAAATAGGTGAGATGGATACCCAGCGAGGTAAGGCTATTCTGAAGGCTTGTTACTCTTACACCCATATGATCATCATGGCACAAGGCTCTAGTAGCTGCTATCCATTCCATCCTTTCTAACTTGATTATTGGAGTGTCCCCATCGGTAATCCCGACTATGAGACCTTTTTGCAGGACCCGCCAGTGAGCCACCAAAAGTGATGTCCGAAGTTGCTAGAAGGGACCTGAGGATCCCTCGGTGCTGTCGCTATCTATTGGAAAGTTTTCATATATATGATCTCCTACTATTTTCTTCTTCTTGATTTTCTCCTTCCTAGTTTTACTTTCCTGCCTTCTTAAGACCTGTATCTTTTCTATATATACTGTGATCCTACATGAATAAAGATCAATTTATTTGCTTTACCATTACTAGCATGGTATCAGAGCCTTCCATTGATCTCTAATTCTTCCAATAATCCTCCTAGCCAACCATTCTTCCCTTCTATCATCTTCCCAGAATTCCCTCAAAATAACTCCCAATCCAAAAACCCTCACTCCCAAAACCATTGTTGATGCCCAAACCCTTACAAAACCCTCTCCAAAAACCTCCCTCCTCTCTCAAAACCTCCCCAAATCCCCGTCGATGCCCAACGAAGCCCAAAACCTCCCCAAACCCCCCTCCTCTCCCATCAACGAAGCCCACACCTTATCATCGCCAACACCCCAATCGTTGCCAACATCACTGCCGTCGAGTTCGCTGCCTCCAAAACCTCGATTACACGCCCTTCGTTTCACCACTGGGTTCACCAACTCCGTTGCCACCCTCTCCACCCTCTGCCTCCTTTACGTGACCACTGGTGTCCTCTCTTTGCAAATCTCCTCGATTAGCTCATGCCCTTGTCCTTGCCTCTGCCTCCAAGCTATCGCCCATGCTCACACCCTCACCCACACCATCACCCTCACCTTCAACTCCACCCCTTCCCCCCTCCACCTCGGACTCTGACCTCCGCTAAGGCAATCGATGCCCCCTCTCATCAACTGACGCCCATCCACCGATCCCCCTATCGCCGACGCCTCCCTACCTATAGCCGCTGTCCCTACTCGACCTACCTTGTCTAATGCCCCCTACCGTCGATGCCCCCTCCCTGTTGCTGCTCGGCCACTCTGTCCCCCATATCTTGGATCTCCCGAGCCTCCTCCCTGTTGTCGCTCAGCCTCCTCTACAGCCCCTCTCTCATTGGATCTCCCGCTTGTCAGCGGCCCCTCCTCTGTGACCCCTCTCTTGTGGCCCCTATGGATCTCTTGCCGAATCTCCTGTTCGTCTATGTCTCCCCTATGGATTTCATCACCCTATGGTAGAAGCCGATCTCCATGATAGCCAATCGTCATCCCCTCCATGAAACTACAGGCCTCCACCCGCTATGTTTTTTAAATATTTCATCATGCTTATTTGTTGAGAAGTTTGGTGCATGTTGTTCTTCAGAGTCCGTAATTTTTATAAAAGGCTGAGTTCTGAATAATACATGTCGCATCCCGTTACTACTCAAGACTTGGAGAACTTGATTAGTAGGTTGCTCATAGCCCAGGTATTAGCTGTCCAGGTAGCAACTCATCAAGGAGGATCTTTGAAAAAGAGTGCATCACTAAATGCACTTCAAGTTACCGTCGAGCTTAATGGACGAGCCACATTTTTATTGTAGTCTAGAAGTACCCGATTGCTTGTCAAAAGCCATGGTTTGGAGGGATATCTCACTGGTACCATACAAAGACCTGCTGATGGAGTACCAGGCATGGCTTAGTGGGACATGAAAAATTTGATGGTCATGGCTTTTTTACTTAACACCATGGTCCTGAATATCTCAAGGAGCGTACAACTATCGGAGACAACACATATGAGAGGTAGTGGCCTAGATGTATTCTCAGAGGGCTAATCCTGCATAGATCTATGAGATACAATGCTAGTTACAGTAGCTTCGTAAAGGTACACTTTCTGTTACTGATTATAATACTGAACTGAAATGATTATGGACCGAAGCTAACCACTATCGTACCTTTACTCCAAAGAGCTCTACAGATGTCCAATAATTTTAAATGTACTTGAACAGAAGTGCATCCAGGATTTTTTGTATAATTTGAATCCTGAGTTTAAGTCGGTTCGGGTATAGCTCCTGGCACAGGAGGATATGCCAAACCTCAGTCAGGCCTTCTCCATTATTTTACAGGAGGAGACAAGGACCAGGGCCATTGCTTCTAGTGAGCCACTTCGCTCTGCCCTCATAGCTAAACCATTGCCTCAGTCTGGTGAGCAAGCGTATACTGTATACAATTATTATCACAAGCCTTGTCATATCAAAGTAACCTGCTGGGAATTACATGATCACCTAACTCAGTCTAGGCAAAAAGGTTGGGGCCATGGTCATGGTCGAGATCGTGGTTAGCAAAATGCACATATGTCTAAAGAAGTGGAGTCTTCTACTAGTATATTTATTGAAGACTATCAAATCATGAAGCAATTGATGGACAAATATGAATCTATCTCCAATTCATTATCCCTCCCAGCTTCGGATAGCTAGCAATTGCATACTTCCAACTTTGCTAGTCAGATATTACATGTAGTATAGGTCATGCATTTAGTTATCCAAATAAGTCTTTTCCTGGACTATTGACTCTGGAGCTTCGAGTCATATGAATGGATCTTTTACATCATTTAGTGTATATTTTTCTAGTTCTAGTCGAGATAAAGTTTGTATAGTTGATGGATCCCTTTCAGTGGTGTATAGTAAGGGAATCGTCAACTGTACACTTACTCTCCAGTTATCATCCATCTTGCATGTCCCTATCTTTTTCACTAACTTATTATCTATTAGTTCTATTACTAGATATTTGAATTATTTTGTCACTTTTTGGCCATCTTATTATATTTTTCAGGAGCTGACAACGGGAAAGAAACGTGGATATGGCAAAATGCACAATGGCCTGTACTACTTGAAGAATGACAGGGAGAGGCTTAATGATTCATTGCTCGGGTATGCTCTGTCTACGAAAAAGGCTTCTTTTGAGCTCCTACTTCATCTTAAAAGACTAGGTCACATCACCTTTTCCGCTTTACATCAATTATTTACTGCTCTTTTTCAATATTGCAAGAAGGTTATTTTAGTTTGTGATGAATGTGAATTTGCCAAACACATTCATAGAGTGTACTTTATTTCTAATAATAGAAGTAACAATAAATTTGATATTGTGCCTTCGAATGTTTGGAGATCCTGTAGTACTATTTTCACTATAGAAAATCGGTGGTTTGTTACCTTCATTGATTTCTACAGTCGGGTAATCTGGCTGTATTTACTAAAGAGTAAGCATGAGGTATTCTCATAATTTAAGAAATTTTATAAATTGATGGACATCCAATTTAGAGCAAAGTTTAGGATCCTCCGATCTGATAATGGTATGAAGTATATGCATCAAGCATTTCGTGCCTACCTGCAAGATCATGGAATCATTCTTCAGCCTACTTATATGGATACACCTGCACAGAATGGAGTAGTTGAATGGAAGAATTAATATTTGCTTAAGATAACTCGTGCCCTCATATTTACTATGCGAGTTCCTAAATTTTTATGGGGGGAGACTATTCTGACCATGGCTTACTTAATCAACCATATGCTACTCCAAGTCCTTGGCTTCAAGTTTCCACTTGAATGTTTACTAGGAAAGACTCAATATATTATGCCACCTTGTATCTTCAACTGTGTATATTTTGCTCGGAACCAGACACCATATATTGGTAAACTGGATCCTCGAGCTCTAAAATATATCTTTGTGGATTATTCTACTATAAAGAAGGGATATAAATACTATTATCCACATACACAGTAGATGCTAGTCACGATGGATATGACCTTTCAAGAAATGGAGCCTGACTATGAAATGGGGTCAAGTGGTGTCTCTATGTCATATGAATTCTTGACCATGCCATCTGATGGACCTTGGCATAAGGGGGAGCAGAGTGGTGGTAGGAGTAAGGAAGTAGAGACTGATGATATTCATGAGGATACTAGTGATGCAAAGGGTGATAATATTTAAGGGGAACAGAGTGAGGCTATTGTGATTTCTCCAATCATCCAAGCTTCTACCCTGAGCATAGCTCCATCCAGGCCTTCTAAGTCCTCCCCTTTCTCGATGAATAATGGTAACAACCCTATTTTCTTTGATTTAGATATTCCTATTACTAAACGAAAGGGTTCTCGCTTGATCGTTCCTCTTTCTCATTATCATTATAATATTTCTATGTATCCTATGAGTCTTTGTCTCCTTATAAATTCTTTGTAGCTGTATTAGAATCTATTAGCATTTCTAATGATTGAAAGGTGCCTATGGCAAATCCAAATTAGAGGTAGGTAATGATAGAGGAGATGAATACTTTATCAAAGAACCATACATGGGATCTGGTGACTCTACCTAACGGGAAGCAATCAGTGGACTGTAAATAAATATATATAGTAAAGCATAATCTTGAAGGCAATTAAACTTGAGAGGTACAAAGTTCATTTAGTGGTAAAAGGATATACACAGACTCATGGCCTCGATTATAATGAGACCTTTGCTCATGTGGCAAAAATGAACTCAGTGTGTACTTTGATTTTGTGTGCTACTAACTGTGGCTAAGAGTTGCGTCAGCTAGATATGAAGAATACCTTTTTTCATGGAGATCTTCAGGAGAAGATTTATATGTAGATTCCTCCTGGGTTTATGAGTAAAGCTATGACAGGGAAGGTGTGCAGATTAAGATGCTCTCTCTACGACCTCAAGCAGTCTTCCCATATCTTGTTTGAATGCTTCAGCCGAACAGTGCTCAAGATAGAATATTCACAAAGTAATGCTAATCTTACTTTATTTTATAGACATGCTAGTGGGAAGAGAACTATCCTAATAGTATATGTTAACGATATCGTTATCATAGGGGATAATTTTAGGAAGATTGTATGGTTTAAATAAAATCTGGCTTGCGAGTTTGAGATTAAGAACTTAGGACTGTTGAGATATTTTTTGGATATTGAGGTCTCTAGGTCATCTCACAGTATTTTTCTGACTCAGCGAAAATATATTCTTGATCTTCTTAATGAGACTGGAATGTTAGGGTGCAAGCCAATTAATACTCTTATTGACCAGAATCATAAGTTAATGGCAAATCATGGAGCTCCTATTGATCATGGAAGATATCAATGACCAGTAGGGAGGTTGATTTATCTTTCTCATACTAGACCGGATATTGCCTTCGTTGTCAATGTCATCAACCAGTTTATGCATGACCTATGAGAGCAACATATGGAGATAATATATCAGATACTACACTACTTGAAAATATATCCTGGACATGGGTTGCTCTTTTCTCGACATGACTCTCTGAAAATAGAGACTTTTACTGATGTAGAGTGAGTAGGTTCATTGGATGATTGACAATCCACTACTGGTTACTACACTTTTGTTGGTGATAATCTAGTCACTTAGAAAAGTAAAAAGCGGTCTGTTATAGCTAGATCAACTACAGAAGCTGAGTACAAAGTAATGGCTAGAAAATATATGAGCTTCTCTGGCTACAGAAATTACTTCAAGAGCTACGCCTTCTGAGGAAGTCTTCTATGATACTGTATTGTGATAATAAGACGGTAATTAAAATTATGAATAATTCAGTGCAACATGATCGTACCAAATATATTGAAATTGACTGTCCCTTCGTCAAGGAAAATGTGACAAGCAGAAAGATTTACATCCCTTTTATTCGCTCAGCTAATCAAGTGATAGATATTCTAATAAAGGGACTAAGTAAATCTTCTTTTCATCTCTTGTTAGCAACATGGGTCTCCATGATATCTTTACCCCATTCTAAGGGGAAGTATTAGAAAGTTTTCATATGCATAATTTCCTACTATTTTCTTTTCCTTGATATTTTTTTTCTTAGTTTTACTTTCCTGTCTTCTATAAAACTTGTATATCTTCTATATATACCATTACCTTATATGAATAAAGATCAATTCATTTGCTTCACTATTACTAATACTACTATTCGGAGGGTGATCTGGTAAACAACAATGTTGTTTCTCGGATGAATTAGCTTTTGATCGATTAGGCTTGAGTACGAGAGTCAAGAGGATGAGACAATCCAGATGCTATGCGAGAGGAATTTTTGATCCATTTGTTGATCAGCAAGATCCTCTCTTTTGCCATCCCACGGCGACCAAGACCTATAAACGAAGGGTAACTTCCTTTTTGTTTTTATGATCCATGAACGCCAGCCCTCGTCGGCTTCCGGTTCACGATGGAGCAAGACGTCTAAAATGTACTGGTGCTAAGGTTGTGATTGGACGTCGGCCATATCCTCTTCCTTGAGCCATAGCGTTCCAGCTTCGTTCCCCGACGGATGCAATCAAGACTGGAGCTGCAGCCATGAACATAGCCTCGGCCACCCGCATTCCCTCTGGGGTTGGAGGTGGTGCCATGAATCGAGGGTAAGGTGTTTTGATTTGGCAGGACAAAGCTCTGTTATTCCCAATGTCGTGGCTACCGTGCCAACCTCCTCCCCCACTCGTTGGGCGCGCGGCTCCACTGGCCCTATGCATTTCTTGTGCATTTGAAATTCTTAAGGGTGGGCGGGGCAGCTTCGTCTCAGGCCTCCGGTGGGCGTTTGTCAAACTCCAATACTCGGCAGGTTGGTCTCCCCACCCGACGCAGCATCCATCATGGTAGAGCCGCAAGTGGTGCACATCACCGCTGTTGGCAGTTCCCTTGGGACGCTCCTCATCCACAGCTTCTCCATGCTACATTCATGTGGATTCTATTAGTTTGTACCTTTCTCAGCCTCTACGGCATTTACTTTTTTTTTTTTTTTTTTTTTTGATAAAAAAAAAAGAGAGGAGTTAGATTCTAGGCATGGCCATTCCCAAACGATTTTCCAATCCCAGCCAGGAAATATTCGATACACGGTGCATATTAATTTTTTCACAGCCATTCCCCACGAAGGTGAGTACGTCAACCTGACTACCTAATCAACCTGACTATCACTGACATCAGCCGAGTGAACGGGATTTATTATATATATCCCTAAATTTTTCACTACTATCAGCCGAGTAAACAAGATTTATTATATATATTTCTAATTTTTTCACTACCACCGGTCAACAGGAACTCCAAGATTATTTTATTATTATTTTTTTTTTGATTTTACTTCCAGATTATTTTTTTATTTTTATTTTATTCTCGACTTTTCAGTTAAAATATGTTCAAACCAGGACTTGAATTTCTGCTAATTAATTATGAAATAAGTTTCACAACAAACTGTGACACATGCCAATGGCAGGGCATTTGCTTTCAACGTGCAGTCTATTAATGCAAAAACAGGCCGCATGACAAGCATACCCACCATTATGATCAACCAGCAACTTTCATTTATCCCTGCGAAGGCTGATATGGTCTTGGTTGTCACTCAACTCTTTTTCCCCCCTGGTGATCTTTTTATCAACCTCCTGGTTAAGCTAATTACTATATTGTTAAATATGTTGCTCCAAATAATAATAGATTGAGGAGGTTTTTTGTAAAAAGACATATAAAAACCATAAACACCTTCATCGATGAGTATTTTTTGGGGATGCTGCCTTTTTCACCGTGAGAAATTGGGGACAAACAAACCTGTTTTTTATTTGCACTTCTCTCTTGAAGAGGTTTGACTCTTTCTCTCACTGGCTTCCTTTTTGATCCAGTCTTCTTCATCCAATTTTTTTTATCAAGATTTTGGGGAACGAATGAGAGCTTCTTCGTTTAGGTTTTCTCCTTCTCCAAAATAAATTGGCAATGGATGAACTCCTCTCTTGATCGATCTTTTTCTTTAGATAATCAGCGGCATGAGGCATGAGGCATGGAGGAATGAAAGCCCTAACCTCTAAGGTGGTAGCCCAGTTGGTAGAAGCCTTGTCTCATTACCAACCGATCATAGATTCGATGCATGATCCCAGTGATGACTAGATTAAATCCAGAAATTTTTTGGGGCCCATGATCGTTGGTGTGAGTGAGAAGTCAGAGTCTTCCTCTTTGTCCTCGTTCTACTAGCCGGTACCTTAGTGGTGTCAGGTTGACGTACTCACCTTTAGATGGGGAAAGACTGCGCAAATCCAAGCATCTTACATCGAATATTATCTAGTGGGGTGGGAGCCTGCAGAGGTAGCTACACCAGGATTTATCCCCCCTATACCTTTTCTTTATCAAAAAAAAAAGTCCAATGACTCTCTTTCCCTTTTAAAAGAAGGACAGGGACTCTCGTTTGGCTCTAAGTTCCCATCACCTCAATTTGTTCCCTTTTGGCCTTGATCGTCTTAGTTGCTTGCTCTCGATCCTAATCACCATGGTTTGCATTTTGACCATTGAAAGCTTTTGATATTTTTCGACATTTGGTGACCCCCAGGGTTACTTTGTTTGTTTAAAACGAATGCTCTATTTCTTTGATATTCTTCTCCACCGGGTCATATATTATATTCTCTTGATTCATTGTTGAGGCCTAGAAGGATACTCTTAGATATTCTCTTGATCCGTCTAGAAGCCGTGAAAGGCATTTGGTTGCCCCCTTTGCTTAGGATTAGATATTATTTGCATCTTTTGTTATTATTTTGGAACCCTATAATTTGAATATTTTTATTACCTTTTATCTAATTTTGGGATAGATATATAGTGTTTTATGTAGATGTAGACAAATTTATTGAACTATGTAAATTTTTTATCTTTCTTATGCTTGTTATTTCTGCCTTGATGTATTCGATAAAATATCTCAATGAGATAGAATATTAATTTAGAAGTCTAAAGCGATCCAATCTGCTATGCACAATCCTAATAACTGGTATCAAAATATTTGGATGGCATTTGACAGGTAACAAAATTCATCAATGGCACATGAGGTGATTATTTTTTATTCACTACCATAAGGAATGAAGTAGCCGTATTTGATGGTACAGATGATTTTGCACTATGAAAAGTAAGAATGAAATATTTATTGATTAAGGAGGGTATTGTAATAGCCCTAAAGGGTATGGATGCAATTCCATGAGATATTGAGGTCGCCAAAGAGGAAACCAATCAGAGAGTACTAGGGACTCTTTTTTCAGGTTTAAGTGATAAAGTTCTTCATAATATTATGGATCTTGATATAGCTAAAGGTGTATAGAATAAATTAGATAGCCTATATATGATAAAGTCTCTTACCAATAGACTGTATTTAAAGAAAAAATTGCACACATTTCATACGGTAAAATGGACTTCACTTAAGGATCATTCAAATTATTACAATAAGCTACTACTTGATTTGGTAAATGTTGGTGTTGATGTTGACAAGGAAGACAAAGCTTTAATCCTGATTTATTCTTTATCTAAGTCCTTCGAGAATATTACTACTACCATGTTCTATGGAAGAAAGACTATAAGTCTTGAAGAGGTTGAAGCCGCTTTGTTATTCAATGAGCTTAGGTTGGAAGTATATTTAGAGTATCAGACTCTGACTCTGGTACAAGGACTTACAGTTAAAGGTATAGATGAGCAAAGAAAAGGTGGACAAGGTAGAGGCAAGTCTAAAACTAGATCAGTCTAGGCCTAAAAGATCTGGTGTTTGTCACTATTGCAAGAAGCCAAACCACTAAAAATCTGAACGTAGACATGTACAGTTCAAGAAATAGAAGGAACAGAAAGATAAAAGAACAATTTTAGATTTGGTATCAATTACAGTTATATCAGAAAATCATAGTAATATTACGGATGATACAGTATTCACAACTACTTGTAGTGTTAGTTTTTTGATACCTAGATCATGGATTCTAGAGTATCTTTTTACATGATACCCCATAAAAAATGGTTATCTTTTTTTAAGACCATGTGAAGGAGGCATCGTTCTTCTTGAGGATGATGAAATCTATAAAGTAAAAGATATTGGTAAAGTTCAAATCAAATTTCATGCAAATATTGTTGTGATTCTGGACAATGTCAGATATATTTCCTAATTGAGAAGGAACCTTTTCTTAGTGCATGCCCTTGATAGTGCAGGTTTTGAGGATAGATGGGATAGAGAATCTATAACTATTAGTAAAGGAGCATTAACTCTATTGAAAGGCAAATTGAATGGCACCCTTTACTATCTTGACAGTAGTATAGTGGTTAGATAGGCTTCAGCAATACAGTCCTTTATTGAGTAGTTGATATAATTGTGGCACCAGAGGCTATGCCACATGTCAAAGGTTTACAAGAGCTAAGCAGACATAGTCTGCTAGGTGGTTTGAAAGTTGGTATACTTGGATTTTGTGATCGCTGTGTATTTAAAAAATAATACAGAGTCAGCTTTTGTACAGACGTACACAGGATAATAGATATATTGGATTATATTTATTTTGACCTATGGAGATCTGTCTCAGTTATATCCAAGGATGGATCTAGGTATTTACTCATTTTTATTAATGATTACTCCTGTCAAGTATGGATTTACACTATTAGAAATAAGAGTGATGTGTTTAACATATTCAAGAAGTGGAAGGCTATGGTGGAGAGGCAAGCTAAAAGGAAGATAAAAACCTTCTAGATTGATAATGGATTAGAATTTTATTCTACAGAATTTGATAACTTTTGCAAGTCAGAGAGCATTATCAGATGTAGGATCGCAGTGGGTACACCTCAACAAAATGGTGCGGTAGAACGTATGAACCTACATTATTAAAGAGAGTCAGATTTATGATGTCAAGTTTTGGATTGCATAGAGTTTTTTGGATAGAGGCTGTACACACATTCTGCTATATTATAAACTAATCTCCAGTATTAGCATTGAGCAAGAAGACTCCGGAAGAGATGTGAACAGGAAGACCTACAGACTATTTGGTACATAGAGCTTTTAGGATCCTGCATATGTACATGTCAGAGATGGAAAGCTAGACCCTAAAACTAAGAAATGCATATTCTTTGGATACGTATATGGAATGAAGGGCTATAGATTATGGTGCATAGAGCTTATATCCCAAGGTTTCTAGTCAACAATGTGATTTGTTATGAGACATCCACTTCTTCATGACAAATACAGCTTAGTTCTTTACAAGGAGATTAGGTTTAGGTTCAGCAGGACTAGACTGTTGTTGATATTAATCAAACTATTAGATCACAGTATTAGCAGCCAAATAAAGATACCAAAATTCAGAATGAGCAACAACAACAACAAATACAGAGATACATACTTAAGAGCATGTTATCATTCAATGTCAGGTTTAGGATGATAGTATTGCCTTTCGCGGATCTAGGTATCAGATCAGAGTACCTAAAATATATGATTTTGAGAATTTTATTTTTGCTGAGTTAGTTTATTATACTCTGAATGTTGTAGACACCATTAGTGATGAGCCAACCATATATCAAGAAGCTATTCATAGTTTATAAGCTGAGTAGTGGATCATGGCTATGGTTGAAGAGCTTCAGTTTTTGAAAAAGAATTAGACTTGGAATTAGCCAACTTACTAAAGGATATAATGGTGATTAGCTACAAATAAATCTTTAAGAAGAAGGAAGGAATCGGTCCTTAAGATATCAAATATAAGGCTAAATTGGTGGCTAAGGGTTACAGTCAATGAAAGGGTATTGACTACAAGAAAGTATTTTTTCTATATTCAAACACTCTTCTATTCATATATTACTTATTTTAGCTACTTCTCAGGATTTGGAGTTAGAATAGCTAGATATAAAAATATTTTTTTTACATGATGACTTGGAAGAGCATATTTATATGCAACAGCTACCTAGTTTCGAGGTTCCAGATAAAGATCATATATGCTTGCTCAAGAGATCATTATATGATCTTAAGCAGTTTTCAAGATATTAGTATCGTAAATTTGATAGATTTATGATCGACCATAAATTCAACAGATCTTCATATGATAGTTGTGTATATCATCAGCAGCTTTCAGATAGGTCCTTTTGTTATTTATTACTATATGTGAATGATAAGATGATTGCGGACAGGGATATATCATCCAGAAGCTGAAAACTGAGCTCAGTATTGCATTTGAAATGAAGGATCTTAGATTGACAAAAAAGATATTTGCGATGGAGATTATACATGACAAGCAACCAGGTAGACTCTTTGTTACTCAGCATGGTTATATTGAGAAAGTCTTTGAAAGATATAGTATATCTATAGCTAAGTTAGTCACTAGTTCCTTTACCAATCATTTTCGATTATCTGTCAGGCTCTTTCTTTAGATCGAGGATGAGGAGTGATATATATCTAGAGTGCCTTATGCGAATGTAGTTGGCAACATCATATATGCGATGGTTTGTACTCAACATGATATTTCACAGGCAGTAAGTATGGTAAACAGATACATGGATAAGTCTATGAAAACTCACTAGTCAACTATGAAATGGATACCTAGATATCTAAAAGGCACTTATAATTTAGGATTAGTATTCTCCGGACATAATAGTTATACTGGTATAGGATTTTGTGATTTCGATTATGCTTATAACTTGGACAGAAGAAGGTCATTGACTAGATATGATGTACTCTCTTTGGTTATGTAGTCAGTTGGAAAGTTACTTTGCAATATATAGTTATTTTGTCTACTGTAGAGGCAAAGTATATGGCATTGATAGAGGTTGTAAAGGAAGCTATCTGGCTAAGAGGGTTCATATAAGATTTTGGTCTCAAACAAGATTGTTTGGATATTCACTATGATAGTCAAAGTACTTTACATCTTGCAAGAGATCATATGTATCATGAATGTACCAAGTATATGGATGTCAAGTATCATTTCATCAGAGATTTGATGGAGAATGGTAATATCCGACTTCAGAAATTTAGCATTGCTTATAATTTAGCTATTATGCTCACTAAACCAATTTTAATAGTTAAATTTAGAACATTTCTAAACTCGATTTGAGCACATGGTGACGCCTTTCGAGGCTTGTGATAAGGAGAAGATTTTATTATTCATATATGATAAAGGCATATCATTTGTTGCAAGGGAGAGGATTGTAAAATATATTGCTCCAAATAATAACAAATTAAGGGGTTTTTTTGTAAAAAGGGATATAAAAACTATAGACTCCTTCATCGATGGGTGTTTTTTTTTTTTGGGCGCTCTTTCACCGAGAGAAGTTGGGGACAAAAGAACCAATGCTTTATTTGGACTTCTCTCTAAAAGAGGTTGGACTCTTTCTTCCATTGGCTTCCTCTTTGATCTAGTCTTCTTCACCAAGATTTTGGGAAACGGATGAGAGCTTCTTCGTTTGGGTTTTCTCCTTCTCCCAAATAAATTGGGAACAAATGAACTCCTATCTTGATCCATCTTCCTCAGATAATCATCAATGTAAGGCATGGAGGAATGAAAGTCTAATGGCTCTCTTTTCTTTTAAAAGGACAAAGACTCTCTCGTTTGGCTCTAAGTTCCCATCGCCCCAATTTGTTCCCCTTTGGCCTTGATCATCTTGGTTGCTTGCTCTCGATCCTGATCACCATGGTTTGCACTCCGATCATTGAAGACTTTTGGTATTTTCTAGCATGTTAGTGACTCCCATGGTTACTTTGTTTTTTAAACCAAATGCTCTATTTTTTTTGGTGTTCTTCTCTACCGGATCATATATTATATTCTCTTGATTAATTATTGAGGCCTAGAAGGATACTCTCAGATATTTTCTTGTTCTGTTTAGAGGCTATGAAAGGTATGGTTGCCCTCGCTACTTGTTTTATTGTTTGTCTAGAATGGTATTTGGTTGCCCTCGCTGCTTGTTTTATTGTGCATCTTTTGGTATTATTTTAGGATCTTATAATTTAAGTACTTGTATCACTTTTGTATCGAATTTTGGGATAGATATATAATGTATTGCTTCTCCTCTGAATGGATATAAACAAATTTACTAAACCATATAAATTTTTTATTTTATTTTTGCTTGTGATGTGTTCGATAAAATGCTTCAATAAAATAGAATATTAATTTAAAAACCTATAACAATTTAATCAATTGCGCACAATCCCCCCAACATATATATTCTTCAGTTGTTAAGAAGAAGCCCATAAATACCTGAGGGCACCGGTAGGAATACCATCTGAAGGGTATCATCTAATCGCTAAGGCGGTAGCCCGGTTGGTAGAGGCCTTGTCTCACTACCAACAGTCACGGATTCGAGGCATGATCTCACGAGTGACTCGATTAAATCCAGGAATTTTTCTGGAACCTGCGATAGTTGATATGAGTGAGAGGTCAGGATCTCTCCCTTTGTCCCTGTTCTACTAGTCGGTGTCTTAGTAATGTCAGTCTGATCTACTTATCATTAGATGAAAAGAGATTGTGAAAATCTGAGTGTCTCGAATCGAACATTACCTCACGGGATGGAATATCCCTTTTGTTTATCAATATATATATATATATATATATATATATATATATATGATCTACCATCAAGAAAGTATCTAAAGGGTATCTATCATCAAGAAAGGGTACGCAAGCCACGTGGCTGCCGATCACATGACAGACACACTGTCGCGAAGCTTCCTCCAAAGCTGTAAGATTCCGTCTTCGAAAATATACGATCAGATGGTTGTGGTTCACTCGATGTCGAATTGTAGTGGACCCGGCAAGGTACGGGTCCACAGCCATGGAAAGCTCCGGAGAAGGAAATATTCCCTTAACGCAATCCGTAAGGAATCTGCCCTCCGCTTTTTCAAAAGACAGCCTCACCACTATAAGGGAATCGATTTGGCAGCTCTCTTGCCAAGGCTCGGCAATGTCGCCCAGAAGGGTGCTCGAAGTGAGACCGGGCGACGATCAAGACTCACAAAAATGGCGCGTGTCACTAAGTGAAGACGCATTTGATAGCTTCATTGCTCGAGGTGGGGACGCGGCTAGAAAGGTCTTCGGAGAGGGTTCGCTCTTTAGTCCACTGTTGTTTGGGAAGTTCTTCGACCCTGCTGATGCCTTCCCGCTCTGGGAGTTCGATTCAGAAATTCTGCTCTCAGGTCTAAGGAGTGCCTCAAAAACTAATGTTGATTGGGACGAAACCGATTCAGAGTATGTCTTGAGAGCTGAATTACCCGGTAGTCTTCAAAACTCTCCTTGCAAATATGAATAAATAATTAGTCCTTCTGGAGAATTGCAAGATAACAGCCAAAAAAAAAAAAAAACACTCATTTACATAAAAAGTTTCTCAATATATATATTTTTTTGATCGAAAAAACTACCTCCATCTTTGTTGCCAAGAACTTGTACTTGCGCCCACCTTCAACTTACAGATGCTTTTGATCTTTCCACTGCTTACATACTCTAGTTATAGCTAACATCAATCTATTTGCACTGCTCATCACTTAACTAAGTACTGTTCTATTCAGTTTCTGCTCCTCAAAACTTGCATATTAGAATCATATTTATTTAAAACACCATAAGAACATAACCAATCAAGCTTGTTAGTTCTTCATCTAATGCTTCTTAAGTTTTGGTGCTTTCATTCATTTTCTAGGTTTTCCTTTCTCTCATCCATGCTCCCAAATCCATTCCTATTATTATTGCTACTTAATTGCAAATATACCCAGGGAGTCGCGCCATTAAAAAATATATATATATTACTTATCATTTAGATAATCAATAACTGCTGAAGAATGGATGACTTGTAAATGGGATTGATCTTGCCATGCAAAATTTAACACTTCTATTTTATTTTTTTTTCCCAGTAGGTGCAAGGAATTGTGATGTAGAGATATGTGGTGAAAAGGGAAAGGTGATTGAGATCAGTGGGAAGTGGAGGGGCCGAGAATCAGATTCGAGGGACTGGAGGGCTGGCCGCTGGTGGGAGCATGGATATGTCAGGCGCCTCGAGTTGCCAGAAAATGCAAATTGGAGAAAAATAGAGGCATACATTGACAACGATAACTTCATCGGAATAAAAATCCCAAAGAATATCTCAGATGGCAACATTCACCAGATAAATGGAGAGCCCCAGGAATAAGAATATGTATGAATGGCGGCAATGATTGACATTTATAGCATATTTTTATTCTAAAAATATAATAAAGACTGAAAGAAGATAACATATAAAACTAGCTAAGATTGATGCCCACTTCTTCTTCTTCTTCTTCTTTTTCATGGGAATGGAGGTAGCAAGATGCTATCCCCAGTATATTAAGGAAACAGAGAACAAATTTCCAAGTTTACAGAGAAACAGAGAACATCAAATTTAAAGAGTATAGCAATGATCAGCAAACAGGAAGAAGAGACAGAAACAAGTTTCAGCCATGATCCATCTTAGACGAGCAAATATGGCCCCAACTGCGAAATGAAAGAAGTGTCTTCTGGAAAACAACATAGAGGGTTCCCTTCCTGTTCAGGAAAAGACATACGTTCCTCTCCCTCCATATTTCTCAGCAAATAACAGTGACTAGTTGATTTCCAGCTTCGTTCGCCATTACCTTTTTGTTCTTCTTTCTCCAAGCTGTCCATTGTCAAGAAATGAAGTTGGTCTCCCTTTTAAATCCGGTTGCAATTTGATGATGGTCCATAAACCCTTAGCAAAAGGACATCTAAAGAAAAGGTAATTCACAGACTCCATATTAGCTCCACGCAAAATACAACTAGAACTAATGTTCATCCCTTCTTGGTGAGAACTTCTTCAATATACAATTTATTCTTCATTGCAAGTGTGAAACCCGGTTTTTGGACTTTTTGGGCCAAAGTCGGCAGGCCCAGCTAGGGCTGGAACTGGGCTGGCCCAAAGCCCATCACCTGGAATTGGACCGGGCCAGCCCAATGGACTTCGGGTCGACCTGAAATCGGGTCAGGCTTCGAGCCAGATTTTAAGCATATCGAACTAGAGTCTTGTCTTTAAAATAGAGCCCATTCAATTTTTGGGCCAAAGGGATGCTCGGGCTTCATCCAAAAATTCTTAAAAACTAGCCCGAAGCCTGACCCAATTTCAGGCCAGCCCAAAGCCCATTGGGCTGCCCGGCCCAATTCTAGCCGATGGGCTTTAAGTCGGCCCAATTCCAGCCCTAGGACCCAGATCGTAGAAAAAAGAAAGAGGAGACGCCGTGAAATAGGGAAACTCTTCTTCCCTTGTTGCTGGCTGGGAAACTCACTGAAGGAGTTGGAGGGGAGAGCCGTAGAGGGGAGGGATGGTCGGCGATGGGTTTGGGATAGATTGGAACTCTGGACGATGCGGTTTTCCTTTCCCAAACGGCAAGAAAAATCTTCCGTTCTCCCTACAAATTTTTTTCCCTCCCAGCTCCTATGGCTGATTTCGAGGATGATCGAGCACACCTTCGGCGGTGGCTCTCGGTAATGAGCAAGCAAGTTCGATGAGGTCTCCCGTGGAGGCGGTTGAGAGGGGTCCTTCCGAGATGGGAGAGGTGGAGTCGTCATCGTTTGCGCCATCTTCATCAGAGTAGGGAAAGTATTTTATCAGCGGTATTTCATTGGAGGCGAGGGAGGAGGCACTCGCAGAGCACTTCAAGAGGTACGTGGAGGTGAAGGAGGTGGTGGTCATGAGGGACAGGATCATGGGTAACTACCAGGGTTTTGGGTTTTGTTTGCTTTGGACCGTACCTCATCGGTGGCCGCGCCGCCATCCATCTCCGGTTCGCTAAGCCCCTTCCCGATGACCACCTCCCGTGGCCGCCGGCAACCGTGGGGAACCTCGATTCGGTCAAGCCAATGAAAGAACAGGGGTTCAGGAGAAGAAGAGAAGAAAGAAAGAAAAGAAAAAGGAAAAAGAAAAAAAAAGGGAGAAAGAAATAGAGAAGAAAAAAAGAAAAAGAAAGAAAAAAATTGGGGACCTCTGTTCGGTGCAGGAAAAAAAGAGGAGAGAAAGAAGAGGAGAGAGAAAGAGAAAATAATAATAATAATAAATAGTGAGGGGAGAGATCGAAAAGTCTTTCTCTGGAAATTTGAGATTTTACGAGTAAAAGATTTGAGTTTACAATTTTTCTAGAATTATTTATTTAAATAAAATTATTTATTATTGTAGGAGAACAGCATTCTGAGTAGGAAGGTGTTGGGCAAACTTCGGGTATAGATTGATACCGGATACTTTTGGATTAGCTCGTGAAGGTAAGAAAATTTGGACATGATCACCAGTCTTATATATGTATCTTTCATGACATGATTTGATCCGTGCATATAAGCATTGGCATGTATGATTTATTTTTGCATGGTATAGTTGATTTTTCATGATAAGCAGTATGATTGGTGTTGTTATTATTTATGTTCCTGTATACCATGTTTTATCAAGTAAAGTTATCTTCGAATGGGTTGGACCATGATGCTGGTTGTTGCTGCCAAGATCGTCGTGGCTCGTAGCTGCTATCGGTGCCGGAGTGCGCTCCCTTCACCGTCTGACCATCTGGACCTGCAAAATAAGGGTTAGTGACTCGGGCCGGGGTTTCCGGTGAGGGCACTCCGACAGTCAAGTTAGTGACGATCTAGGGGAACAGATCCTCCTGGTCGAGCCCCTCTTGATGGACTCCATGCTAGGAGGAGTGAGTAGTGTGAGAGTAGGATGCAAGTATGTTGGGGGAAGAGCGGCCTGGCTAGAGGGATTCTCTGTTTGGCCTTTCCACCCATCCTTGCTTGGATTTGCTTGTGGTGCTGTGCTCTCTGGTTGAGCTTGCACTTGTGTTTGAGTGGTATTGCATGTGTTACCTCCTTTGTCTTGTTTCCATCAAGCTTTGTAGTCTAGGTTACCGTTGGACGCTCGTCTTGGGATCTTCGCCGGGCTGTCAGGCACGTGCGGCGGTGTCCCGAGGCGCCTTTCCCGATCCGTGATAAGGAAAGCTGTCATGTATTCTACAATTCCCTCTGGTCGTCTCATTTCGGAAAACCTGGTATTACCTCGATTGGTGGGCCGCCGCCCCTGGGATTCGTATCTCCTGGTTGACTTCCTTTTCCAGGTAGTTCAGGTGGTTGGTGAGGAGCATGGCACCTCGATCAGTGGGCCTCTCCCCTTTTTGATGTAACCGGTGGCTGCAGGTGGTCACTGCGGTCTGGCGAATGTCTTAGTGCAATCCTCGGGCGGCTCGTCGATGTCCTGGGATGGCGGTGCTGTCCCTTGGTTTGCCGGTGCTTACGTCTGATCCGGGGGCTGAGCTGGGAAGGCAGGGCTAAACTCTGACCTAAGTATCCCGAGCTCGCGGGATCGCCTCGGCGGAGGAGGGCAGAGCGCGGGCCCGGTCCAGAGGGCTCGACCTCGGAGAGGCTCCACGTGGCGGAGGAGGGCTGAGCTCGACTCCGACCACGGGGCTCGATCTTTGAGGGGCTCGCTCAGGAGGGCAGAGTGCAGGCTCGATCCAGAGGGCTTGACCTCGAAGAGGCTCTACGTGGCGGAGGAGGGCTAAGCTCGACTCCGACCACGGGGCTCGATCTCTGAGGGACTCATTCAGGAGGGTGGAGTGCGGGCCCGGTCCAGAGGGCTCGACCTCGAAGAGGCTCCACATGGCAGAGGAGGGCTGAGCTCGACTCCGACCACGGGGCTCGATCTCCGAGAGGCTCATTCAGGAGGGTGGAGTGCGGGCCCGGTCCAAAGGGCTCGACCTCAAAGAGGCTCCACGTGGTGGAGGAGGGCTGAGCTCGACTCTGACCACGGGGCTCGATCTCCAAGGGGCTCGCTCAGGAGGGCGGAGTGCTGGCCCAGTCCAGAGGGCTCAATCTCAAAGAGGCTCCATGTGGCAGAGGAGGGCTGAGCTTGACTCCGACCATGGGGCTCGATCTCCGAGGGGCTCGCTCAGGAGGGCGCCGCTCAGCTCCGGCCTAGGCATCCCGGGCTCGCGGGTCCGACCTGGCGGAGGACAGAGCTCAGCTTCAACAGGCGGTCCCGTTGTCTTGGGGGAGCTCAGCTCGGCGAAGGAGTCCGAGCAGGGGAACTGACGCAGCGTCTAGCACCGCGGCATTCCCTGACGTGGCATCTGACAGCTACCCCACGTCAGTGATCTTTCCATATCATTTGCCCCGTACTCCCGAGGCTCGTTAGTGCGCGGCGCTCGGGCCGAAGGGAGTAATTGTGATGCCGACGTGGAAAGGTAAAGATCTGGCATAATGATGGCCATGATTGCTGGCACTCCGTGGAATGGTCCTTCAGGCCAGTGCGGGGGTGCCACGTGTTCAGTCCGAAGAGCAGTTAATGTTGGCACAGAATTTAGAGCGGCTGGGATGCCATTTTTATCGATGGCCGGCACGTGGCGTGAATCCGTTGGCGAAGAGGTCATAACGGTATGGATGCGCCGGGTCACTTCGAAATGAAAAGAGGTTCTTATCCAAAATATCCGTTCTTTTGAATTCTCCACACCCGCTGTAGTATCCGAGCCTTCTCCTCCTCCCAGTTGCCTCAGATCTTCTAAGGAACCAGGTTAGTTTCCTCTTTCTTCCTCCTTTGTCAGAGTAAGGTCCTTCCTTCGAGTCTAGGGTTTCCCTCAGGTCGAGTTCGTCCCTTCATCCTCTTCTTCGAGTCCTTTGCTTCTCCTTTCTTCGGGGATGTCTTGCTTTGGCCTGAGCTTCCGCCCCTCCACCAACCAGGGCGAGGCTGGTCCTTCTGAGCGGAGGCCAGCATCTCCTTCTTCTTCTGGTGAGGAGGAGGATGCGTCTCATTTCGAGTTCAGCAGGAGGTGACCTCCTGGTCCAGTACTCATCAGGGAACCAGGGCCGGTCCTTCTCACCCTTCTCATCCTCTTCCCTCTTCTGAACTTGCTCCTGAGTCCGTCTGGTCCTCGGGGCCTGGCGGGATCGCCTCGACGATCACCGTCGAGGAACTAGGGGCCATTCGGGATGTCTATGGCATCTCGGACTCTATTCGGCTTTTGATCCCTCGTCCTGGGGAACGGGTCGCTTCCAATGGCCCGGGCCATATTGCTATTTATGAGGAGACCTTTTCTGGGGGTATCCGCTTTCCCTTCCATCCGTTCTTCTTGTCAGTTCTGAATAATTACCGTTTGGTCCCTGCTCAGTTAGTACCAAACGCCATTAGGGTCATCTTTTCTTTTGTTGTGCTTTGTCACCTTCACGGGTTCATTGCCCGGTTCTCTCTGTTCAAGGCTTTCTTTGCCCTGAAGTGCCACCCAACTGAGGATGGGTGGTGGTCCTTGTCTTCCCGCCCAAAGGGCATTAGGTTTGAGCTCCCCTCTTCCGTCAAGGGATGGAAAAGTAAGTTCTCTTTTGCCACGGTTGAGGGGGGCGATTGGGTCTGGAGTGACCCAGACCAGTCCCCCAACTGAAACTCTATGGTCGATGCGGCTGACCGGGATGACTATGAGCAGCTCCGCATCGCCCAGGTCCCTCCTCTTAAGGTTCTGTTGTCAGAGCAGAACCTCTCCGAAGCCGGGGTCAATCCAACGAATGGGTTGGGTGAGTTTGACATGAACTTCTCTTCTTTTTTTTGTTCTCCTTACATTGCTTTCTGTGGGCTCTGACTATTGTATGGCTTGCATACAGGCATGATTTTCACGGAGAGCGACCTGCTGGCGATCACCCGGAAGAGGTCGCCAACCGGGCTAGTTGAGGAGCCTCTGTCGAGACAGGTCCGGGGCGAGGGCACATCTGCAACCGCTCCCGTCGCGGTGGTTGACCAGAGTCGGTAGGGGACTGAAGCTGCTCCTGCCGCACCTGCTGGCCAGAGTTCGGGGGTGACTGAAGCTGCTCCTGCACCAGTGGAGAGGGCAGTGTCTACGGCACCGGGGCCAGTCCAGCGGGCCATTTAGAAGATTCCAGAGCGGCACGGCTGACACGGGATGACCCCCGCTGTGGAGCCTAAGGTGGTTGTCCGGGCAAGGGCTACAGCTGCTACCGCGGCATCCCCCAGTCCCCCGAGCCCAACTGTGATCAAGGTCGAGGATGGGGAGGTTCGGGCCGGGGCCGAGCTCGTGACCGAGGCACCGCCTGTAGGGGTGTTAGTTCCCCAGCCTGCCCCCGGGGGCCCCGCCACTGGTGGGGCAAGGGCACCTATCCCCGGAGAGAGCAAAAGGGAGGAGGCGCGACGCTGACTTCCATTCAAGATGGGGCCATAGAGTTCTTTTCTACGGAACCCCACACTGGCCAAGCGCATGATAGATTTTTCAATCCATCCATGCGATCGGCAGGAGATGGCCGTGCTACGGCTGGGCGATGTGCTTAGCGCTATCTTCTCCCAGCTCTACTCAGTGAGTTGCTACACTTCTCTTTTTCTCCTTCTTCTTTCTCTTTTTTTTGCTAACCTTTTACACGGTGCAGATTGGTGCCGAGGCCCTCTTCATCAGGGACTGTTGTCAAAATTGGCAGCGCAGTGAACAGCAGCAAGCGGCTGAGATTGAATCACTGAAGGTCGATCTGAAAGAGAGGGTCGGGCGAACGGAGCGCTTGAGCAAAAGGTCAAGGACCTGGAGAAGTAGCTCGTCGACGCTAAGGGGCGAGCGAAGAAACTCCTGGAGTGTTTTGACCTGGAGCGGAGTCGCTCAAGGAAGAATGCTAACGAGCTCTCCCTTGTTGAGAAGAAGCTGAGGTGGTACAATGCCGAGGCCGATCGGTACAAGGAGACCGCTCAGTCTGCTCAGGCCGAGCTGGCAACAAGGAAGGAGAGGTTGGCCACGACCGAGAGGGCGGCAGAGGTGGTGACCAAGTCGACGGAGGTGGCTAGGGTGGAGGCCGTCGAGGCAAGGAAGGATGCTGAAGGGGCCATCACCAGGTACAAGGCCTCGAAGGAGTTTATCGCCGAAATCCATCAAACGGCGTCAGACTCCTTCTACAAAGGCTTCATGTTCTTGTGCGGCCGGATCGAGATGTTCGTTTCTGATGAGGGTCATGATCACCTCAGGTATCCTCTAGCCTCGAACATGGAGTCTGGTCAGGCGACGGTTATTGAAGAAGCTATGGCCTCCGAGCCTTCCTCGCTGACCGAGGTTGAGGCTGGGCCACCCGGGGCCGAAGTCGTTCAGCCGGAGGTTCCCGGGAACGGGACCTCACAGCCTCAAGGTCCAGCCAGGGTGGAGTAGTTTTCTTTCTTGTTTTCATTTTTGTACTTGGTCGGGGTCACCTGGCATGTCGGGGATCCAAAAACGTTTGTAGTTGACCTTTGTTAATAAAATGAGAATTTTTCTGCCACCTGTTTCCGAGCATTGCCTAGCTTTTCCCTCTTACCCTTTTTCTTTCCTTCTTCTCTCTTTCTTTTTTCTTTCTTCTCTTTTTTTTTTTTTTTTTTTTGAGATGAGTGGGGAGATCAGAGAGGAGGGTTCCACTTTGTCTGGGATTTAATTGCCAGACCTCGGTGTCGGCAAGCTGGGCACAATATTTTGGCAGTTCAGAGTAGCTGGGCTCAAAGATTTCTTGGCTGGAGAGCTGGGCCCCGGTCCAAGGTGCCTTGGAGCTAGGCTCGAGGCTTTGGTGCCAGAGAGCTGTGCCCTGGTCTTGGGTGCTTGAGAGCTGGACTTAGATCTTGGGTGTCTTGGAGCTAGGCTCGAGGCTTTGGCATCTTGGAGCTGGGCTCGAAGATGTCAATGATTTGAGAGCAGCTTGGCTCGAGGATCCCTTGGACGAAGAGCTGGGCCCCGATCTTGGGTTGCCTGAGAGCTGGGCTCAGGTCTTGGCATCTCGGAGCTGGGCTCGAAGATGTTGATGAATTGAGAGCAGCTTGGCTCGAAGATCTCTTGGCCGGAGAGCTGGGCCCCGATCTTGGGTTGCTTGAGAGCTGGGCTCAGGTCTTGGCATCTCAGAGCTGGGCTCGAAGACATTGATGAATTGAGAGCAGCTTGGCTCGAAGATCCCTTGGCCAGAGAGCTGGGCCCCGGTCTTGGGTTGCTTGAGAGCTGGGCTCAGGTCTGGTGTCTTGGAGCTGGGCTCGAAGACGTTGATGAATTGAGAGCAGCTTGGCTCGAAGATCAAGCTAGAGAGCTGGGCCCCGGTCTTGGGTTGCTTGAGAGCTGGGCTCAGGTCTGGTGTCTTGGAGCTGGGCTCGAAGACGTTGATGAATTGAGAGCAGCTTGGCTCGAAGATCAAGCTAGAGAGCTGGGCCCCAGTCTTGCGTTGCCTGAGAGCTGAGCTCAGGTCTTGGCATCTCGGAGCTGGGCTCGAAGACATTGATGAATTGAGAGCAGCTTGGCTCGAAGATCCCTTGGCCGAAGAGCTAGGCCCCAGTCTTGGGTTACCTGAGAGCTGGGCTCAGGTCTTGGTGTCTCAGAGCTGGGCTCAAAGACATTGATGAATTGAGAGCAGCTTGGCTCGAAGATCCCTTGGCTGGAGAGCTGGGCACCGATCTTAGGTTGCCTGAGAGCTAGGCTCAGGTCTTGGCATCTCGAAGTTGGGCTCGAAGATGTCTTGGAGGTTTCTCTGCAAGGTAGATAGATACTCGTGCAAAAGAAAAACCATTATTATTATTATTGGGGGAAAGCCTTTTATTATTGATGGTATCTTCGCAAATTGCAGGCATTCCACATTCGAGGGAACCTGACATCGTCGAGGTCCTCGAGGTAATAGGCCCCCTGTGAGAGGGCCTCAGCCACCTTGTAAGAGCCTTCCCAGTTCGGTGAAAGCTTGCCGCACTCCCGGGGTTAAGATGCTTCTGCCTGGCATAGCACCAAGTCTCCGGGTCTGAAGACTTTTGGCTTGACACGGGCATTGTAGTACCGGGCTACTCATTGCCGGTATGCCGCCATTCATATCCGGGCTTTATCCCTTGTTTCTTCGAGGAGATCTAGGTTGAGTAGGAGGTATGCCGAGTTCCGTGCCTTGTCATATTGCTGCACTCGTAGCGTGGGCACGCCGAGCTCAACCGGGATGACCGCCTCAGCACCGAAAACAAGGTTGAAGGGCATCTCGTCGGTTGCCGTTCTGGACATTGTGTGGTAGGCCCACAGGATGCTTGGGAGTTCTTCCGCCCACCTGCTCTTGGCTTGGTCCAACCTGGTTCTGAGCCCTTGAAGGATGGTCCGATTAGTCACCTCGGCTTCTCCGTTTGTTGAGGGTGAGCTACCGAGGTGAACCGGTGTTGGACGCCGTGTTCGATGCAGAACCCTTCGAACTCCCGATTGTCGAATTATCATCCGTTGTCAGTGATGATACAATGGAGGAGTCCAAAGCGGCAAATAATTGACTTCCAGAAGAATTAACGGACAATGGCTTTCGCGATCCAGGCCAGCGGCTTTGCCTCGACCCACTTGGTGAAGTAGTCGATCGCCACTAGCAGGAATCTTCGCTGCCCTGGTGCAGGGGGAAACGGCCCCAAGATGTCCATCCCCCACTGGGCAAAAGGCCAAGGGGCTGAAAGCTGGGAGATCGGTGCCGCCGGCTAGCGCTATATGTGAGCGTGGCGCTAGCATTTGTTGTACCTTTTAACAAAGTCAGCGGCGTCTTCCCTCATGGTCTCCCAGAAGTACCCCTAGTGAAGGACTTTATAAGCCAGCATTCTCCCTCCCACATGGCTCCCGCAGAGGCCTTCGTGGATCTCCTAGAGCACAAAGGTTGTCTCTGCAGGCCTGAGGCACTTCAGGAGCGGTAGGAGTAAGATCGGCGATAGAGCTGGCCCTCCATCAGAACGAAATATGAGGCCTTCATTTTGACGAGGGCTACTTCTACGCGGTCCTCGGGTAGGGAGCCATCGGTGATGTACCTGATGTGCCTGTCCATCCAGCTTGGCTCGGGGGTGACCTGATGCACTTCCTCTAGGCCTTTATAGCTTGGATTTTCGAGGTACTCAACGTAGACGCATCCCAGCGATGAGTCCGGCAGGATCGCGAGCCTAGATAGTGCATCCGCGCATGCATTCTCCCCACGGGGGATGTGGAAGATGTTGAAGTACCGGAAGCCTGTCGTGCTCGAGCGGACCTGCTCCAGGTACTTCATCATCTGGGGTCCCTAACTTCATACTCTCTGGATACTTGTCCGGCAACCAGTTGGGAGTCGGTGAAGACTTTCAGATTTTGCATACCCAGCTCGCGGGAGACTCTTAGACCCACAAGGAGTGCCTCGTACTCTGCCTGGTTGTTTATCGTGGCGAATTTGAAGTGGAGGGCGCATTCTGTCACAACCCCATCGCTGTTGGTGAGGATGAGGCCTGCTCCGCTCCCGCCGGAATTGGATGCACCATCCACGTGGAGGATCCAAGGCTCCTCCCCTGGTCCGAGCTCCGTTATTGTCTGCTCTGGCTCCTCGGCGAACCCGGTGCACTCGACTACGAAGTCAATTAGGACTTGGGCCTTCTGCAAGGACCTCGACCAGTACACTATGTTGAACTCGCTGAGCAGCAAGGACCACTTGGCCAATCTCCTAGAAGTCTCAAGGTGGCTGAGTATGGTCCTCAATGGCGGGTCCGTCATGACCACTATCGGGTGCACTTGGAAGTAGGGCCTGAGGTGCTTAGCAAACATTATTAGTGCAAAAATAAGTTTCTCTGAGCGAGTATATCTGATCTTCGCATCGTGGAGGATTTTGCTAGTTAGTATACCGGCTTTTGAGATTTGTCCTCGTCTACACGGACGAGAACCGAGCTGACGACTTCGGGTGTAACCGCCAGATAGAGCAGGAGATCCTCCCCCTCTTTCGACCTGGAAAGCAATGGGGGAGAGGTGAGAAATCTCTTCAGCTCTTCGAAGGTTGTCCTGCACTCCTCCATCCAAGTGAAGTCATGCATCTTGCGCAGCGCCTTGAAGAATGGAAGGCAATGGTCGGCCGACCTCGAGATGAATCGGCTCAGGGCGGCAATATGCCCCGTTAGGCACTGGACCTGCTTCTTAGAGGTCGGGTGCTCCATGTCGACGATTTCTTGGACCTTCTCCGAGTTTGCTTCGATGCCTCTCTAAGTAACCATGAAGCCAAGAAACTTCCCTACCGCCACTCCAAAGGCGCACTTCACTGGATTCAGCTTCATCCAATGCTGCCGCAGATTATGGAAGGATTCGGTGATGTCAGCGATATGGCTCGAGCTCGGCTTGCTCATGACGAGCATGTCATCTACATATACTTGCATGTTTCGGCCAATTTGGTCCTTAAAGATCTTATTGATTAAATGCTGGTACGTGGCTCCTGCATTCTTCAGACCAAAGGGCATCATCTTGTAGCAGTATGTCCCTTGGTTGGTGATGAAGGCGGTGTGCTCTTCGTCCTCCGGGTGCATACAGATCTGGTTCTATCCGAAGAATGCATCCATGAAGGAGAGCAGCCTGTGGCCAGAGGTGGCATCCACCAACTGGTCAATCTTTGATAGAGGGAAGCTGTCCTTCGGACATGCTTTGTTGAGGTCGGTGTAGTCTACACAGATCCTCCACTTGCCATTATTCTTCCTTACCATCACCACATTCGCCAGCCAGCTCGGATATTGGACCTCCCGGATGAAACTGGTGGCTAGGAGTTTGTCCACTTCCTCCTTGATGGCTGCCTGCCTCTCCGGGGAGAAGCTTTTCTTCTTCTACCGAACAGGCATGTGCTTTGGGTCAACACTCAGTTTATAAGTAATGATGTCAGGAAGGATACCTGGCATGTCCGCTGCTGTCTAGGCGAATACATCTGCGCTTGCCCGTAGGAACTCCAGTAGTTGATCCCTCTCCTCCTCGGATAGCTGGGCTCCAATATGCACCGTCTTCGTGGGGTCATTCCCGAGCGGATATGAAGCAAGCGCTCGACCGAACCTCCCCTGGGGTCTTGGGCCCTTTGGTCGAGATCATCTGCCTTGGGATCATCCTCGGGGACCTTGGCCCCAGGAAGGGTTTGGAAGCAATATTGCACCGGCTGGGATGCTCCCCTCATTTTCCCGGCACCGTAGGGAGTGGGGAACTGTACAAGTATCCTCTTGGTGGAGACAACGACGTCAAGCAGGTTGAGCCCGGGTCGGCCCAGGATCACATTGTAGGTGGAAGGAAGCCTGACAACCATGAAAGTCATCATAACGGTGCTTTACCAAGGCGGGGTCCCGGTGGTGACCGAAAAAGTGATCTCTCCCTCCACCTTTACAGAATCACCTGTGAAACCAATAAGAGAAGTATGCACAGGTTTGAGTTGATCAGGAGAAAGGTTCATCCTAGAGAAGGCATCGTAAAAAAGCATATCTGTGGAGCTTCCACTATCAACCATAATACGTTTTACAGGATACTTCGCGATCGTCATCTCAACGACCACGGCATCATTATTTATATTTTTTCCCCCATCTTCCCCTTCCCTCATAAAGGGGAGTACATTCTCAGGATCCCTTGCCCCCCGAGCCTTCTTGGGCACGCGCGCAGCTCCCTAGGAGATCATACCCACCGGCTTCTCGGTAGGGCAGTTGTCAATTGCTAGAGTTGTCAGAAGAGTGATGAGTGCCTAGGATTCCACCTGAGGTTTGCCCCCCACGAACCTTTTGAGGTAGCCCCTTTTGATGAGTTCTTCGATTTCCCACTTGAGGTTGCGGCATTCCTCATTGTCGTGGTCGTGGTCGCAATGAAAGCGATAGTACTTCATTTTATCATGGCCAGTGAAGGGCTTCATCGGAGGCAGGCATCTTAGGTAGTCCTCGCCTTCGATCTCCATGAGAATCTTCGTCCTCGGGGCAAGGAGGGGGTGTAACTCTCCTCGGGAACGGGAGCACCTTTTGGTCTTGGTCCCCTCTGAGAGTTCGGAACCTGAGGTCCTGGTTTCTGGGTTCCGGGCATCTCGACGGGGGTCAGCTTCTTCGGTGGCTTCCTGTCGAGCTCCCACCTCGTACGATCCGCCTTCTCGGTACAGATATACTTTTAGGCTCAGAGAAGGAGCTTGGAATAAGTCTTGGGTGGCTTCTTGTCAAGCAAGTAGGTCAACCGGGAGGTCCTGAGCCCTCGCTTTAGTGCCAGCATGGCAACTGGCTCATCAAGGTTCTAGATCACCAATGCAGCAGCCTTGAAGCGGGCCACGTAGTCCCGTAGCGGTTCACGGTCCTGCTGCCGGATGGAGAAGAGGCTGTATGTCTCTTGTGGCAACTTCTGACAGGCATCGAAGTGGGCCACGAACTTTTGCCCTAACTGGGCGAAGGAGTTGATGCTCTCCAGCTCCATGCGGGTGAACCACACCCGGGCTGCCTTCTGGAGAGTAGCAGGAAAAGCGACGCGAGGAGGGTGTCAGTGGCCCCCTGGACCCTCATGAGGGCCCGGTAGCTTTTCAGGTGGTCCAGGGGGTTGGTGGTCCCATCGTAAGGATCCACCTGCGGCATCCGGAATCGACTCGGAATCAGCTCCCCTTAGATATCTTGGAAGAAAGGGGGATGGGTGTCGTAGCCCCCTGGCTCGCTAGCTGAGCCTGGTAGATTGGCGAATCAATGGGATAACTCTGCCAACTTGCAGTCATGCTCCTCCAGGCGCTTCTCCATCGCGTGCCTGATGGCTTCGTCAGTGGATCCCTCCGTCGAAGGAGACGAAGAAGGTGACATGGGTGCATGGCACCCATGGTGGGGGGTCTTGCTTTTCCTACTTCGGTGGGGCTTGGATGCTGCCCGCTCGAGGTTTGGTGAGCGGCTCTCCCTGTCGACAGACCCCACTCGTTGTCTTTTTGCCAGAGTTTGATGGCTACCCTGGTTGTCAGTAATAGCCCGCGGCTGTGAAGACCTTCTTTGGAAGGAATGCAGGCTGTCGCAGGGGGCCGCGGCATGGGCTGCGGGAGTTCCTGGCTACTGGTGGGTAGCCAAGGACTGGTGCTGGTGCTGAAACTGGTGCACTGCTGTGGCAAGAATCTACATTTGCTGGGCTTGTGCAGCCAGCTGAGACTCCACCGGAGGTAGTTGAACCGGAGCGGATGGCCCCACCTCTATGTTGTGCGGGTTCCCCCGGGATGGGGAGTCCCCTACACGACTGGTGGAGGCCTCTTGCACCCGTGTCGTCACCATCCTTCCATGGAACTTGCTTGTAGAAGAGAGAGGGGGGCTTGAACTAGATCAAGGATTGTTCACGGGAACAACCCCCTACCTGGCGCGCCAATTTGTTGCCGCCAAGATCGTCGTGGCCCGTAGCTGCTGTCGATGCCAAAGTGCACTCCCTTTGCTGTCTGGTTGTCCGGACCTGCAAAACAAGGGTTAGTGACCCGAGCTGGGGTTTCCGACAGTGGCACTCCGACGGTCAAGTCAGTGACGATCTAGGGGAACAGATCCTCTTGGTCGAGCCCCTCTTGATGGATTCCATGCTAGGAGGAGTGAGTAGTATGAGAGTGGGATGCAAGTGTATCGGGGGAAGAGCGGCCTGGCTAGAGGGATTCTTTGTGTGGCCTTTTCCGCCCGCCCTTGCTTGGATTTGCTTGTGGTGTTGTGCTCTCTTGTTGAGCTTGCACTTGTGTTTGAGTGGTATTGCATGTGTTACCTCCTTTGTCTTGCTTCCATCGAGCTTTGTAGTCTAGGTTACCGTTGGGCGCTCGTCTTGGGATCTTCGCCGGGCTATCAAGCGCGTGCGGCGATGTCCTGAGGCACCTTTCTCGATTCGTGATAAGAGAAGCTGTTATGTGTTCTGACATTCCCTCTGGTCGCCTCATTCTGAGAAACCTGGCAGTACCTCGATTGGTGGGCCACCGCCCCTGGGATTTGAATCTCTTGGTTGACTTCCTCTTCCAGGTGGTTCAGGTGGTTGGTGAGGAGTGTGGCACCTCGATTAGTGGGCCTCTTTCCTTTCTGGTGTAACCGGTGGCTACAGGTGGTCACTGCGGTCTGGCTGATGTCTCAACGCAATCCTTGGGCGGCTCGCCGGTGTCCTGGGACGGCGGTGCTGTCCCTTGGTTTGCCGGTGCTTACGTCTGATCTGGGGGTTGAGCTGGGAAAGTAGGGCTAAACTCTAACCTATGTACCCCGAGCTCGCGGGATCGCCTCGGTGGAGGAGGGCAGAGCGCGGGCCCGGTCCAGAGGGCTCGACCTCGAAGAGGCTTCACGTGGCGGAGGAGGGCTGAGCTCGACTCTGACCATGGGGCTTGATCTCCGAGGGGCTTGCTCAGGAGGGCGGAGTGCGGGCCCGGTCCAGAGGGCTCAACCTCGAAGAGGCTCCACGTGGTGGAGGAGGGCTGAGCTCGACTCTGACCACGGGGCTCGATCTCCGAGGGGCTCGTTCAGGAGGGCAGAGTGCGGGCCCAGTCCAGAGGGCTCAACGTTGAAGAGGCTCCACGTGATGGAGGAGGGCTGAGCTCGACTCCGGCCACGGGGCTCGATCTTCGAGGGGCTCGCTTAGGAGGGCACCGCTCGGCTCCGGCCTAGGTGTCCCGGGCTCGCAGTTCCGACCTGGCGAAGGACGGAGCTCAGCTTCGACAGGCGGTCCCATTGTCCTGGGGGAGCTCAGCCCGGTGAAGGAGTCCGAGGAGGGGAACTGACGCGGCGTCTAGCATGGCGGCTTTCCCTGACATGGCGTCTGACAACTACCCCACGTCAGTAATCTTGCCACATCACCAGTTATTGAAAAATGGTAAACGACATGATTTGACATGATGATATGAAAGGATAAAGTGTTAATTAAGAGAATATGATATTTGGACTAGCCATGTCATATGATCGTGGAAGAATATTCTTGGTCCCTGGTATCTTTTATGGACTTACTTTGTTCTAGGATCCTGGTGAAGACTTTAGCTGATGCTCCTCTTGTACAAAATTTTTAAAGAACATAACTTATTGGACTCTTACAGGACTCAATTGGACTGGACTGAGAATGAGACAATTCAACTTATTACAAGACTCACTCAACTTAACTAGACTGGATTAGTTACAAAACTTGATACATGATTAAGGGCTCAAAATTGACAAATGGCTCACAATGAGCTAACTCGCTCACTAAGCTTGAATGTAATCTCAAGCTTGACTCATGAGCCCTAATGGCATGAGTTGACTCTAGATACAAGACTCAAGTATAATAAGGCCTAAAAACAAAACTCAAGACCCAAATACAGGACTCAAATGGCTAACACAGCTAAATTATTGGACTTAGAGATAAATTTTGAATCATGGCTAAGGGACTCAAACTCAGGGACCCATAGTGAACTAGGATTGACCTGATGTCCCCATCAATTCTCCCAGGATGGGAGGAACTCGACCCTGTCGAGTATAGGTTAGTATGGTGCTGGCAGTAAGTCCGGGTGGAGGTGCTATGGGTCCTCTCGAGTAATCCATGAATCGCCGGATTCTAGTCAACCATGCGATCGGATCAGGTAGCATTGATAGCCACGGCCCCGGATCATGATAGCTTGATCATCCAAGATACGCTCAATCCGTATTCCTCTTTAGACAAATTTAGTGGATACTCATGTAAGGTTTCTCTCTCAAAGGACGAGTGAGGTCCAAAAATCTCACTAGGAATCACTGTCGGTTCCTTATACTTAACCAAGTTCGCGATATTGAAGGTAGAGCTAATGCCTAAATCCCAGGTCAGATCAAGCACATAGGCATTGGGTTTCACTTTCTTTATTACTCTAAAGGGTTCAACTCTGCGAGCATGAAGCTTCTTAACCATAACAAAATTTCCTACATTAAATTCCTTGGCTTTCTTTCATAAATTAGTCAGTTTTTATATATTTCATTACTTAAATTAATCTTTTGGCTAATGTCCTGATGCAAATGTTGTGCAGAGGTCAGTGTAGGTGTGGACAGATGATTTAGGTCTGGGAACTTATTGGACTCAAACCAATACTTAATAGACTTGACTAAACATTCCTATCGGAGAAAATTTATTAGACTCTTTGGGTCTAAACCTAACAGAATTTAGGATTTCTAGGTTTGACCCTGGTTTGACATGCACATGAAAATTTACAATGAACCTCTAGTAAATGCCATGGAGTATGCCAGAAGTAAGATGCAAACATAACATGCGCAATAAATGTATGCAGTATGCTAATCTTAACAAAATAAAATCTAATGATCCTAGAAATGCTGGAGGTTTCGGGAAAGGGTAGAAAATAAGAGGTGGGTTCAGGGTTAGTCTGGTAAGATAGAAAATAAGAAAAGGGTTCTGGGTTGAATGGAAAGAATAAGATACAAAAAGGGATTTCCGGGATTAGTCCTAGACTAATAAGGTTGACCTTATGGGGTTGAGGTATATCTGAAGGGTTTGCATAATGGAAAAATAGGGCACTAATCTTAGGGAAGAGATCAATTGGAGTTAAAGGAATGACTTCATCCTGAGGGCACTGATTTAAAGAGATCAGGTCCTTAATAAATTCTTTTGGTTCTTGGATTTCAGGACTGGGCTCTGTAATTGGGCTTTTTTCTAGTGCTCCTCGGGTAAGAGTGTAATAATAGGATTGGGTTCCTCATGGTCCTCTTCCTTCAACTATACTTCTAAGATGGGTTCTGTTTGGGTATCTACTGGGTCAACTAATTCTAGCTTTTTATAGGTATCTCAATTGGACTTAACTCATTAATGTCTCCTTTAGGTTCATCAATGGGGTTAGGAGTTTCTTCTTCTAAATCTTCAATAAGCTTATCATCTTCATACTCTGCTACCAGACTTGGATCAGCCTCATATACCTTTTCTTCAGGCTCAACAATGGGTTTAGACTCATCCTCATCTAGCTCACCTAAGTGTAGGGCGCTGACTGGACATTGGCTAACAAAATGGCCTAGTTTGCGACATCTAAAATACACTCTCGGGGGATTGGAACTCTTCTGAACCTTTACAAACTTGCCTTTATCTTCCCTACGGGCCATAATGGTACTGGGCTGGGGTTGGCTCGTGTTGGGCTGGTTAGGATCTGGTCCTGGGTTAGGGGCACTAGTCCTAAAGGGTTTAGGTTGACTAAAGGGAAATGGACTAACATTAAGCTCATATCTAGGGGTACTAATCCTATGGGGTTCAGGTTGACTAGGGAAAACCTGACTGGTACTAGACTGATACCTAGGGATTAGGGGTTCCTTGGGCTCATAGGATAAGGGTTCAGCTCTATGGATCTTGAGTTTATTGGGCTCATAGAAGGTGGGTGCATAGCTTCTAGAGTCATAGGCTTTGGGCTCAGATCGATAGGTTGTGGCTTTCTTATCCTGATCAATGAAATCATGATTGGGTTTCCTAGGGTTGAGCTCCTAGTATGGGTCAGAGTATGGGGTTCTCCTGGGATTCAACTCAGCATGGATCCTAAGGTCAAGCTCAGGCTTAGATCTGGTATAGGGCTTAAGGGTTTTCTCTAGGTTTCCTAATTGGTCTCCTAACTGGTCAAACATATAGATTGTTTGGGTAGTCGATTGGATCAATTAGTCAAGTCTATGATTTATCTGGGTATTGGATTGGTCGAACTTGAAGTTCATCTGGGTAAATTGGTTTTGGGATTGGGTATCGGACTGGTTAATCTGGGTGGTTAATTGGGTAACCATCTGTTCATTCATGACTTTTAGAAGAGTTTCAAGATTGGGTTCCATGGTTGAACTAGGTTTGGGCTTAGTTTGGTTGTACTGGACTCCTGACCTGGTGGTCATGCAATAAACCACTCAAAGTGGTATGGTGCAGTCAAGCATGCAAGGATTAGTACGTTCTAGGATTTGCTAGACCTAGAGCCAAAATTGAATAGGTCGACTCAACTTATACTTAACTCAACAGCTAATCCTTCCATTGACCAGGTAAGAGGTGGGGTGGTGGGAGGCTCCCCTATCTGTGACAGGGTCGTAATTAAAAATCACTAGTCCACTTAGGGCATTTGTCTCTGGACCTCTAGCTTTAGACACCAATTTTCAGTAATAGTTGGGGAATTAGGTGCACTAGTTGGCTCACACAATTTGGACCCGACCTGTTGATGTCCCTAAGCTCTCTAGAGCAATTAGATTGCTAATTGATTTTGGTTAAGGCTTGGGTTCTGATGCTGGGTGGTTGTTTTGGGCCTAGGACAGGTGATAAAATCCTGCCCTGATCTAAGAGAGGAAATTATCCTTAAAATTGATTAAATGAGATGATGAACATACTATGAGCCCTAATGCAACTAATAGAAAAATATTTTTGGTTTTTTATAACATGGCAAATTAAGTTTAAGTGGGTTAAGTTAGTAAACAAAATTTGGATTTGGGTGAGGTAGGGTTTGGAAGTTGATTAGGTTTGGTTTGATCAAGTATGTAGAACAGAAATTAGGATTTGTTTGGAATAGAGTTTGGTTTGGTTTTCGGTGCAGAAAAAAATCAACAAAAATTAAGAACAGAGGATGATCAGTGGAAATGATCCCTACCAAATTTCATACGAAGCAAGATTCAGATGATAGTGAAAAACCTAGGGTCTTCAGACTATATACAGAAATTCAGGATTTTCATTAGGGTTTCTAAGATACAGATTTTTTTATATGTTTTTGTTTCTTTAAAAATAATTAAAAATCATGAAAATTATTAGGAATAAACATAGAGTATGTCATGTAGATTTCAATGAAAAACAAAATCCCTAAATTAATAAAATAGACCAAAAATCAGACCCCTAATGTAGAGATAGGATGCAGAAATTTCTAGGATAAAAGAAAATAGGTGTGAAAAATTCTATATGCCTCAATAAATTATGAAAAAGTCTTTAAAAAATAATATCAATTATGAAGAGTCTAGCAAAACAAGAATTAGGGTTTTCTGATCTATCTATATGCAGAAACAGTAAAAACAACAGACCATGTATGAGAATTACAGGATACATAAACTAGCCCTAAAACATGCTCTGATACCAAATAATGCGAGACTATTTATGCATGCCAATTATTTTTTCATTATTAGGCATTTAGTTAGAAGTTTGTATCTCGAATTTCAAGCCAATATATTAAGTAAGAATTCTATAAAAAATCTGAAGTACAGGTATGCAAAAATAAACCTTAAAAGTAAAGAAATAGGATCGCCAAGGCTAAAAAGCCCTGGTTAGGACTAGCTCTTCTACAATACCACTACCAGATGAGTCTAGGGGGTATACCTGGCAGAGATTTGAAGTTCATTCCATGAAGAGTTCACTCTACACTCTCGGATGCAGCTTGAAAAATAAAGCTATCAATCCTGCGGATTCGCGGCTTTCAATTCTGTGGCCTGAAAGCTAGTCAGATGGAATCCTTGGATTCGTGAACTCTAAGGGACCTACAAATCACCTAACACGAGTTAGAAAAATAAGAAAAAATAGGCTAGATGGCTAAAAGAAGAAGAAGGGGAAGAAGTTTGAGGATGGCGTCTCAGAGATGAAGAGGGCTAGCGGCTTGGAGGCAGGGTGCAGGGATCACATAGAAACCCTGAGGAATCACACAGATACCCTTAATCACACAAAAATTCACTCAGAATTTTGAGAAAAACTCAAGAGAAATTCATTCATAACAATTCATAATAATTGATCATTAGTTACAAGAGGGTGGAAGGATGGGGTATTTATAAATGTTCACATGCCCTCTTCTAGTTAGGATAGGATTACAAACTTTGATAAGGAGAAGGATTACAAAGTAGCCTAGAACTAGGATTACATAATTTGAGTAGAAATAAAACAAAATCTCCTAGTTAGAAGTGGATTCTTCTCCTTCTTTGACTTGGTCAAGAGGTTTCCTTGTTGGGTTGGGAAGGAATATTCCTTCCTTTGACCCGGTCTTCCTCTTGGGTGCATGGGCTTGTCATGAATGGGCCTAGGGCACCAACTGCTTATGGGCTTCTGGGCTGGGGCGCCTGGGGGTAGTATATTTTTTGAGAATCTTGGTCTCTTGGGCTTGGATGCCTAACTGAACTTGGGCTTGAATTTAGGGCAGCAAGGAGCATCTTCAACATGGACTTGGGCGGCCTCCAAAGAGCTTTGGTGCATAGGCTTGATTCTGGTGGGCTGGAAATCCGGGATTGGGATGCTGGAAGAATATTCTTGGTCCTTGGTATCTTTTATGGACTTACTTTGTTCTGGGATCCTGGTGAAGACTTTAGTTGATGCTCCTCATCTTGTACAAAATTTTTAAAGAACACAACTTACTGGACTCTTACAAGACTCAATTGGACTAGATTGAGGTTGAGACAACTCAACTTATTACAGGACTCACTCAACTTAACTGGACTGAATTAGCTACAAAACTTGACACATGAGTAAAGGCTCAAAATTGACAAATGGCTCACAATGAGCTGACTCGCTCAACTAAGCTTGAATGTAATCTCAAGCTTGACTCATGAGCCCTAATGGCATGAGTCGACTCTAGATAGAAGACTCAAGTGTAACAAGGCCTGAAAACAAAACTCAAGGCTCAAATATAGGACTCAAACGGCTAACACGGCCAGATTATTGGACTCAGAGATAAAATTTGAATCATGGCTAAGGGACTCAAACTCAGGAACCCATAGTGAACTAGGGTTGACCTAATATTCCCATCACAACCCCCTACTTTCTTTCTTCTTAAAGTTGTGCAGGATAACCGAGCTTGGTAGTGGATTGGATTTGTGGAGAAATGATGAGTAGCTAGAGAGTTATTAATACCAAACAGATGACTGAAAGATGACCGAAATTGTAACCATATGAGTTATGGTATTTTCTTATGAATTGTGATCAATAGTATTATGGAGGATTGAAGTTGAAATAAATTTTTTTAGGCCTTGCATGATCTCTAAAATGTAATCTAAGATTTGTGCGGCTAGTCATGTAGTCGATTCCGGTGCTGCATTCAAAACGTGATAGAGTGGTATCAGAGCTTAAGTTATGATGATTTGGGACTGTGGTATAAGTGATTAGGATATATATGAATGACATCGGAATTCAGGTCATGATTGTTCGAGACTGGGACAAATGATTTGGAAATCACATGGTGATTATTAGGATATGATAGAATGATATCAAAACTTAGGCTATGATTATTTAGGATGGTGATATAAGTAGTTGGGATATGACATAAATAGTATCAAAGTTAGGAGTATGATCACTTGGGACTGTGATAAAGTGATTAGGATTTGATTTGAATATCAAAATCAGGTAATGATCATTATGGATTATGACTTAGTATCATGATCAGTCGGGACATGATAAAAGTTACAAGAATGAATTTGAAGTTGGATTTCAGATCTTTAGGTGTTATACGTAAGATCTGACTTATGATTAGAAATATGATTTTTGATTTATAATATAATTAATGGATTTGATCTAGGATGAATGTAAAGGACTAGATGATTTGTACTCTTTTGATCATGATAAGTAAGCATATGAGGGATATAAAGAGCTGGATGGGATATATCTTTGTTTTTGATAAGTGGGGTTGATCCAAGCATCAATAGTACTGACCTGGAATTATAGCATGTTTGTTAATAGGTTATACTGAATAAGTAGGTACGACTATCAATTAAATGATTTTGGAATTCTAAACCTGATGAGGATGCGGATTATATAATATGCTAGTTCTGTTATTAATTATTGGATTATAAATTTTAAAACTGTTGTAAGAAGATGTTTAGTATGTAGGTTATGCACGAGTTTTGAATATTATATAATTTCGTTACGTTTAGACCTAAAAATCAAGTACCCTAAGAGGCAGGATAATTTTATGATGAACCTATAGGTGGATTATTGTTGTAAATATGTAATGAGGAATATATTTGGGATAATGCATAGATCGCTAATATGTTATTAGCAGATTAAAATATATTATGTGCTCATGTTATGGACATCTTGGTAGTATTTTTGATGGGTTAAGTTAGTAGTCTTGGATCGAACTACTTGATCATTTGATAATTATTGGAGATTATTGGCGTATGTCAAGTTATAAGTTAAATTTAAGATCTATGAGAAGATCTAAGTTACTCTACTACTGATGTGGTATTGAGCGAAGAAATTTGTATTGAAAGATTTATATGGGTTTAGCCTATGAAGGACAATATTTTGGATAGTTTGTTAATTGATGCTAAGAGTAATGTAAGATAGTTCTATGAGCGATAATATGATTGATTCTATTCATAAGAGCATTGATTCAAGTCTTTTACTTTGTTAGAATTAATGATAACTTTTTAAGAAAAGATTTGATCTAGATTATCTAATTAAATTATCAAGAAAGTATGAATAATTTATACTTAGACTAGAGTTATTGAAGTCATAAAAGGATGGTGAAATTTATGCAAGGTCTTTCAATATGGAAACTGAGTTAGGGTATATCCTGAAATGATATACCCAAGGTAGGGACATGATAAAGAAATTCAAAAGCTTTACCTTAGTAACTTCAGACCTTCCTGGTACCAATATAAGATAAGTTTTTGGAGGGGTTTATTTAGTAAACCTAGATAGTTTGGTAAAGTATATCAGAGTGCATCGTGAAAGCGTAGTGGTCTGAATTATCTTGAAATCAATTAAGAATGTTAACTCTAACTTTAAAAGTGATATGATGGGAGTACTGATTTAAATTTCGGTAATAAGATTTTAGTAATAAATGAAAAGATAATGTTACGGATCCTTGGGCTAGTCTATTGGTGTGGTCATGCAATTTTCATCAATAAGTTCACTTAATGTAGAGGACTAGTAAAATTTTTGGAACATCTCTAAATCTCGAATAAAGGAGTGATGATTCTTGTACCCAGCTAGGATTGGAGATATTTTGATACCAAGCTCCTTTAGTTATGACGTTATGATCTCATTAGTTAAAAAGGGCTTGAAATTTTTATAAGATAAAAGATTAATTATAAAATCATAGGTTAAGAGAATACAGGCTATAGATTCTAAAGAGTGTCTAATGCTCAAAGTTCTTTTGTTGGTATTAATAGCATAGAACCGAGTCAATTATGATGTAGAGTTATCAAGAGAAATAAATTTTATGGACGAAGAGTTCCTTATTTCAATTCGGGGTTAAGGCACTAATATTCATTTGAAGGAAATTGAAAAAATCTACTATGTAGATAGATGGTGATGATCAAATGAAAATATTATATCATGTTATTATGTAAAGGTCGTATAAGGAGAGCATTCTAAGAGGGAGATTACCTAAAAGCTTGAGAATGATGTTAGGATTGTGTATTTCTAAAATTTGGACTATCATGATGTTCTTGTAAAGTTAATTAAGGATAAATAATCATATCAAAATGTTGGTATTTATTTTGGAAAAGCTCAAGGGGATTCAATATGTATTATGAATGGAAAAGATCATACATTAAGACTTGAGTAGCAAGTATCTTAAAAGGCAGGTTAACTAGAAGTTTGAGAATGACATGAAGGTTGGATATTTTTTTTGAAGGTTTAAAATCTTAATCAAGCTAATTTCAAGGATAAAATTATTTTAATGGGAGGAGAATGTGAAACCCGATATTTGAACTTTTTGGAAAGAAGTCAACAGACCCAGCCGACTTCGACCTAGATCGTAGAAAAAAGAGAGAGGAGACACCGTGAAACAGGAGAACTCTTATTCCCTTGTTGCCGGCTACGAAACTCACCGGAGGAGTCGAAGGGGAGAGCCGTAGAGGGGAGGGATGGTCGGCAATGGGTTTGGGATATATTGGAACTCCGGACAATGCGGTTTTCCTTCCCTAAATGGAAAGGAAAATCTTCCATTCTTCCTACAAATTTCTTCCCCTCCTAGCTCCTATGGCCTAATTTCGAGGAAGATCGAGCACACCTTCGACGGTGGCTCTCGGTGGCGAGCAAGCAAGTTCGATGAGGTCCCCGTGGAGGTGGCTGAGAGGGGTCCTTCCGAGATGGGAGAGGTGGAGTCGTTGTCGTTTGTGCCATCTTCATTGGAGCAGGGGAAGTATCTTGTTAGTGGTATCTCGTCGGAGGCAAGGGAGGAGGCACTCACAGAGCACTTCAAGAGGTACGGGGAGACAAAGGAGGTGGTGGTCATGAGGGATAGGATCACGGGTAACTGCCAGGATTTCGGGTTTTGTTTGCCTTGGACCGTACCTCATCGGTGGCCGCACCGCTATCCATCTCCGGTCTGCCGAGCCGCTTCCCGATGACCACCTCCCGTGGCTGTCGGCAACTATGGGGAACCTCAGTTCAGTCGAGCCAATGGAAGAACATGGAGCTTGGGAGAAAAGAGAGAGAAAGAAGAAGAGAAGAAAGAAAGAAAAAAGAAAAAAGAAAAAAAGGGAGAAAGAAAAAGAGAAGAAAAAAGAAAAAGAAAGAAAAAAATTAGGGACCTCTATTCGGTGGAGAAAAAAGAGATGAGGAGAGAGAAAGATGAGAGAGAAATAAGAGGAGAGAGAAAGAGAAAATAATAATAATAATAAATAGTGAGGGGGATCGAAAAATCTTTCTCTGGGAATTTGAGATTTTACGGGTAAAAGATTTGAGTTTACACTTTTTCTAAGATTATTTATTTGAATAAAATTATTTATTGTTGTAGGGGAACAGCCTTCTGAATAAAAAGGTGTTGGGCAAACTTCGGATATGAATTGATACCGGATACTTTTGGATTAGCTCGTGAAGATAAGGAAATCTGGACATGATCACTAGTATTATATATGTATCTTTCATGACATGATTTGATCCATGCATATGAGCATTAGCATGCATGATTTGTTTTTGCATGGTATAATTGATTTTTCATGATGAACAGTATGATTGGTGATATTATTATTTATGCTTTTGTATACCATGTTTTATCAAGTAAAATTATCTTTGAATGGGCTGGACCATGATGCTGGTTTTGAAAAATGGTAAATGACATGATTTGATATGATGATGTGAAAAGATAAAGTGTTAATTAAAAGAATACAGTATTTGGACTAGCCATAATAGTCACAAGTTGGACAATGATATTGCCAGTCACATGCGGGATTATGACAAATATTGCCAATCACAGGCATGGACAATGATATTACAAGTCACAGGCATAGACAATGATATTGTCAGTCACAGGCATGGACACTGAGATTGCCAGTCATGGGCTGAAGCATGACCGTGGTTAGTTCAGAACCCTAAAGAAGAATGATAACTAATGAAAACATGGAAAGAAAAATATAGTTTTATCAAAGATTTTATTATACATGATATTTGAGTTATTTGATTGCATGATATGATATACTAGTATATTTTTATTATTTCCAGAATTATATTATTACTGGTATGATCGTATGGAGACTTTACTGGGCTGACCTCTTACTTTCTTCCTTTTCAAAGTTGTGCAAGATAATCGAGCTTGATGGTGGATTGGATTTGTGAAGAAATGATGAGTAGCTAGAGAGTTATTAATATCAAATAGATGACCGAAGGATGATCGAAATTATAATCATATGTGCTATAGTATTTTCTTATAAATTGTGATCAATAATATTATGGAGAATTGAAGTTGAAATGAAATTTTTTTTAGGCCTTGCATGACCTCTAGAATGTAATCAAGGGTTTGTACAGTCGGTTGCATAGCCGATTATGATGATGAATTCGAGATATGGTAGCTTACCAAAAGGAATACTTTCATCTTTTCCAGGGTTGGTGCCCTCCAAATAAATTTTGAAAAAGGGCATCTCATGCCACTGAAGTTAAAAAATTTATAGGAGTCTAATGCATCCATGATACAGGACGGTCTAATCAGGGTGAGGAGGCTACGCAGTGAATCTGTGTGATATAAGGTGCTTTGAAATTAGAACCTTACAAGAGGAAAACTATTCGGTTTAAAGACAAAGCACATCTGCTAACTTTAAAAACACTCGTACTACCTCATCACAAAATTGAACAAGATCTCCTAGGACATCTCCGATATGCACTCAAATTAAGTTTTCCTGCAAAACGTCAAGAACTCAATATCTAAAGAAATAAACGATAACAAAATCAAATACAAAGGAAATGGGATTAAAATAAGGTACATCAGAAGATTGAGACCTTGCGAATATTGCCATTTTGATTTGCTTACTACTGAAATGACAAGAGTCGAATTAGAATGTAAAGGGAATGCTCCTTAATTTCCACGTAAAAGAATTGTTATTGTTACAGAGAGGCAAGCACGTGCATCACGAAATCAATAATGCATGGATAGGTTTATAAGTATACATCGCAGTTTTATTGTGTGAAATCCATTCTGGAACTGTGCCTTTGCCCTTCTTGTCTAGGTTCCATATGCTTCTCTACACTGCCAACAACATGAATCTGACGTCAATCTGATGATTTCCTCCATCAAATCTTGCTGCAGCCGCTGCTTCTGCTTGTGCATAAGAAAGACAGATAGAAGGGAAAAAAAATGGCATGTTCATGGTGCCAAATGATATTTTTTTTGTTGGAAAAAAAATGATAAGTTATTTCTATCAAAGGAACCCTTGTGGTGGAATCAATATACATTGGTGCTACTTACTGAAATACAAAAAAAAAAAAAAAAGAAGAAGCTTACAATAGGAAAAGAAAATATAATTCGAATAAACTACAGAGAGAATCCAGAAAACATAAATTTAGTCTTCCATTATAAGACTTATAGGTGTTATAGGCATTGTATTCTCAGAAGAATAAGTACATCATAAGCTACATTTGACAGTATTTCCCACAAGACCAGGTTCTAATCTGTAATAGTAAAATTAACTTCGATGTTGAATATAATTTTCTTCCATATAACCACTGACTTCATTAATATGCACCACTTGCTAGGTACTCTACTACACTGATGATCCTTTTTTTTTTTTTTTGAGGGGATACAGTGATGATCCTAAAATAAATTTCTTACTTTGTGGAATGGTATCTTTACAACCATACAACATCCCATATCAGTTTAGCGGAGCTCTCACCTGAAGGATTTACAAAAGCCTCTGTAAGAGCATCGGTTCAATAAATCCTGACATGTGAAGATTTATCTTTAGAAAAGAATGCGAGGTTGTCTCTCAATCTCAATCCAACTGTAAGCACCAAGAAATTTTAAATTCCTCCATCATGAATTCTCTAAATCTGTGGCAGAATCACCGAGTTTCTTGAAAAGTCTTTGGTGTTCTGAAAGAGCAAGTTCTACGTTTAATTTCAACCTTTGAACACTTTTCTGCAGCAACTTTCTGAGTTTTAGCTTAGTTTTAAAATATATATATATATATATATCTGAGTTTTATAATCTGATTATCCTATCAAGGAAGGCTGTCCAAGTGGGACTGAAAGGATCATTTCTTTTATCAACACAGAACCTCCATTTAAGTCCCCTTTTCCACCCATTGGCACAAGCATCACCCTGGCTTCAACTTAGGATATCAGGTCATTATTATGAAAATTCCCTTTATCAAGTGACCTGGATGAACTAGATAAATTTAAAACCAAAAAGCAATATTGTTTATAACCATGCCTTTTTCTTTTCTTGTTTTCTTAAAAAAATCTGTAACCATGTCTAATTTGGAAGTCTCGAACATCTGGACCGCCACATTTCCCTCACAATGGTTGCCAGGGCCTCCAAGCAGAGGCTAACAGGAGCTATGTCAGCACTATATCCAATCCATACCCAAGTCACGCTAAAATCGCTGCAATAGCGTACCAGTAAATACTTAGCTTAGACCAGCCAATAATCTATGGGTGCTCTTCGGCATTTCATAAAACTAAAGTTTTTTGTTCTCTATTTTTTTTTTGGTTTTAACGATCAAGATGCATTTAAGGCACATCAGAAGAACCCGTTTTCATATATACGCTAACTGACTTTGAACACAGTTCTCATCATACGGTGGACACCTCGCAGCTTAGACTCGGTTTGAATGGATCAAGGCTAGATACCGGAGACAATATGCACCAATCCTTTGCAAAATCTAAAACACTTTAATGGTTTATTCATAAATTTTCAAGAAGGCAACTTGTCCATGTGCTTGCAGAGAATCAATAAATATTGATTCAAAAATCACAAATTACCAGATTTATTTTTTTCACGAACAAACAAAGCTTTGAAGAATCCAAAGCTAAATGCAGAAATTCCTCTAGCTCTGTTTCACAAAATTTTGGCATCATACACCAAGAAACACTAGTGAGATAGGAAAATCTACGAATTCTTTCGAGATGAAACAAGATTTTATTACTTCGGAGTGCAGGTTCCCATCATTCAGAAAAGTACCCGGAACTGAGGGGCATCGGAACCGGTAGCTGGGAGGATCTCCCACCGGCACGGCTCCAGCTCGTCGGAGACCGGGCAATATCCGGCCAGCGTCACCCTGTCGCCGGAGGCCATCGCCGACCCGAACTCGAAAACCGTCACGTCCAACGGCCGCCGCACCTCCACCGCCCCGTTCATTGCGGAGGCCTTTTCGGCAGGTGGAACCGAAGGCTCTGGATCTGAGACAACGGCCGCAGCGCCGCCCGTCGCGGCGGTGCCTCGCTTCCCTCTCCACCAGGACAAAAACCCCATCGGTCAGTGCGTGCGTGCGCGTCTGGGAGAGAGATACAATGGAGAGGGTTCGGGATTTAACGGTCGAGAATGGTTTAAGGGTTAATGCAACAGAGCATAGCATTGTGAAGCGATCCCTTAACGTGGGACCCTTGGCCACATTGGATCTCTTTTGCCACAGCGTAACACGCTGTTTGACTGTTTGTTTGCCACTTAAAAATACACGAATAGTCCTGCTAGATACTGAGTTTCCGACCATCTGAATCGCATGATAGATCTAGACATAGGTACATGCCGGACTATTAAGACACCAATGTACTCCATCAATAATAATTCAAAATATATATTAATTGGCATTAATCCTGCATTCCTCGTGATTGGGATCTGAAATTTCTTGCTTCCCCCTAATTAGACTATTATAATGTAATGTAACTAAATCTCATCTCTCAATTGTAAGCTGACACGTGGTATAGCAGGACCAATTTTAGTTGGACACTAATTTTTGAACTAGTCCATGGATTAGGGATACTTTTCTATTGGACTCAGGATTTTGAAAGTCCAACTCCAGCCTAAAAAAAAACCTGGTAGGTCCGGACACAAACAAGCAATTAGCTCTCCGCCTTGTCTTTTTAGCTTTTCTTGTAGGTCGACCATTGCTTCTTAGAGGTCATACATTTCTTTTATTATTTTTGGTACTGATGTGGCGAGATCACTGACGTGAGTAGTTGACGAGTGCCACGTCAAGAGATGCCGCCACGGCGGGCGCCAAGACAACGCCTCAGTTCGGAGCACCTTGCTGAGCTGAGCTGAGCTCCCCCAGGACAGCAAGTCGAGCTCAGTCCTCCACCAGGTCGAGCTCATGGTCTCGATGCCTAGGTTAGAGCCGTCCTCCGCCCTCCAGAGCGAGATCCTCGGAGGCTAGTGCCCTGCGGTCGAGGTCGAGCCAAGAGCTCGCCCGCCGATGTGGAGCCTCTTCGAGCGCACGCCCTCTAAGCCGGGTCCGTCCTCCGCCCTCCAGAGCGAGACCCTCGGAGGCTAATGCCTTGCGATCGAGGTCGAGCCAAGAGCTCGCCCGCCGATGTGGAGCCTCTCCGAGCGCGCGCCCTCTGGACCAGGTCCGTCCTCCGCCCCCTAGAGCGAGACCCTCGGAGGTTTGTGCCCTGCGGCCGAAGTCGAGCCAAGAGCTCGCCCGCCGATGTGGAGACTCTCCGAGCGCTCGCCCTCTGGACCGGGTCCATCCTCCGCCCTCCAGAGCGAGACCCTCGGAGGTTAGTGCCCTACGGTCGAGGTCGAGCCAAGAGCTCACCCGCCGATGTAGAGCCTCTCCGAGCACACGCCCTCTGGATCGGGTCCGTCCTCCGCCCTCCAGAGCGAGACCCTCGGAGGTTAGTACCCTGCCGTCGAGGTCAAGCCAAGAGCTCGCCCGCCGATGTGGAGCCTCTCCGAGTGCGTGCCCTCTGGACCGGGCCCGCACTCTCCCCTCCTCCACCAAGGTGATCGCACGAGCTCAGAGCGCCCAGACTGGAACAAACCTTGCCATCCCAGGACACCGGCGAGCCACCCGAGGACCACGGAACGGTGCCCCGCATGCTGCCATAACTACCTGCCCATCTATACTTCCAGGGGATGGGCCAGCCAGAGAGCACGCACCCCTAGGACGATGGCCCCCGGATCGAGGCTCTGCCAAACTTTCCAAAATGGAGCAACCAGAGAGGATGTCAAAAGGAATGGAAGCTTCCCCTACCACCTGTCAGGAAAGGTATCCCGTTCACGGTACGGAATCCTGTCCCATGCGCCTGCCAACCCAGCGAGGATCCTGAGGCAGACTCCCAACGGCCGATTTTCAACTACAAAGAACGATCGGCACCCCCAGAAGGGGGAGGTAACAACAACAACAGAAAAATATACCAGTAGAGAAGAACTACCGTCTACCACCAACACACGCGCAAGCTCGACCAAGAGAGCGAAGCACTACCACCAACACCACGGTAGATGGAAAGTCGCCGGGAAACAAGGAGAGATGGAGGAATAGGGAACCCCTCTGTCCCCGCTATCACTCTCCCACTGCTGCTTTTCTCCTTCACCAACACTTCTTTCATTCCTCCTAGTGCGGAGTCCATCAAGAGGGGCCCGATCAGGAGGATCTGTTCCCCTGTATCGTCACTGACTTGACCGTCGGAGTGCCCCCACCTGAAACCCCGGCCCGGGTCACTAACCTCTGTTTCGCAGGTCCAGGAGCAGAGGACCGCCAAGCAGCGAGAGGAGAGCACTCCGATGCAGCAGCTACGGGCCACGACGGTCCCGACGGCAACAGGTACAAACCAGTGATCACATCAGTTTTGTGTAAGTGCAATCCAAATGATCGGAATATAAAATATTTTACAAGGTCCAAAGATAGGCATCACCCGTCGTTTGGTTCAATCATTAGAATAGTCAACAACAAAAGATGCAATCTAATCTACTACGCTTTCACCTATCAAAAGGCATATGAAATAAATACCATAATGGAATAACAAAGAAAGCTCCAGATATCTCGGAGAATCAGATAGATCTTGAGATACTTTGCTTCATCTCCGATCCAGTCGATGACCATGATAGAATCATTTTCAATAATAATTCTCTCCACCTGCAATTCCTGCCTAGCATAAATAATGCCTTCCCGAGTAACTTGGATCTCAACTTTTGGGACCGATGGTTCAAAAAGATAAGACTCTCCTGCAGCCAATAGCCTGGTATCCGGATCATGAATGATAAAGTCAGCACCTCCCTTACCTCTCTAACACTATCATCAAAGTTAACCTTGATAAACCCTAGTGGTAGGGGTTTTCAAGAAATGTAAAGAACCCTCCAACTCACTACAAGTGTAGCATGAAAGTCTCGGAATTCAAGGCATCGACAATCGAGCGAGTAATGTTGAAAAGACAATACTACATAGCTAAGGACAGAGCTTTATCCAAGATCCAATGAGCAGGCACATTCTCAGCTTTGAACACCAAACTATTCATGGATAATTAAATCTGACAGGCAACAAATATTATCTTGCCCTTTTAAGTATCGATCGATCTCTCCATAGGGCTTCTATGAATTATGTCGAAAAGGACTCAGCCACAAAGCCACACCTTTCTTCCATGGTGAAGGATATCTCGCAAGATGTCATCTTTGAAATGCTCTCAAGGCTCCCAGTCAAGCCCCTCATTAGATTCAAAGCAACTTGCGAGGCATGGCTTGCTCTCATCTCCGAACCTTATTGCACGGCTTTGCATTATGTGTATTTCACAACAACTCCATCCTTTCTAATGCTACCATTGAAAGAAGATTTTTTCCAAGAGATCAGGGAGCTATATTTGTACAAGAAAAAAACTATATGTCTCTAAACTATAGCTTCACAGGAATCCACCTTGTAAAGATAAGTTTCTCATCATTAATGCGGTAGCCCGGTTGGTAAAGATCTTGCCTCACATCCAATCGGTCACGGGTTCAAGATATGATCTACGTGCGGTGACTCGATTAAATCCAAAGACTGCTTCTTGGAGCTCCTGAAAGATCAGGGTTTTTCTTTTTATATTCCCGTTCTACCAGTCTACCTGATGGAGTGGGTGCTTGCGGGGATAGCTACACGAGTTTGATCCCCCTATCCTTTTTCTCTATTAAAAAAAAAGAAAAGAAAAGAAAAAAAAAAAAAAAAAAGATGAAGAAGACAAGTTTCTCTCGTTATATATATATATGCAGTCTGCCCAAGGGAAGCATAAGCCCACCTTACTCGGAACACATCTACGTGAGGTTTGTCCTTGACTCATTGATGAACAAATACAGGGTTATTAGGGCCTTCGTCCGCAGTTTCGACGAGGACACCCGAGAGTATGATCTGGGATGTGAGGTCTTCACTTTGGGCGATGGTTCATCGAGAGCAATCGATGGCCCCCCCTTTACTATCGTTAGGCATTGTCCCGAGACGGTAGGTGGTCAAGTTGTTTAATGGCCAACCTACAAGAAAGAGCATGGAATGGCTAACCTTCGATTTAATCTTAGAGACGAGACGTTTAATTTTGGATGGTTCCAGCTCATCCCTTCAAGGAAGATGAGATCCACGTTCCTCGTATAGTAGCACCTGATTGGGATTTGGGCCATATTAATCATCGATTTGTGTCTCGTACCGTGGATATTTGGGTTTTGTATGCCTGTAACAATACATGGAGCATAATTTAGGGATCGTTGATCCTGTGGCAATGCGTGATGGAAAGATTTTGCTTAGCGCAGGCAACAGATTGTGGCTTATTCTGACCCAAGAAGCGAACCTTCGACTGCAGTGGTTGTCATTGGAGGCCCACCAAATGAGAAATATCCGTGGAAACAAGCTTGCATTGAGTTTTTTGAATGGATCTTTTCACTTCTTTGTTTCTCTTTATGCTGAGAGCCTGAGAGTCTAGTCTCTGTAACAAGTGGGTAGTCACTAATTTAAGGTAGAAATGGTCATTTTAACATTTCTTTTTTTCCAGACAAATCATTCATCTTTTCCTTGATATATTAGTGGAAATAATTCAGTTATTTCCTGGAAACCATTCAGTTAATTCCAAACTATCAGTGTCGGTGCTATGTGTTATCCATTAGTACGATTGTTACATGATAATGATGATTCCAACTATATGTGTTTTACTTTCTAATTCTTCAAGGACAACTTCAATTTGAAGCAATATCCTCTGATATACTTTCCACATTTTAGTGATTCCTAATGATATTTATTATACCAAATAATGTTGTTTGATCCATCATTTGGACTTGGTAACATACAAGAAAAAGGAAACTGAAAGCAAATAAAAAGCAGGAAACCTTGGGAGAGAAGAAAAACTTTCATAGCTCCAAAATGTTGCTTTCTCTTAGTTTAAATTGCCCACTCAAGTAACTTAAAGCAACTATTACCATCCACTGTCGCACACAGAGGTGTGGACACCCGATCTCCGCGTAGCGGTACCAAGGCACGAACCAACAGAATTAGTTAGATCTTATATAGCAGGATTCATATTCCAGCAAATCAATATCTCACTTAATAATCTTCAGAAACATCATATGAGCACAAGAAATCAGAGAATCTTGACCGATAGTATATAATTATGATAGAATAGTGCAAACAGAAGATGTAATGCACATTATAAAGCGGTTAAAATGATGTTAATTTTTTGGTTGCCAACTTATTTCATTGTTTAACAACAGCTAGTATATATCAGAACATCTTCTTGCTTCAGCTTTCAAAGAAATTCTTTATATCAACAGCAGTGACGCGCAGGCTATTGAACAAGTTTCTTCCTGCTGATAAAAGTGATCATGGATAATCGATATCGGCATTCTATATATAGACGATAAATATAGTAAAAGAGCAAATTAAACCTTTGCATATATTTTGCACCAATATAATTGTGCACCATAAGTTGGGTTGGTGCCTCGGCGCCGCGCCTAGCCCAGTGCACCAGTGCATGGCCCAGCACTCGTGTGGCCGGCCAGGCCCTAAGTTTCTCGGTCCTCGATGGATCCCAGGTGCATAGATAGAGTGGTGCAATCTACACGCCGTTTGACCCGATCTACGGGTTGGTTTCATGGTCTACATGCATCTGATGCGCGATCGGGAGGCTAAGCGCGTTCCGTGCGGGGATTAGATGGATAGGGTCGATTTTGATCCTGACTTTGATCTACAGCATGATTAACATAATTGAATAATCAAAAATAATCCTAAAATTCAAATACGAGATAAAAAGGTTATAAGACTCCGATTTAGATACGGTTTGGACCGTTAGATTCTTGACGAGATGTTCTCGGAGGTTATAAAAATGATGGCGGAAGACTAGGATTATATGCGAAGATTTAGAAGAAGGTGGAGGATTTTCAAAAAACTTGTAGGAATGAGATTCGAGAGCTTGTAGAGAAGATTTAGAATTTTTTATCGAAAAAATTATACATGATTAAAAGTAGGATCGAGTTTTAATCTTATAAATTTTATATTTTATAATAAAATTTTGCATGTCCGATTAATTATATACTTTATTTTATTTTATTTTTTGTAATATCAATATCGATAATCATAATCTTAAATATAAAAATTCATATTCTATATAAATTTTTTTTGATAAATAGTATCAATATAATCGGTATCATGATAGTATATTAATTGGATCATTTTATTTCAAGTTTTCAATGGACTAATACGGTGATGAGTATAATAAATGAGGCCAATAAGAACGAGACAATATAATTAACAAAGTGTACGTTGTATGATATAATTTTTCTGGAAGAGTGTTTTGGTCATAGCACATAGCTATACAGATTAAATTGAAAGATAATTTCAATCGGAAAAACTGATCCAACCCAACTTAATCGAGGCACCCGATTAATATTTTGAATCGGAAAAGTTAGATCCGATTTTCATTGGTTATTTTTCAGGTTGGCGAATGTACGCGGCCATGGTGCTTTGTTGAGAGAGAGATATATATTACCCCCCAACCCCTCCACCAAAAATTAAAAAATAAATATATATAGAGAGAGAGAGATATAGATCACAGCCATCCATTATCTCCGCTTCGGCACGAGCGCATTGCACGTGCGGACGATTTTTCCGTGGAACCCATCCGAGACCTCACCCTTCATCCCGAAACCTCTTCGTCCTCTCCTCCTCCTTCCTTCCGCCGCCTCCGCTGCGTGGTGGAGCAGTGGGGGGCTCCAGTGATGTCCTTCAGAGCACGGGAGATCTTCAATAAGGTCGTTCGGAAAGTGGGAGACTCGGTGCCGGCGGAGGTGCTGGAATCGGTGAGGAAGAACCTCCCCAACAACAAGCTCGTCATGGGCAGGGCCAAGCGCGGCATCTACGCAGGCCGCCATATCCAGTTCGGCAACAAGGTCAGCGAGGATGGCGGCAACAAGTACTTTTTCGATTACACTCTCAGTCTCCTCGATTCCGTGATTCCTTGATTCCTTTTTAGGGTTCTATCTGATTTCCATTCTTTGATGTTCTATTTGGTTTTGACCTTACCTTGAATGTGTTAAAAACTTGATCTTTTAAAATCTTTTCTATTGTAAGTTCGTTAAAATGCTATCTTTGTTTAGATGGGCCTTGAGAAACTGATGCGTTGGTAGAAATGACGTGTATTATATGAGTATTTTATTTGTTTTTGTCGGGGGAAATTAATTTTAGTGGTTACAGGATATTTCTTGAAAGATTTTTGTGAGACTGGAATTGGAAAGTTTCTCAATGGTCGTTTCCTTGAATTATGTATAACTGTGCTGGTATTAGTGTATTGAAATGAGCGGTCGCATTTGCCTTTTCTGATGTTCGATCTTGGAGTCATCCACTGGATAAAATTGTTGTTTTAAGTCATTTCGTTGCTCAACCGGTTAATTGCAGTATATACCCATCATATCACCTTGAGATGGGTAAGCTTGCTATAGAACTTGTAGTAGTTAGTACTGATAGGCAGAATGTGGAAGAGAGTGAAAACTGTTTGGGTGATTGATCTTCAAAGTAACGTCTACGTCGTGTTTGATGTGGAGGTTTCTATCTGGATCTTGCATGTGATCTAAAATTAGACAGATTCTTTGTTGGGTGTATGAAAGAAAGGCCTAGAACTAGATATATTGGCACCATCAAAGATGTACAAGTAAAAGGGCCCATGTAGTGCAGCAGAAATTTGGACGTATGGTTGTTTGATTTTGAGTGATAAAGAGTAGTTATGTGGGTAACGAGTACTTGCAGGTGGGGAAGCAACCCACCCTTTAAAAAAAAAAAAAAACTTGTTTATTTGGCTATTTTCCTTATCCTAGTGAATGTCTCTCATTTTGACCCAAACAATATAAACAGGTTTTGGGACAGCAAAAAAAAAAAAAAGTGAATAGGTTGTGTTGATCTTGGGAAGCCTGTTGTCAGAATTGACAAATTGCTAGCATGAAGTGTCTGCTTAAAATTCTCTATCAGACTCTGTGGTGTTTGTTGCACCTATTGATTGCAATATGCTTGCTTGTGTGATTTTAGTATAAGCTCTTATATCTTTGCATGTGTCATGTTTAAGTGTTTGTAATTTTCAAGTGGATGTTTCTAATGTATCATAGTCTTTATGTGCTAGTGATTAATTTTGATTGTTAAATAGTGTTAGATATCACTAAACTTGTTACATGTTGGAGCATAGTTTTTTACAAAATTGAAAGCACAAAGTAGCTCTGTGGTCTAGATCTGAAGGCCAAAGTGCCAAACTAGGAAACATGGCTGACACCGGGTGATGCCTCACCTCTCATTGCTTGATGGAATTTATATTGTAACTAGTGTAACCTTTTTTGGATTTTCTATATGAAATCTGATAGCAATTATTTCTTTATGACATTCTTCATTTTAGTTGCTTTTATTGTTGAAGTTTTCAATGTCAACATGAATAACACATAATTACGTTTATCTAAAAGTCTAAATAGAATAAAACGTATCGACTCCCTTGATCGAATTATCTCATCCTCTGGTTTTATTTCTTAGTAAGTTTTCAGAAGTTGTTATGTTTATCATGTGAGTTGTGGACTATCTGAGCAAGCATAATGTGCAACTAATTTGTGTTGATTTCCCATTTCTGGCAGTAGTATGACTTGAATCCTTTACAATATCAATCAGGGGAATATACCTCAAATGTACCATAAGATTTAAGCTTCTTTCTTGCTTGGATGATTTTGATGTTGTCGTCATTCCTTTAAATTTGTGATAGTGTCAGGAAATTTGCATCACATGCTTATTGCTATTTGAGGACAGTTCTTTATATTATTTAAATCTGTCACGGATATGACTTATCCTTCATTTTCTGTGCGGAGTCTGCTCATTATACTATCAGCAAAAGAACCCAATCTGATATTTCAATATTCTTGTGATAAAGGTCTAGACGGACATGGAAGCCTAATGTACAAACAAAGCGCCTGTTCAGTTATATCCATGACAGACACATCCGGGTGAAGGTTACAACGCATGCTCTCAGGTGCATTGACAAAGCTGGTGGCATAGACGAGTACCTTCTGAAAACACCTTACCATAAAATGGAGACAGAGATGGGCTTAGTTTGGAAGGCCAAGGTTGAGAAGATGTATGAGCAGCTTGGGAATATGGAAGTGGGTTTCTTCTCTCCTGAAGAGGAAGCCAAGATTGAAAAGGGCTTCGAAGAACTCAAGATCGCCAAGAGGGATGCTCGAAGGGAAACAAGAAGAGCTCTAGCAAAACAAAGACTGATAGAAGAAGGAAGATTCGATAGTAATGAGACAACGGAAGCAAAGCAGATTGAGGAAGGGATGACCGATAATGTGAAGGTGGCTGAACAAAAGGCTCCTAACTTGTCATGATTGGTAGGTCAGCTAAATTATCTTTCTCTATTCTAGGTCGATAAAGCTATAGGAACTCACTGTTTTATATTTTGTAGCAGAATAGAGTTGAAGATGGAAAGCAGGTCATGAGGAGAGGATCAATAAATGCCATCACAAGCAGAGGGGCCTGACCAAGGCCTTCAAGGTGGACTTTTCTTTTATTAATCAAATGGCTTTGGTAGGTCTAGTCTTTTAGAACTGCATGGAACAATGTTGTTGATCTTTTGTTTGTAGGTGGTTATGACTTTTGGCCCTTAAAGTTTTGACTTAATACGTTTCATATTGAAATTGTTAGTTGCATACAGGATTGAGAACTTGTACAGCTATTTTGTTTAGCTGAAAGATATTTCATGGTTCATGCAAGTTTGGCTGGATGGATTATTGGACTGTTTTTGAAGCTTTTCTGTTGGCTTGCAGATTTTGTCATTGGAAAATTAGTTTGATCTTGTGATTACAGCAAATGCAATAGTCTTGAATTTATGGTCCTAATCGATCCATGGTTAGGTTGGACTTACACGTTCTGCTTAATCCCGCTTGTCAAACCTGCAAACATATCTAGTTGAGATCCCCCAATTCTTTTCATCAAAGTCGAAGATTTATTGTTTTTCTCTGACATTTTTCCTCTTCCAGTTCTGATCTTTCCACCATGTCATATATGTGAACAGGGAAAATAAGACTAGTTTTGTAAGCTGATGGTAGCAGCCTGCTCAAATTGGAGAGAATTTTATAATGCTTAAACTGCAAGTATTTTGTTATCTGCAAAGAAGTTTGTCTGTGATTTTCATCATCATAGCCAAATATTCATGGTGACTACCAAGTAACAAAAGCTTATGATGATCATTCAATTTCTAGAGCAGCTGGCTCTGACATTTAGGCATACCAGAAACATGAGGTCAAGTGCTTAATGATTAAGATAGGGTTCAAAGATCGGTTTTATCTACCGAATCCACCTCAGGCAAATACAAATTGAAGGCAGTATCATGTAAACCAGGAACAAAGAATAAGTTGTCTAAAGAGATGAGCTCCCTAAGAATAAGTCGTCTCAAGAGATGAGCTCCCTAAAAAGGGTTCCTTTGTCGAGCGTGTGTTGTCTCGGTGTTCCTCTTCAAAATGTCAGGGTGTATCTGGCTTGTGATTCGAGCCAGAATTGGAAAGAAAAATGGAATGGTCGTATTGGATTTATAATGCATCCGGCTCGTGACCAAAATTAGAAGTAAAATAAAATTTGAATACCAGAAGAGGGTAAGCATCGAGTTTTTGAGGATTAAGATATTTATATTTTCTTTTGAAATTGGAATATAAATATATATAAAAAAAAAAAATTAATCAAATTGTTGGAATGAGAGCCATTCATTCCTATTTCCATTTCTTGGTTCGACTCTCTCCAATCAAGCATATAGACATTCCCATTGTAAAGTTTGCTTTTTAATCCGAGCTGCTAATCGGAGGTCGTAGCTCCATAAGAAATGCTAAAATAATATTTAATTCCTTTACTCATTCGTTGGAACTACTCCAAATTGTAAATATAGATAACCAACATTTGGAATACTCTATTACCAGGAATCTTGTCCATAACCAGTTTGATATTGACAAAGAATAAAGAGAAGGTTGACAATACACAACAGAGATAGGCCTTCCTCTAGCGGCCTAGCCTAGTTTGGCAAGGACATCACCGAGGGCAGATTTGGTTGCTGCATAGTATTTCTCGGCTTCCGGTACACTCTTGATCTTCGCTGCATGATCAAGCTGACAAAAACGATGGAGGCGAGAAACGTTAGATAGGCATAAGTGGGTTTGATGTGGAACGATTCAACTCATTCTCCTTTTTTTTTCCTACATTGTATGCTAATGTGTTTACCTCACCAATTGTAGCAAAGAGCCTCCCAGCAAGCTCCTTGAGGGGCTTCTTCTCTTCTTTGGGCTTTGCAGAGATAACAGTATTGAGGTCATAGCGAAGTAAAGAGGCCTTGAGGCGGAGGTCATTTTGGACGTAAGGCCATTGCTTCTTGTCTATCAATTCCTTAAGATTCACAATGTCCTTTGCCGAGTCTTTCGCCCTTGCCGCAGCTTGTGCTGGAGGAAGTGCCTGGATGTAGAATCTGTCCTTCAGTGGAAGGTCAAGGTCTCTTGGCTGGTCCGAATTTAGGGTCCCAGCTGTTTCGTGCAAATTCATAGCAACGTTGAATTATGTACGTATGTATGTATGGATGTATATATATGTGTATGCATGCATATGTATGTGCAAATATTAAAGCACATTAGATATGAGTACGATAGAAGGCAACTGTGGATGGCACCGATAAAATGTAAGTGGTAACCATTTTTCTCTGCATGCATGTATTTTCAGGAGAACGAATGGAAGATATTTGAGCTAGAATTCAGTACCTCTATTCTTGCTAGCTCGAAGTATTTAAAAATTACTATTTTCGGATCGATTAATAGGAAACCATGTGTTGATGCAAACTTAAATTGTGTACGGAGGGATTGGATATATTCACAGACACCTATGTGATTTAATTGGAAACATTCATTCTTTTGTAATATTATTGCTTGGATGATTAAAAAGATCCATGGGGCACATATCGAAACTGTTCTATGGACCTATTTGATAAAGTTCTTTGATGTGTTAATTTAATTGGTAGGAAGTGAGGTATACATTAAGTTTGGTTCTGTCCTGGTTGTTCAGTTTTGGATTGACCAAATTTAGTTCTTCATTTCGTCATCCCTGCTATGTACAAGATAAAAAGTTGTAGTTAATTCAAGTTCTAAAACTACTAATTAACATACCGAGTACTCAAAGCAAATCAAATAAATCAGATCATCAATTACAGCAACTTATCTAGCAATTAACTGACTGAAGCAAACATATGTCAGATCAAATTTAGTGTATCAATTTAGCTTCTTGCTTTCTACTCCTTAACCCTGGACTAGCTGAATATTTTTTATTAGGTTGAAAGTCATCTGAGCTGTCTAACAATAAGCAAATTACATAATTTCAAGCTATCTCCTACATCACTCCAATTAGTGATCATATTTTAACATTTTTATACTTATATTTTGAGCTAAGACGGTACATCCATGCATTCAGAAGATTCGAGTTTATCTTATGCGTGCGTCAAATAGTTTGCTTATGTCATACATGCAAAAATGGATGAGGTTATGAATCCAAAAATAGGGATCGCCAGAGCTTGGGAATCTATGCGGGACTTATCTATGAGAAAGCTCTGTCACTCTACCGGTTGGCAGAAGTCAAAATTCTCTAGTCCATCCGCCATCAGAGGTTTTGGCTTTCAAACTAGCATATCGTTTAATTCTTTAATATAAATTTTTATCTAAAAAATAAGTATAGAAACTTCTGATGAAGATATTTGACTGCTAAAGAGGAGTCAGGTGTAGGACAAAGAAAGTAAAATTTCTATCAGTTCAGATTAAAACTCTTCATGCAGTTTAAAAGGCTTGAAAAAATATCATCCAATTCCACATTATAAAGACCATCCCTTTTTTCTTTTTTTTAGTGGTAAGACACGGTTCTAAAATTCTTTCAAAAACACAACATTCACTAGAAAAAGTTCCAAATAAACCCCAAAATGCACCAATTTAGTCCTTGACTACTAACCTCGTATAATTTGACTACCGTGACAAAGAAACAAGCAGTCTCCCCAAATGATCACCTACTACAAAACTATTTCACCAGTGCCTCCATTCAGTTGCATTATTTCAAAAGAGGAAAAGAATCATGGAGGAAAATATGTCAAGGAATTTAGAAAATAAATCTGGAAAAGGTTGCAGGATGAATGGGCCCAAGCACTTACGGAGTCCACCGGAGGGTGGGGGAGGTGGGCCCACCTTGATGGGCTTCACCTCCGCGAGGACGGCCTTGACGACTGCCCCGCCGGCCAACCCGGCGGCTGCAAGCCCCAGCACGGCTCGGCGCCCACCATGAGGCACCCCCACTCCCTCGCCCTCTGCCGGACCTTGATGGGCCCTCACCATCAGGCCGGCCCGGCCCACGGACACCCTGTAGTTCCCCGGCGGTGCCAGCCGGCTCGAGCCGCTGAGCTGTAGGCTTCCCTCGAGTACTGCTGGAGACGAGCCGCGTAAGCCAGCCATCGACGCCATAGCCTGCGCCATTTCCTGATCCCCGCTCTCTCTCTCTCTCTCCCCCTCCCGGTTTATGCCTCGGTGATAAGGGAGGGTGTGCGTGTTCGGGATTTTATTCGGAGGAGGGCGCTTTCATTCGGGCAGCGGGCGGGGATGCCTTATCTGCCCGTTAAAGAACTGGATAAGTTGGGAGCCACTGAGTGATGGACACGTGTCCGGTCTTGTGGTCTGGTGTATCATCGTATCAATGAGTTGGATTGGGTTGCTGCGGGACCATTAGGAGATCGACAAGTGTTTGGCGGCTTGGGCCTGCCAACATGCATGTTTTCAACCACATACCTGAACGCCATTTACCGTCACCAAAAATATTTTGCCCTTGAAGCCCTTCCGAAATACTGCCAAACCGCCGCTGATGCGGTCAAAATTTTCGCCAGGGAGTTGTAGCAAGTTAAAACATGTTATCCAACCAGCCATCCTCGTTTGCTTGAAACTAATCTGATATAATATATATATATATATATAATAAAATAATTGATGAATTTCAGGTTTATTTTCAAGAAAAAAAAAGATAAAACAAATATTATGAAACATTTGAGCAATTGATATTCGGTAAATATCTAAGTAATAGTAATTTATACTCTACAAAAATATCCCTAATACATCAAAGATACTAAATAGGATTATTTCCAACTAAACATAGTAAATTTTATAAAAATTTGATTGGAGATGACATTGCTATCATGATATCATAAAATTATATTCTGTTAATAGATATATTTTTTGTAAATTTAAACATATTCCTATATAGAATCATCTTTAACAAAATATGGTTTTTTTTTTTTTTTTTCCGGTATCACTTTTCTAGATAATTTTTCACTGATTAAACATAGCCAAAATTATATTTCTCTATAATCAATTTTTTTAGATAAATAATTTCTAAGAATTATTGAATTATTCTGTAATTTAATATAACCCAACCAAATGTAACCTAAAATTAACAAAATACCAAATAGGCATTTTAGGTTTTTAGGTTAAAGCCCGGTTGACATTGTTTTTAGAGGACTGAAAAATACTTTTTAGAGGATGAGAAGCTTTTTTTTTTTTTTTTTTTTTGGGGATGATTATTACATCGGTCTATGATAAAATATATGGTACATATCTTATATATTGTACAAACATTATAATTTAGCCAATGCTGATTGGAAACTGGTTTGTCATGATTGGACTTAGGCAAGACCGTATTGATCAGAAAAACTTGAAGCACTCTCACTATGATTTTTCAATACACTCATGAACAATGGTAATTGATGAATTAACTTTTGGGTCATGTGCATGCGTATTTTATTTGCAGTTAATCATTCAATCAAGATTCAACCTAATCTTGGCTTGTTGGGTCTTAATTTCTAGTATAGCCTTCAGTAAGATGATAGACCGACTTTGTAACAATTGTTTCAATGAACTTTTTCCCTGAAAAGAAGTGCTTTTAAGAACTGGGATACATAATAACTTCTCGAACGTCCTCCTTTTTGACTGAACTGTTTTCTTGCCCCGGGGTGCTGGGTAGACGTTGTGGTCGAAACAGACCTTTAGCTCTCTAGCTTTCAACAATGTTCTCAAGATCTTTCTTCAAAAACATAACATTATAAAAATTGTGGACGCAAATCAATATTGTGAGCATTTTATTTTAATTTTGTATTGCCTTTCCCTGGGTTATAGAAGACGTACACATTTACTAGCAATAGCAGAAGAGGTTGGACTTGTTCCTGAAAATAAAATTAGGAAATCATGCATGACTCGTTTGGTGTCGACACTCACTCTGCAAGAAGAACGTCTCGGCCTATCAAGAGCTTTCATTTACTCAAGCCGTAGGTGGCAAAATATCCATTTTAGCATTTTATAGGACATGTTACGGGGTACTTCGAACATCATCTCAGATTATGCCCCAAGAGAAGCGAGTACACATTCCTTGTTCCTTTGGATATTGCTGTAGGATAGCTCGGATACGGATCCCATGAGCTCAACTAGCCCCGCTAAAAACCTTCACACCCACCGACCCTCTTGCCATGCTGTATAATCAATTAACCTCCCTCTGAGATCGTTGCTCCTTTTCTTTGAGGCCTAAGTCCTAGGATTTCAAACCACCTAGAAACCTACTTGTTAGTCCGGGTCAAATTTTGAGGTATGTCCTGCATAGCTCACTCTGGATTCGAGGTATCGAGGTGCACGCTCTTCCTCGCATGATAGGTCTTAGAAGTTCTAAACGACCTATCACCGAAGATAGCTATTAGCATCAATGAACTACTAGAAAATGCTTCCTCACCTGCGATCCTTGAGAGAGGATTCCGGTATTAATCTGGTAACGACACGATCATGACCCGACATGTAAGAGTTTTTTTTTAATTATGGGCTACCATTAATTATTATTTTATTTTATCTTTGTTTGTTAAAAATGAATTGATTTTATGATTTATGTTGATAGATATGTATCAATCTAATATTGTGTGTGATTCTTATGTTTGGACTTTGAGCACCTTATGTTGGTTGGCGTGGTTGACTTTGAGGTGGCACATTATAGGCCTTAGCCCAACTTGATCCGTGATGGAAGGGCCTACTAGAGTTTGCTTATAAATAGGCTAGGTCATCTCTCCACTCCTCATATTATTATTTTATATAAAATTTGTTCTCATGACTTGTCCCATCAAATAATCGCATGTTGAGAGAGGAAGACCGAAAAGGACCCTACTTTTGGTATTCACATGAGTATCGTAATTAAAGGTTTAGTGGATTAATGGCAAATACAGGTACTTATCCCAAATCTAAAATTATTATTTGTTTTATGGGATTTACGGATATATAGTTTGCTCAAATCAATTCTTGAAAATAATATTATTTTTGGTGCTCTAGAAATCATGTACAGAATCTTGGAATAATAATAAAAAAATTATAATTGGTATATCAGAGCGACTATGCATGATCTAGAACTTTTTTTATTTTTTAATTTATTTCATGGGGAAGGATCCTGGTTTCCTAGATTTTATCTTTTAATTTGTTTCTCCATGTTGCCGCCAAGACCGCCGTGGCCCGTAGCTGCTGCGTCGAAGTGCGCTCCTTTCGCTGCCTGCCGGTCCTCTGCTCCTGGACCTACGAAACAGGGGTTAGTGACCCGGGCCGGGGTTTCCGGTGGGGGCACTCCGACGGTCAAGTCAGTGACGATATAGGGGAACAGATCCTCCTGGTCGGGCCCCTCTTGATGGACTCCGTACTAGGAGGAGTAGAATATGTGTCGGTGGAGGAGAAAAGTAGCAAGGGGAGAGTGATAGCGGGGATAGAGGGGTTCCCTGTCCCTCCGCTTCTCCTTGTTTCCCGGCAACTCTCCCTCGACCGTAGTGTTAGCGGTGGCACCTTGCTCTCTTGGTCGAGCTTGCGCTTGTGTTGATAGTGGACTGTAGTTCTTTTCTACTGGTATATTTTTCTGTTGTTACCTCCCCCTTTTTGGGGGTGCCGATCGTTCTTTGTAGTTGAAAACTAGCCGTTGGGAGTCTGCCTTGGGATCCTCGCTGGATTGGCAGGCACATGGGGAAGGATTCCATGCCGTGGACGGGATGCCTTTCCTGACAGGTGGTAGGGGAAGCTTCCATTCTTTCTAACATCCTCTCTAGTTGCTCCATTTCGGGAAGTCTGGCAGAGCCTCGATCCGGCGGCCGCCGTCCTAGGGGTGCGTGCTCTCTGACTGGCCCATCCCCTGGAAGTACAGCCAGACAGGTAGTTATGGTGACATGGGAGGCGCCGTTCCGTGGTCCTCGGGTGGCTCGCCGGTGTCCTGGAATGGCGGGGTCTGCTCCAGTCTGGGTGCTTCGAGCTCGTGCGGTCACCGTGGTGGAGGAGGGAAGAGTGCGGGCCCGGTCCAGAGTGCGGGCCCGGTCCAGAGTGCGGGCCCGGAGAGGCTCCACATCGACGGGCAAGTTCTTAGCTCGACCTCGACCGCAGGGCACAAACCTTCGAGGGTCTTGCTCTGGAGGGCGGAGGACGGACCCGGTCTAGAGGGCGCGCGCTTGGAGAGGCTCCACATCGGCGGGCAAGCTCATGGCTCGACCTCGACCGCAGGGCACAAGCCTCCGAGGGTCTCGTTCTGGAGGGCGGAGGACGGACCCGGTCCAGAGGGCGCGCGCTCAGAGAAGCTCCACATCGGTGGGCGAGTTCTTGGCTCGACCTCGACGCAAGGTACAAGCCTCCGAGGGTCTCGCTCTGGAGGGCAGAGGACAGACCCGGTCCAGAGGGCGCGCACTCGGAAAGACTCCACATCGGCGGGCGAGCTCTTGGCTCGACCTCGACCGCAGGACACAAGCCTCCGAGGGTCTCGCTCTGGAGGGCGGAGGACGGACCCGGTACAGAGGGCACGTGCTCAGAGCGGCTCCACATCGGCGGGCGAGCTCTTGGCTCGACCTCGATCGCAGGGCACAAGCCTCCGAGGGTCTCGCTCTGGAGGGCGGAGAACAGACTCGGTCCAGAAGGCGCACACTCGGAGAGGCTCCACATCGGCGGGCGAGCTCTTGGCTCAACCTCGACCGCAGGGCACAAACCTCCGAGGGTCTCGCTCTGGAGGGCAGAGGACGGCTCAGACCTAGGCGTCGAGCTTATGAGCTCGACCTGGCGGAGGACTGAGCTCGACTTGCTGTCCTGGGGGACTCAGCTCAGCTCGGTAAAGCACTCCGAATTGGGGTGTCGCCTTGGCATCCACCATGGCAGCCTCTCTTAACATGGCGTCCGTCAGCTACCCACGTCAGCGGTCTCGCCACATCACTCCGATTTCCTCCTTTCACCTTTTTTCTCAATGATTCATGAAGGAATCGGTAGATCTCTTCATATCTATGACTTGACATCCTTCAGATCTATTGTCGAAAGTCTTTAGTACTGCCATTAAGTTTTTTCGGCCATGATAGGTTGATGGCTGTCAAGGGAAAACCAAAAATCATGGCTTTGGAGGGATCAAATTATATATATAAGAAAACCTACCTTCCCCTCTCCCTACGATCATGCTTTGAATCCCCTCTCATCATTTTCTACCATCAATGCTGGCGAGGGTAGCTATGGGATCTACCGTAGCAGAGGTCGGATCCTTGCTCTTCATCTTATTTTGCCTAGTTATGAATGAGAGGTAAAAAATTTGGTCCTAATCGATTCTTGGTTACCTTTCCCAACCACCAGGAAGTCCAAAATCCATTAACGGATTTCGGATTTCAACCTATATAAAACCCAACCCATTAATTAAGTTAAATCTAATTAATGAAATTGGTTGAACCCATTTATATTGGATCAATTTTAATTTTGGGTTAAGATAAATTTTGTAATTAAACTCCTATCAAACTTTAAATTACATATGGATCTATGTAAATTATACATAGGTCCCTAAAGTTTTGAATATTACACTCAAAATTTTATATCTAGGTCCCTATCATTTTCTAAACAAAATATTTTATAGAAAAGTTTTTATATTTTTGTAATTTATGATTTAGTCCTCTATTATTGATTTTTTGATAAAACACTATAACTTATTCGTTTTACATCTGATTTGAACGATTTTTAGATTGTTTGACTCATAATAATCTGAAAAATATTTTGGTTGAGTTCTTCATGCATGATAAAATATTTAAATAATTTATAAATTATTTATATATAATTTTACTCACTATTAAATAATTTAAGTATATTTTTGTATAGTTCTAAAAGATTCGAAGCACTCTATGAATTTTGAATAGCTGAGTCATTGAGGACTAATTATTTTATCTTTTAAATATTTTGGAATTGCATATTAACATATCAATTACAATTGATCCAAAAATGATTGTAATTAATTATAATACATATTATATATTATAATTCTTGTCCAAAGTTATTTTATAATATAGTAAGTATTAATTGATAGAAATGGCAGTTTGAATGCAATATTATATTATGTTTTGATCAGTGGGGTATATGTTGTTAAGTATCCTATTCTGGATTGATTTTTTATGGTATACATGTGGTTAAAGTATATCATTTTGTATTTGTTTGGGCATTTTTTTTCCTGTATAAATAATTTTATGAGTTGGTATAAATATTTATCACCAAAATAGTTTATTTATATTATCCATGAAATTTTGTCTTTATAAGAAGGATATTTTCTGGTTATGGTATACAATCATCTGTCTAAAAGAATTTGTTGTATATTTTAACCGAAAAAGATTGCATGAGGCATTATGTTGTAAGGGTGCTCTATCTTTCGTGGATTTATCTGTCTAAAGAGGATAGGTTCAAGAATGTTAGGATATATTATTTGCTTATGACTTCATGAGTACTTATGCATTTTAAATGTTTTGCCTAAAGAGGAATATATAATATTATATTTGGACTCTTATATATCATTTATGTATATGCACATTTACTAATATTTTGCATTCCTACTATTTTTGATTATACAGTCATTTTTTGGTGTTGACAATAATAATGTTGCTGTTGAGGTCTTAATTAGATCAAATTATCAAAGATGGAGATATATTAGGCTTAGAAAATTTATTTATCCAAAGGAGACAGATTTTTGAATATCTTATATTTTCATTGTATTAACTTTTATTTTTTAAAAAGAAATATATATATATATCGGACCTAAGAAGTTTATCTACCTAAAGAAGATAGATTTTTAAAAATCTTGTATTCTTTTTTATATTGACCTCATTATTGGAGTTCAAAAGCACATCATATTCTTTATTTAAAAGAGAGTTTTATGATGATTCACATGGCACTCTTGTTGAAAATGGCTTGTTATGTTTAAAACTCTTATTTATTTATTATTTGTACCTTAAATATGTTGCATCGTACATGATCATAATTTATTGTTTATGTATCTTATGCCATATTAGAGGTCATAACTTGATGATTTCTGTTAGAAGGTTTGTGAATTTTGATGAATGGTGACTACCAAAATAGGTCATTCATTGATATTTACAAGATCTTTCTATAAGATATTTAGAAAGGATTGAATGTCATTATATGTTGAAGAAAGATATCTTATGTGGATCACTTTCTTTTTAAAAAAAAGTTTTATAGTATTGAACTTAGGGCTCTTATTAAAATAATACTTATAAAAAAAATTCTGACATATATATTATCTATGTTTCTCTATTGATTAACTATATAAAGATTATTTAGCAGTTAATATATTTATATTCAATAGAGTTAATACTTTCATTATGAAGACTCTGAGTGGAATAATCTTATGAAAATTGAAATTATGCTAGCACTAAATATAATGGATGATAGATAGTGCATTGTATAATGATCCTCTATCTTGGATGACTTATAAAAGTACTCTAGAATAAAGATACCTATAAAAATGGTAAAGTGTGAATCATTTTGTTTGTAATATATCCTATTTTTCATGTTATATTTAAGAATGGTGATCTAATATGATTATGACCTTATTAGTAAAAGATATGTAGAATATGATAAAAGAAAATCTAGATAATTGATAGATAGATAAATCAACGTAAGATATGATGGCATGATGGTGTTAGGGCTTATATTATGAAACTAGAGAGTATTGTATCTAAACTAAGTATTATGATATCTTTGTCTGTAATACACTGGTTACTCATCATATTTTTAAGTTATTGATGTGTGGTTTAGTGAACTTAAAATCATATAAATGAAATAATTAGTAATTTTATCCCATTTCATTCAAAAATCTTAATACTTTTGAAAAATTAATAAAAGTATTGATATGGTATATCAGTCACATTCTAGGATCTCATACATAATAAATAAATAGTATTATTGAATATTTGTATAAGTATGGGATAGTTGTTTAATACATCATGCCTGAAAACTCCTAAATAAATTAATGTGATTGAGAGGCAAAATCATAATATGAAGGATATGGTTTGAAGTATGATGAGTGGGAGCAATTTACCATGATATCTCTAGTATAAGACTCTAAAGACTACCATCTATATTTTGGATAAAGTACTTGGTAAAATAGTTACACAAGATACCTTTTAAATTTAAGGTTAGTAGGAAGTCCAATGTTATTTAATTTTATGTTTGGAGCTATTCTGCAATACTTAATCATTAATATTCTATCAGTGAATAAATTTTAGATTTAAAATAATATGTTATTCAAATAGTTATCAAAATAATTTTAAATGAATATAGATTCTACTATCTTAATAGGGGTATAAAGAATATTCAGTTAAATCATGCCATAGTTATAGATTCTAATTTGCATGACAGTAGATGCTCCTATATTAAAAATATAAGATTAAAGAAAAAATAAGTTATTGATATAATTTTTTTTTATGTGAGAAAATGTTATATTTTGTCTTACTGGAGGACAATGGAAGAGCAACATCATATATATAAACTAATTATAGTACCTCCATTACTAGTTAATGTAGTACTAGTAAAGAAATTATATAATAAAAAATAAAAATATATCATTTCTTATGATAATTTGATTTCTTAATATATGAATGGCTGAGGGTTTGTTTTGTAGAAAAGGCATGAAAATTAAATCTAGCGGTGTTATTTGGATATACAGGCAAAGTTTGTGGCATATTGCAAAGTCACAATATATATTATTTTGATTATGGAACTTTGTCTGGATCTTACAATTATCAATTTTATCTTAAAAAATTACTTAATATTTGTTATAATAATAGTGCAACTATGTTCTTTGAAGGAACAATAAAAATATTTTATTATCTCTATCTATGTAAAGATAGAATACTTGATAATCAGCGATTTTAGTTAAAATGAAGATATTTTGTAAAGTATATTTATACAAAGTCAATGTTTATCGATCTCATAATAAATGAATAAGATCTATAGTTTTCATGAAATATGTCAAGAATATGGATATTTTAAAATCTTTTGATTATTTGAATTAGTAGAAGTTTGATGTATTTATGCATCGACTTAATTGATAAATTTTATTTGTCATTGATTGCTTTATTAATGGATTGTAATCCAATGATACATAACTATCGAGTGCATATATATAAAGTCCATGTTAGTTGATTCTCTGATTAAGGATTTGAAATCCGTATGCTTTACAAAGTTTGTTAAAAATATGGACATGTTAAATTCTTTTGATATGCTTATTTAGTAAGAGTGATTTTGTATTTGTACTTTATTATTTGATTTTGTATTTGTACTTTATTATTACAAAACTTGTTTCATTTATATTTCTATCATGAATATTTATATATATTGTTGACATGATAATTGATATATTGCATTCCTATATGGTTTATATGTACATGTAAAATAAAATACAATATAGTATCTCAAGAATGTGTCTTTGTCTTGAGAATAACAGTTGTATAGATATATCTCATTTGTTATTTAAGAAATCTCAATATATTTGTTTGGAGACATACGGACTTCTTTTGAAGTCATGAAATTTTTCTAGTTTGTAATAAAGAATATGATTAAAGAAAAATCATGACTGTTGGTATATTTATATAATTCTTTTGTTATGATATATCTCTTGTTTATGTGTCTGCAGTATGAAAATTGTGACTAGGTATCGAGTCTCAAATATATTGTGCTATCTCGTCATTGATACCATGTTGAGTATGTGAGACATAATGACTTGTTATTTTTAAGTTACTAAATTTCTCTTGTTTATTTTGTTTTCAAGCATGTTGAAGAAAGATTAGTGAACTGATAATGAAAATGGCATATTTTATCTTTGGATCACTTTTGGATGTTATTTTCTTGTTACATTACCATACCAAGGCTCATGTCGATAGTATTGGTGGTACTTGTAACCATGGATAGGTCTTGGATCAAATAAGGGTTGCAATGACTTCCATGATTCGACATTATTGATACTGTTGGATTGAATCATTTGTAGGTATGTTTATAGATTATATATTTTTGTGGCCACATACCGTGTTCAACCCAAAAGTTATTTTAAAATAAAATATTTTCAAAATTATAATTAATATTATCCAAGTGAAAGTATGTAAAAGTTTTTTCTAATTATGGGCTACCATTAATTATTATTTTATTTTATCTTAGTTCGTTAAAAATGGATTGATATTATGATCTATATTGGTAGACATGTATATAGCTCAATGTTGTTTGTGATCCATATGTTTGGACTTTGAGCATCTTATGTTAGTTGGTGTGGTTGAAGCGATACAACATAGGCCTTAACCCAACTTGATCATAATGGAAGAGTCTGTTAGGATTTACTTATAAATAGACTAGGTCCCCTCTCCACTCTTTATATTATTATTTTATGTAAGATTTGTTCTTATGGCTTGTTCCATCGAATAGCTGCCTGTTGAGAAAGGAAGAATGGAGAGAAGGACTCTGCTTTTGGTATTCGTGTGAGCTTCATGATTGAAGGTTTAGTAGATTAATGGCAAATGTAGGTACGCATCCCAAATCTAAAATTATTATTTGTTATATGAAATTTATGAATCTATGGTTTGCTTAAATCAATTCTTAGAAACAATATTATTTTTGGTATTCTAAAAATTATGCATAGGATCTTGGGATAACAAATTTTTTTTTACACGATATTTTCATGATTGCCCATTTTGCTCAGGTCTCTTCTATAAATATCCAAGACTCCAAGGACCTTTGATAAGCAAATTTTTTTCATGCTCACTACTTTCCATTTATTTTATATCATTGACTTGAACATCAGAGTATCCGTACCGGGACCTCTCTCGGATGTAGATGTCTTTGCAAGTCACTTCAACAACTACTTTGGCCAGTCAATCTCTTCCTGATCTCAAAGCCGATATCTACTGTAACAGGATAATTTGTACCTCTATTTTATATGTGCTAAAATCTCTACCATCACTTTTTCTTTTTTAATTCACAATCTCTTTCTATCTTGTAAATCCGAAATCATTCGATATCCCTACTTTGTAGCTCTTTTTCTTTCTCGATATAGCTGAAGGCCCTTTGAGCCTCCATTTTACAGTAAATATATATATATATATATTTTATAGGACATGTTAATAGGTAAACCATGCTTCATTTTTCCAACACCATAGCAATTTTCAGGAAGTCATGAATACATTCCCTTTGGTGATGTCCAGAGGCCACACCCAAGATTGTGACTTGTGAACAAGATGATCACCCAAACGTCACACCCTTCCCTTGCTCGGAGAAGTTCATGGGTTCAAGCCGTAAATGGTGCGTACATGAATATTTTAGGGTTGGTAATCTACTTCCAACCAGCCCAATGAGAAGGTTGATACACTCTCATTACAATGCAATAATCCGAACACGATGGGAAAGAGGAAGAGGAATTATCTAGCGCACAACAGGGTGCACCATCCAATCTCACATCCTCTTGCAACAACTGTTCCAATTCCCCATCCAATTTGGGTCTTGCACCATTGTGAAATGTTATGGATTTTGAAATAGCAACCACGGTGCAAATTGACCGTTGATCAAGCACTACAATGTTCCAAAGTAGAAGTAGAGCTTTGCCTCAATCAGAGGCCATTTAAGCTACCAGGAACAACCAGGGCTCGATACTCCTTCAAAACAATGAACAGAACTATCCCAAATTTGCCTAGAAACACTGCAAGCTGGTTCCAAAGATTCCTCATCTATGACCTCATCTGCGACACATTTTTTTTTTTTTTTTTTACCTGAATAGAAAATTATTTATCGATCAATTGATTAAATACATTCGATGTTGTCAGTTTTTTGCGATCTCCTCCGGTTATTCCTTGGACTGCACCCTCCCTAAGACCAGCATACACGTATGCAAAAAGATGTCCCGCTGCACTGCAACATGAGCAGCAACTGGACCGTTAGAAGAATCCATCTTCTGTCCGGGGGCAATTTATCGGTCTTGTCTTGGTGCGTCCATGAATCATCAAGTCACCGAGCATGCGAATGTTTTATCAAATCATTCCTCGTTATTTGATTTAAAATGGAGATTTCTAGAGCAGCAAAGATTTCCTATCGACTTGATAATGATAATGCCACAATTTAACTGTCGAATTAGTACAAACATTTACGCCATCCGGGTCATCACTTCCTTGAGAATAATTTCTGTATCCGCATAGCATGCCTCGGTCAAGGAATCGCTCTTCTTCTTCACCGCCTCATCAAGCTGTCAATTGATGAAAATTTACTTGTTAGACACCATTGGCTCATAGAAATCTCAACATCACTAAAATTATATGAAGTTTCTACTACTTCGTATCTTCTTGAAATTTCTGTTGTCATTAACATTGTTTTACGTATACCTGAAGTTAAAGCAAATTTAATGCAAATTATTGTTCTGAGGACAAACTTTCAATGTAGGTCGAGTCAAGCAGAGCGATGACTGGCCAAAAATAAACAAAAAAATAAAGTGCTCACCTTTTCGACACTGTCAAACAACCGGTTGGCGAGATCGGTGAGGGGCTGCTTCTGCTCCTCAGGAGCTGCAGAGATTAGCTTGTCGAAATCATAGTACATGACCGTAGATTTCAGGCAGAGGTACTTCCTGACATAGTTCCAGGCATCCTGCCCCAGTAGGTCCCCCAGAGCCAACAGATCGAATGCATGGTGCTTCAACCTGTAAGGAATTATTTGGGGCCCCAGTTTTGCCATGTAGATCCCTTTCCTCAGGAACGAACGCGTGCCTGTCTCCTTGTTGGCAATATCTGTGGGGGAAAAATCATTGTTAGTCATGCCTATCTCTTATCTCCACTCTTTTCAGTAGCGAAGATGCTGTATTCTAGACTTTCTGGGATCCGGAATGCCTGTGAGATGAAAGAGGAAACCAAATTAAGATGATGCAATGGACGAAGAAACATACCGCTAGTGACCGTTGGAGATGGTATTGGGCCAGTTAGCCACAACCCATTATTCTCCTCTTCGGCATATGAAATTCCAGTATCGATTAGATGGAGGAGTGTGACAGCAGCAAGGCCTACTACAGAAGCTCTCCTCGAAACTTGCAAGGAGATGCCGCCACTGCCGTTATGAAACTGTAACTGAGGTTCTTGGAACGCATCCATACTTTTGCTGGCAAACACCATTAGTCTTGATGACCGGTGGTTTGCTTTCCAATACTTTAACAGCCCGGTGGGAAACATTTGAGAAGTTCCGCGCAGATTAGACACAGCAGTAGCCATGGATTTGGAGGGAAGAAAAGTGGCTTGTAAGTGGATGTGTGCAAGGCTGTTAATGGATATAGTTCTGTTTATAAGGATATCAGGACTGGAGGCCACTGACCACTCAATTCATATCTATATGGAGAGCTATAAGGGTCGCTAGGTGCAAGGACAAATTGGACTGTAACGGTAATGAATTTAATATTTTTGTCATATTTGTACTATAGCTTAAGTGTGTGATTTAAAAGGTTCAGGAACTCTACCGTAGCTTTTTTTCCCAGCATAGAGTCTGGATAAACCGAAGTCGGCTAACGTCGCCGATTTATGGGAAACATGTGAGTTGCGAATGATTAAAAGTTGAACCAGTGGCTTTTACTCTAACATAATTTCTTGGGAGGTTCCATATAACCGAAGTCGGGCACTAAACTGCCGACTTTACGCGAAGCTTATGATACGATTTAATTAGTAGAAGTTCTAGTCGGGAGTATCGCTAGTTTTTCTCAGCGTGCTCCGGCGACCGCACGAAGCTCCAGCTCGGGGCACGTTTGTTTTGACATCCGGCCAAGGGCGTCCAAACAATTTCCTATTTTGCGAAGAGAAAAGTTGGTGTCTCGCGCCCCTGCGCTCCTCTCTCCCTCTCATGAAAGCCTCCCCTCTTCTCAAATCTCTCGACTTCCAACCCAGAATCCTCCCACCGTCGTACGTCTTCTCCCTCTATGTCCGTTTATTCGGTACTCATTCGGTAGACGGAGGTATCACAGAGCCTCTGAACTCCCTCCAATGTGGGTGTCACCTTCAAATCATCACCAACTCCAAATCAATAGAAAAAGGGCGGAACCTCCACGCCCACATGGTCTCCTCCGGCGTCCTCCTAGACAACACCTATCTGAGCACCAAGCTATGCGCTATGTATGCTAGCTGTGGGAGCATGGCTGATGCCCGAGTTGTATTCGACGGAATTTCTCTGAAGAACCACTTTTTGTGGAATATGATGGTCAGGGGCTATGCTTGCAGCGGTTTCCCCCTTAAATCTCTTTTCTTGTATCGCGACATGTTGAGATCCGGCAAAAAGGCAGATAATTTCACGTACCCATTTGTTCTGATGGCCTGTGGTGATCGATTGCTCATTGAAGTTGGTAAAAAAATTCATTCTCAGATAATTATTTGTGGGTATGAATCGGATGTTTATGTTAGTAATTCTCTTCTCTCGATGTACTCTAAATTTGGAGAAATGGGCCGTGCTCAGGAACTGTTTGATAAAATGCTGACAAAAGATTTAACTTCTTGGAACACTATAATTTCAGGTTATGCGAAGAATGATGACCCAGTAAGGGCTCTAGCGGTCTTTGCTGTTCTGGCTATGCGAGGAGGAGGAATGGACCGAACAACTCTGCTTAGCATACTGCCTGCCTGTGCCATTATGGCAGCATTAAAGCAAGGGCAGGAAATGCATGCTTACATGCTACGAAACAGTTTGGAATTTGATGAGTTTTTAATTAATGCTCTCATAGATGTCTATGTAAACTCTGACTTTATAGCTGGTGCGAGGTGTTTGTTCGAAAGGATAAGTAGGAAAGACATGGTCTCATGGAATTCCTTGATTTCTGGTTGTGCTCGTCATGGTGATGCTGTTGAAAGCTTAAAACTTTTCCATCATATGAACTCAGAAGGTATGGTTCCTGATGAGATTACTCTTATTTCAGTGCTTGGTGCTTGTGACCGGATAGCAGCATTGCAATTTGGCAGGAGTCTCCATGCTTATCTCACTAGAAAGGGATTTGATGACAGGATCATCATGGGGACTGCTCTTATAGATATGTATGCTAAGTGTGGAAGTTTAGATTGTTCTCGCCAAGCTTTTGATGAGATGCCAATGAAAAATCTGGTTTCTTGGACTGCCATGATTTCTGGATATGGACTTCATGGAAGGGGAAGGGAGGCTGTTGCTTGTTTCAATGAAATGAAGAAAAAAAATGTGGGACCAGACAAGATAACATTCACCTCAGTTCTATCAGCATGTAGCCATGCAGGATTGGTTGACGAGGCTAAGGAGATTTTCCACCAAATGTCAATGGAATATTCAATAAGCCCTGGTGTTGAGCACTATTCATGTATGGTAGATCTTCTTGGACGAGCTGGCCATTTAGATGAAGCATATAAACTAATTTTGGACATGAATGTGCAACCTAATGTTGATGTTTGGGTCGCTTTTCTTTCTGCTTGCTGCATTCATCACAATGTTCAGCTGGCAGAAATTGCTGCTCAGAATGCTTTTCTTCTTAACCCAAAGGGCATTGGTGCTTTTGTTTCCCTTTCCAACTTATATGCTGCAGAAAAAAGGTGGAGTGACGTAGATAGAGTGAGAACTGCAGCAAGGATGCATGGACTGAAAAAACCACCTGGTTGCAGTCTCATTGAGTTGGATATGGAAATCCATAGGTTTCTGGTTGGAGACAAGTCACACCCACAATCCAAGTCCATATATGCCAAGTTGGATGAATTAAGACAACAATTGAATAAAGCTGGATATATCCCAGATACCAGCTCAGTGTTTTATGAGTTAGAGGAGCATGTGAAGGAAAAGATGCTCTGGGATCACAGTGAAAGGCTGGCTATTGCTTTTGCTCTATTAAATACATCTCCTGGAATGACCATTACGATCACAAAGAATCTTCGGGTATGTGGGGATTGCCACACGGCAACTAAACTGATCTCCAAGCTTGTCAGAAGAGAAATTGTTGTGAGGGATGCCCATCGGTTTCATCACTTTCACAATGGATCTTGCTCCTGTGGTGATTATTGGTGACCATATGCTTAATGGCAAGTCAACTTTAATTGAAAGATCATTAACTTTTGTAAGCCAATTCCTTTTATTGCTCACTGAATCATTCTTCATAATGTAGATTTCACTAATATTAGTAGGTGCGCAACTAATGATTTTTTTCCCCTAATCCATCTGTGCTTATGTTGTATTATGATTTTGTCATTACTATGTTGTGTAGCATATTTCTTTCCTAACCATATAACTATTTAACTTTTGAGTTATACTTCTTTACCTCTAGAATGATTCCCTCTTTATATTTTCTAGACTCTTTGAACTGTATGTTGTTATTGTTTTTCAAAACTTCAGCTATATGTTGATGCACAAAATGCTCAAAATTTCTTTGAACTCTAGTTCCCCCCTTCTTTTGTTGCACATGTATGTGTGGGGGATCTGGTTATACAGTAATTCTCTGGTTGCCTAACTTCCTTGCTTTCTGAGTCTGACTGCTGTCTCTAAAGTGTCCAAAGAGAATTTGAAAACCACCAGGCACTGCTTGCACTTTTCAGGAACATATAGATTAACTAACTATAAATGTTTCAGAACAGTGAAATTACAACATTGACTTCAAAATCCAATTGAATATTTTCAGCATCCATGATGCCCTAGAGTTTCTGCAGAAAGAGTGGCACAGATCTATTCCAATTGTTCAAGCTTAAGTGACCCATTCAAGTATACCAAAATGTTGAGTAATATGATGTGAATAACATGCAAAAAAAAGCCATTCAGAATATCAAATGGGAACAAACATCAAGAAAATTTGATCAACCCTTATTCACATGGTATTTAGCCAATACTCATATGTATATACGACCAGTGAAAGTATGAAATAGCATTAATAGCATTACCAGGATGCTTATTCATGGTGACCTTGCTCTTAGAAGAATCTTAATTCAATATCGAAGTTATTTTGTTGAATAATTCATCTACAAAATCAGCAAAATCACCACCCACGCTCATGTCTGTTACTGGATCAAATGGGAATGGCTCCATTGGTTCTGTGGCTTCCAGAATATCCTCTATTGGTATTTTTGGTTTTGACCTTTCCATAGGTTTAATGGGTTTGAAATACTTGCTTGGATCTGGACAGTAATCCTGAAACAAACATATTTGATTCAAACTACAATCTCTTTTTGCTAATTAATTGCACATTCTCTATTCGGGAACATACTAAGATTATGAAATGGAGTGAGAGTGACAGCCTTGAGAAGAATTTTACCTGATCAGCATGCATTTTCCTTACAAATGTCTTAAATATTCTGTAATTTTTGGCTTTCAATAGTTCATCTGATAGTCGGAGATATGTCATTGCAGTGACCCTTAGCTTCGGAGGCCCATCTCTGTTGACACCATTTGGCCTACAATTCCTCGATATCTGGTTATAGGCTTTTCTGTCATATCGGTTAAGTGCATTCTCACATGCGACTTCAATTCCCTCTCTCCATCCTGCGCTTAATACCTGACATACTTATTCAACTGTCTCATAAGTCCTATTATCAAACCATATACTCAGTCAAGTGCTTGGCATATTTATACCTTATACTTTTACCATTGCTTTACCTGCTGAACGAGTTCCTCAGGCCCACTCTTAGCTTCTGCAGGTTGCTCAGAATCTCTCATCTCAACACAAGTAAAGTTCAAGATAGCCTCATGTCTAGTAAGCATTCTTGCTATGGTTCGGTAGCCATCTCGATTGTTTAAGTTGTAGTATCCTGCAGTGAGCTCTGCTGCATGGTTGTCAACTCTATACCACCAGTGGATGCCAGAAACCTGTCATGGTAATAAACAACCTTATATATCAATATAAACAATAGTAGTCAGCAATTAAATACCAATACAAATTTAAATTGTGTTCATACTTTGGCTGCAAGCTTGGTTTTGCATCCTAAGAAGGCCTGATTGGCTGCATCAAGAATCTGATCTCCATGTTCTATCAACTTGTTTGAATACCAAGTTAGGAAAAATTTCCTTTCTCTGTAAGATATGTCCCATTTTCTGCAAAAAACTTTGTAGAATCAGGTGTGCTATTGTATTCTCCTGCATCATCTGGCAATTCCCATTCAGGGTGTCCTGCCTTTGTTGCTGCCTCTTTGAAGTCTGCTTGGAGATATTTGTCGTAACACTGCAAGATTTATAAACATATGTTTTCACCAAAAATAGGTTTTCTAAAAATGAATTATACAAATATGTTTTAGATCCTTATTTCTGCATTCTTACGAAAAGGAAGGAAAAAATATTGCACAAGAAATTCAGTGATGGCGGGTGTAAACATTTTGAATGCAATCCAGGTATCCAATCCAATTAAAAAGGTCCTATTTGTTAGATCACTTAAATCCTTTTGCATCACTTAAGACAACTTGCAATCATAATTAGGAGTCTTTGTTGCTTTTAATTTCTGCTCTAACTTACAAGTCCTGTTTTGCCATTTATTCTTGATTTCATGCCATCTTTTTGTTATGATAAAACCACATTCTTTACATAGATCTTAGATATATCCATATTTAGCTTTGTACCTATCTCCAGCTTTCCTTGATCTACATGTGAATTCTGGATTTGCACTTAACATATTTGTGATCCTTCTGTTCACCTTTCACAAATTAGACTAAAACAAGGAGTTTTCTTTTGTTAATGACAGAGTACAAAAACTAATAATTGAAATCTTACCTGAAATTCTCCGATGCCTGGAAAAACCCATCCTTGTGGCTGTGGATAGGAGGGGTATCTTAGCTCTCCAGCAGGGCCAAGGCCCACCTCTATGTCTGAGATCAGACCAGCTTCCAAGAAATCCGCCATGTTTCTCTGAAGCTCTTCATGTAGTCACTGTAGAGCTGTCATAATGGAAAAACACCATGTGAGTCCAATATTTGACCCTCTCTCGTTGATGCTTGATTAATAATTAGCTTCAGTATATACGATCAGATAATTATAACACATAAATACTTTTCTGGAAACAACTCCAAGGTATCTTGTGATAATATTCTCCAAGTTAATACCAAATATATCAATCACATATGAGATTTTTGTCAAAAGTTCTGGCCTGAGTTTTTGTTGGCTCGATTATGGAATATACATCTCTTGATATTTAGTTATTTTATTAATGCCTTGTTAATTTATTTGAATCTTTCTTTTTAAGTTATGAGAAAACGTGCATATTTTATCAAGATGTCACCAATAATTATTTTGTATTTTTCTATGTTTTACTCTTTAAACTTTCTTTTTTTTATGCCTTTTTTTTTAGAAAATCAATTTCAGATATTTTTGTTGGACGATTAGTGAGTTTGCAGTGTAAAAATTCTCAAGAAATAAGAAATGACTTTGTACTTATTTTTCTTGAACACTCATTTTTCTCTCTCTTTTTTTTTGAAAATAAATTTTCCTAATCAAAGAAGAGAAGAAGAAGTTAAGATCTGATAAGGATGTCTACGAGATAAGATCCTACAGTTACAAAAGAGGTCTAAATTTTAAAGAGTTTGAACATCTACCTGTGGCTAACAATCCTGAATTTGACTTGAAACTATCAAGAAAAATCAATTGAAATTAAGATGTAATACACTTTTGTAGTATAGTTTCACATCCTATGATGGATTTGGTTTGCTAATCTAATTTTTTTTTCCAGGGAACTTTAGCGTAAATTCAATAAATTTCGTATCAACGTTTAACTCACAAAACTACAATGCCTAAATGCCTAACCTAGAAAACTAGGGCAATGCTCATTATTTAAATAATACTGCCAAATATAGACTCCAGGAAAGCATATAATAGCAAATATCAAGCCCTAGAATCACCGTATAAGTAAAGGTGAAAAAGAGAGTAAAATTAATCCAGCTATTCATTAAACAACTTGATTTTAATTTAAGAACGAGAGCATTTTGATCAATCCAACCTCTACTGCAGTGCGCCCACCAAAAAGGGGCTGGTTGTCCACTCCAACGGTGAGATACTCTTCGTTCCTGGTGCCGGCTCTGTTGGTGTAGAAGATATCCGGGTCTTTCTTACCAATATCACGAACCCACTGCGGTAATGGGATATTGACGATGTCTCCTATATTCCCACCACATTGATGGAAGGACATGATGACCTGCAGCTTAAGCCCTTCTTCCTCGACCATCTGGAACAACTGCCTGTAAGCACTCCAATCATATCCCTTTGGACCGTTGGCTTCGATGATTCCCCACCAAACATCCACCATGAGACCATCGACGTCTGCTGCTCTGAGTTTCCTGAGCTGAATCCTGAGCTCTTCGGCTTCTCAACATTCCATTCTCAGCTGTGACACACCCAACTGTTGGAGAGGTTCAGATCAAAGAAGAGATTATTACTGCAACCGAATCCATTGGTTCTAGGCGTGATAAGAGAACTTACTGGGAGCATCACATATACTGAACATAGTTGGCTAGCATTTTCTCCAGCTGTGAGAGAATGGTTGGCATCTGCATGGTTTGTGTTTGGAGGAAAACAAAAATTTAGTTCTTCCCCTTATGCTTGCCTTGAGAGAATGAAGAATACGAAGTTGTTGCCTATCCTTTATATTGGAGAAGGTCCCTTAATTTTTGGACGAGTAGCCCGTGGAACATACTCCACCGTAAATGTTTTATCTGGGTCCGTGCAAGATCTCACTTTCATATCGTATTGTTAGTGTTTTACAATCATTGACATCGAGTTGTCGACGCCACCCGACAATATCTTTATGAGCTTATTGTTCTTCCCATGGTAATATGATTGATTTCTTCTTCTCCTCCTTTTTTTTTTTTTTTTTTATCTCCCTAAATTTGGGTAAAAATAAATGTCTTGTTATCAGTATGGTGCTTATTTGAAATGGTTCGGAAATAGCATGCGTGCCAAAATGTTTCAGGTCCCAACCATCGTACCAAAAGCAAGCTCCATTGCCATGTGAATTGCGGGGATACAGCTTCACACCGCAACCCCATCAAGTTCCGTGAAGAATTTCATCAATCCACCCACGTCATATGCATGGTTCTTGTATTGGTAGTTAGGTGGGCTTATAACTCCGCCCTCTTTTAACGTAAGCGCACGTACTTGGAGATTTATTTTGAGAGACCATCTATTAAGAACTATTACTAATTTTTGAGGGGAAATGAAGGAAGTGAAATACTTCCCACAACATTTATTATAATTGGAGTCTAGGTTATAAGAGAGAGAGAGAGAGAGAGAAGATGAAAGTGGTTGATAAGTATGTGATTGACATAGATCATGATGTTTAAGAGAAAAAATGTTCAATATATTTTTTAAAAAAAGGAGAACAATGAATGGTGTACTTTCTCCACATTAGAAACCAAAGGGGTGCCAAATCCAAATTAGTAGATTGTCTATGATTTCAACGAAGTGATGGTCCCAATGCCCATCTGTATGTCATAAATTTTTTTTAAAAAAAAATAATTAAAAAAAAAAGAATAAAAAAAAGAATTGGCCTTATCCCTACAGCAACTACTAGATGTTATGGGTAATGTTCCAGTCTATACAACTTACTCGATCTGTAGACAGGAGACTGCCAAATGTAATGTGGCGACCATGTTAATGATGAAACAATGCATTGCAATAGCAATACGATCTGGAAAGACTACCTTGTATTCTGGAGACATGCTTGGAGCCTCAGAGGTGACGCCGAGGAGCTCCAACCCTCTTAGACATGGGTGGACCACCCAACAAGAGACCATCACTAGTGTATACCTTCTTTGATCTCCCTGTAAAAACTTTTTGCCGCTCTCACCTGATTCTCCATGGAACTCTGGACTTGGTGACCAAGTTCTCTTCTCCAAGCCACCAAATACGAGATGCTTGTCATTGTGAATGATGATCGAATACCTCTTCCCAACTCTCGCAAAAGAACTCAATTCCATTCTTCTATGTTTTGGAGAGAAACAACTCTCCAGAACATGAGAGAATTAGTGGTGGTATGATTCTTTTCTTGTAAAAATCTACAAAGCTTTGTATGGTTTGATTCCTTTTCTTTTTAGTTTGTGATGACGTTAATTAATGTTCAACATCCAAATGTATTTTTCAAGTGCTTGTTTTCTGTGGTCTCCTTGCAGATGAAGATAAGAAGTCTATTTTTCAAGAGAAAAGGTTGCGATGCATATGTTCCGTCCATTTATTACCACCATCCATCCATATTATACTGTCTTTTTCCCGTTGCCTTTTCATTTTGTTTGGCCGTTTAATTATTTGCTGCTTTCAACTTCCTACTATCTTTCTTTTGGGAGAAACTGTTTTCGGATCCTTCAAGGCAAGGGAATGCCATTGAGGGGCTTGCTCGAGCTAGTCCCCGATCACAGCTTGGCAAGGAGACCAAGGTCTGCAAAACTTTCAATCAACGTATCTCAATTGGCAGCTTAATGTTTTATTGTTTAATAAACACTTATATTATGTCCCGAATTCAGCATTGGAATCGGCTAGTCGCACAATCCTTATTTTATCTTAATATTATACCAGGTCCAGGTACACAAAATCACTTTATTCAAAAAGCACATCACTTTAATTAATATTATTTAAATAATTTAATAATAACTAAATAGTCTATTTATTTAGTCAAGATCACTAATGATCCACTGAGTTATTACATAAGTATCAGCATAGATATAACTAAACAAAACTAACTAAACAATCTAATTGTTGGTATTCAGTCTCACGTCCAGCCCAATCTTTGCTATTTATCCTGCATCTCTGGAAGAAAAAATAAAAAAATAGGAAGTGAGCTTCACAGCACAGTAAGGTCTCCAAACAGTCATACCAATAATAATATAATTTGAAAATAACTGAAAAATAATAATTTATCGGTTCATGTAACCAAACTAACTCGAATATCAAGTATAACAAAATCTTTGATAACATTATATATATTTTTTTAATGTTTCATTAGTTATCCTTCTTCTTTAGGATTCTGAACTAACATAGTCACACTCCAGCCTGTGACTGGCATACTATTGTCACACTCTTGCCTGTAACTAGTACACTCTTCTCATGCTCTCGCCTGTGACGGCACAATATTGTCACAATCTCGCCTGTGACTGGTAACAATTATCACAATCCTACCTGTGACTGGCACATAATTTGTCACAATCCTGCCTGTAACTGGCAACCTCAGTAACCACGGTCCCGCCATGGCGTGGCTAATCCAAATACCATATTCTCTTGATTAACACTTTATCATTTACATCATGCAGTCAAATCATGTCATTTACAGTTTTCTAATAAGCGGCATCATGGTCCAACCCATCCAAAGATAACTTTGCTTGATAAACATGGTATACAGGAACATAAATAATAATAACATCAATTATACTATCCATCACGAGAAGTCAAAAATATAATACAAAAAATAAATCATGCATGCCAATGCTCATGTTCTCGGATCAAATCATGTCATATAAGATATATGTATACATACAATTGGTGATCATGTCTAGAAATCCTTACTTCACTAGAGACACTAACTATATCGGAAGCTCACTTATGCCCTTCTGCTCAGAAGGCAGTTCCCTTACAATGACAAAATAATTATTTTTTTTCTAACGATTTACTCGTAAACCCCCAACTTCATGAATTTCCAGAAAGAAAGCTTTCCGATCCTCTCTTTTAATATTCATTTATTTTATTTTATTTTCTTCTCTTTCTCTCTCTCCTCTCTCCTCATCTTCTCTCTCTCTTTCTTTTTTTTTTCTTTTTTTCTTTCTTCTTTCTTTTTCTCTTCCCTTTTCTTTTTTCTTTTCTTCTTCTCTCCCTCCAAACCGAGACTTCTTTCCCCTTCTCTCTTCTTCCTTACCCACCCCCGATGATGGGGAGACTCTCGAGTGAGCCACGGCGACAGCTCTAGTAATAGAGAGACCACCCGGTGACTCAAATCTCGGGTAAGTATCTCTCTTTTTTTCTTCTTTTCTTCCCCCGGTTTCCTCCTTGGCTCGACTGAAGAGGCCTCCATCGTTCCATGGATGGAGATCGAAGGAGAGGTGGCGGTCCACCGGAATTTGACTAGAGGGGAGCAGCGGGGGGGCGGCTGGCGCATCCACGGCCTTTTCAGCCATGGGCAAAGAAACCGGGAGAGGAAAAAGGAGAATCCCTCCCATACAACCTATTAGTCATGAAAATCAAAAGCTTAGAGAGGGAAGACTTACCGGTGACGGTCCAGGAGAAGTCGCCAGCGGAGAAGAGGGGAAGATCGATGGAAAAAGAGGAAAGAACGAGGTGATGGGAGAGGTTTTAAAGAGAAGAAATGAGGGAGTTCCCCTCACCATATGGAAAATAACCTCGGCCGACGAGTCCACCTCCCCTCCACGACTCTCTACCAGCCAACCCCAACCTCTCCATGGCCCTCCTTCCCGGTTTTCTGCCGATTTTGGTGGCTGAAAAAACAGGGCTTCATCACTTGTTTCAATTTTTTTTTCTGCGCATGGGTTGAAGTTGGCTGGGCCTGCCAACTTCGGCCAAAAGCCTGGTTCTCACAACTTATTCATTAAATTGATATTGACAATTAGATAAATAAGTTTCAATGATTTATTTTGTTAATAAGTAACATTCAGTCATATATACATGGAATTCAAACTATTTTGGATCTGAAACCATGCTAGCTTCTTGGCAATTTTAAGAGTTTTTTTTTGTCCTTCCGGGGGAATGATAACATCTATCAGAAATCAATTTTATCAATTCAACAATAACGTGGCACCATCGAGAAATGTTAACATTGGTCCCAAATGTTAGCTGACAATCACTAGAATTCATCGTGATCATAAATAACTTATGTAAACAAGGGTTAAAAAAATAAAATAATATTAGCTCATTTATTAAATTGAGTAAACCTAGACGATTCGTGGATTTGAGGACGTGATATCGAGAAGGAGACTCGGGAGAGAAGCGGATATTTTTCCCCCAATCTGATAATAAGCCATAGGCTAGCCACCAGCTTAGCCACAAGTGAACCGCCCACTAACCCTAGCCTACTATTCAAGTGAAGAAAAATTATATCAGTTCATCTATTTAGGCTACATATCATAATTAATAATAGAGCTACATCGATTTTCAACACTAAATATTGAATATAGCTCAATTTTTTAATTTTTTTAAAAAAAAAATTACTTTTCTATATTATAATATCTTATTAGGTATTATAACTTTTCATTATTCTTTATGATATCCAAATATTTCTTTTGACTTTTTGCATCTGTATTATAACATTTTATCAGCTATTATAATTTTTTTATATTTTTTATGACATACGATTATTTTTTATGACTTCTTTTGTTAATATTATGGCATCCTATTATTAAAAAAAGTTGAGTTTCATTAAAAGCCTGTAATGTAGGAGCCCTGTGCAATTATATTATTAATTATGACACATGGCTCATTCCGATGAAGTGGTGTAATTTTCTTCACTATAAATAGTGGATAAAAAATTTCCTAGGATCCATGTGGTTGGGGTTATCTGCCATGAAAAAATAAATCATATATTAGATTATCATATTTGATATGAAAGCAAAGATGAGATATAGTAAAATAAGTGATAGATCTCATGCTTATTTTTATAAGAAAAAAAGTAAAACAAATATTATGAAGGGTTGGTATTTTATAAATTTTTAAATGATTGTAATCCAGCATTAACAAAAATATCCCCAATAAAAATTATTTTAATTATTAAAATTTTTTGATATTTTTCAAATTCATTCAATGAAGAGCTTTTACAAAATAATTGAAATATAAATAGTATTATATAAAAGATTACGTAAGTATAATTATTATATAAACTTTGATCGAGCATAATAATATAATCTTAGTACTGAAAAATTTTTGCTGACGAGCATATTATAAATTTGATCATATTTCTATATAATATATCTCTATATAGATATATCTTCAATCAAACATAGTAATTTTTTTTAGCAATATTTTTTAAAATATTTTTACCAATCAAATATGATAAAAAACTATTTTTTTCTGTAATTATTTTTTCAGATATATAATTTCAGGAATTGTCAGATTATCTCGTTATTTAATATGCTCTAACCAAATAGATCCTAGAGTTAATAATAGGTTGTTTATAATGGTGGCTGGGATTTATTACCTAAACAAGATCCGGCTAAAGCAAGCTTGTTTTAGGACTGGCCTACCTTGGTCCGTTTGGCTTAATATCCAGGTTTAAGCTTGCCTAAAGGATTGGGCAGAATGCTAGGCCATTAAACAGGTTTACATTAACTTCGTTTAACTATTAAAAGAGCTACTACTGTAATAAAGAAAATATAAAAGAAAGGAGCTATAAAGAATCTTTTACTTTCTAATGGCTCTAACATATTCTCTTGCAGTAATTTAAGCAAGCAAGATACCGGTAATAATTTGGATGCGGAATACTCGTAGTTGAATAAACCTCGGACGTACGGACACTTAGGCACAAGAAGAACAAATGAGAAAAAAAAAAAAAAAAAAAAAAAAAAAAAAAAAAAAAAAAAAAAAAAAAAAAGAAGAAGAAGAAGGAGAAAAGGCAACATTCATAATGTTCAATATCATACAAAATAGTGAATATATATATATATATATATATATATATATATATATATATATATTGAGAAAAAATGGCATTTTTATTTGATTAATATTAAAAATAGATAACGACCTGCATTAAATTCAGGACATATCCGAAAAGCAGCCTACCTCGATTTTCTCCGGCCGATTGACGGGAAAGGATTCATGTCCCGTTGCCCCATGAGGGCGCTACATAGATCAATCGGGAGAAGCACGAATTTTTTTTAAAAATAATAATATTTTTTTATCGAAGTAGGTTGTTTAGGATATATTATCGAAATAGATGATTCATCCGATATGATAGATCTGGACATATGAGTTCATTTTTTCAAAAGATAAATTCAACTTTTTTTTTGAAAAGACAGATCCCATTCAATTTTTTAATTTAATTATTTTTAAAATTTAATTATAATTTTGATGTGATATTTATTAATTGTGATGTGATCTTCGTCTTCGTCTGTTTTGAATTCGTCTTTCCAGACGAATTCAAACGAATTATTTTAAATTTTATAAATATTATTATTTTAAAATCTAATAATAAATTTTAATTTTAAATAAATAAATATAAAAAATAGTATTAATTAAAATTTTATATTATTTTTTGGTAATAATTATTATTTATTTTAAAAAAAATATTAATTAAAAATAGTATTAATTAACTATAACAAAACACCTTAATTAAAATAATAATAAATTAACAAAAAATAACATTAATTAAAAATAATATTAATTAAAAAATATTATAATATATTTTATATTATAATAATTATTTTATATTCTAAAATATAATAAATATATTATATTTATTATATTAGAATATATAATAAAATTAATGTTTAATATTTTTTAAATTTTGTTAATTTGATCCCTTGCTTAGGATCGACTACTGGACCGGTGGCCAGACCCCGGTCCGGCAGCCGGACCGATGGCCAGACCCTCGTCCGGCCGCCGGTCAAGTGGCCAGACCCCGGTCTGGCCCACGGTCCGGTCGCCTGTCCGGCAGCCGGTCCGGCCCCCAGTCCGGCCATCGGTCCGGGTATCGATCCGGCCACCAGGATCCGACTACCGGTCCGACCGTCAGGATCCTGCTACCGGTCTAGCCCCAGTCATGCCACAGATCCGATCGTCGGTCCGGTCGTCGAGGTTCTGCCACCGATCCTGAGCAAGGGATCGGACTGATACCGGACTGTCGATCGAACTGGTACCGGGCTGGCGATTGAATAGTATCGACCTGGTGATTATTTTTAATTTTTTCAAGATTTTATACTATATTATAATACATATAATTAAATATATAAATTATGTTATATTTATTATATTTTAGAATATAAAATAATTATTATATATAAACATATATTATAATATATTATTATAATATCTTTTAATTAATATTGTTTTTAATTATGTTATTTTTTGATAATTTATTATTAATTTTAAATAATATTATTTTTATATTAATCAATACTATTTTTAATTAATATATTTTAAAATAATATAATAATTAAATTATCAAAAAATAAATATAAAAATTTTAATTAATACTAATTTTATTTATAATTTATTTTTAAAATTAAAATTTATTAATTAAATTAAAAAAAAATAATATTTATGAAATTTTAAAAAAAATTCGTTTGAATTTTCGTGTTGGAAAGATAAATTCCAAAGATAAAAGTCACATCATAATAATGAATATCGCATCAAAATTATAATTAAATTTTAAAAAAAATAATAAATTACAAAAATGTGGAATGGGATTCGTGTCTTTTAAAAGACGAACTCGGATATCACGGATGAATCATCTATTTCGATAAATATATCATAAATAATTTTTTTAATTTTTTTTTAAAATTATTATTTTAAAAGAAATTCGGCGAAATAGTATACTCCATTTTGAAATTTCTCCACCACGGATGATGATGGACACAGAATTCCTCCTATAGTCTTGAAATCAACTCCATGATCGCAACGGTCGTCGGGCTTACCATCCCGGTTCAGCCCCGCCCAAAGAATCGGCCCGGCCTACGGGCCGTGAACAGGCCTAGAGAATATATAACCGACTCCATGAGCGGAACATCAGATCAATGAGTCTACTCAATCCGAGCCGTCCGAGGGCGCAAACTTCATCATTTAAGCCCTCCGTCTCTCGGCACTAGGGTTTTCCTTGGTGCTCGGCGACTGCAGCTAGGGTTTTCCGAGGTTCGATCCGCTCGCCTTCCTTCTTTTCCTCTTAAACTCTCCTCTCCTCCTCCTGGATTCACCGATCAACGAAGGTTTTTTTGATCTTTTTCGGATCTTGTACTATCTTATCGCTGCTGATTTAGGTTCGCTTCTTCGTCCCTCTCCTCCAATTTTGAGATTTTGTGGCTTTTCTTCCCTCTTTTATTAGACTTTAATTGAATAGATAATCTTCATCAACATTGTTCCTTTGTAATGATTTTATTCTGTATGACGGGGTTCTTGGGTTTTGTCCCATCTTTAATCTCGTCTCGAATTGAATTAATTGGTCTATTTGGCTGTTTGAGAAGGAAGAATAAGTTACTTAGAATTGACTGTGTGAGTAGAACGTGATGATATCTTAGTATCGTGCCCAAGAAAGCGAATTTTCAATTGGATTGTTTGATTCAATTATAGTGCTTAACGTGATAAATTAGCATAGAGTAATTCTAATTTTGTCATTATAAATATCCATCTTATGATGCACAATGTTCTAATTCTTTAGTTGTCTTTTTTTTTTCTTGGTTAGGTGGGTACGGATGGTTAGGAGAAAGAATAACGTTTTCAAATATAACTTTTGAATACGAAAAGAATGGCATTATAGAATTCACGACAATGGGATAACGTATGAGAACTTGTGCTCTGGTATGAAAATGATATATTGTTGTAGATTACCCGAGCATCTAATTTGGAATTCAAGAAAATGGTAATTTTCTTTAAAATGGAGTTCATTAGAAGATGGGATGTGGTGCCATAAGTTGTTCTCTGTCATCAAAACGTTTGGTGAAACAGATTGAATACCATTCGTTTGGATGTTGCAATGAGATCTGTGAGTCTGGAAAGTACATTAATGCTGTCTTTGATGTTGAGTTCCCAACCCATCCTTTCTGGACTAAGCTTTAGCTGGGGAGGTGAATTATTTCTTTTCACTTCAAGGAGCTGCGCGGTATCAATCCATATTCAAACTTTAGGAACAATGTTTTGGCCAGAACTTTCAATCTGGCACAGTTTCAAATCTTGAGTTCTTAATCAGCCACTGAGTACTTTCCCACTTTGTATTTAGTTTTGGCCAAAACTCCCAAATTGGTACAGATTCAGGTTGGTTTTGGATGAACCTGGGGGTCTGAGAGTTCTGGCTGAAGCAGCAAAAAATGTTATTTAGCCTAATTTTCTGGCGAAAACAGCAAATGTGTTCTCTAGCCTAAGTGGTGATGTTGATGCCTGAAGTAGAATCCACACATACTGATGTTTAAGGTTTTTCTTCTTCTTCAAAATGCTATACATGCATCATGATAATTATCATCATATTTTTCTTTGTCCTTTAAATAGTATTCATGAATCATTTGCTCCTTGGGCTAGAGTTTTATGGCAGTTATCTGGAGGATGTGGATATACTTTCTTCCTTCTTCTTTGGGCGTCAAATGTAACACTATGCACGAGGAAACCTGCAACAGATTCTTGATTTATTGTTTGATCTTTCTCTGAAAGGTTGCAACCACTTGGCAGTGATCATTGCAGTAAAAACAGAGTTCTAATGTTGCATTGCAGTTTCTGAACATATAAACTGATTTTGCCCTTTTTTTTTTGGGGTTCAGTATCATGTTTTATTATAATAATGTATGAGTTGTCTTTTCATCCTTTGAATTTTAAAACTTTCTGTATTTTTTAATTACTTATCATGGAAGCTTTTTCCTTGTTTTCTTGTGGCCTGTAGATTTGATATGTATATTATCTTTTCTTTCTGTATGTTGCTAAACCTATGGCTTCAACTGGATCACCAGGCTTTCACGTCTCTTTCACTGGGTTGCATTCCTTCTATCTGACCTATCAAGCATTGGATATATATGGTTTTTCAACCACTGTACAATATGTAATATGATGATCATGTACTTTAGCTTTGTGATCACTAAGAGCTATTTTCACATTTATGCTGCTGTTACTTGCATTAACTAAATATTATATATGCACCATTGTTAGTAATCATATTGCTATTAGCTTTTCTATGACACAATGGATAATTGCAGGGCATGACAAATGACATTGTCAAAGTGGTCAATATTTTGATAAATGAAATTGATTAACTTCATCTATACTTATGGTCAAGGTTTTGATAAATGATATTGATTAACTTCATCTCTGCTTATGGTTTCTTGAGCAGAAGAACGATTTTCTTAGGGCCTGTTTGGATGAATGGGCTGAAAATATCATTGGATTCGTGGATTGAACCAGTACAACTAGTTAGATTGTTGGATTACAAGCTAGGCTAGACCTATATCCACAAGCATCGAGGAATGATTTTGGAGTGGGTCGGCATGAATCCTATGGGAAGGGAAAAAAAGAAAAACTTCAGTAGTTCTTTTTTTTTTCCTTCTATGGGATCTGGGCTAGTCCACACTAAAACCATTCTTGCCTACTTATGGATATAGGCCTAGCCCAGTCTGTAATCTACTATATAACTGCTTGTACTGGCCCAATCCATGAATCCAATGGGATTTTTAGCCCATTCATTTAACAGGCCCTTAACATGTTGTTTAACTTTCACGGATGTTTCAGAACATCTACACAAGTTTGGTTAGTTTCTTGCTAATTTAACATGCTGATGTACATAGGAGTCACGGCAGCAAAATGTATACAGCGAGGAAGAAAATCCAGAAGGAGAAGGATGTTGAACCTACTGAATTTGAGGAGACAGTTGCCCAGGTTAGTTTTGTAAATATAATGTATAGCCTTTATAAGACATTAATGATTTGGATAAATTTTGGTTGTCTTTTTACAGGCCCTTTTTGACTTGGAGAACACTAATCAGGAGCTTAAAAGTGACTTGAAGGATCTTTACATTAACTCATCTATGTAAGGAAATTATTTCTTGAATCCATGTGATCTGTGTTATGTCATTTCAAGCATTGATCATTTTCTTTATAATTTATTTTTCAATAGTCAAATTGATGTTGCGGGGAACCGGAAAGCTGTTGTCATCTTTGTTCCATACAGACTCCGAAAAGCTTTCCGGAAAATTCATGTAAGGCTTGTCCGGGAAATGGAGAAGAAATTCAGTGGCAAGGTAAGAAAATTTTGATTTTTTGACTGTTTTATGCTTTTCTTGATTTTGTAAGCTGAAAATTAGTTATTGATGTTGTTGTAGGTATGCTTCATCTTTGTACGGTTAAACAATGGGTGACATGTTTTTACTTCTTGTTTTGTAGGATGTGATATTGATTGCTACTAGGAGGATACTGAGGCCACCAAAAAAAGGTTCTGCAGTAGTACGGCCTCGAAGCCGCACACTGACGCATGTGCATGAAGCAATGTTGGGGACATTGTTTATCCGGCAGAGATTGTTGGAAAACGTATTCGATATCGTCTTGATGGGTCTAAGATCATCAGGTATTGGAGGCATTCCTTGCACATTTAAGTGAATGAAAGAAATTTTTATGCGACACTGGTTCTGTTTTCTCTGCATAGTTCATGCATCGAGTTAATTCATTTTATATATTGATTTATCGCACAAAGGTTGCTTTCACTTTTAGTGAAATGCTTTTTGATGTTTTTCATTTGCTAGGATTTACCGTCTGTGTTTCTGATGATTTAATGTCTTGACTTTTAGTAAATATAAGCTTAAATGCTTTTTTTAATCTGGTGAGGGGATAAGTCACCACTAAGCAAACCATACAGTTTAGATTTTGGTGGGATTGAAGCAAAACTTTGTGTCAAAGCATGAACCTTATTTTTTTCATTGATTGCTGATGCTGTAGCTTAAGTGCTGTTTTTAACCTGCTACAGCAATGTGGCACCTATCGATTAACCAACCAAGTTGGTTTTCAGTGGCACTGAAGCAATATCTCATGTGTGGTAGCTTTAACCTTTTCTTTTTTTGGTCATAAATTAGTTGAGTGGATTAATGGTTATGTGGCTGTGGGTGGAGCCATATTTCGAATGTTGATGATAATAGATTATGATAATGGGCATGGATCTAGGGAGTATTAATTCCCTACAAAAATTATTAGCAAAATATATACCCTTATTTTCACTTTTTAAAAATAAGGGAGAATGAGTTCTTTGTACCTGCTGTCTTTATTCTTGTGTCTGGATACTTCTCTAAATTCGTTTTAGTTTTCCTCCTCTCTTTTTTATTTTTCCCTGCTGCACCAGCTGCACCTTCTCTTTTGCTCCTGTGAGACTCCTTGTTCTGCCTCATTGAATATCTTGTACCATGGCAGATCTTCTTAGATCCAAAAGAGAGGAACAACACTGAGTATAAGTTGGAGAGCTTTGCAGCAGTATACCGCAAACTTACAGGAAAAAATGTGGTGTTTGAATACCCAGCTACTGAGGCATAAAGACATGTTGAGTAAAGCTTTTCTTAGACTTTTGCTTTCTGTGATATTTGCAATAATTTGTGTTTTAATTATGATACTGGTGTTCAAGGACAAATTTATTGAGATCGAGGGTATTGTTGGTAGAGATGACTCTGGGAACTCATTGTCTTTCTAGTTATTTTTTTAGCTGTTTTGAGTTAAATTGGATGGTGAAAGTTTGATTGAAATATTAGCTCTGATGGTTGATGTTATTAGCAGCCTAGTTATGCTTAATCGCTTTGCTGCAATTTTTCCTCTAGTTTTTTTGTCTGCGTACGTTGAATGAATAATGTGGTAGCCGCTGATCACATCATTTCTCTGCAGTGTTTATATATTTGCACTAAGGTTGCCCTTCATTTTGGATGACTGCTGTGGGTTTTTGCTATAGGCTTCTTGTGCATGTCACCTTCTGTTTTGACTACTAATTCCTCAATGCCACCACAGAACTTTTTTGTATTAAATCTTTTGTTGTTTCTCTCAATGTAAAAGCAGTTGGATTATTAGCTTTTGACAATCAATACTGTGGAGGTTTGTGAATGCCAAAAAAATGTGATTTTGAAACACCTTTTGCTCCTTGACATGCTAATGCCACCCTTCAAGTGGAAAAGACAACATTCATGGAGTTTTTTTTGAACTCGGAAATGTCTCCAATTAGTGTGGACTAGATATCAAGCGGTACATGGTAACTCATATTTGTTGTAAGATTCTTTCTAACATTCAATCTAGATGTGTGGTTTAGACTCCATTTTTAATCCACTAGCATTGGTATGATATATTCTTGGTTTATACTTTTGGTCACATGACATATATAAAGAATTTCTGATTAATGACTTTGATCATGCGTTTTGCTATCTACTGGTTAAAATTAAGAAAACAGAAGGGTGAAACTGGAAGGCAAAGGGGACCTAGAGCAGTTGTGAGTGGTTTTTTTAATAATTTTATTTGCCAAGGTGTAGAAGTTTGGGTGGGCATTAGAGGATGAGATAGGATATTTTTTTTGACCTGGGTCTTTTGATATTAGGACAAGATGGTGAGCTTCAGTGCTTTCAATTGTTTCCTGGCGTCATGGATTCAAAATATAAAAATGGTATCTGATGAGGGAGTAAGATTGATTGATCTTCATCAAATTCATGATGGTGGAAGCTTTGTGCATTAGGTTGCTTTTTCTCTTTTTTTTAAAAAAAATCTTTTTATATAAGAATTTTTTAAATGCCAAAGGTATTTTAGATCTAAAGTTACATTTCTTGCAAAGTAAAAACTGAAGCTAAGTCGCAGGCCCAGACATTGGATCTGCATAAATTAGGTGCTGATGCATATTTTACAATAAAAAATTGTTAAAGATTTTTTGGTATGTTCAATCTAAATAAGCCGCTAGCAAATAATAGGACTTTTATCATTATCCATAAAGTTATTGAAATCTCGGTTTGAGGAGAGGTTAGTACTCCTTGGACTTATATAATAGAATGTTCAACAGCTCAAATTTCAAGGGAGAAATCCTATTGCAGTTGTTATAGGAATTGCCCATTTTTATAAAGTGTAAATGATGTGAATGGTCCGACAATGTTTAAAGTTATCCAGTAAAGCTATTTTCTAGTTCAATCTCACGTTTCATTCTAATTCGTTATGCGGTGACTTATTACCATTTTGGATTCGAAACTCTCTCGTTATTTTTTTTGCATCATTTTGTTCTATTTCATGGTTGTTCTAAGAATCCTACTTTGCCATTCAAATATGTCAGGAACTGACCATCTATCTTCCCCTATGTATATATCTAGCTTTGTACATACTCTTCTTTTTAATAAAGCTGGTGGCGATGGTTCACGATCATCTGCCTCCATCACATTTCAAACAATAAAAGTAAAAAAAAGTAGTCATCCAGGCTTAAGCTCCAACCCTTCTCACTGAGAACTTTGCTAATGTGAATTTCACTCTTCAGTCTTCTAGGCATTACCGTTCCCCTAGTTGGGACAATTTATGCTAGCATGGTCGATGGGGTAGTGAAGGGTGGAAACGCAAGTATGCCAGAGGAGGTACATCTCTAAGTGGGTTTATAGAGATCGAAGGTTCCGTGAGGCTCATGAGGTTTTAACAAGCGCATTTTAATAAGGATATATATATATATATATATATTGGTTAGAAAGGATCTATGGGCGGACCAATCATTAGGTACGGTTGTCAAAGACTTTATTGATAAGCTTGTACCTTCAATCAGGGCTTCATTTAATGGAGGAGAAGAGATGAGTATGGTCCGGGAGTGGGAATCTACAAGCCAAATATTCTTCTAAAAGTATATTTCTTTCCCGTTTCAAGCTAGAATGCTCAACAAGTCGAGCATGCTTTAAGAATTTTTTGGTTTGACAACCAATCATTTTCATTGTTATGCTATGCTACTTGACAACAACATGATTGGTCCTTATGGTAAGAAGGGTATATCCCCATTTTTCAACAAGCGTCTCTGCTGACTCCACGAGGTCCATGATACATAATCCATCCTCTCTCTTAGACAAACAGGACAACCCTTAGAAGAAAGAAGATGATGGGAGGACTTCTCTCCAATGAAAGCCTATTCCGATCTTGTCAAGCTAGTTAATCAGCTAGGTTGAATCAGATTCTTTCTGGTGCCCCTCTCCTAACTCCCTTATTTTTTCGGTTAACCATCCATCGTCGACACCTAGACCAGGAGAAGGTGAGAACTTGAATGTTGTTGTAGCCAGCCATTTGTGGGGGCGGTTTTGCCATTAAATATTATACTGGTTGTTTACTTGCAAGTGGTCTCCAGCTCTTTCCGTGCCAAACTAAGAGGAGCATGCATGGGTATGACTGGTGTATGCGCCTGACCACATTTCGGGCGAACGGGATGTATACATCAAAGTTGGACTCCGCTTTGGTCATCGTCCCGAACTCTCGGGAGGGCAGGAATCAATGGTCATCATTCCTACATGCGAGATTTTGCTTTCCTAGAAGCATAATCATTCAATTAATGCCCATCGTGTTAGCTCGAAAGACATGTTCCAAATTATTATTATTATTATTTTTGGACATAAATGACTGACATAAACATTCTGAAAAAAATGATTAATATACTGAAGGAAAATAACAAGCCAGACGTTCCTGTTTTATATTAACACATAACCGCGACTAGCTACCATGCGGGAGTATACCACCTAAGACCGAGTCGAACTGGAGCCTGACGATAATAATCAGGACAAGGAAGTGTTTGTGAACGCCTGTCTTCCAAATGAGAATACCTTGACAACGTCTACCACATTCACCTTGCTGCAATAATAGATGCAATTACCTCGAAGGGTTGTTCCAGTGACATCCTTCGTAGAGAAATTAAGAATCCAACCCACGGTCCAATAATAACGCTCGATCACCTATAGTTGTCGATCCGAATCCACCGGTCGATGTCCAGCTTAAAAATGCTGCGCCCCAACATATCCCGCCGGTCATCGCCTGGAAGGAACAGCAAGAGCTCCCATCCGATTCTGCCATTGCGCAAAGAATTGACATCGCCAGTAGGAGCGCTTTCGCAAATTTCAACTCTGCTGGGGATCGAAAGTGTAGACGCTCACCTTCCCCGGCCGTGATGTAGGTCATCCTAACATAATGCCAAAAGCAGTCCGTGACATTTTTTTGCACGTTTTTTTTTTTTTTTCAGTTTAAACTCTATTTTTTACTTGATTTGAATCTTTAAAATCTAATTAAAAATGTTCCTCGACGTAAAGATCAGTACAGGATCTCAAGATCTATTAAAGGGGATAGACAGTTAGGAATAAAAAGGTGAGCGGTAGCAGGGAACATCTAAAGAATTTTCTTAATAATTAAGTGTTTTGTGAAAGATTTGAATTTTTTATTATGAGATTTTTATGCGAAATTGAGAATATGTATTCTTTCCTTCTAAGTAATTATTTTTTTTATGGTAATTAAGTTCTGCATGTATAATAAATTATATTTATATGTTTTTTTTACTTTTTTTTTTTTTTTGATGGTATTAACTTTGTCGATAGGGATGCAATATTGAATGGGGATCCATATTCCGTATTATGTGAAATTTTTTAATAAGTATTATGAAATCAAGTGGTGCGGTAATTGATGTGGCAGGATCGCTGACGTAGAACCCATGTCAGATCTAATCAGATGCCACGTTGGACGAAGCTGCCACATCGAAGTCGAGCTCCTCTTCCCTGAGTCGGTCCCACCTCGGGCGAAGGGACTAACAGCTGAAGGACGCCGCCAAGCTATCCAAGGACTACGGAGAGATGCCCACCAGGCCACAATAAGTGTCCAAGCTACCACTTATACCGAAAGGGAAAGAGTCCCTCGATCAAGGCGCTGCGCTCCCAACTGACCGTCTGTGTTACCCGAAAGAGGAAGTTAACCCAGGAGATTCGAATCCGGGGGGTGACTGCCCCCGATCAAAGCTTCGTCAGGTTTCCCAAAATGGAGCGACCAAAAGGAGGGTCAGGGCGCACGGTGCTGTTCCCTATCATGAATGAGGAAAGGCACATCGTGCACGGCAAGGAACGTCACCGCACGCACCTGTAAACGAGGGGAGATCCCAAGGCAGGCGGCTGGCGACCATCCTGGCTTAAAGGAATTCTCCAAGGTTCTAAGAGGTGGTAAGTGACGAGGGGTTGGAAGGGACGGCATACAGGAGAACATCTGGAAGACCAAGTGCTACTAGAGACCCATTGGAAAGGTCTCGACGGACACTGCCATTCAATCAGAGCTCTCTTTCGCTGCCACTTTCCTTGCTCTACTCTCAACCTGTTTATACTCTCCAGCTCATAAGTTTCTCCTCCTAGCATGGAGTCCATCTACAGGACTCGATCGGGATGATCTGTTCTTCTGGATCGTCACTGATTTGAGCGTCGGAATGCTCCCGCCGGGATCACCGGCCCGGGTCTCCTCTGTTTTGTATGTCCGGACGTGCAAGCAGCTTCTCGAGTGATGAGGATGCGATCCGATGTCGACTCCAGTTACAGGCCACGGCGATCTTGGTGGCAACCATAATAATTTTAAAAAATTTATTCTAAAAATTTTTAATTGAAGAAGTCCAAGTTTGCATAGGTACTGTCACTTGGATTAATTTTGACTTAAGAGAAGCGACATCGCATGAAACTCGGTAAGATGTTGGGTTTGAGCTTTCGTACAATTGCTAATCAAAAGATAATAATAATTATTACAAGAAAAACTTACTGTGTCCAACGTAGTGGCAATTTCCAATCCAACTTCATATGAATTGACCTGATCCACATCAGATTTGCCCATCATGTTGTGGATTAGGTAGGGTTAGCCAATTCCATTCGAGTCAGGGCTCCTTCCTGGATATTTGAAAAATTATGTACCATGAATCATTTGATTTCATTAGCTTGGAACTAAAAGATGAGATAAGTCTCCGTAAGCATAATTTAAAAATTATTAAAAAAATGGTTGTTGTGTCAGGCATTCCCTGCTTACTGGTGGGTCAATGGGGTCCTGCTTGAGTCATACCCTATAAACCTTGGTATGTAGGGTCAACCTTTTCTGTACCTGACTTGACCTGCTACTTACCACCCTTGTGTTTTGAAGGTAAGTGCTTCTCGGGTTTGAGCCAGCTGTTGCATTTGGAATGCTAGCTCAAAATCAACGTACATGTAACCCTCGATAGAATGTGATACGGGGGAATATTTTTGAAGCCTCCGAACCTATAATCGTTGAGGCATTTTTATACCAGACCGGGACATTAAGTTGAGATACAGTGAATAAGGTATCTTCATATAAATCTTAGATTAAATTGGCTGACCTGTATACAGAACTAGGATTATTTCATATCAAGCTATCAACTTTCACTCGAAACTTATTCTCTATATGGCATGCTCTAACACCTCTATTAATGACCTTCCGACACATATGACAATCTTACAGAAGAGGTCAAAAATGGTAAATACTTTCACGTGGAGAACATATAAATATTAAAATTCCATACCTACTGTTGCCGCCTAGATTATCGTAGCCTGCAGCTCTTACATATCCTAAATGAGTGGACTTCCCGCCTGCATCACCAGGTTCGTCGATCGGAGACGATCAAGAGGAACATGCCCTCATCTCCGAGACTTGGTGGAGTCACCGTGTTCGGAGGGATCGTTATGAGAATGAGAGTAGCAGGAGTTCTTAGAGGGGTCTTCTGATATTACTCATGTCCTTGTCCTGGCTCCTTCTGGCTTGCTTCGAGATCACCAGCCCCTGGAGGCTTGGAGTTGTTGGCCGTCCTGCTAGCCACTTCGGTGGGATGAGGTCCTCTCCCCGATTGCTCCCCGTGAATGGAGACCTGCAAAAAGTCCCGGCCGGGGGTACCGGCGGGGACACTCCGACACTCAAGTCAGTTGGGTTTTTCCTCTGGGAACAGTCGGAGCTGTGTAGGAAAATAATGGCCCAGGAGCTGGTCAATGAGTGTGTGGTAGTTTTTCTTACCTTGGCCGAAGGCCCCTCTTACTTATTTACGAGATTGCTCCTGTCATTTGGGAAGGCGTTCTTTCTTGACATAGGCCTGTCAGGCTCCTGTAGGCCTAAGAGGTTAGGATTAGCCTGTGAAGCCATGATGGATTGGTGAACCTTCCTCTTCTGGGTGGTTCAGAAGGTTAGTGAAGGAGTGCAGTGCCTTGGATGTGGCACTCCTCCCTGATTAGTGTAAACAATGGCCTAGGAGGCTTTAATGTAGTCCTCCCTTGCAGGCGGTGCGCTATTGAACTTGTAGCAAGTCTGGCAGGGATGGTGACTTTACATGTTGAGGTTGCCATCCAGGTCTCCTTGTACCTATCCTTTGAGAAGCGTGTCGGGGTGGAGTCAAACGGATCGAGGCATGCGGACCGGGGCGAAGCGTGAGGAGACTCTTCGTGCACATGGACCGAGGTGCACAGAGCGAGACTACGTCGTAGAGGCTCTCATGCATGCGGATCGAGGTGCGTGGGGCCATACTGAAATGTTGGGCTGGAATCCGTGTGGGCGAAATCGTGCTGCTTCACAACATGCCGAGCCAGGATGCTTTGGAGTTGGACTTCATGCGGGCGTGCCCGAGGCGCCGAAGTGTCGAGCTGGCCGGGGTGCGACTCTCGTGCAACACATGGGCTGAGGAGAGTGTGCCCGAAGTGGGCGAAAGCATGCAGTGGGCGGAGCTGGAATCCACGCAGGGGTGAACGCCGCAAAGCCAGATGTGGTTGCTCCTTGGTGATGCGGGAGCCGTGCAAAGCGCGCTAACTGAGATGGGAGGAGCTGGACCGCGGGGCGCTGGCTGAGATGGGAAGAGCCGGACCGCTGTGGGCAGAGGCGCGCTGCTTCCCAGTGGCCGGATTGAGGTGGCCACGGAGTTGGAGAGCTCCATCTCGGTCACGGTGACCAGAAGCTTGGGAGACCGCAGTTGAAGGGGCTGGACTGCGCGCTGCTCCCGGTCGAAGCCGGGCTTGCCTAGGAGCCGGGCTGGAGCGTGGGTGGCCGCGGTCGTGCCTTCAGATGGTTCAGGATGAAGTCCGGACGAGACTGGCACATCGTGAGCAGAGCTGGGCTGGAGCCAGAGTGCACCACTCCCGACCGGAGTCAGGCTTATTGGGGTGCCAAACCGGGCGCGGGCAGTCATGGACATGCCTCCAGATAGTATGGACTGAAGGTCTAGATGGAGACAGGCGTGCCGCGAGTGGATTGAAGCTGGAGCGGATGGATTGCAGGATGTTCCGGACTGAAGGTTTGGACGGAGGCGGGTGTGCCGCGAGCGGAGCCGGGGTGCGCGGAGCCGGCGTGCCGAGGTGGGCAGAGCCAGGACTACACCGGACTGAGGCGCGGGTGAATGGAGTCGGGGAGCTCCCGGTGCGTGCTACTTCCAAGCGGTGCACGGCCGTGCTGCCATGGAGCCGAGCTCCATGCATGGCCCGTCGGACTGGGCACGGGCGATCGAGGTGGGCGCAGCCATGCAGGCACGCCTTCGGATCGCCGCGAGCGTACTCCAGACCCTTGCTGGCATGCCAGAACGGTCGGGGCACTAGGAGGCGGGCGTGCCGCGAGCGGAGCCGAGCTTCTCCCGTGGTCAGATTGGCGCGGGACTCCGAGTCATGCCAGATCGAGGTAGAGCTCCGTTTTATAGCTGGGCAGATAGATCGGAGTGCACCACTCCCGGCCAGAGCCGGGCCTGTCGAGGTGCCGCACCGGGCGCAGGCGATCACGGACGTGCCTCTGGACGGTCCGGACTGAAGGTCTGGACAGAGGTGGGAGTGCCATGGACGGATCGGAGCTGGAGCAGACGGACCCCGTGCGGGCGGAGGATGCCACACTTGGGAGGATGCCGTGCTTGTAGGCTCACGTGGTGCACCGAATCGAGAAGGGCTTGCCGGACTGAGACACTAGGCCAGCCTTCACGTTGGCGAAGCCATGCTGGGGTAATGCAGCATGGAGGGCGCAGGGATGGAGCTGGACCAACTCGTCCGCGCACTGGGCGGAGCCGGACTTGGGGCATGGCACGGGCGATGCAGAGCTGGCTGAGATGCCGTGCAAGGGGCCTTTCTTCCCCCTGTGCTAGCACACGAGGTGAGGTAGGACTCCACGCCGAACCGGGGCGCGGGATGAGCTGCCATAAAGCTGAACTCCATGCATGACCGAAATGGGCTGGTTGAGGTGCCGACCTGGCCGCCCTAGGAATCCGGAGGATGCTCACGGGGGTCTGGAGGCGTGCCCACATGGATGCGCCCACCTCAGTCGCTTGCACCCAGTCCGGCGGTCCATGCATGGAGTCCGGCTCCATGGCAGCACGACCGCGTGTCGCCTGAAAGTAGCACGCGTTGGGAGCTCCCCAGCTCCATTCACCCACACCTCAGCCCGGCACAGTCTTGGCTCCGCCCACCTCGGCACTCCAGCTCCGCGCACCCCGGCTTCGCTCGCAGCATGCTTGCCTCCATCCGGACCTTCAGTCCAGACCGTCCTGCGATCCGTCCACTCCAGCTTTGATCCGCTCGCGGCATGCCTGTCTTCGTTCGGACCTTCAGTCCGGACCATTCGGAGGCACGTCCGCGGCCTCCCGCGCCCGGTATGGCACCTCGACAAGCCCGGCTCCGACCGGGAGTGGCACACTCCGGCTCCAGCCCAGCTCGCTCGCGGTGCACCAATCTCTGTCCGTACTTTAGCCCGAACCATCCGGAGGCACGACCGCAGCCACCCATGCTCCAGCTTGGCTCCTCGGCAAGCCAGGCTCCGGCCAGGAGTAGCGTGTTGTCCGGCCCCTGTAATGGCGGTCTCCCAAGCTCCTGGTCACTGTGACTGAGATGGAGCTCTCCAACTCTATGGTCGCCTTAGTCCGGTCGCTAGGGAGTAGCGTGCCTTCGCCCACCGTGGTCCGGCTCTTCCCATCTCAGCCAGCGGCCTGCGGTTCGACTCCTCCCATCTCAATTAGTGCGTTTCGCATGGTTCCCGCGTCACCAAGGAGCAGCCACATCTGGCTCCGCCCCAATGCCCGGCGTGGTGTTCACCCCTGCATGGAGTCCAGCTTCGCCCACGGCATGCTTTCGCTCACTTCGAGCACACTCTCCTCAGCCTGTGCATTGCACGAGAGCTGCACCCTGGCCAGCTCGGTACTTCGGCGCCTCGGGCATGCCCGCCTGAAGTCCAGCTCCAAAGCATCCTGGCTCGGCATGTTGGAAAGCAACATGATTTCGCCCGCACAGATTCTGGCCCAGCATTTTAGTATGGCCCCACGCACCTTGGTTCGCGTGCATGAGAGCCTCTGCAGGCCTAGTCTCGCTTCGTGCATGTCGATCCATGTGCATGGAGAGCCTCTGCCCGCCTTGCCTCGGTCTACATGCCTCGATCCGTTTGACTCCGCCCAGGCACGCTTTTCAAAGGGTAGGTATAAGGAGACCTGGATGGCAACCTCAACACGTAAAGTCACCATCCCTGTGAGACTTGCTACAAGTCCTGTAGCGTGCAGCCTGCAAGGGAGGACTACATTAAAGCCTCATAAGCCACTATTTACACTAATCAGGGAGGAGTGCCCTACCCGAGGCACTGCGCTCCTTCACCAACCTTCTGAACCATCCAGAAAAAGAAGGTTCACCAACCCATCATGGCCTCACAAGCTAATCCTAGCCTCTCAGGCCTACAGGAACCCCACAGACCTATGTCAAGAAGAGCACGCCTCCCCAAATAACAGGAGCAATCTTAAAAATAGATAAGAGGGACCTCCGGCCAAAGAAAGAAAAACTACCACATGCTCATTGACTATCTCCCGGGCCATTATTCTCCTACACAGCTCCGACTGTTTCCAAGAGGAAAAACCCAATTGACTTGAGCATCGGAGTGTCCCCGTCGGTACCCCCAGCCGGAACTTTTTGTAGGTCTCCATTCACGGGGAGCGACCGGGGAGAGAACCTCATCCCACCATAGTGGCTAGCAGGACGGCCAACAACTCCAAGCCTCCAGGGGCTGGTGATCTCGAAGCAAGCCAGAAGGAGCCAAGACAAGGGAAGGAGGAATATCAAAAGACCCTTCCAAGAACTCTTGCTACTCTCATTCTCATAATGACCCCTCCGAACATGATGACTCCACCAAGTCCCGTAGAGGAGGGCCTGTTCCCCTTGATTGCCTCCGATCGATGAACCCGATGATGCAGGCGAGAAGTCCACTCAACTAGGATATATAAGAGCTACAGGCCACGGCAATCTAGGCGGCAACAGATTGGCACGCTAGGAAAGGGGACAGATCAAAGCTCCTCAATATGGTAGGATAATAGTAGCCACCTTTGTCCTTGGTCCCCGAAGGACAGACTGGGGGCACGAGGATGGGGGCACGAGAGCTCCCCTCTCTCTCGGGGCTCCATGGAGTGGCCTCGAAAAAAGATCCTGAGCCATGAAGGGGGCATCGTTGTCCTCAACATGGCAGCGAGCGACAAACCGAAGATGGATCATCCCCAATAGATGCCACCTTCCAGTGTGCCATCCCCGATCTTTGGCTATATCAGATGGGGAATGCACCAAAGCCGGTGCAAAAGGGGGATGTCGATGGTACCTCTGTTGGCAGAGAAGACCCAAACTGGCGCCAATGCCATGGATGGCTGGCCGCGCGAGTTTCAAAAAAAAAAAAAGAGAAGAGAAAAGAAAGAAGAGGAGAAAAGAAAAAAGAGAGAAGAAGAGAAGAAAAGAGAAGAGAGGGAGAAAGGGTCTGACCACCGTAGTGGGGGAAGAAATTCATGCTTGTGGTCTTTTCAAATGCCTGTCACTTCTTAGGAGTCCTATTCTCTTATACAACAGACTTCTCCTCTCCCATGCAACAGAGTTCTCCTCTTATCCCATGCAACAGACTCCTCTTCTCCCATACAACAGAGCCCTACTCCCCCATACAACGGAGTCCTCTTCTCCTATGCAACGGAGTCCTCTTCTTCCATGCAACAGACCCATCTTCTACCACGTAACGGAGTCCATTGTCTTCTAAGATGGTGGTTGGCGAATTTAATTCTGGCCTTCTTAAGAAAGAAATATATTTTTATTTATTCATATGACCGGAGCTCAACAGGTAACTCCTTTCCCCACTATATTTGTAATATGCAAAACTATGTTTCAGTTGTACAGGAAAAGCTCATGTACTACCATCAAGGACAAGCATTATAGTCTGCTAGAGCTTGTCACTGCCCGCAAGGTTTCTTGACAAGAGCCAGGACCGGAAACTCCTGAAGCCCGGCATCTCAAGACCAGAAACTCCTGAAGCCCAGCATCTTAAGACCAGAAACTCCTGAAGCTCGACACCTCAAGATCGGAAACCCCAGCATCTCAAGACCGGAAACTCCTAAAGCCCGGCACCTTAAGATCGGAAACCCCGGCACTTTAAGATCGAAAATTTTTGAAGCCTGGCACCTTAAGCCCGGAAACTTCTGAAGCCCGGCACCTAAAGCCATGGAACTTTCGGAGCCCCACATCTACCACTTGACTCTCAGTTCAGTTCTTGCCTTACTCACAGTCCGGAGATGTCCGTAGAGACTCCAAGAAGTCCCGTCATCTACCAAGAAACTCATAGTTTGGCATCCGCTGTACTTACAGTCCGGGGATGTCCATGGGAAGCTCTAGAGGTCCCACCGTCAATAGCTCGCCCCCTGGCATGGCGAACGAATGGGCCTGCCACCTTATCAAGGATGTAAGAATCCCTCCTCAATAATTAAAGTTCCTCTTTGGTGCAACTTTGTTCTTCACCAGTACAGGAGCTCATCCGTCCGACTCCAAGTCTGGCGAAGTAAGCCTAGAAACTTTCGAAGCCTGGCACCCAAAGCCAGGAAGCTTCTAAAGCCCTGCATTCAAACCAAGAGCTGAGGCCAAGCTCCTCACCGAAGCCAAGCATTTCACTGAGGCCAAGCTCCTCACTGAAGTCAAACCTCTTAATGAGGCCGAGTTCCTCACGGAGGTCAAGCTCTTATCCAAGACCAAGCTCCCTGCTGAGGTCAAAATTCTATTTGAAATGAAGAGTACCAACCCCCACCATGGTTGGGGAAGGCAGCGACGAGATGTGATTCCTAAAAGGTGGAAGCAGGGAAGGCCCCATCACCTTATGCACACCATGCAAGACCATGAAGTGGGATTTCATCCTCCACTCCATGCAAACATGATGCAAACAGTGATCAAGTCACTCCATGCAATGCAGGCGTTGGACAATACAAAGCTCACAAGTGCATGCACTGTACTTCTCCCCTCCTGAGGGCTTCCACAACACCATCGTCACCAACCTCATTAAACATTCTCGGCCGCTGGAATGCACGGGGTCGACCACCATGGAAGCTTGTGATGGCTTCACCTCCACCAACTAGAGTTTGCGATAGCCGTGCATACGCTAGTGGACTACCGCTCCTTAAGTTCCTCCGCTAGGATGGCTCCCCTGACGTCGAGCCTCTGGCCGGAGTCAAACCCCTGCTCCTTGAGTTCCTCCGCCAAGACGGCTCCCCCGAGGTCGAGCCTCTGGCCATAGTCGAACTCCTACTCCTTGAGTTCCTCCTCCAAGATGGCTCTCCTGAGGTCGAGCCTCTGGCCAGAGTCGAACCCCTGCTCCTTGAGTTCCTCCGCCAGGATGGCTCTCCCGAGGTCAAGCCTTTGGCCGGAATCGAACCCCTGCTCCTTGAGTTCCTCCGCCAGGATGGCTCCCCCGAGGTCGAGAGCCTCTGGCCGGAGTCGAACCCCTGCTCTTTGAGTTCCTCCGTCAGGATGGCTCTCCCGAGGTCGAGCCTCTGGCTGGAGTCGAACCCCTGCTCCTTGAGTTCCTTTGCCAGGATGGCTCCCCCGAGGTCGAGCCTCTGGCCGGAGTCGAACCCTTGCTCCTTGGGTCCTTCCACCAAGATGGCTCCCCCAAGTTCAAGCCTCTGGCCGAGACCAAGCTCCTGCTCCTCGAACCCTCCAGCAGCTTTTACGCCTTTATCAAAAGCTTGGAGGAGTGCTGTGAGCTCGGCCACGTCAATCATGTATGTGTGCACCCAAGTTGTGCACCTCACCAACCTCTTCCTCCTCGGCACCACCTTCTACCCGGCCTACGAGGAGTCAGGCTGAAGTACTAGCATCATCATCATGCAACATCATGTCTCACCCAGCCAACCGACCTTTGGTCAAGGTACAGGCAGGCTCTTAAAGTCCCACAGTTGACCATGACAGGTTAAGCTCCATCCAGCGACTGACTCCCTACAACCAGTACAAGGCCTGCTATAATATAGAGCCTAATGGATAAAGCTACTCCCTCCATCCAAAATGATGAGAATTAACATTTTGGACTCAGGGAGTGGGGGCATGGGGGCATCTGTTATAGTAGTGATAGATCCATTCGGCCAAGACATAGCATCATCTCTGTTGGCTGACATGGCCACGTACTTCGTGCCGCATCCCTAAGTCTCCCATCAAAAGAAGATAGTGGACTCGCTTGTTCTAAGGAAAGTCGACCCCTGTGGCGGCCAGGTCAGTATCCCAACAAGCCCACTTCGATCATGCATGGAGTTCAGCTTCATGGTAGCTCAGCTCGCGCTTCGGTCCGGCGTGGAGTCCTACCTCACCTCGCGCGCCAGCATGGCGGGGGAAGAAAGGACCCTCTCACGGCATCTCAACCAGCTTTGCACCGCCCGCGCCATGCCCCAAGTCCGAGTCAGCCTAGTGCACGGACAGGTTGGTCCAGCTCCATCCCAATGCCCTCCGCGCCGCATTACCCCAGCATGACTCCACCATCATGAAGGCTAGCTCAGTGTCTCAATCCGGCAAGCCCTTCTTGGTCTGGCATGCCACGCGAGCCTCCAAGCACGGCGCCCTCCCAGGCATGGAGTCCTCCCCCGCGAGCCTCCAGCATGGCATCCTCCGGCCGCATGGGGTCCGTCTGCTCCAGCTCCGATCCGCTCGCGACATGCCCGTCTCCGTCCGGACCTTCAGTCCAGACTATCCGAAGGCACGTTCGCAGTCGCCCATGCCCGGTGCGACACCTCGACAGGCCTGGCTCTGGCGGAAGTGGCGCACTCCGGTCTGTCCGCCCAGCAATAAAAAGGAGCCCTACCTCGACCTGGCATGACTGGGAGTCCCGCGCCAGTCCGACCACGGGAGAAGCCTGGCACCGCTCGTGGCACGCCCGCCTCCTAGTGCCCCGACCATTCCGGCATGCCAGCAGGGGTCCGGAGGATGCTTGCGAGGGTCTGGAGGTGTTAGAAATAAACGTTGTGAAATAAAACTAGAAACAGTAAATATAAATTATATGCTCTGTCCTAAAGCACTAAACGGTACTATGTAGAACAGTAATATAAATACAATGAATCATAAAAATTATGTTTTAGAAATTCTTAGAACAGTAATATAAATACAAAGAATCATAAAAATCGAGTTTTAGGAATTCTGATCGGAGGCGTGCAGAGGCACTGTCCTAAGGCGATTCTCGGCTCTCGTGCAGGATTCAATCCGAGAACTCTGCCCCAAGATACAACCAGGTATCCCTTCTGCAGGCACGACTGTGAAGGGACTAACAACGGCTTCGCCCAGCAGTGAAACAAAATTAAAAATTGGAAAACGAAAACCTAGAATGCAAGAGAGTTCTAGATCGGGAAAACAACAGATTGAGAGAGATAGGAAGAGAGAAGTCCGTAGATTACCTATCTGTGATCTGACTCCATCCTTTTATAGATGGAGAAATGCCATGAAGAAGAGACACCGCTCAGTGAAGACGCGATGCGGTACAGCGGAGGACGCGACGCTCGGAGAAGACCGCTGTTCAGAAGTCACGACGTTTGGAGAAGACGCGATGTAGTCCGGTATGGAAAATGGAAAAAAAAATAAAAGAAAACCGGGAAAAAATAACACACCATGCCGCGCGTACGAACCGGACCGGACCACGCGCGAACCGGGCCAGGCCGGGCTGCGCGTGCGTGTGTGAGTGGCCCAAGACGGTACAAGGCCAAACGGAAGAGGGATCATATATAAATGTCTTTGGGATGTTCTCCTTTTCCCATGTGGGACTAAAAGAATAGCTTGGAGGGAATTTTGGGTTTTCCCTCCAAACCTCTAACAATCTCCCTCAAAACTCAAAATTCACTTATTATAAATAATTAAGTAGAACATAATAGAAAAATATTTACTGCTAGGTACATATACTGTGTAATTGATGAAGTGCCTTTAAAGTTCACTTCACTTAGCATTGATAGTATTGATTTGAAGGGAGCGGAGTGAACCAGGTCTTGAACTACGTTCCGTTAGATCAAATTTCTACTATAATATCCATAGTATAGAAGCTCATGTCGCGGGTTTGCACATTAATGGCCGTGTGCAAGCATCTTGATTTGTTTCATGAGAATTTCTAGAGATTGCCTATGTCTCTAGCCGCGGTCGTATACGGATATTCTCATATAGGTGAGTCCCTCCAAGGATGTGTGTAGTGTCACATCTCGAGGAATACCTCTCGGGACTTATTCAGAGATAACTCTTCCTAAATACTACATAGGAGCACTAATCATCATAGGGATGGGCTAGAGTCAGAGACTCCTACTAAATAAACTACATGTGCTCCCTGATCAACTAATCAGTTTGTTTTTACCACATTGAACCTCCTTCAAGGGATCTCCTATCACAGAGGTTGGGTTCCCGCTGCTGGAAGATCCTTTATTGGCTAAGCCCCATCCCCCTCGATGACATCAGGACCTTAGTCCTGTTTAAGCCTTTTGTAAGACAGTCAGCAATATTATTATCTGTAGCTACATGACTTATAGAAACAATTTGAAGTTTTTCTTTCCTTTTAACAGACTTTTGTCTTAATTTGATGTGTCTGCTTACTTTAGTATTTATTAACTTCTTTTTGCAAAATTCTATAGCAGCTCTAGAGTCACAATGTATTGAAATTGGAGGTATAGGAGAAGATATAGAAATCTCAGTAAGAAGCTCTTTTAACCATTCTGCTTCAGTACAGGCAGAGTCAAGAGCAATAAGCTCGGATTCCATGGTGCTCCTAGCTAAAATAGTTTGTTTAGTTGATTGCCATGATATGGCACTACCTCCTAACAGAAAAACATAACCAGATGTAGATTTGACATCTAAAGTGTTAGAAATCCAATTTGCATCACAATAACCTTCAAGAATATTTGGATAACCTGTAAAGCATAGAGAATACTCAGTAGTACCTTTTAGGTATCTGAACACTCTTTCTAATGCATTCCAATGAATTGAACTAGGGTTAGATATATATCTACTAAGTCTAGAAATAGTGAAAGCAATATCAGGCCTAGTCCGGTTGGATAAATACATTAGAAATCCAATAATTTGTGCATATTTATCTTGATTTATAGGTATTCTAGTATTCTTTGTAAGATGAGTAGATGGATCAAAAGGTGTAGAAACAGTTGAATAATTAGAATATCCAAATTTGTCTATAAGTTTGTTAGTATAATGAGATTGAGATAAACTGATCGATTCGACAGTTCGAATGATTTTCATTCCAAGGATTAAGTCAGCATTACCTAAATCTTTCATATTGAAATGATGAAACAGAAAATTCTTGATATCATTAACCAGATTCAAATCTGGTGCAAGAATTAAAATGTCATCAACATAGAGATATAGAAAGATGAATTGATCATTAACTTGTTTTTGATAAAGACAATTATCGGATTCATTAATATGAAATCCGTAGGATAAGATCACTTGGTCAAATTCTTCATGCCATTGCTTAGGTGCTTGCTTCAATCCATAAAGAGATTTTACAAGCCTGCAGACTTTATTTTCTTGTCCTGGCACAGAAAATCCTTCAGGTTGATGCATGTAGATCTCTTCATCTAGATCACCATGCAAAAATGCAGTCTTAACATCCATTTGATGAACATAAAGTTTATAGATGGAAGCTAATGCTAGAATGACTCTAATAGTGGAGATATGAGCAACAGGAGAATATGTGTCAAAGAAATCTATACCACCCTTTTGACCAAATCCCTGAACAACAAGTCTAGCTTTATATTTTTCTATTATTCCATCAGTTCTCATTTTCTTCTTGAAAATCTATTTACATCCTAAAGGTTTGTTTCCAGGAGGTAGATTAGTAAGAATCCACGTATTATTTTCGATAATAGATTCAAATTCACTATTGATTGCCTCTTTCCAAAAAGGTGCATTAGGAGAAGACAAAGCTTCTAAATAAGTAGAAGGAGTATCTTCAATTAAATATATGAAAAAACCTTCACCAAAATTCTTTTCTATTCTAATTCTTTTACTCCTTCTAGGTTTAGGTTCAGATTCGGGTTCATGAGTTAAATCTGCAACTGAGGATGCAGAAGATGGAATATTATTCGTTGGATTAGACACTCTATTTTTTATAGGAAAAATATTTTCAAAGAAAGTTGCATCTCTGGATTCAATTATTATATTATTTGATATTGATGATATTTCCGAGTTAATAACAAGGAATCTATAGGTATTACTATCCAACGAATAACCAATAAATATGGCATCTACAGTCTTAGGACCTATTTTTAATCTTTTGGATTTAGGAATACTAACTTTAGCTAAGCAACTCCAAACTCTAAAATAACTAAGTCTAGGTTTGTGACCCTTCCAAATTTCATAAGGAGTTTTATCTTTATCTTTTGCAGGTATTCTATTGAGGATGTAATTAGCAGAAAGAATAGCTTCTCCCCATAAATTTTCTGGAACACCTGAACTAATGATCATTGCATTTATCATATCTAGTAATATTCGGTTCTTTCTTTCTGCTACACCATTAGATTGAGGTGAATAGGGAGCAGTGACTTCATGAATTATTTCATTTTCTTCACAGAAAAGGTTTATTTCATTTGAAGTGTACTCGCCTCCTCGATATGATCTAAGGATTTTAATCCTTTCTTCTAACTGATTCTCAGCTTCTGCTTTATAAATTTTAAATTTATTAAGAACTTCATCCTTAGTTTTTAGAAGATAAGTGTAACAGTACTTAGAAAAGTCATCTATGAAAGTGACAAAATAACGACTACCTCCACGTGTTAGGATTCTATTAGAATCACAAACATCACTATGTATTAGTTCTAAGATTTGGGAATTTCTAAATTCTATAGGCTTGAATGGTTTTCTAGGTTGTTTTGATTGTACACAGACTTCATATTTAGATTTATGATCTATATTTATTTTAGGAATTAATAGAAGATCAGACATTTTCTTGATTGATCGACGATTGACATGACCCAATCTGCCATGCCAAGTTTCACAAGCCTCAAAGTTCAACACAATAGATTTAGAAGAAGAACCAGAGATTTTATTGATATTAACAGGTGCTATTACACTTAATTTGAACAATCCTTCAGATACAAAGCCTTTGCCAATAAACATATCTCCTCTGGAGATTACAACTTTATATGATTCTAATACAACTTTAAGTCCTGTCTGGACAAGCAAAGAACCACTAGTTAGGTTTCTTCTAATTGCTGGAACATGCTGTACATCACGAAGAATCAAAGATTTTCCTGAGATAAATTTTAGATTGATGTGACCTGATCCTAGTACTTGAACAGCTGTTCCATCATCCATTGTTACACTTCTTTCACTTGATCCTTGATAGGATGAAAACCAAATTTTATCAGTGCAAACATGGATATTGGCACCAGTATCTAACCACCATTCGGAATCAAAATAGGTTAGATTTATCGAAGGGGTGAAGGAGACTGACCTAAAAGAAGATGATTCTCCTTCAATCATATTGACCTGAGATTTGAATTGATTCTGGTTCTTAGTATCATTCTTCTTCTTATGGACAATCTTTTGCTTCTTTCGGTAGAACTATTGAGGAGCAATATGATTGTCCCTTCCACAGACAAAGCAGAATCTTCCATCACCTTGATCCTCGGATTTTATGTTATTCTGTCTATGGATATTGTTTTGATGGAAATGTTTTCCTTTTCCTTTAAAATTTTTCCCCTTAGGTTTATAATTAGGATTGTAATCTCTAGAGTTCTGACCTTTAGTATTTTGATTTTGACTTTCGGTAAGGTTGACTTTGGCCTTGAGTTGATTTTCTTGAATCTCTCTAAGTCTATATTGATCTTCGATCCTGATGGATTGAAGAAGAGACCTAAAGGTCAGGGAGGTCTGAGTCCTTTTAAGATTTTTGGCAAATTGAGTCCACGATGGAGGAAGTTTATCTATTAAACTTGATACTTGATAAGTTTCATCAAGGATAGACCCTCCTCTAAGAATTTCTTGAACAAGGTTTTGGAAATGATGGATCTGGTCATTGATTGGTTGGTTATCTACCATTCTAAAGTTATGAAAGTCAGAAACGGTAAACCTCATAGCCCCCTAATGATCTCTGATATAGGTATCTTCTAGAGCACACCAGAGTTCTTTAGAAGTTTGATATTTCCTATAGGTTGCATACAGATTGTCTGAAAGACAACTCAATATTCTAAACCTACAGTGATAATCTACTTCTTCAGGAGACTTAGAAGTTGCATCAGAACCTTGGGAATTGGTTTCAAATGGAAGAATTTTACCTAGGGCAGAAATTAGACCTAATAAAATTAACCAGGCCTCCATTTGTTCTTGCCATCTAAGAAAACTCTTCCCATCAAATCTATCAGGTTTAAGGCTAGAAGAATCCACAAAACCCATACCAAGGTAATTTAAGAACTAGAGCTGCACAATGATAAAAAAAATTCGTTTTAGAATTTTAATAACCAATATCAGAACGCTGCACAATGATAAAAAATTCATTTTAGAATTTTAATAACCAATATTAGAACATATATATTTAATTAAATAATTTTTGTTTCTATTTTATTTCATCGAGAATCTCCTTAGAATGTTAGAAATAAACGTTGTAAAATAAAACTAGAAATAGTAAATATAAATTATATGCTCTGTCCTAAAGCACTAAACGGTACTATGTAGAACAGTAATATAAATACAATGAATCATAAAAATTATGTTTTAGGAATTCTTAGAACAGTAATATAAATACAAAGAATCATAAAAATTGAGTTTTAGGAATTCTGACCGGAGGCGTGCAGAGGCACTGTCCTAAGGCGATTCTCGACCCTCGTGCATGATTCAATCCGAGAACTCTGCCCCAAGATACAACCAGGTATCCCTTCTGCAGGCACGACTGTGAAGGGACTGACAACGGCTTCGCCCAGCAGTGAAACAAAATTAAAAATTGGAAAACGAAAACCTAGAACGCAAGAGAGTTTTAGATCGGGAAAACAACAGATTGAGAGAGATAGGAAGAGAGAAGTCCGTAGATTACCTATCTATGATCTGACTCCATCCTTTTATAGATGGAGAAATGCCGTGAAGAAGAGACACCGCTCGGTGAAGACGCGATGCGGTACAGCGGAGGACGCGACGCTCGGAGAAGACCGCTTTCAGAAGTTGCGACGTTCGGAGAAGACGCGATGTAGTCCGGTATGGAAAATGGGAAAAAAAAAAAAGAAAACCGGGCAAAAATAACACACCACGCCGCGCGTGCGAACCGGACCGGACCGCGCGCGCGCGTGTGAGTGGCCCAAGATGGTACAAGGCCAAATGGAAGAGGGATCATATATAAATGTCTTTGGGATATTCTCCTTTTCCCATGTGGGACTAAAAGAATAGCTTGGAGGGAATTTTGGGTTTTCCCTCCAAACCTCTAACAGGAGGCATGCCTGCATGGCTGTGCCCACCTCGGTCGCCCGCACTCAGTCCAGTGGGCCATGCATGGAGCCAGGCTCCATGGCAGCACACCGTGCATCGCCTGGGAGCAGTACGCACTGGGAGCTCCCCGGCTCCGTTCGCCTATGCCTCAGCCCGACGCAGTCCTAGCTCCGCCCACCTCGACACGCCGACTCCGCGCACCCTGGCTCCGCTCGTAGCATGCCCGCCTTCGTCCGGACCTTCAGTCCGGACTGTCCTGCGATCCGTCCACTCCAGCTCCGATCCGCTCGAGGCACGCCTGTCTCTGTTTGGACCTTCAGTCCGGACTGTCCAGAGGCACGTCCACGATCGCTCATGCCCGGTGCGGTACCTTGACAAGCTCGGCTCCGGCTGGGAGTGGCGCACTCCGGCTCCGTCCGCTCCGGTCCGACTCTACCCATGGCTCAGCCCGTCTCATTCCACTGACGCCCCGGTCCGACAAGTTCCGTGGCCAGGCTCAATTCCTGCATGGAGCTCATCTGCCCAGCCAGGCTAGCGGGTCAGCCCGTGCATCGGCATCGTGGGGAGCGGTCCAGCTCCACATGTCTCAGCCTGCGCCTCGATCTGCCATGCCTCACGATGGCTCAGCACCTCAGTTCGGCATGCTCTGCGCCTGGCTCAGCCCATGTGTCACTGGGGCAGCGCGTCCAGCCAGCCCACTCCGGCCACGTCTGCCCACGGCACGCTCACTTCAGTCTGGCATGTTGGGGAGCAGCATGATTTTGCCCACACGAATTTCGACCCAGCATTTTAGTCGGGCCCCACGCACCTTGGTCGGCATGTATGAGAGCCTCTACAAGCCTAGTCTCGCTCTGCGTACCTCGATTCCTATGCACAGAGAGCCTCCACCCGCTCACCTCGATCCGCGTGCCTCAATCTTTTGACTCCGTCGCAAGCTCACCGTCCCTGCCATATAAGTCCTATAGTGCGTTGCTTGCAAGGAAGGACTACATTAAAATTTTCGAGGCCACTGTTTACACTAATCAGGAAAAAGTGTTCCACTCGAGGCATTGCACTCCTTCACCAACTTTCTGAACCATTCAGAAAAGGAAGGTTCACCAATCCATCGTGGCCTCATAGGATAATTCTAGCCTCTCAGGCCTACAGGAGTCTCACAGGTCTATGTCAAGAAGAGCACGCCTCCCCAAATGACAGGAGCAATCTCATAAATAGGTAAGAGAGACCTCCAGCAAAGGTAAGAAAAACTACCACATGCTCATTGATTAGCTCCCGGGCCATTATTCTCCTACACAGCTCCGACTATTCCCAAGAGAAAAATCCAACTGACTTGAGCATCAGAGTGTCCCCACTGGTACCCCTGACTTTTTGTAGGTCTCCATTCATGGGGAGTGACCGGGGAGAGGACCTCATTCCACCGAAGTGGCTAGCAGGATGGCTAACAACTCTAAGCCTCTAGGGGCTAGTGATCTCGAAGCAAGCCAGAAAGAGCCAAGACAAGGGCAGGAGGAATATCAGAAGATCCCTCCAAGAACTCCTGCTACTCTCATTCTCATAACGACCCCTCTGAACACGGTGACTCCACCAAGTCCCGTAGAGGAGGGCCTGTTCCCCTTGATCGCCTCCGATCGATGAACCTGGTGATGCAGGCAGGAAGTCTACTCACCTAGGACACGTAAGAGCTACAGGCCATAGCGATATAGGCAGCAACACCTACTATCACTAGTAATGACCTCCTTCTTTCATAGAAATAGTTATTAGCATTAATAATACTACCAGAAATGCATCCCAAGGACCTCCGGCAAGCATTCGTTTCCATGCTTACTACTTTCCATCTGTTCCAAATTGCTGACTTGAGCATTGAAGTTTCTATAATGCGACCCCTCTAGGTTGTGGACCTTTTTATAGATTACTCCAGTGGTGACTCTAGTCAGTCAACCTTTTCTTCGATTTCAGAGCCACTATCTACCATAACAGATTGGCACTAGAAGAAGGGCTCATGCTATTTTTTGGAAAGCCAAGTGAGCATACAATGGTGCCATGTAGGGTTTCCCCATGGCATTCCAATGATACCTCTTTCAGAAATAAGGGAGCTCATGCCAATAACGAGGCCCCTGCATCGTCATCACAACCAGCATTTCCACCTCCACTAGCCATAGAGATAGGCACGGATCAATTCAATACACTAGTCCGAAGGTGCACATCCCGGTCACTGTCATGCATACTGTTGCCGATCTCGTTGCCACGGTCTGTAACTTCAGAGCTGGTGGCGGGATCAGACCGTCTCGCCTCGAGGTTTCCGGGCTCCCGATCCTACAAGACAAGGTCAGAAACCCTGGCCGGGGATCCCGGCGAGGGAGCTCCGACGGTCAAGTTAGAAAACGGCGAGATGGAACAGAATCTCCAAGGTGGGTCCTCGAAGGAGTCCCAGGCTTAGAGATTATCTTAGCAAAAAAGGTCTCTGGAAGAGTAAAAATTGGGCTAAGTTTCTTCACCGAGCTTGCTCCAAGGGACCCCTCTCGGGATCTTGGATCCTACTTTTGGTGCCTTTTTTTTTTCCCAGCCTTTTTTCTCCTTACCTGGTTATCCACTCTTCCCGTCCTTTTATCCCATCACGCTGCCTCCGGCCTCCCGCCCTTGGAAGGCTCTCTCTTCGCTTTCACCTCCTTCTCTCTCTCTCTCTCTCTCTCTCTCTCTCTTTCCCCTTTCCCCTTCGGGTCCAGGAACTCGGTGGCCTCCTTGTCTTGCTTGCCGAGCCCAGCGAGGAAAGGGTAGAGGGAGGACACCGGCCAGACCTTGGGCCGAGCGTGAGCGCTCTCCTTCCCAGGCATCGACAACGTCCGTCACTGGGTCCTATCTGCCAGGACTTCGCCTCTCGGCTGCTGAACCCGTCGGGCCGATCTAAACGAGGTTTCGTGCATTGCTGCCGACCGTACCAGCGCTCCTCTCAAGGTGCGGCACGTGCTGCCCGAGTAGTGGTCTCGGAACTCGTGCCCCTGCTTCTCGGTGTCCTCAACATGCAGGGTAGCCGGCTTCGGCCAAGGTGGATCCCTCTTGGGCGGACACCTGGCGGAGCGGCAGAGGAGCGCTCGACTTTGGCCGAGGGGGAATCGTGTCCGGGCACCACCTGGCGAAGGAGCAGGAAGGCCCGGCTCGACCTCGGTCGAGGTGGAACCATCTCAGGGCGCCACCCGGCGAGGGAGCGAGGGGCCGCCGGCTTCGGCCGAGATGGACCCCTCCTGGGTGGACACCTAACCGAGCGGTAGAGGGGCGCTCGACTTCGGGCTAGGTGGACCCGTGTCCGGGCTTCACCTGGCGAAGGAGCAGGAAGGCCTGGCTCGACCTCGACCGAGGTGGAACCGTCTCGGGGCGCCACCCGGCAAGGGAGCAAGGGGCCACCGGCTTCGGTCGAGGTGGACCCCTCCTGGGCGGACACCTGGCGGAGTGGCAGAGGGGCGCTCGACTTCGATCGAGGTGGACCCATGTCCGGGCGCCACCTGGCGAAGGAGCAGGAAGGCCCGGCTCGACCTCGGCCGAGGTGGAACCATCTCAGGGCGCCACTCGGCGAGGGAGCGAGGGGCCGCCGGCTTCGACCGAGGTGGACCCCTCTTGGGCGGACACTTGGCGGAGCGGCAGAGGGGCGCTCGACTTCGGCCGAGGTGGACCAGTGTCCGGACGCCACCTGGCGAAGGAGCAGGAAGGCCCGGCTCGACCTCGACCGAGGTGGAACCATCTCAGGGCGCCACCCGGCGAGGGAGCGAGGGGCCGCCGGCTTCGGCCGAGGTGGACCCCTCCTGGGCGGACACCTGGCGGAGCGGCAGAGGAGCGCTCGACTTCGGCCGAGGCGGACCCGTGTCCGGGCACCACCTGGCGAAGGAGCAGGAAGGCTCGGCATGACCTTGACTTCGGTCGCGGTGGAGCCACATCCGACCTTGCTGGACCGTTCCCGCTCTGCCAAAAAAATTCACGTAGTTCGGATCATGCCCGACGGAATCTGAGACATGCCACGTCATCGTAACGGCTGTAACACATACAATACAGTGAAATATCCCGTAAGAGGAACAACCTATTCCTATTCCACAATAACAGCTCCCTTTTGGGACTCAATAGTCATGGCCACCTCCCATGGCATTTCTTTTTTCATAAATTCTTGAATAGAGAAGGCATATGCAATGGAACATGCCCATAAGCTAAAGCAGACCTGACGAATATGAGGTGGAGTTCTATTTTCTTTTATTTCATTTAGAGATGGTACTTTCTGCATAAAGAAAAGAAGAAAGAGAGAAATGGGGTGACATCTCTCTCTCACTCTTTGTCTCTTCAATCTCCTATATAAGAAGAAGAAAGAGAGAAGGGGTGGCATCTCTCTCTTTGACTCCCATCACTTTCCTGTCTTTGTATAAGAAAAGGAGAGAAGTGGCGCCCTCTTCCATCTTTTGGCCTATCATTGCCATCCATCAAGACTTTTTAAAGCTTCATTTCCACTCAACCTGCAGAAAACCACCGACAGCCATCTCCTTCCCATGGCAAGCCACTAGGCCATCTCAGGCTCCTCTCCACTCGTGGAAAGTCACCGGCCACCATCTCCTCATCGTGGCAAGCAATCAGAGGCTGTCGGTTTGCCTCCTCTCCACCTATGGGAAACCCGTCGCCCTTCATCAATTTTGCTTATGCTCTCTTCGACATCAGTGCTGGTCTCCCTTGGGCCACCTTAAGAGCTCCCATATGAGAGTTTTCTTCAACCTCGGAGGTCACCTCAGAAGGTCTTGTCACACTTCTATCCGAGTCGATGATCACCTCGATCATGGGAAGGCCTCATCGTGCAATCATCTCAGCCCCTCCTTTGGCTTGGTCCCAACTAGGTCGGTGATTGCCTCAACCATGAAAGGCCCTTGTTAGTAACTGCCTCGACCACTTTTTGGCTCATCCTAGATGCATCGGGGGTTGCCTCAGATGCAGAATCACCATGGTCATAGCTCAGTTCCAGCTACATCATAGATCGCTTTGGCAATAGAATGGTATGCGACACCATTCACCACCATGGTTTGAAGTGCATCGCTTTAGGCCTTTGGCTAAGCCTCCCAATGTCAATCTTTTTTGCTCAGTAGGTGCCAAGGCTTTATCTTGTAGCTCGGATTTGGCCGCGTTGGCCATCACTTCGGCTCCATCATTTTTCAGCCTCAATCTCATCTCGGTAGGCTAGCTTTTCTCTGCGGGGTTCAGTAGTTGCCTTGGCCATGAAGTAGCTTGGCCATGAAGTAGCAATGTCTAAAAGGATGACCTACATCACTTTAGCAAGCCTACAACCTTGGCAGTGCCTCAACCTCAACCACAAAAGGCCATGTCATGTGATTGACTTGGCCTTCTTTGACTTGTCCCAGAACATTGGTGACCACCTTATGCTACTCCTTCCGTGCCAGTACCCCATTCCTATGCTCCATCTAGATTGCAGCTGACCGCATGAAGGTGGAAACCCATTATGCTACCTGTAAGGAGCAGTTTGAGCTCGAAATTGAGACTTATGGGTTTGTAGTCATGAGTTTGTTAAGGAGACGAGGGCAGGCATATAAGAGCTTCAGATTCTCACCCCATCGCTCCTCAAAGGTAATTATTGAAGTGAGGGACACCCTCACCATGAAAAATGTTTAGCATTGATAGCTCGACCTTGACCTCAGCTCTCCTGACCATGCCATCGACTTCGCACTTGCCACCAACCTCGGCCTTCGCATCCATGATGATGCCAGTTGTGCAGAGGAGGTAGGCAATGCTATCATGGCCTTCTTCCTTGATCTCACATGCCGGACCCACCCTATGTGCCACATGTCCTTGGTCGCACCTCTTTCGACCACCATGGATTAGCGACTGCCTTGGTCACGAAGCAACAACATCCAAAGGGATACAGGAGCAACACTTAAGCAAGGCTACTAGAACTCAAGATCTTTTTGCACTAGTGATTTTGCTAGCCCGCGCGCATAAGTTTTTAACCAACTAGCCCTCTACACCGACCAGTGCTTCTCCGATAACCATGCTCACCTGCCACTTGTGGTGTCATCAGTTTGCAACCTCCATGCCCTCTGACTCACCCTCCTAGCTGGCTGCTTCACCTGTGCCACCTCCTTCCACCTAAACTTGGTTGGTTAGATTGGCAACCACCCCACCTACGAAAAGGCCTTATCAACATGGAAAGTTTTTCAACAATGGAGCTTCAGTTTGATCTTCCCAAAAACTTTGGATCATTATCTCTTGAAAGCTTGGAAGGAGGGGATCTTAACATCGACGGTCTTAACATCGGCGGTCTTGATGGCAGCACCAAAACATTTCACCATATGGTGGTAGCTGGAGAGCGCGGCCTTCACCAAACTGCAAGAAAGGCCCTAACCCAGAAAAATGCTTGGATAAGGACCGAGTGGTCACCCGTTGCATCCTAAACCAGTAAAAATACTCTAAACAAATCTCTGTTCATATTACTTTGTTTTTCTCCATGAAAGATGCAGGTGTTGCCAAGTAGGTACCTCTTCAACTAGACTACCTTAGCCGCATCCTTTGACTTGGTGACTGCCCCAACTTTAGTGACATCATCAGCAGGGTAGTTCTTCATTGGTTGGATCGGTGACTGTCTCGATCACAAGGTCGCTATAGGTGAGGCTCGATTTTGGCTGCATTGGTGATTGTCAGCCCCATTATCCACTCTACCATCTTTAGCCTTTATGGTGCTTCAGTAGGCCAAATCTTTGGGTGGCTTTGCAACTACCCTAGGAGAAAAGCTACACCGTTTGGAAATAGTGTAATTGAGGTAGATGCACCAGTGGAGGCATCGACAAGATTGCAAACCTCGGCTGATCCACAACTGTAGCAATGCCACCAACACCACTAACTCCTTGCGCAACACTTGACCCACATGATTTCTAGCATGCAACAAACTCCCCACATTGCTGTTCACGTCGACATGGCTAACATGGTTCCGCATCCTAGTTAAAGAAGAAACCTTGCTTTTAGCATCTGCAATGCCTTCTTCGTCCTTGCTAAGATAGTTGGGAGCAACCAACCAAGTATCATTACCTTGCTGAAAGGAGTCTCGTTGGGTTGACGAGCTCACAGTGATGAGTATCTTGAGCTTACCTTGCACATGTGCTTTGTCTCATCTTTGATTTCCTTAATGTTGTTGGCAATTTTATGGCTAGGGCACCTTCGGGGAGTAGAGAGGACTCAAAGTAATCCAGGTTGAGGCAAATATCAAGTCCAAGGCCAAGATGGGGGTCAGTCTCCTAAAGCCGACCCCCCAATAGATGACCACCCAAAAGCTGAGCTCTTGAAACAAAAAGACAAGGAAGTTGAGCCATCTGCCACTCTGATCTTCTTTCTAGTAGGTCTGCAAGGAGCAACCTTGCATCATGTTACTAGGGGGTGGTTCAGTGGTGAATCTAGAAACTAGGCATGCTGGCACCCTCTCGTGCTAAAGGCACTTATTAAGACTTGATATCAAACTCAGCATATTTATTTCTCAAGATATCCTCCTCCATTGACTCATCACCTGAATTCCTGTCTAAATTTAATCTTCTTGAAAAACTTCCATCTATTTCTTTGACCTTCTTTTCTAGCAGGACCGCAAGACTGTGAAAAGCTAAGGAAAACTAATTAGAGCCCGGGGTGACGAATACTATAACCGGGGGGTGGTTCAGTAGTGTTCCAGAAGCTTGCGGAGCCCGGCAACCTATTACCTAACATAGTTGGATGGATAGCCTTTGCCTCGCTTGTGGAGTTTTGAAAACCTTCGGGTGCATCACCAGTAATGTATTTTTTCTATTTAAATAAATGATTTATAATTATTGTGTCTCTTTGTAAACTCAATAGGTCAAAGGTCCCACTCTCTTTATACATCAAAAAGTCTTTGACCCGATATTCAATGCTCGAATGCCTTTGTCTGAGCCTCAAGTTCAATACCTGAAAGCCTTGAGCCAGGTCACTTAATTTCAACTCCCAAAAATCTTAGACTGGAACAATGTTGGAGAGCTACACGCTTAACATCTAACACTCGAAAGCCTTTGACCGAGCCTTAATTTCAATGCTCGAAAGTCTTGGACCAGGCCTCTTAATTTTAACTCTTGAAAGCCTTGGACCAGGATAATATCAGAGAGCTATGCGCCCGATGTCCAATACTCGAAAGTTTTGGGCTGAGCCTCAATTTCAATACTAAAAAGTCTTAAGCCAAGCCTCTCAATTTTAGCTCCTGAAAGCCTTGGACTAGGACAATATTGAAGAGCTATGTGTCCGACATCCAATACTCAAAAATTTTTGGTCGAGCCTCAATTTCAATGCCTAAAAGTCTTGGGGCAGGCTTTTCAATTTCAACTTCTGAAAGCCTTGGATTGGGACAACGTCGGAGAGCTACGCACTTGACATCCAATACTCGAAAGCCTTTGCCTGAGACTCAATTTCAATGCCTGAAAGTCTTCGGCCAAGCTTCTCAATTTTAACTTCCAAAAGCTTTGGACTGAGAAAATGTCAGAGAACTACGTGCCTGACGTCCAATGCTCGAAAGCCTTTGATCGAGCCTCAATTTTAATGCCGAAATCCTTGGGCCAGGCCTCTTAATTTCAACTTTTGAAAGCCTTAGACCGAGACAACATCGAAAAGCTATTTTGAAAGCCTTAGACTGAGACAACATCGAAAAGCTATGCACCTAATGTCCAATGCTCAAAAGTCTTTGGCTGACCTCAATTTCAATGCTTGAAAGCCTTGGATCAGGCTTCTTAATTTCAATTCCCGAAAGCCTTTGATCGGGATGACATCAAAGAGATACGTGCCCGACGTCTAACACTTGAAAGCCTTTGATCGAGCTTCAATTTCAATGCTTAAAAGTCTTGGGCTAAGTCTCTCAATTTTAACTCTCGAAAGTCTTGGGCTAGGACAATGTCGAAGAGCTGTTTGCCCAACGTCCAATGCTCGAAAGCCTTTAGCCAAGCCATAATTGCAATGCTTGTAAGCCTTTAGCCAGGCTCTCAACATCAACTTTCGAAAGCCTTTGGCTTGACTCAAAGACTGGAAAATCGACATTCTTTAATACATGCCTTGAATTAGCTTAGCATTCTGTAATATATACATCGGATTGGCTAAGTATTCTTTAATATATGCCTCGGATTGGCTCGATATTCTCTAATATATGCTTCGGATTAACTTGGCATTTTCTAATATATGCCTCGGATTGGCTCGACGTTCTCTAATATTTCTAACATTTCCTTTGGATTGACATGGCATTCTCTAATTTTTGTCTCAGACTGACTCGCCATTCTTAAATAATGACTTAGATCGGAATCGGCATTCTTGAATTATTATCTTAGCTTTGTTTTTTCCAAGCAGAGCCTTCAATTTTTATTAGCCATCTTAGCTTCATAATCAACTTTAATCTTGGAGATCTATTCTTCAACCTTTTGTTATTTGGCCTTTTACTTGATCTCCTTCATCTTTTTCACTGCAACAGTATTATTATTAGTCTTCTTAATATGGCTTTCATGAACAAATTTTACAAAATCATGGTGGACTAATGCTTACTGGCTAGCAAATGATGATATACTAATGACATCTTGTCAGCTTGGGAGTGAGCATCTCTAGATCCGAGATATAGATTTAGTGATACTCCCTTCATTTGATCCATTCCAAGCTCATACTCAGAATTAGGGATTACTGTTATTGGGAGATATTTTTGGAGCCTCGGACTTATAGTGACCAAGGCATTTTCATACCGGGCTAAGGTATTAAGTTGAGACATATTCATATAAGCATCAGATTGGGTTGGTTGACCCATATGCAGAATAAAGACCTTTCATGTCAAGTACCAGGTTTCACTTGAGCCTTACCATCTACATGACTCGCTTTAACATTTCTATTAATGACCTCCTGATATATATGGTAACCATACAGAAAATATCAAAAATGATAAATATTTTTACATGGAGATCATATAAAGACTAGAATTCCGTATTTGCTACTATCACTAATAACCTCCTTTTATAGGAACAGCTATCAGTATCAATAATACTGTTAGAAACTATATTATCTTTTGCGATCTTTGAGAGTGAATCATGATAATAATTTTATAATAATATAATCATAGCTCAATATTTTCGAGATCACTTATTTTGTTCAGTTCCATCCTATAAAATTTTAGAATTCAAAAATTTTTGATAAATAATATTTTTTATACTCATTATTTTTTATCTATTTTAGATCATTAATTTAAATATCAAAGTATCGGATCTCTCCTAGCTGTGAACGATGATTTCATCCCGTTAATCCCTTCTCCAATGTAAGTCTAACTCTTTCTATCAAAAAAAAATCCCTTCTCCGAGCCGCTCCTGCCGCTAGGAAATACCCCCCGCACCCACGCAAGCTCATCAGTCAAAACTGGTGAGGTATTTAGCAGGGAAGCACTGGGGCCCGGGCCTGGAGATCATTAAATAAATGTACTTCTAATTAGGTTCGATGGTCCAACGCGCAACCCGTTTACTCTCTTCCGCTTGGCGACCGAACCCCGCCCCCCACATTCTCGCCTCCTCCGCCGTCGCGTCCCTTCCGCCCCCCACCGCCGAAGAGAGCCCGTTGTCATTCCGACCCTAGTGGAATTTACCGGTGATTCACGGAAGTTGATCGAGGGATCGGAGATGGGTTCTCCGCAGAACTCCAACTGGGTCTTCGATTGTCCTCTGATCGACGACATGTCCGTCGCCGGTGGCGATTTCCCGGCACCCGGGACCGGGTTCTACTGGATTCCCCAGGGAATTAACAGTTCCACCAATTCCAGGTATGCTGGCTTGGTTTCTTCCTGGTTTGATTCTTCTTGTTATCGGGTTTCTTGGATCGAGCTCTGGTCTTCTTTATATACTAAAAAATCAACATTTTTTTGATGGTGATTATCCTTTATTTCTTGGGATCTTTGGTTTTTTTATGCCTAATGTTGACCGTATTACTTGCCACTAACGGCTGGAGATTCTCCATAATTAGGGCTTTCTGTAATTGATGATGTGACCCCAACTTCTTGTGTTATCTTTGGTTCTCATGATTCTTGGAAAGAGATATATCCAGTAACATTAGGGTTCTTTGAGCATAAACTAATGTATGTATCACAAGGAGATCTTCTCTAGTTTAAATTGATACAGGATCATAAGAGGAATGTTGCAAGTTGTTGTGTTTGAAGCTCAGATTGTCAATTCATCAACGATTTTTCAGCTATCATTTGTCTACATTGCTTATATAATTAGCCGTCCTCTATATGTTCTAATTATGCTGCTATAGCCCCTTTGCAATCTATGAATGGGCCATCCTGCTTTTAATTTATCCATTTCAACCTGGTAGAAAGCATAGTCCCATCAAACAATATTAATATGCTGATGTTACGTTGAATTTTTGTGGGTAGCTATGAGACTCCTTTGCATTATTTTTAAATGAATTATCGGTCAAGCTTAATTTAGAAGATTTCATAATTGGTGTCATGATGGATGCTTTTTATGTTTTAATAGAAAGAAGGCATATGGAACATGTCCCCTTGGGGTCTTCCTTTGGTATTGCCAAGCTGACCTCTGATCGGATCACTTTGGATTAACCAGAGGTTGGCTTAAGTATTAGAGAAAATTTCTTTTCTTTTAATTGTTTCTTTTGCCTTTTTTTTTTTTGGCAGTGGCTAGTATTCTTACAAAGTTTGCCATGTATAGTTGCCTAATGGATATGCATATCCATGTTCTATATTGTTTAGTTAATAGCAAAGAAGTAGGCAAGGATATATATTGAATTTGCACAGGTGGAGGGGTCTTGAAATAACGTGGGTGTTATCAGTTTGTTGATGGATATGTGTAGGGAGAAGAGGTAATGTTGCTTCATATTAGGATGTAAAGATACTTGAGCTTGCTCTTTCAGAAAGCTGCAGGTGGTTCATGTAGCCCTTTTTTTTTTTTTTTTATAATTTTTTTTAGGAGGTTTACAGATGATGGAGGAGTGTGATAGTGCAATTTGCAAATGGAGCTTGGGTAGTCAACTTGCTTAATTTACATCCAGCATTTAAAGATTTTAGCTGGAGATGAGACTTTCAGAGTAACTAATGACTTTTGTGTTAGGGTTTGAGGATACAAATTAGTGTTGAAAGTGATGATGGATCTGGAAAAATCTTGCTTAAGTTTCTCTCTTTTCCTTGTTAAATACCTTTTCCCTTTTTCTAGTAAAAAGAGATTTGAGAATCTGAATCAAGAGGTAATTGTAGAGTTTTGAATTATGTCTTGTGATGGCTGTTTGAGTTGGGAGATTGGTGTCCTTGGGTATATCTTGGTTACTGCAAGTTGGAGGCTGTGCTTATGGTTGCTTATGGTTGGATGGTCTCTGCAGTTGACATATTTTGCTTGTACAAACCTTTTAAAGTGTGGAGCTGGAACATAGACTGAAGAGCCTGTATTTGGATCTGAATTTGGATTTGGATAATAGCATAGGTGCTAGATTGATGCTTGCTGTGGGAAGTACCATCATGGAGTGCATTGTTCGTGATAACTTTGCTGTTATTCCTAACAGAAAGGTTCCCTTGATCCAACAATCTGCTAGGTTTAAAAAAAAAAAGAAATCAAATATTTTCATTTTGGAAAGTATCCTAAAGTCAATATCAGTACTTGCATCTGGTGGTCTTTTAGACTAGAGATCTTGGTAACTAATTTTTGAAATCCCGCATGTTTCTTATTGCATAGTAACTTGGGGTGTTTGACAATATTGCAATGGACATATACGTAAGCAAAAAAAGGTTGAATCAGAACCCTAGGGTCTCTTGGAATATCCAAGTGAAATTTTCTCTCCAACTTTTTGTATTCTCATGCAGTATTCTCATCTGCATGATTCCTAAAGAAAGGGTAATAAGAAATGCTGGAAAACATTATTTATAGTTTGTTTACTATTGGGAAAATGTTCATTAAATATTTATAAATCCTTGTAGTATGTTGCCATTTTCTCTCATTTTGCGATGATTACATTTTCATATTATCTGAGCTTCAAGTGTTACATGTTTTTAGATATTGCTTGCAATACCTGGGTGTCTTTGTTTGCCTTACCAAATAAAATTTCACTTTTTATTTTGGAAATGTTGTCTTATTTGAAGATATAGTTTTTCCTATGCTAAATTTCATACATTTAGTATGTTTTTCTTTGTCACCATATTTTCATTGTAGTGTTCTTAGGATTGTCATATTTCTGTAACATATGACTTTTTTTGGTCAGTGTGGAAATTAGTGGCTCCTTTGTAGATTCTGCTGGCATTAAAGAGTCAGGCTCCAAGAAACGGTTTGATTTATACACTATGAGCTCATAATGTCAAGTTAAAGTGTTTTTTTTAAGCTGTTTGTTTATTTGGTTTGAAGCTACTAAGCATTTCTGAGTTACAGTGTTAGGTCAGAATCTTCCAGTCAGCCTGGCTCCAAAGCCTGCAGGGAAAAAATGAGACGAGATAAGTTGAATAATAGGTATACATGCTGCCTGATACATATCTTATGATGTTTTTTAAAATCCTTGAATTTTTCTTCAAACTTCATCAGTTTTATTGTGAGCTTTCTTAACTTCGGCTTGATTATAAGGTTCTTGGAGTTGGGATCCATTTTGGAGCCTGGAAAACCGCCGAAGATGGACAAAGCAGTTATCTTAAGTGATGCTGTCCGCATGGTGACTCATTTACGCAGTGAAGCAGAAAAGTTGAAAGATTCAAATGAGGACCTCCAGGAGAAGATCAAAGAATTGAAGGTCCATTTTAATTTATCTTTCATATACTTCCCTATATCTATTATTAATGTGTTTGAACTATAAGTTGTTTGAGAAAGCCAGCCTTTTTTTTTTTTTTTTTGTGTTGCAAATATATTCATGTCCATTGTAATGCATGAACATAAAGCCTTTGATTGTATTATATATTCTTTTACTATGCATGCATTTCATACCATGATATTTGCTTCTGGGTGTGTTTTCTTTATTATTATACGTATCTATGTAGGCTTTGATGAGATAGTACATGCTTAAGATTTATGGTATATGAGCTTGGGATTTAAATTGTGTCATCCACGTTGAACACCTGTCACTGTGATTGGCTTATCCTTTTTCAATGCCTACATTGGTTTGAATGTTCATGTAATTCATTATGTAATTTATTAGTTTAAATTGCGATGAACTGCCCGGTTTTTGAGCAAATTTGGTTAGTCATGGGGATGAACTGTTTTATAATTTCTCTTGCAAGTGTACCACCCTTTGTCTCCTCATTTAGGTGTGCCTGATGCTGCCTTAACCTGTGCTCCACTTGGTGGAAGTACATCCCCCCCCCCCCCACAACCCCAAAAAAAAAAAAAAAAGAAAAAAAAAGACCTACCTGTTACATCTTTGATTGACCATGCAGAGCTCCCATGATGCCTCCAACATTGCTGCCATCATCCCCTCCTTTGTCATCACGCATGAGACCGCCAAATAGGACCAGGAAAGGTAAGGGGATGAGCATGGAGGTAATGGCAGTATTGATGCCTGACCGACATGGTGTTGCATGGTGTTTCGGTATGGTATGTACCAGTCCTGTATTGACCTGGTACTTGACTAGCATGGGACATGGTACCGGTTCTGCAATCCTTGTGTGCAGCAGTGGCTTAGCAAAAAGATTAAGACAACCTCTTGTGTCCTTTGGAAAATAATAACTTTGGATTATAAAATCTGAGACTAATTTACGGCATATCTGACCATCGGGTATAAAATTGGGTGCTCTCTGTGTTGTTGGGAATGAGTTTGGTTTACATGAGATGATCATAAAAGTAAAGGTTTTTGCAATTGAATGGATGCTTTGAATTTGTTTTTGTTGGAATTGATGACCGGATTTAGTAGTTCCATTATTATGTTATGAACTTATAAACTATGGAACATGGCTTTAAGTTTTTAAAGGTTAATGGTTGGGTAATGTGTCATTGTTTGATTGCTTCCATGTTTAGTTGTGGTATAGTAATATTTGGGAGATTTCTCAAGGAATCCCTTTATTCGTGCTTTGTTCTTAGTCACCAATTCAGCAAGAGTTTAGATTAAGCAATTTAATGATCTATATCATCACCACCACCAATAATTGATAGCATCATTACTTAATTTGTAATCCATGAGTATCCATCTGTGCATTGAATGTCAACAATGAACTTGTAAAATGTTTGGATGATTGAATAATTTATGATTATTTTGATTGCTAGAGAATATTCCAGAGACTTTTTTGGCCAATAAAGAAATCATGGATAATATTGATACTAGCTCAATAATTTAGAGATATTTGCTTCTGTAGCTTATCTGTTTTTATGCTTCTGAAATCTAAGAGCTAAAGTGTATTTAATCTTCTTATACTGCAGGCCGAGAAGAATGAGCTTCGTGATGAGAAACAGAGGTTGAAGGCAGAGAAGGAGAACCTAGAGCAGCAAATAAAGATCCTAAATGCTCGACCAAGCTTTGTAGCACACCCTCCTGTAATTCCAGCGGCCTTTTCTGCACAAGGGCAAACAGCAGCACACAAGCTGATGATGCCTGTCATTGGCTACCCTGGATTCCCCATGTGGCAATTCATGCCACCTGCGGATGTTGATACCTCACAGGATGCTGAATCGTGTCCTCCAGTTGCTTAAGATCATTGGATATCACTTTGATTAACTAATTTCTATATCAACTGCTTTAGCTTGTTTAAGATCCCATTGCTTCATTTCCATTTCAGGCTTAGCTTGTCAGTAGCATAACCATGAATCGAAGTTGTTTGGATTTCAAGTAAATTGGGAACCATCTAGTGGTTTAATTGTAAATTATAAATAAAAAGCTCCAGCTTTCCCGTAAGTATCAAAGGGAACCATGGAGATTCTCAGACCTGGAGCAAGACGGGTGAATATTGGAGAATATGGAGTGGTTTTGGTTCAGTGTAGAAATTTGTCTCCTAATTTTTCATGAGTATATCATTAATGGGATCAGTATTCTCAATGTATCTATATAAATGAAATATGCCTCAAAAGGGATGATTCAGCGATATGGCGTTGAAATTGTTCATCAATTTTCTCTGGGTTTGCAAACCTGAATGCAGTTCTGCTCGTTTCACCTGCCTGTGCAGTAGATCAGTGAGGATCAAAGGTTAAAAGAGTGCTGAAAGGTATCAGGTGCTTTATAACTCAAATGAAGATTTGTGTCACAAGTGGATGATAGAACATCACAGCAGCTGCTTAACTACCACTATAATTGAAATAGAAATAAAAGATGATCATTCAATGTTCGCGGCAGCACGTATGGGAGAGAATATTTGAAGCAAGTTTGAGCAGTATATTGCCATGCTTTAATATTGAGGTTATTTATATTTTATTTCTTGATTGAAGCTTTTCTCAAGGACTTTTAAGTCTAAGATGACAATATTACCATTGATTAAGCAACATGTGTTATTGTGGAAATTTTCAAGTCTCTTTTTCTTCCTTCAATGGTTGCAACTTTTGCTTCATAAAATAGGTTAATCCTGCATGGATTCTATTTTGCATTTTATAAAGCACCAAGGAGGTTTTCACGGATAGCAATCTATATCCGTCAGATTTAGTTATATCTTATATCTATCCAGTTCCTCCGTCTAATAGTCGATTTTTAGTGATACATTGCAAGGACTTGCATTGCATGGGACATGTATCAAATCAATGGATTGGTAAGTGTTTCTCATAAAAAGATTGGTTAGCGATCTGAACCTATCATGTGAATTTCAATCGAGCAAATGCATGATTTTTGTTATACTTTAGATAGTTTGAATGTTTATGTTGTTTAATTGTTTCTCTCACATAACATGTTTACGACATGTACTTGCATTAGCGATTATATACATTCCCTAAGAAAAGGAATATATGCACACACGTGGCATTGAAGGGGCTCTAATAACTCATCCATTCACGATAGAATATTTAAATTAGTGTCAAAAAATCCCAAGATTTACACATTATGGTGATGTACTATTTTTTGCTAGATGGTGCTGTACTTCAAAATGAAGTTCTTCATATTATATTTTTCTGCTTGAGCTCTCGTGAGAAATTTACTTTGTACACGACGCATCGTAGGGATAATGTCAAGCTTGATCACGCTTTTGTGGTTTTCTACACACTCTTTGAGCTTTAACTTCATGAAATTTGACTTTCTTGCATTAAATTAAATTATGCTTCATCTTATGTATTATATCAAAGGGAGATTTCTACAAACACGCACTTATAACCACTGGATTCAGTTAAATTCATCCATCTCCATCCTTCATGGTTTTATATGCTTAAGTAAATCTTCAGTGATGAGAGGATTCCAGTTGTTCTGGAACTGGTAGTCTACTAGATCGTTATATGGGAACAGAACTAACTTGGAGAGACCCAAATGGATGGCAGGCTCATTTCTGCTGGGCTATAGACCCAGGTCACACAGGCCACGGCTCTAACCTGGTCGACGAGCAGCAAGCTAGGGTGGGCTTGATACTTGTCCATATCAGCCATTTCCATCCTTTAGAACTAGTATCTGTTGCCAATTAAATAATCAACAACAACCGATTCAATATTTATACAGCAACATCTGTTAAGAAGTCTAAACATTAACGTACGCAAGTCATTACAACAACAACAACAACTAATACGGAAGCATCTTTCTTTCCAACAACCACGACCGAGCATCCTTCCAACAACCACATGCAAGCTACTAGAGCTAACTAACAAAAGTCAAAAGGAATAGCTGCAACTAATATAAAGCATATTCTGCGGTTCTGCCGCAAGATGACACCCCCAATCTGTGCCATCATTTGGTGCAATAGAAAATAATTGCCTATAATCAGAACCCACTAGAAAGACGAAGCTACGAAAAGGTAGGAGGGAAACTGCTACAATCAGAACTTACTGCAGAGAGGAAATTAACAAGGAAATCATGGCCAGTTGTGAATTGAGAACTCAAGACGATCTCCATCATTAATCTTGTAATCTATCATTACATAACCAATTATCTGTTTTTTTTTTTTTTTGGTGAATGAGGGAGGCAAGAAGCCACCCAGTTTTTATCAAAAAAGGAGAGTAGTCACAAGGTACCGAGGAAAAGTTTTACCGGTCAAAAGAGCTAGCAAAATGTGCTCTCAAAATAATAATTATGTCGAGTAGTTTACAAAAATTCGCAAATAGTGACAAAGCAATAACAAAGTTTTTTTTAAGGTGAAAACAACTCGCAAATTATGATACATGAATTAAAATACCAACTAGAAAGACTTAAAGTTGTATTATGGGATAGATTAATGATTTTAAATTCTATTATAATTTAGCATGCCCCTCCAACATCTTCATAGAATAGAGATGCTCCCAACTTAATAATCTTTGCATAGTTTTTTGAAGCACCATGTGGATTTAGCATTTCTTCCTCAAGAAGATGCATACATTTCTTTTATGTCAAAATTTTCAATATAAAGATGTCACCAATTGATCCATTGCTCTCCTGATTGAAGCATCAATCTACCTTTGCCTCCAATCTATCTAAAGATTATGTAATGAGGGCGGGCCATCCTTTGATATTAAGCTGAATCATTAGCATCGATCAAATACTCTAAGCAAAAGGGCATTTGATTAAAAGATGGGAGATGGATTCTAAATTAGCACTACATAGTATACACCCAGAGCTAACATGCCATCCTTTCTTAGCAAGAACTTTTTCTGTGTGGAGCTTGTTTTGAAGAGTGCGCCAAAGTTAGATTCTTATTGTTGCCGCCAAGATCGACGTGGCCCGTAGCTGCTGCGGCTGCTGGAGTGTGCTCCCTTCCCTGCCTGGTGGTCCTCTGGTCCTGGACCTGCGAAACATGGGTTAGTGACCCGGACCGGGGTTTCCGGTGGGGGCACTCTGACGGTCAAGTCAGTAACGATACAGGGAACAGATCCTCCTGGTCGGCCCCTCTTGATGGACTCCACGCAAGGAGGAGTAAAGGATATGAGAATGAAGACGAAAACGTAGCAGGAGGAGAATAATGGCGGGGACAGAGGGGTTCCTTGTTCTACCGCCTCTCCTTGTTTCCCTCGTTTTCCTTCAGTAATGGTGGTGGTGGTGCTTTGCCCTCTTGATCGAGCTTGCACTTGTGTTGGTATTGAGTTGTTGTTATCTTTTCCCCTTCTGGGGGCGTCGATCGTTCTTTGTAGTTGAAAAAATGGCCGTTGGACGCTTGCCTCGGGATTCTCGTTGGGCTGGCAGGCACGTACGGCGGGATTCCGTGCTGTGAACGGGACGTCTTTCCTGACATATGGTAGGGGAAGCTTCCATTCGCTCTGACATCTTCTCCGGTTGCCCCATTCCGGGAAGCATGGTAGAGCCTCGATCTGGGGGTCGCCGTCCCAAGGGTTCGTGCTCTCTGACTGGCCTATCCTCCTGGGAGTACGGGCAGACAGGCAGTTATTGCGGTATGAGGGGCGCCGCTCCGTAGTCCTTTGGCGGCTTGCCGGTGTCCTGGGATGGCAGGGCTTGCTCCGATCCAGACGCTCCGAGCTTGCAAGGCCACCTCGGCTCCGGAGGGCAGGATACGGGCCCGGTCCAGAGGGCTCGCGCTTGGAGAGGCTCCACGTGGCGGAAGAGTGCTGAGCTCGACTCCGACTACAGGGCTCAACCTCCGAGGGTCTCGCTCTAGAGGGCAGAGTGCGGGCTCGGTCCAGAGGGCTTGCGCTCGGAGAGGCTCCACGTGGCAGTGCTGAGCTCGACTCCGACCACAGGGCTCAACCTCTGAGGGTCTCGCTCTGGAGGGCAGAGTGCGGGCTCCGGCCTAGCCATCCCAAACTCGCGGGCTCGACTTGACGGAGGATGGAGTCAGATCGCCGTCTCGAGGAGCCCAGCTCAGCTCGGCAGAGGAGACCGAGTAGGAGAATTGGCGTGGCGTCTCCCCTTGACGTGGCTCCCGTCAGCTTCCCCACATCAGCGATCCCGCCACATCATTTGCTCTCCACTCCCGAGGCTCGTTAGTGCGCGGCGCCCGGGCCGAAGGGAGTAATTATGGTGCTAACATGGAAAGGCGGAGATCTGGCACAATGATGGCCGTTGCCGCTGGCGCTTTGGGAGACGGTCCTGCGGACCAATGCGGGGGCGCCACGTGGCCACATCCGAGGAGTAGTTATTGTTGACGCAGAATTCAGAGCGCAGAATTCAGAGCGACCGAGATGTCATTTTCGTCGACGGGCAGCACATGGTGCGGATCTGTTGGCGGAGGGGTCGGGTCGGTACAAATCCATCAGGTCATTTCGAAATGAAAAGAAGTTTTTTACCCCAAAACCCCTATTCTCTCAAATCCTTTGCGCCCGTTGCAGTGCTTGGACCCTTCTTTCTCCGCGATCCACTTCCGCCCTTCTCCCCTCTAAAGAACTAGGTCGGTCCTGTTCTTCTTCCTCGGGTTCTTTTCGTAAGATGTCTCATCCCGGTCCTTCTGTTCAGGAGTTAATGTCTTCCTCCTTCGATGAGGAGTTGGAGGGGGTGCGGTTCGAGTTTAGTAGGAGACTGGCCCTTCTAGTCCGCCTCGTGTCCATTAGGGAGTCGGGGGCTGCTTCTTCTCATTCTTCTCGTCTCCCTCCCCCATCTGAACCAGTTTCTGAGTCTGTTCGGTCAACAGGTCTGGGTGGGATCGCCTCGACGATTTCCGCCGCGGAGCTGGGGACCATTCGGGATGTCTATGGCATCCCACACTCTATCCGGCTTCTAGTCCCTCACCCCAAGGATAGGGTCACTTCAAGTGGCCCGGGCCGGATTGCCTTCTACGAGGAGACCTTCTCGGGAGGGCTTCGCTTTCCTTTCCACCCCTTCTTCATGTTCGTGCTGAGCAATTACTGCTTGGTCCCCGCTCAGCTAGTCCCTAACGCCATTAGGACCATCTTCTCCTTCATTGTCCTCTACCATGTCCACGGGTTCGTCGCCCGGTTTTCCTTGTTCAAGGCATTCTTTACCCTGAAATGCCACCCGATTGAGGACGGGTGGTGGTCCTTGTCCTCTCGCCCAAAGGGCATTAGATTCGAGCTCCCCTCTTCCATCAAGGGATGGAAGAACAGATTCTTCTTCGCGGCCATCGAGGGAGTCGATTGGGCTTGGAGTGATCCGGACCAATCCTCCAACCGAATCTCTGTGGTTGATGCAGCTGACAAGATGACTATGAGCAGCTTCGCACCGCCCAGATCCCTCCTCTCGAGGTCCTGCTGTCAGAGAAGAACCTCTTCGATGCCAGGGTTGATCTGTCGAGGGGGTCAGGTGAGTTTGGCCTAAGTTTTTCTTTCCTCCACATATGTTTTCTTTTCTCTTCATTTTAGGCTAACTTTCTTGGCTCTTGACCTGTGGTTTATCTATGTGCAGGGATGATCTTCTCGGAGAGTGACCTGTTGTGAATTACCAAGAAGAGGTCGCCCACCGGTATGGCTGATGAGCCTCCCCCGAGGCGGGCCCGGGTCAAGGGTGTATCGATGGCTGCCCCCGCCATGCCAGTTGCCTTGAAAAGGTGGGAGGCCGGGGAAGCTCCTGCACCGTCCGCGGCACCAGGATTGAGTCAGCGAGTGGTTCGAGGAGCTGAAGGGCGGACGAGGCCACAGGACGAGGTCCATGTTCTGGAGCCCGAGGTGGTCGCCCGGGCTGGTGCTGCTACCGTTGCCGTGCCCTCTCGCTCCCCGAGTCCGGCAATGATCGAGGTCGAGGGGGGAGAGGCCCGTACTGGAGCTCCTCCTGCAACGGGGGCTCCGACTGCGACGGTGCCGGGCCCCCGACTGGTCCCTGGGGGTCCCGCCGCTGGGGAGATGGGCACCCCCGCTCCCCGAGAGAGCAGGAGGGATGAGGCGAGGCATCGTCTCCCGTTCAAGCTAGGGCCGGAGAGCTCCCTGCTTGACAATCGCGCCCTAGCCGCTCGCATGATGGACTTCTCCATCCAACCATGCGATCGACAGGAGATAGCCGGGCTGCGACTGGGAGATGTGATTGATAGCATCTTCCCCCAGCTTTACACGGTGAGCGACTTCGTTCTTTTCTTCCTCCCCTATTTTTTTTTCTTTTTTTTAAACAACCTTTTATATGGTGCAGGTCAGTGTCGAGGCCCTTTTCATCAGGAGCAGCTGTCGAAACTAGGAGCGAGCTAAACAGCAACAGGCAGCCAAAATCATGTCGCTGAAGGTTGACCTGAAGGGGAGGGCCGACTCTGAAGGGGTGCTTGACCGACGGGTCAAGGACCTCGAAAGGCAACTCGCCGGCTCAGAGGGGCGAGCAAAGGAGCTTTAGGAAAGCCTCGACTGAGAACAGGGTCAGTTAAGGAAAAAGGTCGAGGAGCTCGCCAACACTGAGCGGAGGTTGGGCGTGTTCAATGCCGAGGTGACTCGGTAAAAGGGGATCGCCTAGTCCCTTCAGGCCCGGCTGGCAGCAGAGAAGGAGAAGTCGGCCATGGCCCAGAGGGCGACCGAGGAGGTGACCAGGTCAGCTGGGGATGCCAGGCATGAGGTGGCCATGGTGAAGAAAGAAGCTGAGGAGGCGGTCACGAGGTACAGGGCCTCGGAGGAGTTCCTCGCCGAGATCCAACAAACGACGTCGGACTCCTTCTTTAAGGGCTTCATGTACCTGCGCCGCAAGGTTGAGGGGTTCATCTCGATTGAGGGCAGTGACAGCCTCAGCTACCCCAGTACTTCGGACCAGGAGGCGGGTTTTGAGGAGGCCATCACTTTCGAGTCTTCTACGCCAGCCGAGGTTAGGGCCATACCACCCGAAACCGGAGCCGCACAATCGGAGGTCCCTGCAAACAGAAACTTCCAGCCCTGCAGCCTAGCTGAAGGATCAGCCGGAGGGTAGTCCCTTTTTATTTCTTCTACATTTTGTTTTCTTTCTGTACTTGGTTGGGCCACCCGGCATGTCGAGGGCCCGTAGAATACTTGTAACTGGAATTTAGTTAATAAATTTTGAACTTCCTTACAACCTGCTTTCTGTTTGGCTCTCCCCTCTTTCTTTTTTCTTTCTTTCACTCCCCTTTCTCTTTCTCTTCTTCTTCCTTTTTTTTTTTGATGAGTGGGGAGATCAGAGAAGAGGGTTTCACCTCACCTGGGATCGAATCACTAGGCTTCAGCGTTCGTGAGTCGGGTGCAAGGTTTTGGTAGTTGTGAGCTATTGGGCTCAGTAGTTCCTTGGCCGGGGAGCTGGGCTCCGGTTCAAGGTGCCTGAGATCTGGTCTCAGGTCTTGAATGTCTTGGAGCTAGGATCGAGGCCTTCCTAGCTGGGGCGCTGGGCCTTGGTCTAGGGATTGCCTGAGGATCATGCTCAGGTCTTTGGTGCCTTGGAGCTAGGCACGAGGCATTGATAGGAGTTGCTTGGCCCCAAGATCCCTTGGCATCTCGGAGTTGGGCTCGAAGATGTTTGGGATTGAGAGCGGCTTGGCTCGAAAGTCCCTTGGCCGGAGATCTGAGCTCCGGTCTTGGGTGATGAAATGAAAGTTTCGTTGCTGTATTTCCCTCTTGTTCTCTTTCTTTCCTTTCCCTCTCTTCTTTTTTCTCTCTTTTCCTTTTTTTTTGATGAGTGGGGAGATTAGAGAAGAGGGTCACAGGATTTAGTTGCCTTGGATCTAGGATCGAGGCCTTCTTGGTCGGAGAGCTGGGCTTTGGTCCAAGGGTTGACTGAGGGCTTGGCTCAGGTCTTTGTCACCTTGGAGCTGGGCTTGAGGCGTTGATAGGAGCTGCTTGGCCCCAAGATCCCTTGGCGTCTCGGAGCTGGGCTTGGAGACGTTTGAGATTGAGAGCGGCATGGCTCGAAGGTCCTTTGGCCGGAGATCCGAGCTCCTGTCTTGGGTTGGCATCCTGGAACTGGGCTTGGAGATGTTTGAGATTGAGAGCGGCATGGCTCGAAGGTCCCTTGGCCAAAGATCTGAGCTCCAGTCTTGGGTTGGCGTCTTGGAGCTAGGCTCGGAGACGTTTGAGATTGAGAGCGGCATGGCTCGAAGGTCCCTTGGCCAAAGATCTGAGCTCCGGTCTTGGGTTGGCATCCTGGAGCTGGGCTCGGAGATGTTTGAGATTGAGAGCGGCATGGCTCGAAGGTCCCTTGGCCAGAGATCTGAGCTCCGGTCTTGGGTTGGCATCCTGGAGCTGGGCTCGGAGACGTTTGAGATTGAGAGCGGCATGGCTCGAAGGTCCCTTGGTCAGAGATCTGAGCTCCGGTCTTAGGTTGGCATCCTAGAGCTGGGCTTGAAGACGTTTGAGATTCAGAGCTGCATGGCTCGAAGATCCTTTGACGTCTTGGAGCTGGGCTCGGGATGTTTGAGATTGAGAGCGGCATGGCTCGAAGGTCCCTTGGCCGGAGACCTGAGCTCCGGTCTTGGGTTGGCATCCTGGAGCTGGGCTCGGGGACGTTGATAGGATTCTCCTGCAAGACAGATAAACACTTGCGCAAGGAAAAAACTATTGTCATTATTATTGCTGGGAAACCCTTACATCATTGATAGTATTTCTACAAGTTGCAGGCATTCCACATTCGAGGGAACCTGACGCCGCCAAGATCTTTGAGGTAATAGGCCCCTTGCAAGAGGACTTCAGCTACTTTGTAGGGGCCTTCCCAGTTTGGTGAAAGCTTGCCGCACTCCCTGGGTTGAGACGCCTCTGCCCGCCGTAGCACCAAGTCTCCGGGCTTGAAAGCTTTTGGCCTGACCCGGGTGTTGTAATACCGGGCTACTCATTGCCGATAGGCCACCATTCATAGCCAGGCTTTATCCCTTGCTTCTTCGAGAAGGTCCAGGTTAAGCAGGAGGTGTGTTGAATTCTGCGCCTCATCATATTGCTGCACCCATAACGTGGGTACATCGAGCTCGACCAGAATGACTGCTTTGGCACAGAAAATAAGGATGAAGGGCATCTCGTTGGTCGCCATCCTGGGCATTGTGTGGTAGGCCCACAGGATGCTTGGGAGTTCTTCTGCCCACCTGCCCTTAGCTTGGTCCAGCCTGGTCCTGAGTCCGTGGAGGATGGTCTGGTTGGTCACCTCGACTTCTCCATTTGTCTGAGGGTGAGCCACTGATGTGAATCGGTGTTGGATGCCATGCTTGGTGCAGAACCCTTCGAACTCTCGATTGTTGAACTGTCGCCCGTTGTCGGTGATGATACAATGAAGGAGTCCGAAGCGACAAATGATTGACTTCTAGAAGAACTGACGGACATTGGCTTCCGCAATCCGAGCTAGCGGCTCTGCTTCGACCCACTTAGTGAAGTAGTCGATCGCCACTAGCAAGAATCTTCGCTGCCCTGGTGCTGGGGGAAACGGTCCCAAGATGTCAATTCCCCACTGGGCAAAGGGCCAAGGGGCTGAGAGTTGGGAGATCGGCGCCGCCGGTTGATGCTGTATATTCGTGTGGTCCTGGCACTTGTCGCACCTTTTAACGAAGTCGGCGGTGTCCTCTCTCATGGTCTCCCAGAAGTATCCCTGGCGAAGAGCTTTGTAAGCCAGCGTTCTCCCACCCACGTGGTTCCCACAGAGGCCTTCGTGTATCTCTTAGAGTACAAAGGTTGCCTCGACGGGTCTGAGACATTTCAGGAGTGGGTAGGAGTAAGATCGGCGGTAGAGCTGGCCCTCCATCAGAATGAACCGGGAGGCCTTCTTCTTGACGAGGACAGCTTCTATGCAGTCTTCGAGCAAGGAGCCATTAGTGATGTACCGGATGTACTTGTCCATCCAGCTCAGCTCGGGGGTGACTTGATGCACTCCTGTCAAGCTCTCATAGCTGGGACTTTCAAGGTACTCGATGTAGGCGCATCCCAGCGACGAGTCTGGCAAGGTCGCAAGCCTAGACAGCGCATCCGCACGCACATTCTCCCCTCAGAGGATATGGAAGATGCTAAAGCATCGGAGGCCTGTCATGCTTATGCGGACCTGCTCCAGGTACTTCATCATCTGGGTGTCCCTTGCTTCATATTCTCCGGAGACTTGTCCGGCAACCAGCTGGGAGTCGGTGAAGACTTTCAAGTCCTGCACACCCAGCTCACGGGAGACTCTTAGGCCCGCGAGGAGTGCTTCGTACTCCGCCTGGTTATTAGTCATGGCAAACTTGAAGCGGAGGGTGCATTCTGCCACAACCCTATCGCTATTAGTTAGGATGAGGCTTGCTCCGCTCCCGTCAGAATTGGACGCTCCATCCACGTGGAGGATTCAAGGCTCTTCTCCTGGCCCGGACTCCATCATTGTCTGCTCTGGCTCCTCGGCAAATCCGGTGCACTCAACCAGGAAGTCGGCTAGGACTTGACCTTAGTGAAGACCTCGGTCGGTACACTATGTCGAATTCGCTGAGCAGTAGGGACCACTTAGCCAGTCTCCTAGAAGTCTCGGGTCGGCTAAGTATGGTCCTCAGCAGCTGGTCCGTCATGACCACTATTAGGTGTGCTTGGAAGTAGGGCCTGAGGCGCTTAGTAGACATTATTAGTGCAAAAATGAGTTTCTCGGAGTGAGTATACCTGATCTCCACATCGCGGAGGATTTTGCTGGTGTAGTATACCAGCTTTTGAGATTTGTCCTCGTCCGCGTGAACGAGAACCGAGCTGACAGCTCTCGATATGACCGCCAGGTATAGTAGAAGCTCCTCCCCCTCCTCCGGCCTGGAGAGCAATGGGGGGAGGCGAGAAAACTCTTCAGCTCCTCGAAGGCCATTCTGCACTCCTCTGTCCAGGTGAAGTCATGCATCTTGCGCAGCACCTTGAAAAATGGAAGGCAGCGGTCGGCCGACCTCGAAATGAATCTGCTGAGGGCGGCGATACGCCCCATCAGGTGCTGGACCTGCTTTTTGGAGGTCGGGTGCTCCATGTTAATGATGGCCTGAACCTTTTCTGGGTTCGCTTCGATGCCCCTCTGGGTGACCATGAAGCCGAGGAATTTTTCTGCCGCCACTCCAAAAGCGCACCTCGCCGGGTTTAGCTTCATCTGATGTTGCCACAGGTTGTGGAAAGATTCGGCAAGGTCAATGACATGGCTCGAGCTCGGCCTGCACATGACGAGCATGTCATCCACATACACTTGCATGTTACAGCCAATTTGGTCCTTGAAGACCTTTCTGACCAGGCACTGATAGGTGGCTCTTGCATTCTTCAGACCGAAAGGCATCATCCTGTAGCAGTATGTCCCTTGATCGGTGATGAAGGTGGTGTGCTCCTCGTCTTCTGAATGCATACGGATCTGGTTATACCTGGAGAACACATCCATGAAGGAGAGCAGCCTGTGGCCAGAGGTGGCATCCACCAGCTAGTCGATCTTCGACAGAGGAAAGCTGTCCTTTGGGCAAGCTTTGTTGAGGTCAGTGTAATCTATGCAGATCCTCCACTTGCCATTGTTCTTCCTTACCATGACCACATTCGCCCGCCAGCTCGGATACTGGACCTCTCGGACGAAACCGACAACCACTTCCTCCTTGATAGCTGCTTGTCTCTCTAGGGAGAAACTTCTCTTCTTCTGCCGAACTGGTTTGTGCCTCGGGTCAACACTCAATTTGTGAGTAATGATGTCAGGAGGGATACCTGGCATGTCCGCCACCATCCAGGTGAACACATCTGCGTTCGCCCGCAGGAACCCTAGCAGTTGGGCCCTTTCATCCTCGGGTAGCTGGGCTCCGATCTCCACCATCTTTGTGGGATCGTCTTCGAGCGGGTAAGAAAGTAAGCGCTCGATCGAGCCTCCCCTGGGGTCTTGGGCCCTTTGATCGAGGTCATCTACACTGGGGTTATCCTTAGGGACCTTGGCCCTAGGGAGGGTTTCTAAGCAATGCTGCACCGGCTGGGGTGCTCCCTTCATTTCTCCGACACCGTAGGGAGTAGGGAATTGTACAAGTAGCCTCTTGGTGGAGACAACGGTGTCGAGCAAGTTGAGCCCGGGCCGACCCAATATTACGTTGTAGGTAGAAGGGAGCCTTACAACCATGAAAGTCATCATGATGGTGCTCTACAGGGATGAGGTTCTGGCTGTGACCGGGAGAGTCATTTCTCCTTCTATCCTTACAGAAACACCTCTAAAATAGGGACTGTTATAGTAGTAAACAAGATCCATTCGGCCCTGACATGCGTTCTCCTTGGAGGCTGGCGCGGCAACGTACTTCTCCACCTCGGCCCTAGCTCGGCCATATACTCCACCACCTCAGCCAGGTACTTCTTCACCTCGGCCAGGTACTTCTCCACCTCGGCCCCAGCTCGGCCATATACTTCACCACCTCGGCCAGGTACTTCTTCACCTCGGCCTCATCTCGGCCCCAGCTCGGCCATATACTCCACCACCTCGGCCAGGCACTTCCCCACCTCGGTCCCACCTCGATGGGGAATCTCAGTACCTCGGCCTCACTTCGGCCATGAGAAATCCAACTTCGGCACGCCCGCGGCATGTGCCCAGTTCCAACTCGGCAAGCCCACGGCACGCCCAGATCATCTCAAGCCCACCGGCCTCCCCGGCTCAGCCCGACGGGACCCCCCTCGGTCTGGCACTCCCGCGCCACAGGTCGGCTCCGCGTGGGTACTTCTGCCCTCCCCGGCTCTGCCTACAGGACGAAAGGTTCCCTGGCTCCGCTCGCCGCAGCCGAGCACGTCGACGAACATCCATGCAAGATTGCACGGGCGAGCTCTCCCATGCATGCCCAGCCTGCCAGGCCTCCGCCCGCACATTGAACCGGCTCCCTCGGCTCGTGCAATAGCAACAGGGGAGGAGCCCGTCCGCCTGACCTTGCCGGCATGCCCGCAGGGGAGGAGTCCCTCTACCTGACCTTGTCGGTGTACCCGCACGGCTCCCCTCGACGACGCCGCACTCCGGGTCTGCCTCCGCCAACTCCGCCCTCCTGCTCAAATCCGGCAGCGGATCCGGCTCGGCCCGAGTGGCACCCCAGCAGCGCCTCGCCGCGGCTCTGCCTGACCTCGTCGACGGCCCGGCTCGCCTCCGCCCAAGGCTGCCCCTGCTCCACCGGCGGTCCTGCTCCACCCCCGGCAACCTTGGACCCACCTCAGCACGTCCGGTCTCTCTAGCTCCGCACGGCAAGCGACCGCAGCAAGGCTCCACCCGATCTCGCCCGCATGGCACTCCCCCGCGATAGGTCGGCGGTCCCGCATGGCTCCGGCCCCTCTCGACAGTTCTTCGGCGAGCGAACCCCCCTCCGGCTCCACATGCTCTTGATCGGCACCCAGTCCGGCAAGGGAGGCCTCCGCCCCCACGTCTGCCCGCTCCGGCTCAGCCCGACGGGAGCCCCCTTCGTCTGGCGCCCCCGTGCCGCTCCGCTCGCTTCCGCCCTCCTGCTCCAGTCCGGCAGCAGATCCGGCTCATTAGATCTGGCACCAACACGCGTGCTCCTCTCCAACTCCACCCGAGCCCCGGGTCCCGTGGCTGGTTCGGCCTCGCCGGCGCGCCCAGCATGGCACCCCGGACGCCTCCGTGCCCAGCACGGCGCGGTCCCAGCATCTCCGAGCCCGGCGGCTCCGAGCTCGGCACCCACGCGCGTGCCCCTCTCCAGCTCCGACTCTGCTTGCGGGAGGCTGGAACCTCCGAGCCCGGCACGGAACGCCCGGCTCCCCCGAGCCCGGGCCGGCACGCCCGGCGCCGCCAGGCCCCAGCTCCTCTGGCGTTCAACCGACCTCGGCAGCGCCTCGCGAGGCTCCGCCTGGCTTCACCCATGCACGACGTCCGGTTTGGCACGTGCTCACGTGCCCAGCTCGGCTCGCCCATGTGGTGCCTGGTCCGGCATGCCCACGTGGCACCCCATTTCGTCCATGCCTGCTCCGCACCCCAGCATGCCCGTGGTCCAGCTCCGCTCCCTCGCTATCTGGTTTCGACCAGGAGCAGCATGTGGGTCCGCGGCACGTGGGTTCGCATCCGCATGTATGGAGCCTTGCACACCGCGTCGATCAGCTTGAATGGAGGCCCCCATGGGCCTTCTCCCGGTCCGCGTGCCCGCATGGCAGCCTGGAGTAAAGTCCCGGCCAACTCGGCACTTCGACATCTCAGTCCAGCTCAGCCACTAAAGAGCATTGCACGGTTCTGTCTCATCCACGTGGGTTCGTCACTCTTTTCAAGGATCCCCAACCACGTGGGTCCTATAGCATGCCGCCTGACACGCCGTCTACAAAGAAGGTTTGCATTTAAGTTTCCTAAACCACTCTTTACACTAACTAGTAAATAGTACCATGTCCAAGGTACTGTACCCTTGCACCAACTCCCTGAACCATCCAAAAGAAGAAGGTTCACCAACCCATCATGGCCTCACAGGCTATCCTGGCCTGACAAGTCTACATCAAGATCAACACGCCTCTCCCGAACGACAGGAGCCACTCATCTACATAAAGACCAGCACGGAGAGGTAGGGGGGGAGGTAAGAGACAATACACGCTCTTCATTCTTAGATGATCTATCACCCTCTGACAGCGGAGAGTCCCCCAAACTCTCCGCCTTAGAGGTCTCTTATTTCCTTCGATCTTCCCACTGACTTGATCGTCGGAGTGCCTTTGCCGGAATCCCCGGTGCAGGTCTCCCCTGTTTTGCAGGTATCGCCCGGCGGAGGGACAATAAGGAGGAAGATTACTCCTCACCGGAGAGGCCCACAGGAGGGCCACTACAATACAAAGCCCCCTTCATCCCCATGACTAAGACTATGTTCTCCTTGATCGTCTCCGACCAACGAGCTCGGTGATGCTGGCACGGAGCCCACTCACCTAGGCCATGTAAGAGCTACCGGCCATGGCGATCTAGGCGGCAACAGGGACAAATGAGACCATTATTGTTGATAAATCTATAAAAAGACTTTGTAGAGTATAAACCATTTCGGGTGAGTTTTCAAGTAGACTTATTAGCTAGGCATAAGGGTTTAATACGAGCAATCTACATTGAAGCATCTCAAGCTATTGTGATTGAACTAAAGTCAGCAGCCCTCTAATCTTGATCCTCCAAGACAAACATCTTCGAGATCATTGGAAAGCCACTGTACAATCTTGGTCCACTGCCAGCTGATACAAATCCTCAAACAAATGGAAACTAGTAGTTGCACCATACCACACATCCTTCCAGAATTGAAGTGTTGATCCATCACCTAATTTGAAAGAGATGGAATTCCAAAAGGCACTAAGTTGCTTGCAAAAAGCCCACTAAATCGTAGACATCCTCCTATTGCTTTTTTTCACTCTCATATCAAATTCCTTCTTTGCATATTAAGCATGCTTAACTTGCTTCCCCTAAGGATAATCCGAACTCATCATGAATTTCCATGCCTGTTTAGCAAAAAGTATAATATTCTATTGGGTGTGGAGCCATATCCACCCAAGCCCAGAAAGCCCATCCAGCCCAAGTGAAAAGAAAACCAAAAAAAATAAAAAAAGAGCAACATGCTCGCCAGATCGAACCTGGCCCGACCCTCGTGCACGGGACCACAGCCCAAGCCTGGCATGTGGGCGCGTGGGTGCGCAGCCTGGCCTGGTGCACGGGCGCATGGCCCAGGCCCACGCATGGGCACTCGCGCGGCCTAGCTCCAGGCGGCAGATGCAGGGGCATTTCCCCTACATTTTGCATGGCTCATCATGGACCGCATGCATTTCGCCTTGTGTTTTGCATGGCTCACCATGGACTGCACGCGTTTCATGCGGTCCATGGGCATTTCGAGGCATTTCGGGACATTTTGGGCCATCAGATCGATAATTTGATGGCTGAGATCGATTATAGGTGATATCAGGCTTGATCTGAGACATTTTGACTCAGATTCGGATATGATTTGGACTGTTTTTTATCCTCTTCTCAATAAGAGATGCTAAAGAGTAGTAGAGAGGAAGAACAGAGAGCTAGGAAGAGGTTTTTACAACCCAGAAGAGTGGTCCATTGATTTTCCAAGAGAGAAAACAAGAGAAAGAGAGAGAGAAAGGTAGAGGGAGGGCAAGGATTTCTCCTATATTATTTTGTTCTTTCTTCTTTCTTCTTATTGGATTGGGGTTTGCATCCAGAGAGGGTTCTTTGTTGTAACAACTTCATGTATCCCTTCTTCATAGTGGAGATTTGATCCTGTGTGACCGTGGATGTAAGAGCAAGAGGCTCCGAACCACGTAATTCCTATGTGTTGCTCGTGCTTGCATTTTTATTTATTTTTCAGGTTTTCTTTTCATTTCTTCAACGAATTTTTTTGGCATCCCATTGCGCACCACATCCTAACAACTGGTATCAGAGCACATGGTTCTAGTGTGAGCAATGGCAGGAGATGATGGAAAGGCCAAGTTGACAAGTTTGATGGAAAAGATTTCAAATTTTAGAAGATGCAGTCGAGAATTATTTGTACCAAAAGAAGCTTCACTTACTGCTACTGGAGAAGTAACCCATCGAGATGTCACAAGCAGACTGGGATTTGCTGGACTGCCAGGCTTTGAGAGTCATCCATTTGATGTTGGCCAGGAACGTCGCATTCAATATCCTAAAGAAGATGATGATAGCTGGATTGATGCAGGTACTATCCAACATGTATGAGAAACCTTTGACCTCCAATAAAGTTTATCTCATGCATCGTCTGTTCAACTTGAAGATGAGTGAATGTGCATCCATAACTGATTACATCAATGAATTTAGCTTGATTACTAGCCAGTTGAGTTCAATTGACATTAGCTTTGAGGATGAAGTCCATGCCCTAATTTGTTATTCTCTTTGCCCAAGAGCTACGGTGCAATTGTGATAGCGGTGAGTAGTTTATGCGGCTCGAGCAAATTAAAGTTTGAAGAGCTCTGAAACTTGATTCTCAATGAAGATATAAAGAGAAAAGAAATCAAAGGGAACTCTGGCTCTGCCTTGGTCACTCAAGAAGGCAGAAGGAAGAACTACACAGCACAACAAAGGCTATGGAAGATCTAAGTCCAAGCAGAGGAGCCAGTCAAGATCGAAGGGTGATGGCTATTAGCATTGCGACAAGAAGGGGCACACCAGAAAGAACTATTGGGCAAGGAAGAATAAGGGATAGAACGAAGAGTTAGTCAATGGAGTGATCAAGATAATTGAAGATGCATTGGTTCTCAGCATGGACAGTTCGATGGAGTCTTGGATCCTAAACTTTGGAGCTTCATTTCATTCTACCTTATTGAAGGAGTCTCTGTGCAACTATACTGTCAGAGACTTTGAAAAAGTCTATCTTGTAGATGATGAGCCTTTGGATATTGTGAAAAAGGATGATGTACACATCAAGATGCTAGATCAATTAATTTGGAAGCTCAAGAATTTCAGATATGTCCCAGGATTGAAGATCACCAAAGGTGCATGGTGATAGCATGAGGAAGTAAGTTGGGTACTCTATATATGACTGTAACACCAAGGATGCAGTGGCACTAGCACATGCAGACTCGGAGTTATGTTACTACAGGCTGGGCCACATGAACGAGAAAAGAATGCAAGTACTACTGAAGAAGGACAAACTACCAGGTTTGAAGATGATAGATATTGGTTTTGCAAGAATTATATTCTTGAGAAGCAGAAGAGAGTCAGATTCTCCAAGATTGGCAGGGCACCGAGATCAAGAAAGTTGGAGTTTATACACACCAACGTGTGGGGTCTCTTCTTGGTTGCATCTTTTGGAGCTTCACGATACTATGTGACCTTCATTGATGACTCCACCAGAAAGATATGGGCTTATTTTTTAAGAATAAATATGATGTATTCGATACTTTCAGGAAGTGGAAAAGCCTGATGGAGAATGAGTATGGACATAAAATAAAGTGCTTGAGATCAGACAATGGAGGCGAGTACGACAGCACCGAGTTCAAGAAGTTTTGCGCAACCAATGGGATCAAGATGGAGAAGACAGCTCCAAGCATGCCACAACAAAATAGGGTAGCTGAGCTCATGAACAGGATCTTGAACGAGAGAACCAAGAGCATGAGGCTCCATGCTGGATTATCCAAGATGTTTTGGACAGAGATAGTTAGCACTGCTACCTATTTGATTAACAAGAGTCGCTCAGTCCTCCTTGAGTACAAGCTACTAGAAGAAGAGTGGATAGGAAAGTCAACAAGCTTATCTCACCTGAAGGTCTTCGATTGTGTCTCCTACATACATGTTAATGCAGAGAAGATAGACAAGCTTGATGCAAAGTCAGAGAGGTGCTTCTTCATTGGGTATGGCACTGATGAGTTCGGTTACAAGCTCTGGAGTGAGAAGGATAGGAAGATCATCAGGAGCAAGAACATTGTGTTCAATGAAAGAAGCCTATACAAGGACCAGAGTGTTCCAGATAGAGCAGGATAGGCAAACAAGGAGAAAGAACAAGTAGAGCTGGAAGAGATCATGGAAGAGGACATTATCGAGGGAGCAAGAGATCCTAAACTTGAGCCAGAGACACCTTAGCTGAAAAGATCTATAAGGACCCTAAAATCATGTGTAAGGTATTCACCCTTGTTGCATTACCTGCTGTTGACAGATGGAGGAGAGCCCGAATGCTTTGATGAAGCCATGGAGAGCGAAGATTTGGTTAAGTAGGAGCTAGCGATGAAGGACGAGATGCAGTCCTTGATAAAAAATGAGACATAGAGCTCAGCATACTACCGGAAGGAAAGAAAGCACTGCATAACATGTGGATCTACAAGATCAAGGAAGATCACAATGGCAGCAAGAGGTACAAGACAAGGTTAGTTGTAAAAGGCTTCCAACAGAAAGAAGCTATTGATTATACCAAGATCTTTTCTCCCATTATTAAGTTCTCTATAATAAGGATTATTCTAAGTATAGTAGCTCATGAAAATTTATACTTAGAACAACTTGATGTTACCATTACTTTCCTGCATGGTGAGATAGATGATGACATTTATATGCAGCAATCGGTTAGCTTTATAGCCCCTGGTAAAGAAAACCTAGTATGCAAGCTGAAGAAGAGCTTGTATGGTTTAAAACAGGTCCCCTGATTATGGTACAAAAGGTTTGATGGATTCATGACTAATAGTGATTTTGCAAGGTGCCAGGAAGATCATTGCTGTTACTACAGGTCATTTAATGGCAGTTTCATATTCTACTCTTATATGTTGATGATATGCTGATAGCTGGATTGAGCATGTAGGAGATTGAAAGATGGAAGACAGAGTTGTCAAGAGAGTTTGCAATAAAGGACATGGGCACAATAAAGCATATACTTGGGTTAAGGATCGAAAGAGACAGGGCGACAGGTACACTGAAGCTAGTTCAGAGTAATTACATTGAAAAGGTACTGAACATATTCAACATGGTAGATGCAAAGCCTCTGAAGAAATCTTTGGCCGTGCACTTCAAGCTTTCGAAGGAATGGTCACCCAAGGTTGATGATGAGCCGAAGACAATGGCCAGGGTTTCATATGCTTCAATGATCGGTAGCTTGATGTATGCGATGGTTTACACGAGGCCCGACATTGCACATGCAGTGGGAGCTATGAGCAAGTACATGGTAAATCCGAGCAAGCAACATTAGAAAGCTATCAAGTGGATCCTAAGATATCTGAATGGTACCAAGGATGTTGGCCTATGTTATCGGAGAGGCAGTCAGACTTTACAGGACTATGTTGATGTAGATCTAGGTGGTGATGTCGATACTAGGAGGAGCGCGACAGGGCACATGTACATCATTGGCGAGAAAGTGATGAGCTGGATCTCGTAGTTGCAGAAGATCGTGGCTCTTTCTACCATCGAGGTAGAGTACGTTGCAATCATAGAAGCCATCAAAGAGATGATTTGGCTGCAGAAGTTGCTGACAGAGTTGGGTAGAGAGCAGAGCTGTAGTGTTTTATTTTGTGACAGTCAAAGTGCTATCTATCTGGCAAAAGAATCCAATGTTCCATGCAAGGAAGAAGCATATACCGCTAAGGTACCATTTTATCAGGACACTGCTTGAAAATGGATGTCTGTCACTGAGAAAGATCCAAGGATCGGAGAATTCGATGGATATGCTGACGAAGATAATCATTGCAGAGAAATTGGGGCTATGCATGGCCTCAATTAGCCTCTAGAGCTAGTTGATTGAAGGTGCCGCACAGGATACTGACTTATTTTTATTTTTTTTAGAAGTTTACTTTTAATGTTTTAGATGGATGCAAGATTGAGTGTCTAAGTCTCCAAGTGGGAGAGTTGTTGGGTATGGAGCCATATTGTAGGATTGATGTCCCAACCAACTATCCAAAAGGAAGCTCCCTATTTAGAAGTAACGGTTTATCTTTCTTAAACCGACAGCGTAGCAACCCGGGAGCACACGAGTCGACCCCCCCACTGAGCACCGCAGCACCAACCCATCATACTATCACCGAGCTAGCTCCCGTCTGGGGTAGAGGACCTTGGCACCCATCGTACTATCACCGAGCCGGCTCCCGTCTGGGGCAGAGAACCTTGGCATGGGCCCTAGCCTCACCTTAATAGTGGCACCCACCTTTCGTGGGCCTAGACCCCCATCTCGAGGGTGTGAGCTGGCCCCACCCAATAATCCCCCTCAGCGAAAAACCCCTCGAGAATTTCGCCTGCGGGGACTCAAACCCGTGACCTCGGCTCTGATACCGATTATAGGATCGACGCCCCAACCAACTATCCAAAAAGAAGCACCCTATTTAGAAGTGGCGGTTTATCTTTCTTAAATCGGCAGCGCAGCAACCATGGAGTGCACGAGTCGACCCCCTCACCGAGTACCGCAGCACCAACCTAGCGTACTATCATCGAGCCAGCTCCCGCTTGTGGCAGAGGACCTTGGCATGGGCCCCAGCCTCACCTTAACAGTGGCACCCACCTTCCATGGGCCCAGACCCCCATCCCGAGGGTGTGAGCTAGCCCCACCTAATACATATCACCTAAGCCTAGAAAGCCCGTCCAACCCAAGTGAAAAGAAAACCAAAAAAAGAAAAAAAGTAGCAGGCCTGCCAGATTGGACCCGGCCCGACCCACATGCGCGGCCCAGGCTAGGTGCACGGGTGTGCAGCCCAGGCACGCGGGCTGGGCCACGTGCGTGCGCGCGCGCACGTGGGCCCGGCACGTGGGTGCCTGGGCATGTCGCCCAGCCCGGTGTGCGGGCATGCGGCCCAGGCCCACGCGCGTGCGTGCGCGCACGTGGGCTTGGCCTAGCTCCGACGATGGATGTAGGGGCATTTCCCCTGTATTTCACGTGGCTCACTATGGACCGCATGCGTTTCATGCGATCCATGGGCATTTTAGGGCATTTGAGGCCGTCAGATTGATTATTCGATGGCTGAGATTGATTCCAAGTGATATTAGGCTTGATCTGAGGCATTTTGACTTGGATTTTGATACAATTTGGACTATTTGTGGTCCTCTTCTCAATAGGGGATGCCAGATAGCAATAGAGAGGAAGAACAGAGAGCCAGGGAGAGGTTTTTCGCAACCCAGAAGAGTGGTCCAAGGGTTTTCCAAGAGAGAAAACAAGAAAAAGAGAGAGAGAAAGGTAGAGAGAGGGCAAGGATTTCTCCTGTATTGTTTTGTTCGTTCTTCTTTCTTCTTATTGGGTTGGGTTTGCATCTAAAAAGGGTTCTTTGTTGTAATAATTTCCTGTATCCCTTCTTCATAGTAAAAATTTGATCATGTATGGCCGTGGATGTATGAGCAAGAGGCTCCAAACCATGTAATCCTTATGTATTGCTTATGCTTGTATTTTTATTTATTTTTCAGGCTTTCTTTTCATTTTTTCTGTGAACTTTTCTGGCATTTCACTGTGCACCACATCCTAACATATTCATCTGATCGATATTTTTGATTCCTAACACACCCATCTCCTTGGTCTAGCACACATTATCCTATCTCACCAAACAATGGAATCCGCTTAGTTTCTCTTTACCGTTCCAAAGAAATGCATGGTGCATCTGATCAATCTTACACAGCACCCACTTAGGGAAAAGGGAGAGTTGACAACATGGAGTTACTGAGGGTCACCCAGCCTCCCCACGAGCAATGTTTTCCTTTCCAGCTTACAAGTTTCTTGTTGATTCTCTCTAGAATTAGAAGCCAACAGAGCACAGGCAATTTACGATCATTGAGTGAGAGACAAGATAAGTAAAGGGGAATGATCCTTTCCTGTAATTTGTCATATTTGCAAATAGCGAGGCATATCATCAAGCATATTCATATACACAAGAAAACTTTTATGAAAGTTAATTCTCGACCCCGATGCAACTTCTAAAGCTAACATAATAGCTTTCATTGCCATCAAGCTTTTTTTTTTCTCACTTGCACAGTATAGAAGAGTGCCATCTGCATATTGTAAACCTTTAATGCCCATAAATGCATAATTTGAACCAATGTCTTCAATTAGACCAAGAGAACCAGCCTTCTTGAGTAGCCTCGAGAGGATATTTATCACTACGATAAATAGAGCTAGAGATAGTGGGTCACCTTGCCATAGGCCCTGTTTGTATTGGATCTAAGAACTTGGCTTTCCATTCACCGAGATAGCAATTGAAGCTTAATATAATAGGCTATGAATCCAATCCACCCATTTTGAAGAAAATTCTCTAGCTTCGAGAACCGAGAATAATTTTTTTTAATTTACCTTTTCAAATACTTTCTTAAAATTCAATTTACATAGTACCTCTTTGTGGTCCATGTCACGTCTTGAACCCAACATCTAGGTCGGTTACATGACCGGCTGTACAAATTCTACGCATCATCCTAAAGATCATGTTAGACCTGAAGTATACAAAAATATCATCATCTCTAGAAATTGAAATTAAATAACTAAGTACAATCAAAATAAATTTATAGTAACCAAATGATCAATTTATTTGATTACATTGGTATTAGAAATATAACTAACTGATCAATCTAATAAATCTTGTACTCGAATCTCATGTTTGACCCGATCCACGTTATGCATCCTGTGACTCTGAAAGAAAAATAGAAGTGAGAGGGTGAGCTTTATAGTCTGTAAGGATTTTTATACATTCACATCAATAATAGTATGATTTGAAAATAATAAGAAAAAAATATTAGAATAAAGAATTATAAAATATCATGTCATACAATCAAAACAACTCAACCATCACATGTGACAAAATCATGTTTCATTTTTATATTTCAGTTTAATTATCAATCTTTTTTAAGATTTTAGACTAATCATGATCAAGCTTTAGTCTATGACTGGCAATCTCAGTGTCACAATTTAGCCTATGACTGAAAATCTCATCATCACACTTTAACTTATAATTGGCAATCTTATCATTACACTTTAACCTGTGACTGGCAATTTCAGTATCATGCTTCAGTCCATGATTAGTAATCTTAGTAACTACAATTCTACCCGTGGCATGGCTAGTCCAAATATCCCTTATTCTTATTTATCACTTTATCTAATATAAAACATGTTGTCAAATTATATTTTTTTCAAGATTTTTAATAACTAGAATCACAATCTAAATCATCCAAAATAATCATGTTTGATAGGAACATATCATATGAAAAATATAAATAGTAATACAGCAATCACAAATATCTATCATGAGAAATCAAAATATATAATGCATAAACAATCATGCATGCCAATGCTCATATCCAAGGATCAAAATTATACCATATAAAATATATTTATAAATCGGTGATTATGTACAAAAATCCTTATCACTATTGGTGATAGACTTAATACACCATATACCAATCTACACCCGAATCCTAATCTAGATGCTAAGAAACTTTCTCGACATCCTCTTGTCCAAAAAATTATTCTCCTATAATAATAACTTTAATATCAATAAATGATTCCATGGTATAGCAATTATAGATTTAGAACCTTTTATCCGTGTTTCATCAACGATCCACCCACTGATCCCTAGCCTCAACTTTATAATCTCCCTTATCCTTAGGAGAAAGAAATTTTCAGAGAGAAGATTTTAGAGAGAGAAGGTAGAGAGAAAATATTCTAGAGAGAAAGTTAATAGATCGCTAATCTTGGAGAGAGAAAGAGAGGATAGTGTAGGGTTTTGCATGGTGCTCCCAAGCCTTGGAGAGACTTAGGAGGCCATGGCAGGGATGCTGAAGGTGATCCCTAGGTGCTTGGAGGCATGCCAAGCGATTTCTGGAGGTGTTCTAGAGGGTCCTAGAGGTTTTTCAGGGAAGGCAACCATGTTTTGGAGGCTTATATTCTATGGGCCCCAAAGTCAAGTTGGGTCAGGGGGCTTGATCCAAGGTTGAGGGTTTTGTCATATTGATTTGTTGGGGGGAGCTTTTTGAGAGATTGTAACATAACCCAATTAGGTTATGGGGCTAGGTTGGTTAGTTCATTAGTAGTTGGTTGGATGGTTCGTCGGTTAGGTGGTTAGGTAGTTGGCCCAAGAGTTCTAACCATCCATGTGGACTAACAAATCAAGAACTCTAACTAACCAAGTGTTCTACTTGGTTTGGCGCAAGAAATCCAAGTTCTAACCGCCTAAGAAGTTAAGTCCCAACAACATAACCACCGCCCACCTATTTTAAGAAGAGAGGGGGCGTGCATTTTGGGATGGACCGGTGAGGCCTCTCGATTTGGGAGAAGGCCAACGGTTTGAGAGGGGATGAGAACGTCCCTTGGGGGTGTGACCGTGGGAGACCTCCTGGGTTTCAAGGAGGCCATGGTGATGGGCTTCAGAGAGGCGCATGTGAGGGAGATATCACGTGGAGGGCTTGGACCATGGGATGTTCCACGAGGCTTTGGAGAAGGGAACATGCGTTGAGGTATTGTCCACAGGTGGAGCTTCTTCTCAGGTTTCAGAGAGGAAGGGATGCACGTTGAGGTATTGTCCATGCATGGCCGTACATGGGTTCTTGGGACATGAGGCATGCAAGAGAGAAGACGTGCGGGTGACGATGAAAAGTTTCTGGGGTATCAGAAGGGGTGCCATGGGTTATTGTGTCTTGTCTTGTAACAAGATTCTTCTCCAAAGGATTAATAATATAATCTCTCTTTTTCTTCTACATACATCACTTCTCTATATCTCCTTTGTTGCATGATCTTGAATCAAAGAACAGGTTATTTCTGCTGCGTATAGATGCTGATCTGGATATCCCACCAAGCGGTATCAGTGCCTAGGAATCTCAATAATTGGTATCAGAGCGAGGTTCTCTCAGAGCGGGATTCGAGCATTGGGAGAGGAGGATTCAAGGAAGAAGGATGCTTTGCAGAAGAGGTCTGACATTGGCGTTATGTTTGCACAGTTGTCTGGGTGCACTGCAGAAGCACAGGTTGGTATTACAGTCATGGGGATAGAGCAGGAAGACATCAGTTTGAGGTTAGGAGTGCGGTGGAGCACGAGTCTTAGGAGCTGTGGAGCACGGGTTGATATTCCAGCTGGGGAGGCGAGGTGGCTTCAATGGGAAGATGTTAGCTCTAGAGATAGTAGGATGGGTGCAGATGGTCATGCGGAGCTTATCAGGGATGGAGAAAGGAAAAGCCCAGTTTTCTCAGGTTTTGTCGCTGGATTAGAGAAGTTGGGATGAGCTCCTGGGTTTTGGAGGAGCCTGCAGGGTGTAGTGTATCTGAAACGGTCTTGGAGGGGTTTACAGGTTGCGAAGGATTTGAGGAGGTAGTGATGGGGTACGAGGTGCAGGTGCAGGCTCAACAGGGCATCATTGAGTGGCTGGTCTCGGGATTTCTTTCTGTGGCATTAGGGGGATTTCAATTTTAGGTGGAGCACCAGGGAGAGGTGGCTTCACGGGTGAAGCAGGATTCGACACGAGTTCAGAGTGAGAGGTGCAGAGATACTGGCCATATTCTAGCACGAGCACTAGGGGTGCACTTAGCCAGGTGAGCAGAGTGTGCGGAGATTGGCATGGCTTTGAGGAGATGGTGTCAAGTAGAGCTCCAATTACAATGAGTGCCGGTTCAAGTTCGCTGTGGTCTCTCCAAGGAAGTCCAAGAAAAAAACTGGTGCAGCTGCTAGGTAGAAGAAATGCTACAATAGTGGTGCCAGGGTACAAGCGATGATCTTTAGCTATGGAGGCGGTCATCCCAAAGGCTTCCAAGGGCATGCAGCAGCTGAAGGGTGTTGGTAAAGGCAAGGAGATCCGCACAAGGAGCTGTTAGGACATTGCCAGGTTTGCCAAGGCTTAGGGGCACCAAGGTAGAGATTATATGATGCAGGACGAAAGAGGAGAGATGTTGCGATGCGGAAATAAATTAAGATTAATTCTTTTTTTTTTTTTATATATTTCTGAAATTGGCTTTGACTCAAAGGAAAGTTAAACTAAATTGAAAGAAACTAGGTAATAATTGAAAGCACAATTTAAATAAAGCTGGATTATTAGAGTAGTTCAGAAGTAACGGATCACTGGGGGTTGAGAAACTCCCAGACCTAGGATTTCGCTCTGAACTTTCAACAGGACAGAAGTAAAGAGAAGAGAAGGGTACCAACCAGACAGCGATCTTCATAAAGTTTGGTGGAAGAACTCTCTCGAGCAGATTGTTGGATCCTCGGATTCGGATATCTTCGCAATGGATCCTCCAATACTGGTCCTGTGGCTGAGTCGGCTTCTCCTGAACTCAAGATCTGGGAAAGAAGAAGAACAAGTGATGGAATCAGATACTCAAGGAAGGACTTACCAAATTGAAGAACTTGAAAGCTGATGTTGCTGAAATCCAGATTCTCCTGGAGGCTGATCTGACTTCCTCTGGGAATTGCTCTGGATCTGAAGTATCCGGACTGGACCCGGATGCTGGGGTCGGCCTTGACTTGAAGAGAGTGGCCGTGAGAGGTGGGGTAGGCTAGGGTTTGGTGGAAAGAAGAGGATGATGGGCGGCAAGGGTTTGGGAGTGAAGTGGCTAACCTAGGGTTTGGGGTTTGGAGATCTCACACCTCCTCAAGGTTCCTGGGGAACCCGGATTTACTCCCTCACAGAACTCAACACCTGGATGCAAGTGCGGAATAGAGAAAACACAGAGTTTGCTCACACAAAAATTTGAATTCATTCATCAGATTAATTTAAAGTTTACAAGAAGGGTTTAATTTATAGGACTTTACAAGAGAGTAGGGTTTTACATCTTTCCATGTGGGACTAAAGGAGGGGATCTGCAAATTAGGATTGTAGGATCAATCCTTACACATATGGCCGGCCAAAGGTTCCAAAAAAATTTGATTTGGATTTTAAAAGGAAGGTAGATGGCGCCTCCAAGCTTTGTTCTTCAAGAGAGGATTTCTTTCCTTCCATGGCTCAACTCTTTTGGACTCCTCCTTTTCTTTCTCCCTAAGTCATGGTCCTTCCCATCTTTGTTTTGGGTATTTTTGGCAGGGAATGGGCACCTCCTTGAAGTTCTCTCCAAGAAGAATTCTTCCCTTTCATAGTTTGGCTCTTATGGTAGGTCTTGGGCCGCCCCCTTGATTTGTGGATCCCTGGTTGCTTTCTCCTCAATTGGCGCATGAGAGAAGGGAGCTGCTATCTGTGGTGTGGGGACCAGAGTATACTGGATGGAGATGTGGTGCCCCCTGGACTCAGGCGTGTGGCTGGGAGTGTGGCGCTCACTTGCTTGGCCTTGGGAGAAAATGGGACATCCCAGGTTGAAGTCCTAGACCACTACTGAGTCAACATGACTCAACAAAAATAAATTGCAGGGAGTACAGACTTAAGCTAAAATTGAGTTGATCAAGTCAACCCTTATTACAAGCCAGAAAACCCTAATTCTTCGGGCAACGTCAATCAGAGATCCAGATGGAGCTCTGAAGTCTTCTTCTGAGTCTGGTGCCCGCACCAATTCTCCCGGGATGGGAGGAACTCGACCCTGTCGAGTATGGATCAAGTTGGCTCTGGTATCTCTCCAAGAGGTCTGGGTCCAATTCTTGTAATTCTTCTCGGGAGATCCAAGAGTCATCAGAATCTGGCCTTCCTTGCCAGCGGACCAGGTATCTTTGGTATCCTCGATTACGAGTAGAGATAACCTGATCATCCAGGATCTTTTCAATCTGCTCTTTCCTCACAGGCCAGTTTGTTGGTGGACACACAGGGTTGGGTTCACTCTCAAGAGCAGGATTAGGTTCAAAAGGCTCACTGGGAATCACTGCTGGCTCTCTATACTCTACTAGGTCTGTAATGTTGAAAGTGGAGCTAATGCCTAGTTCTGGAGGCAACTCGAGCACATAGGCATTGGATCCTACTCTCTTCACCACTCTAAATGGTCCAGCTCCTTTAGCATGTAACTTTCTAACGGTTCCAGGAGGAAACCGTTCAGGCCTTAACCTAATCATTACATAGTCTCTCTCATTAAAAGTTTTGACTCGCCTTTGAGAATCAGCCAACTTCTTATAAGTTTCATTACTTAAATTTATTTTGGCATGAATTTCTTTATGCAAGTCTTTTATATGCTGTGCAAAAACTTCGGCAGACTCGGAGACTCGTGTGTGGACTGGTAAAGGAGCCAGGTCAAGAGGTGTGTGAGGTTTGTAACCATGCACAATTTCAAATGGACTCTTACCTGTAGACCTATTGACCGAGTCATTGTATGCAAATTCAGCTCTAGGTAAATACAAATCCCAGTTCCTAATGTTTTCACCAACAAGACACCTTAACAGATTGCCTAAACTACGGTTCACTACTTCGATTTGGCCATCAATCTGGGGATGATAGGCAGTTGAAAACTTAAGTTTTGTCCCTAACTTATGCCAAAGGGTTTTCCAGAAATAGCTGGTGAACCAGACATCCCTATCTGAAACAATGGTCTTGGGTAGGCCATGGAGTCGAACTATCTCATTAAAGAACAGGGTGGCTACCTTAGACGCATCAAATGTTTGGGAACAAGGCAAGAAATGGGCCATCTTGGAAAATCGGTCGACTACAATATAGATAGAGTCATGTCTCCTCTGGGTCTTAGGCAAACCTAACACAAAGTCCATGCTCACATCTTGCCAAGGATGATCTGGGACAGGGAGTAGGGTATAAAGGCCGGTGTTCTGTTTTCGCTGTTTGGCAACAACGTAGGTCCGACACCTAGCCACAATGTGTGCTACATCTCTTTTTAAACTAGGCCAGAAAAAGTGGTCTTCAATAGCCAGGGTGGTCTTGTCTTTTCCGAAGTGGCCAGCTAAACCTCCAGCGTGAATTTCCCAAATCAAAAATTCCCTAAGAGAAGTTCTAGGGATGCAAAGCCTATTCTTAAAGAACAGAAAGCCATCTAAAAGGGTATAATCCTTATGGTCACTAGATGGTCCTTGAGTTAGATCCTGGTACACAGTCTTAAAGTCTGGACACGACTCATATTCCTCTTTGATTTGCTCAAACCCTATGACTTCAGCCCTAACAGAATTCAACAATAAAGATCGACGACTAAGAGCATCAGCTACCTTATTTTCAGATCCAGCCTTATGCTTCAAAACAAAAGTATAGGACTGGATATACTCTACCCACTTAGCATGCCTAGGGTTAAGCTTCTTCTGGGAATTCAAGAATCTAAGAGCCTTATGGTCCGAAAACAGCACAAATTCTTGCGGTAGCAAATAATGTCTCCAGTAACGCAAAGCTTGCACTACCGCATAAAATTCCTTATCATAGGTAGAATACCTAAGCTTAGCATCATTAAGTTTTTCACTAAAGAATGCTACGGGATGGTTCTCTTGGCTTAGGACTCCACCTATACCTACTCCTGAAGCATCACAGGCAACCTCAAATACCTTTGAAAAGTCGGGTAACCTCAAAATGGGTGCCTGGGTCATCCTATCCTTAAGATCTACGAAGGCTTTATGGGCTGCTTTAGTCCACTGGAATTTTTCCTTCCTAATACAGTCTGTGATAGGAACAACTACAGTACTAAACCCCTTGATGAATTGCCTATAGAAGGTAGCCAAGCCGTGGAAACTTCTGACTTCATGCACACTGGTCGGCTCTGGCCATTCTACTATGGACCTAATTTTTTCAGGATCGGCAGCCACGCCGTCAGGGGTTACTACAAAACCAAGGAAGATAATTCTACTGGTCATGAATTCACACTTTTTGAGATTACCGTAGAGACTATCATTCCTCAAAACTTGACAGACTTGTCTAAGGTGGCCTAGGTGGTCTGCAGGGGTCCTACTATAGATCAGGATATCATCAAAATAGACCACTACAAACTTTCCTATGAAAGCTCTAAGTACCTGGGTCATAATCCTCATGAAAGTACTAGGGGCATTGGACAACCCAAAAGGCATAACAACCCATTCATAGAGACCATCCTTAGTTTTGAAAGCGGTTTTCCACTCATCCCCTAGTCTAATCCTAACCTGATGATAGCCGCTCTTGAGATCAATTTTAGAAAAAACCATTGCACCGGCCATCATATCTAGCATGTCATCTAGTCTAGGGATGGAGAACCTATACTTGATTGTGATTTTGTTGATGGCACGACTATCAACACACATCCTCCACGTGCCATCCTTCTTCGGGGTTAGAAGTGTAGGGACTGCACAAGGGCTAAGACTCTCTCTAATGAACCCCTTCCTCAACAATTCTCCAACTTGCTTTTGCAGTTCCTTATGCTCAGATGGATTCATCCTATAATGGGGCAAGTTGGGTAAAGTAGCTCCTGGGACTAAATCTATGGAATGCTGGATATCCCTAAGAGGTGGAAGGTGGTCTGGCAGATCCTCGGGAAAAACATCCTCAAATTCTTTTAACAAAGGTTTAACTTCCTGAGGAGGTTCTGAGGGTGTAGGAGTCCTAAGTTCCTTAGCAGTCAACATCCAAATAGGTGAACCACTATGAATTTCCTGTTCTAGATCCTTAGCACTAATTAGGTTCACTCTAGTCTTCATTTCTCTGACCTTATTGGTTCCTTTAGCTATCTTGTCCTTAGGAGGAACTGAATGGATTGTGATTTTCTTCCCATTAAAACTAAAGACACAGGTGTTGGATTTTCTTAAGAGGGTGGCATCATGATCATACAACCAAGGTCTTCCAAGAATTATACTGCTCACCCCCATGGGCAAGACGTCACACCAAATCTTCTCTTGATAGGTTGCATTTGGATTTGGACCTGACATCTAGACTGGATGGGTATAGAGGTAGAGTCTACCCAAGAAACCTTATAGGGGTTGGGGTAGGGGACTGGGATTAAGCCTAACATTTTGACAGTGCTAGCATAAATGGCATTCACACAGCTCCCACTATCTATGATGATTTTACAAACCTTATCCCCTAGCTTAAGGAAAGTCTGTAGGATGTTAGTCCTACGCCAATCTTCCTGAACTCTATTCTGGGATAGGATGCATCTCACAACCCCTAATTGGTTAGACTCTGTGGATTCCTCCTCTCCTTCATACTCATCGACCAAATTCATTCCAGCCTCATAAACTTCTTCTTCAAACTCTTCATTGGGTCCGGAACTCTCTTCCTCTGCTTCTTCTATGTAAAGGGATCTACGAGAGCACTGGCTAGAAACATGACATACCTTGTGGCACTTAAAACAAGCTATGGCTGTGCACTGGTTGGAGATATGACCGGGCTTCTGGCACTTAAAACAGATGATACTAGGGGTTCTTTGGGTGTCAGGTGCCTTACCTTTGTCCATGGGCCTAGGGGTGGGAATACCCTGATTAGACTTGCTAGGGGTAACTTGGCTAGGTCCATTTCTTGGGATTGGGGAACTAACCCTAGAAGGCATAGGTCCTCTCTGAAATTTCTCAGTGTTCAGTGCAATCTGATAGGCTTGGTCTAGGTCAGTAACCTCTCTCAGAAACAACTCCCTCTTTATGTCTTCCTTAAGTCCAGCCCTAAACCTAGACAAAGTGACCTCATGGGATTCACTCACATCACATCTCATTAGGTATTCATCAAAGGTGGTTATGTAGTCTGATACAGATCGGTTCCCTTGTTTCAAAGTCTGCCATTGGTCTAACAGGTTCTGCTGGTATGAAATGGGTAGGTACTTATCTCTAAGTTTCTCTTTCATACCCTGCCAAGTGGTTATGGGCTCTACATTTTGTCTTCTAGTGGTCAGCTCAATGTTCCTCCAGTATAACCTAGCTTGACGTACTAACTTCATCTTGGCAAACTTGAACTTTCTTTCCTCAGACATGGCATACCACTCAAAGTACAAGTCCATCTCACCCTCCCAATCAGAATACACCTTAGGGTTTAAGCTACCATCAAAAGTGGGTGCATCTAATTTGATGTTCCGAATGAACCTATCATCTCTATCTTCAGGTTCTAGGTCAGGCCTCCTATGATTAGGTTCAGGATCTCTGTATAAAGGTCTTCTAGGCTCTTGGTGTGGGTGAGGTTGAGGCACATTAAAATCTGGGTCAGGAGTCCAATTCTGATGCCTAGGTTCCTCAAGTACTTGGACTCGATCCCTAAGCTGGGCAAAATTCTCATTCATATCCTGACTTAATTTGTTCATACTCTCAGTAAGAGCTCTAATCATGGCCTCTAAATCAGGTTGGGTTTGACCAGGTTGGTAGGGTACTCCATTCCGGGTAGACATGATGATGCAAGCAAACACACAAAATGAGACTCAACTGAATCGACTACGGGCTAACTAGACCTAGAGCCCAAACTAGATGCCCAATCAGAGTGGCAAGCTAGCCTGTAGTAACTCAGGACTTAGCCAGGCAGGTGTAAGGGGAGTGTTAGGTCCCTAGATGCCAATCCTAGACACCAATCAGTGATTGGCCAGGTAGGCGGACCAGCACACAAGTCCTTCGGGACGTAGTCCCAGAACCACCATTCTAGACACTGAGTACAAAGCACACACAGAGTAACTGGACAAACTGACTCAACACTAGCCTTGACCCGACTTGTTGATGTCCCTAGCCCACTAGGGCAAATTAAGTCTAATAAATTTTAAAGTTAGACTTAGGATCGAATGAGGGGGTGGTGGTTGTGGGCTAAGGAGAGGTTATCAACTCCTCCCCTTATCTTAGATGCTCAAATGCCCTTAGGATGATTTAGGAGATGTTCACTTAAGATAACTGAATTGCAGAATACAAAAAACAGAGTTGCAGTAATTTAACTCTCAGAAATCTCACAGAAACCAATAAATCACAGGAAAATTAGGTAAAATAGCATCAATTATACTGGTTCCATTAAAATATAAATTACACAATTCGAAATTACCTGCACTGAGAAACAATTCCTGCAACAAGGTAGTTACGGACTGAAAACAGGGTGCTTCCCCCGTTTACAATTCCTGCTACGAAGTTGTAACCCAACGGATCCCCTACACGCCCTAGGAACACCCCGTGGAATGGGAAGAGGAGGTTTGCACCTCGCTTCGTTCCTAGGACCGGACGTCCTGGGGAGTCTACTTTGAGCAGACAAAGTAAAAGGAGAGAGACTTAAAACAAGCAAGCAAAACAGAAATTCTAGACTGTGCTCTGATACCAAAATTGATGCAGGACGAAAGAGGAGAGATGTTGCGATGCGAAATAAATTAAGATTAATTCCTTTTTTTTTTTTTTATATATTTTCGAAATTGGCTTTGACTCAAAGGAAAGTTAAACTAAATTGAAAGAAACTAGGTAATAATTGAAAGCACAGTTTAAATAAAGCTGGATTATCAGAGTAGTTCAGAAGTAACGGATCGCTGGGGGTTGAGAAACTCCCAGACCTAGGGTTTCGCTCTGAACTTTTAACAGGACAGAAGTAAAGAGAAGAGAAGGGTACCAACCAGACAGCGATCTTCATAAAGTTTGGTGGAAGAACTCTCTCGAGCAGATTGTTGGATCCTCGGATTCGGATATCTTCGCAATGGATCCTCCAATACTGGTCCTGTGGCTGAGTCGGCTTCTCCTGAACTCAAGATCTGGGAAAGAAGAAGAACAAGTGATGTAATCAGATACTCAAGGAAGGACTTACCAGATTGAAGAACTTGAAAGCTGATGTTGCTGAAATCCAGATTCTCCTGGAGGCTGATCTGACTTTCTTTGGGAATTGCTCTGGATCTGAAGTATCCGGACTGGACCCGGATGCTGGGGCCGGCCTTGACTTAAAGAGAGTGGCCGTGAGAGGTGGGATAGGCTAGGGTTTGGTGGAAAGAAGAGGATGATGGGCGGCAAGGGTTTGGGAGTGAAGTGGCTAACCTAGGGTTTGGGGTTTGGAGATCTCACACCTCCTCAAGGTTCCTGGGGAACCCGGATTTACTCCCTCACGGAGCTCAACACCTGGATGCAAGTGCGGAAGAGAGAAAACACAAAGTTTTCTCACACAAAAATTTGAATTCATTCATCAGATTAATTTAAAGTTTACAAGAAGGGTTTAATTTATAGGACTTTACAAGAGAGTAGGGTTTTACATCTTTCCATGTGGGACTAAAGGAGGGGATCTGCAAATTAGGATTGTAGGATCAATCCTTACACATATGGCCGGCCAAAGGTTCCAAAAAAATTTGATTTGGGTTTTAAAAGGAAGGTAGATGGCGCCTCCAAGCTTTGTTCTTCAAGAGAGGATTTCTTTCCTTCCATGGCTCAACTCTTTTGGACTCCTCCTTTTCTTTCTCCCTAAGTCATGGTCCTTCCCATCTTTGTTTTGGGTATTTTTGGCAGGGAATGGGCGCCTCCTTGAAGTTCTCTCCAAGAAGAATTTCTTTCCTTTCATAGTTTGGCTCTTATGGTAGGTCTTGGGCTACCCCCTTGATTTGTGGATCCCTGGTTGCTTTCTCCTCAATTGGCGCATGAGAGAAGGGAGCTGCTATCTGTGGTGTGGGGACCAGAGTATACTGGATGGAGATGTGGCGCCCCCTGGACTCAGGCGTGTGGCTGGGAGTGTGGCTGGGAGTGTGGCGCCCACTTGCTTGGCCTTGGGAGAAAATGTGACACCCCAGGTTGAAGTCCTAGACCACTACTGAGTCAACATGACTCAACAAAAATAAATTGCAGGGAGTACAGACTTAAGCTAAAATTGAGTTGATCAAGTCAACCCTTATTACAAGCTAGAAAATCCTAATTCTTCGGGCAAGGTCAATCAGAGATCCAGATGGAGCTCTGAAGTCTTCTTCTGAGTCTGGTGCCCGCACCATTATAGGGTTTTGCATGGTGCTCCCAAGCCTTGGAAAGATTTGGGAGGCCATGGCAGGGATGCTGGAGGCGATCCCTGGGTGCTTGGAGGTGTACCAAGCAGTTTCTAGAGGTGATCCAGAGGGTCCTGGAGGTTTTCCAGGGAAGGCAACCAAGTTTGGGAGGCTTATATCCTAAGGGCTCCAGAGTCAAGTTGGGTCAGGGGGCTTGATCCAGGGTTGAGGATTTTTTCATATTGATTTGTTAGGGAGAGTTTTTTAAGAGATTGTAACATAACCCAGTTGGGTTATGGGGTTAGTCCAAGGGTTAAGTTGGTTAGTAGATAGTTGGATGGTTGGTCGGTTAGGTGGTTAGGTGGTTGGCCTAAGAGTTCTAATCATCGATGTGGACTAACAAATAAAGAACTCTAACTAATCAAGTGTCATAATTGGTTTGGTCCAAGAAATCCAAGTCCTAACTGCCCAAGAAGTTGAGTCCCAACAACATAACCACCGCCCACATATTTTAAGAAGAGAGGGGGCGTGCATTTTGGGATGGACTGATGAGGCCTCTTGATTTGGGAGAAGGCCAACAGTTTGAAAGGGGATGAGAATGCCCCTTGGGGGCGTGACCATGGAAGACCTCCTGGGTTTCAAGGAGGCCACGGTGATGGGCTTCAGAGAGGTGCACATGAGGGAGATATCACATGGAGGGCTTGGACCGTGGGGTGTTCCGTGGGGCTTTGGAGAAGGGAACCTGCATTAAGGTATTGTCCACAGGTGGAGCTTCTTCTCGGATTTCAGAGAGGAAGGGATGCATGTTGAGGTATTATCCATGCATGACTGTACGTAGGTTCTTGGGATGTGAGGCCTGCAAGAGAGAAGCGTGCGGGTGATGGCGAGAAGCTTCTGGGATTTTAGAAGGGGTGCTGTGGGGTATTGTGTCTTGTCTTGTAACAAGATTCTTCTCCAAAGGATTAATAATACAATCTCTCTTTTTCTTCTACATACATCTCTTCTCTATATCTCTTTTGTTGCATGATCTTGAATCTAAGAACATGTTGTTTCTGCTGTGTATAGGCATTGATCTGGATCTCCCACCAAGTGGTATCAGTGCCTAGGAATCTCAACAGATAGAGGAAAGAGAGAGATTTTTCTCTTTTTCTTTTTTTTTCTTCTCCTCTTTTTTCTTTTCTTCCTCCCTCTTCTTCTTCCTTCTCTCAAGCTAAAGACTTTGTTCCCCCTCCCCCTCCTTTCCTTTTTTTTCTTAACCACAATGGTGGAGGCCCTTAACTTACCACCTATAATGGCTCCTGATAGCGGCGAGACCCCCCGGTGGCTATCCCATCATCGACGGTTGATAGAGTGAGAAAAGAAAAAGGGAAGGTCATGTTTTGCCACAGATCCGACACCCTGCCAGTCTAATTCATGTTGGTGACCCATCCAAAAGAAGGGAGAGAAGAGGCAGGGGGCTTACCTTGGCTTCGATGAGTCCCACAGTCAATCATTGGAGAAACTTCAAAGATTCATCCTTGAAATCAGAAGTAATCGAAGCTTTTCCTCATCAAAATAGATGGTAATAGGTCATCGGTGATAGATGGGGTTTGGGCATGGCAAGCAGAGGGGAGGAGAGATCCTTTTTGAAAGGTTTTGGGGTTGCATCCTTGATGGAGTAGGAGAAGGGAAACTCCTTTTCCTTATTGATGTCGGGAAGGTGAAGACTCCGATCAGGAGTCTTCCTTCCCCTCTTTTATTTTTCCATTTTTGTTATTTTGAACCAGTATTATATTCTCCATCATTAAAATAATTTTGTTCTCGAAATTAACATACCTAAAGTTCAAAAAATTATGGATATTTGTCTCTCATTTCTGCATTAAGTTCCAATGTTGCCCCTTTTTCACTATGGTTACTCTATTGTACCTTCTTGTGCGATAAGGGTCCGATGCCATAATTCCTAATCCTTTTGTCGATAATCCATATTGGAACCTCCTAATAGGTCAGATCCTCATGAAAATGCAATAGCTCATACTCTACTACATGAATAGGATTTGGAATATACTTTTGTAGCATCGATACATGAAATACATTATGTATACCTGATAAAGCCAGTGATAGTGCTAATCGATAAGCCACCTTCCTGACTTTATCCAAAATTTCAAATAGACTCACATACCTTAGGCTCAATTTGCCATGCATTTCGAACCTTATCATGCCTTTGGTGGAAGAAATTCTCAAGAAAATATATTCACCTACTTGAAATTCCAGCTCTCTTTTTCTCTTGTTAGTATAGTTTTTTTGTTTGCTCTAAGTTATATAAAGCCATTCTCTAATCACTTATACCTTGTCTAGGTTTGCTGTATTATCTTTGGATCCAATAAATTTCTTTTTCCTACATTATCCTAGCAAATAGAAGATCTACATTTCTTGCCATTCAATGTTTTAAAAGGTACCATTTGGATGCTTACTTGATAACTATTATTATAAGTAAACTCTATCAATGACAATGGCTATCCCAGGTATGACTCAAGTTCATGATGTAAGCTCTTAGCATATCTTCCAGAATCTGGATGATTCATTCTGATTGTCCATCGATTTGGAGATAGAAGGCTATACTAAAATTCAATTTAGTATCCAGAGCTTTGTAAAGACTCTACCAAAATTGTGAAATAAATCTACTATCCTAATCTGACATAATAATAACAAGTACTCCATGCAATCTCATCACTGTTCTATATACAAACTTGCTAATCTTTTTAAAAGGAGGCCGACTCGAAAGAATAAGAAATGAGCTGATTTTGTCAATTGATCTATAATCATCCATATTGCATTATTACTTTTAGGAATTTTGGACAAACCTGCCATAAAGTCTATAATAATATGTTTCTATTTCCACTGAGGGATCATAAGAGATTGCATTAGTTCGACAGGTCTTTGATGCTCAACTTTTGCTTGTTGATATACTAGGAATTAAGTTATATACTATGTTATATCATTTTTTATATTAGATTACCAAAAGTTTTCTCTTAAATTTCAGTACATTCTAGTACCTCCTGGGTGCATCATATAAGCTAAATTGTGAACCTCTTCTAAAATTTCATTCTTTAATTCTTGAATTTTAAGCACACACTATCTGCAACCAAGCCTCAAAATATCATCCATATGTATATAGAATTCAAATTGGACACCAGGCTCCACTGTTTCTCTAATTTTCTATAATTCTATATCTTTTTTTGAGCTGATTTAATTTTTTCAATTAGGATAGGCTCCACCTTAAGATTAGCTAGTTGAATTTCAGGATTATGTAGTTATACCTCAATTTTAGATCTCTCCAAATCTAACACAATGTGCTTTTGATTAGTAATTAAAGCTGCTAACTTATTTGAAAACTTCTTACTTAAAGCATCAGCTATAATATTTTCCTTTCTTAGACGATAATTAATAGTCAGGTCATAATTTTTAGTCACCTAACCATCTTTTTTGTCTCAAGTTTAGCTCATTATGGCTAAAAGATATATTTTAAGCTTTTATGATCTATAAAAATCTTAAAGTGCCCACCGTACAAATAATGCCTCCATGTTTTTAGAGCAAAAATCATAACTATTAGTTTCAAATTATATGCAGGATAGTTCGACTCATATAGCCTCAACTGTCTAGAGACATAAGCTATGACTTTTTCATTTTGCATTAGGATACAATCAAGATCTTTATGAGATGCATCTCAATATATGGTAAAATCTTCTATTCTAGTAGGAACAGTTAGCACTGGAGCTATCATCAATCATCTTTTTAATTCTTGAAAATTTTACTCACATTCATTTGTCCATTCGAAATTTACTCACTTTTGGACCAAGCGGGTTAGAGGCATGGTAATAAGAGAAAATTCTTTTATGAATCTTCGATAATATCTTGTCATCCATAAGAAATTGCAAACTTCAGACGTATTAGTAGGTCTTTCTCAATTTACTATGATCTCAACTTTCTTTGAATCAATATAGACACCTTTCTTAGAGATGACATGCCCGAGAAAAGAGATATTATCTAATTAGAATTTATACTTTTGTAACTTGGCATACAACTTTTTCTCCTTGAGGGTTTGTAATACTATTCTTAGATGTTTTTCATGCACTTATGGGATCCTTGAGTAAATTAATATGTTATCAATGAATACCACTACAAACTGATCCAAATAAGATTTGAACACATGATTCATGAGATCTATAAAAGCTACAGATGCATTTATCAAACTAAAAGGCATGACTAGAAACTTATAATATCCATATCTAGTTTTAAAGACTGTCTTAGGTACATCCTTAATTTTTATCTTTAATTGATGGTGGCTAGAATGAAGATCAATTTTTGAAAATACTTATGCCCCTTGTAGTTGATAAAAAAAGTCATCAATCATCGATAAGGGATATTTATTTCGTACTGTTCATTCTTCTTCACAAATAATACCAGAGCATCTTAGGGAGATATATTAGGTTTAATAAATCCTTTATCTAGCATTTCTTGCAATTGCTCCTTGAGTTCTTTCAATTTAGCTGGAGCCATCATGTACAAAGCTTTAGAGATGGATCCATTACCAGGTATGAGATCAATGAAGAACTTGATCTTTCTATCGGAGGTAAACATGTCAGGTTATTTGGAAAAACTTCCAAAAAATCTTTCATAATAGAAATGTCCTATAATTTGAGTTCTTTTTATTGTGTATCTATTATTATGGCTAGAGACTCTTCATAGCCCTTCCTAAGTAGTTGCTTGGTATGAATGGCTGAAATTACCATCCGATGAGAGGATGACTTACTATCCATAAAGTCAAACTCTGGTTGGCCAGGGACTTGGAACTTCACTACTTTCTCAAAGCAATCAATGAAAGCATGATATGCCACTAACCAATCCATTCCAAGGATTATATCAATTTTTTATCTCTAGGACTATCAAATCTACTTTAATCTCTCTACCTTTGATACTCAATTTGCAGTCCTTGCAGATTAAGTTGACTAGGATGACATCTCCACTTGGAATGGAGATATAGAGATCAGTTTCTAAGGGTATAAGAGATAACTCATTATTTTTTCTAATCAAACTAGCTGATATAAAAAAAATGAGTAGCACCAGCATCAGATAGAATATAAACACTAATAGATGATAATCTAATTATACCTGCCACCACCAAATTAGAAGCATTGGCATCCTACTGTGTAAGTGCATATATCCATCCTTGGGTTCTAGGCTTCTATTGTCTTCCTCTTTGTTGATGTCAATCTTGAGGTGCTCGGTTGACAAGAATTTTTGAAAAGCTTGAGATGCTTGGTGCTGTGACTCCCTTCAATGCGATACATAATAGTCTTGTGACCCTCCTTACCGTAATTATAATATTTCTCTCCTGGTCATGTACAGTTTCACTGATAGTGAGGCCCACCACACTTATAATACTTGATATCATCTTTTTATTGAGCCTTATCATTTGGAGCAACATTGTCAAACTTTCTAACTTTTGCACTAGTATTCTTATTATATTGACCTTGGTGTTCTCCCGATTTAGACGTCTTCTTTAAAACTTTTTTCCTTTCTACTTGAGTGATGTCTAAATCTTTTTCGATCACTAATGCTTTGTTGATGACTTCCTTATAAGTGGATAGCTCGAATACAGTTATCTATTATTGATCTGACCTCTAAGTCTATTCTCAAATTTTTTAGTCCAAATCTCTTTGTTTGCTATCACTATTGAAGCATATCTAAACAATTCTTCAAACTTTACTACATATTAAATAACTATCATACTATCCTGTTTCAGGCGATCGAACTCTTGAAATTTTTGAAATTGGATGCTTTGAAAAAGGTCTCTCATAAAAGACCCTCCTAAAGCCTTCCCAAGTAAAACATGCATCATTTGGTCCTAATTTTTTGAGCTCCATATTCCATCAATCAGCAACCTTATCTTGTAACATGAAAGTGGCAAAATTAATCTTTTCCTCTATTAGACATCTTAGGACCTGTAACACTTTCTATCGCTTTCAACCAATCCTTAGCCTTCATAGGGTCAAAAGTCTTCTTGAATACCGATGGAGCATACTTTTTGAAATCCATCGGGATGATTTGACACTCTTGCTAGATCTTGGTTCTCTACTGTCACTGAGAAGTCCCTTGTTACTATTGCTATTGTAGTAGTTATTGTATAAACTGTTATTACTATTGCATGAGTTACTATTGCTGCTGTTGCACCTTTACTATCATTATTATATCAGTCTTAGCAGTGGCTTATTGTTGCACCAGTAGTTGCATAAATTGGGAGAGGCCAACTTATTTCCTAGGCTGAACTTCAGGTCTATCCAAGGTTCCCATTTCTATCATCTTAGTTTCTGGAGTATTGTCCACGAGATTGTGTAGTTGTCCTTGTTGGTGCATACCATTATCTCGTGATGGTCCAGCATCTTCTTGCCAATTTGAGGGCTTCCAGGTATTTAAGCCATCTACAAATCATGTAGGCCTTGCAGCACCTCCACATTTGCCTCCACACATTATGGGATCTTGCACCAATCATTGTTAGCACTCATGTATTACTTGAGTCTATATAATTAATTATATTATATTATCCTATCCTAATCTAATGATTGATCCACACTCTCTCTTTGAACTTATATCCTAGGCAAGGGCGGACCGCCGGGGGGACCTTGGACCCCCTAATTTTTTTTAATTTTTTTTATAAGTTAAGATTTTTTGTAAACTTTTAAATATGTATAAGGGTGGACCGCCGGGAGGGCAAGGGGGCCCTTGGCCCCCCTATTTTTTTAAAAGTTTTTTTATAAATTAAGATTTTATGTAAACTTTTAAATATACATATATTTATATATTTGGCCCTTCTAAACTTGGGGATATCAAATATAACTTGAAGAATCTTAGAAAAAAAATTTAAAATGAAACAAATACTATTAATCAGCTTTCTTTACTTGAAAGTTGGATCACTACCAATTTTATTTTTTATTTTCATTAAATTTTTTTCATATTTTTTTAGAAGAAGACAAAGAATCTTCTTTTTGTTACTCAACCAGCGTCAGTCTCCAGAATTCGTCATGGTCAAAGCCACTGCACGCAGTCAACACCATTCCATTCACCATATCGATGAATAAAATGGTGGCCAAACTTGTCATGTCATACGATCGACGAGAACGGTCCCACGACAAGACCAGGCAATTGCGCATATACAAGGCTAGATACCATCGATACACTGGCCTATGACTACCATCTCGGTGGCCTTCGTCAGCCTTGCCGCACTGATGAACACCGCATGCGGTGAAGTCTCACACCGTCTTAGTGACCGGTTCCATCGCAAAGCATAATCGGATCTTGGAGGGCACAGACGGGTGGGCGCCCATCATGTCTCAGGCTCCCACCAATACTACTGTACTCACATCCTATCACCTTTGGTATCATCGCTCGATGGATGTCACATCCCGTTGTGCAGTGCCAACGGTACTCGATGCTACGCTGCCACTACTATGGTCGGTGCGCGTGCATCCTCTACGAGTCCATAATATTTTTTACTCTTCCGATTTTAACTACTACTATAGAAAAAATATTTTCAAAAATGAAGATTGTCAAGACCAGATTATGCAACAAAATGGAAGATGATTTTGTTTATCGATTATTTAGTCACTATATTGATAAGGAGATAGCTGAAAATTTTATAATAGATTTTATTATTAATGAATTTAATTTTATAAAATAAGATAAGTATAATTTAAATAATATTTATAAAAAATATTTAAATTAATTTAAATTATTTATTAATATTTTTTATTTTTATATTTTTTGGCTCCCTTAGAAAAACTGGTGTGGTCCGCCCTTGATCCTAGGACCCTACAACCAAGGCTCTGATACCACTATATTATGCCCCGAACCCAACATCTGGGTAGGCTTGCAATCGGCCACACAAATCCTAAGCATCGTCCTATAAATTATGCTAAGCCTAAAGTATACAAGAATCTCATCATCTCCAGAAACTGAAACTAAATAACCAAGTACCATCAAAATTAAATAACCAAATGATAAACTTGTTCAATTATATTAGTATCAGAAATAGAACTAACTAATCAATTTAATAAATTTTGTACTCGAATCTCATGTTCGACCTGATCCATGCTATGCATTCTGCAATTCTAAAAAAAAAAGAGAAGTGAGGGGGTGAGCTTTACAGTCCAGTAAATTTTTTTTTATAGTTATATCAATAATAGTATGATTTGAAAATAATAAGAAAATAATAGTAAAATAAGAAACCATAAAATATCATGTCATGCAATCAAAATAATTTAACCACCACAAGTGATAAAATCATATTTTATTTTCATATTTTAGTTTAATCATCTATCTTTTTTAAAATTTTAAAATAATTATGATCATACTTCAGTCCATGACTTACAATCTCAGTATCACATATTAGCTTGTAACTAGCAATCACATTATTACACTTCAGCTTGTGACTGTCAATCTCATTATCATATTTTAACTTATAACTGGCAATCTTAGTATTATGCTTCAATGCATGACTGACAATCTCAGTAACCATGATCCTACCAGTAGTATGGCTAGTCCAAACATCCCTTATTTTTGGTTATCATTTTATTTAATCTATAATATGTTGTCAAATTATATATTTTTTAAGATTTTCAATAACCAGTATCATAATCCAAATCATCTAAAATAATCATGTTTGATAGAAACATATCTATGAAAAATATAATTAGCTCACAAATATCCATCATGAAAAATTGAAATATATAATGCATAAATAATCATGCATGCTAATGCTCATATCCAAGGATCAAAATCATACCATGTAAAATATATTTACAAATCAATGATTATGTACAAAAATCTTTACCTCTACTAGTGACAAACTTAATGTGCTAGATACCAATCTGCACCTGGATCCTGACCTAAATACTAAGGGACTCTTTCGACGTCCTCTTGCTCAAAAAATTATTCTTCTACAATAATAATCTTAATATCAATAAATAATTCTATGGCATAGTAATTATAGATTTAAAACTTTCTATCCGATTTTATCAGCGATCCACCCATTAATCCTAGCCCCAACTTCACAATCTCCCTCATCCCCAGGAGAGATAAACATTTAGAGAGAAGATTATAGAGAGAAGGTATAGAGAAAAAAATGTTCTAGAGAGAAAATTAATAGATCACTAATCTTGGAGAGAGAAAGAGAGGAGAGAGGGAAGAGAGGTTTTTTTTGTTCTTTTCTTTTTCTTCTCCTATTTTTTCTTTTATTTTCTTCTTCCCTCTTCTTCTTCCTTCTCTCAAGTCGAAGACTTTGTCTCCCTCCTTTCCTCTTCTCTCTTGACCACAATGGTGGAGGCCCTCGGCTTGCCACCTACAGTGGCTCCTGATAGTGGCAAGCCCCCCCGGTGATATCCCATCATCAGCAGTCAACAGAACGAGAAAAGAAAAAAGGGAAGGCCTTGTTTTGCCACATATTCAGCATCCTGCCAATCCAATTCATGTTGGCAACCCATCCAAAAGAAGGGAGAGAAGAGGGAGGGAGGCTTACCTTAGTTCCAATGAGGTCCCATGATTGATCATTGGAGAAACTTTGAAGATCCATCCCTAAAATCAGAAGTAATCAGAGCTTTTCCTCATCAAAATTGATTGTAATAGGTTGCTAGTGATGGACGAGGTTTGGGCATAGCGAGCAGAGGGGAGGAGAGGTCCTTTTTAAAAGGTTTTGAAGCTACATCTTTGCTGGAGTAGAAGGGGAATTCTCTTTCCTTGTTGATATCGGAGAAGGGAAATATTTTAATTAGGAGTCTTCTTTCCCCTCTTTTATTTTTTTTATTTTTATTATTTCAAACTAGGAATTACATGTTGGGGCTAATATGGTGCTCCAAGTCTTGTTTGGAGTCACACAGGTCTGGAAACTGGTTTATAAGTTTCCAGGGCTTTGAGTCAAGTTGGGTCAGGGTCTTAATCCAGGGTAGAGAAAACTAGTGAGACATGGATGTACATGGGCTCGGGTTTGAGTTTTCTCGAGTAACTCAGAAGGGGGAGTTTTTTAGGGCTAGGTCAGTTGTGACCTAAGGTTAGTCTCTTTTGTATATAAAGAATGATGGGAACGTCGGGAAATAAGATGAGAAGACACGATCCCTTTTCTCCTCCAAAAAAATCCTAGCCTCTCTTCTTAACTTCTGGTTCTCTCTCGTGTGTGCCCCCAATGGGGGCTCGCCTCCGCAACGGGAGCGGATGGCGCGCCCCATCTCTTCCCTGGTAATTGTTTCCTTTCCACCATGGTAACATCAAGGAGAATCCCGAGCATTCCATGAAGCGGTCTTGCTCCAACAATTGGTATCAGAGCCGATCTTGATGCGGTGGCGTGAAGGATGTAGGGAAGAGGATGTCATAAGGATGGTGCCGAGATCTGGAGGTGAGGATCTACTGCCCTTCCTGGAAATGGAGATGGAGAAGAACCCGTAGATCTGGAGGTGCAGATCCTGCATGGATCTGGGCGATGCACGGTCGCAAGCATGGTACAGGGTCGCAGAGCATGGGTGTAGCATAGGGCTAGGCCATGATGCAGGGCACGAGCGCGGCGCAGGGTGGCACGGGCATGGCACAGGGCGGCGTGGGCACTGTGCAGGCCTCTGGTGTGGTGAGGTTGCGCGGGCTCGCCCATCGCAGCGTTTGGCGGAAAGCACAGGGCATCGCATGGTTCCCCGGAGGCTGGGATCAGTGGCGGGAAGTCGCCGAGGAGGTGCTCGATGCCGATCAGCCATAGATCGGGTGACACGACATGCGGGCGGTCACCGGATGTGCGGATGGCATGCGGGCAGTCATCGGAGGTGCGGCACGGTCGTGGGCGGTCATCGGAGTCGCGGCGCAGTGGCTGGGGCCGACGGCAGCGGCCGGAGGAGCTGTGGTCCACGGTTTCTGCTATGGATCGAGAGCCATGGCAGCAGGTAGACCGGCTTGGCATGCATGGACCATTGGGTCGGTTCACGGTGGATCGACCGTTCAAGCATCTCAGGTCACTCTATGCTCTGAAATTCATGCTAATGGTTTTTTGGCGATTCCGGGCTCAATTGAACTTTGATTTGAGCCCTGTCTATGTTGTTGGATTTCATTTTTCGAGCTCTTCATATTGAGCTAGGTTAGATCCGATGATGAAGTCAGATCATAGGATATGTGGAGATCATGGTGCAGTAGCCGTGTGTGAGGGCAGCACGTGCAGGATGGTTCCATCTTCGGCACTCCTTGGCGGACAGAGGTTCATGGTATTGGAAGCAGTGTGGAGGTTTGCTGGTGGAGCATATCTTGCCTAAGATGATGGATCCGGTGGTGCAAGAGTTCGCGACGATGGTGCAGAGCTGTGGATCTTGTGCTATGGAGTGATGGCAGGTCGAGTGATCTATGGTTTAGCACAGGTGGAGTGATACATACCAGGGATCTTTCAGAGCATGAGTGGTAGCTCCATCGATAGTGGACCAGGCTCTTGGTCACTATGGAGGAGAGCGATCGATAGTACTCCAGCTACCTTGATCGTGATGGAGCTGGACATGGCTGGTATCCCGCATGGTTGGAGGTCGGTCTCGGGAGATGGATATCTCAGGGAGATCGAAGTATATCAGCAGGGGCGATACCAGAGGCCTCTCAAGAAGATAGGGGACAGTCTTAGAGAGTGCCGAGGTATCGGGCAGTCGGGAGTGTCCCAGTACGCCGACTTTCTCCTAGGGATAGCATCGTTGGAGTTGATGGGGCTGGCAGCTCAGGGAGACCCCTAGGTCTCTTAGAGCACCAGGGATATCATGCAGCGGGAGACAGGCTGGACATGGATGGAGCAGCCACTAGAGATGGTTGCTAGGTTAGAGGAGTTTGGGATGAGCTCCTGGTTTCGGATGTTCCTGCGGGGTTGCAGAGTATCCGAAATGGTCTCGGAGAGGTCCGCGGTGATGCGGAGGGTCCGAGAAGGCAGCGACTAGGTATGAGGTCAGGTGCAGGCTCAGCAGGGCGCGTTGAGTTGCTGGCCTCGGGGTTTACTTCTACGGCATCAAGTAGACTTTTGTTTAGGTGGAGCACTGGTTGGAGGTGTCTTCATGACTGGAGAGAGGTTTTGGCACACGTTCAGAGCTGGAGGTGTAGGGATACTGGCCAGATCCTAGCACGAGTGCCATGGGTACACTTAGCTAGGTGGAGTAGAGTGTGCAGTGATTGGCGTGGCTCTGTGGAGACAGTGTCAAGTGGAGCTCTAGGTGCAGCGAGTGCCAGTTCAGGATCGTTGCGGTCTTTCCAGGAAGTCCATGGTGAGTGATGTAGCTGCTTAGCAGAAGGGAGCCTACAATAGAGATCTAAAGTTGGTGCTATGGAGCATGTACAGGTTGGTCCCAATGGACCGTACTGATCTTCAGCTAGGGAGGCGATCATCCCAAAGATCTCCAAGGGGGTTTAAAAGCTGAAGAGGTATGACATTGGTGTTAGATTTGCACAACTGTCTGGGTGTACTGTGGAAGCATGGGTTGGTGTTGCAGTCACGGGGATAGAGCACGAAGACATCAGTTCGAGGTCAGGAGTGCGGTGGAGCACGAGTCTCAAGAGCTGAGGAGCACGGGTCGATGTTCCAGCTAGGGAGGCGAGGTGGCTTTGACGGGAAGATGTCAGCTCTGGAGATAGCAGGAAGAGTGCAGACGGTCACGTAGAGCGTGTCAAGACTTATAGCACCAAGGTGAGATTGTTGGGACTAATGTGGTGCTCCAAGTCTGTGTTTGGAGTCACACAGGTCTGGAAACTGGTTATAAGTTTCCAAGACTTTGAGTCTTTTGGGTCAGGGTCTTGACACAGGGTCAAGAGAACTAGTGAGACATGGGTGTACATGAGCTCGAATTTGAGTTTTCTCAAGTGACTCAGAGGGGAAAGTTTTTTAGGGCTAGGTCGGTTGTGATCTAGGATTAGTCTCTTTTGTATATAAAAACGATGGGAACGTCGGGAAATAAGATGAGAAGACGCGATCCCTTTTCTCCTCCAAAAAAATTCTAGTCTCTCTTCTCATCTTCTGGTTCTCTCTCGTGTGTGCCCCGAATGGGGGCTCGCCTCCGCAACGGGAGCGGATGGCGTGCCCCATCTCTTTCCCTGGTTATTGTTTCCTTTCCGTCATGACGACATCAAGAAGAATCCCGGATATTTTATGAAACGGTCTTGTTCCAATAATTACAATCCATTCTTTTATAATAGGTGATCATCTTATTAGTACCAAAAAAAAAAAAGAAAAGAAAAGTTTTCGGCGATGGACCTACTTTTTATAAATGGCGATTGATGATCAACAATAAGGAAGGGAAGGAATTTGACTAGTTTGTGGCTAATGATCTGCATAACCAATTATCCAATCCTTGCCAGCAGATAAGTACGTGAAGTGCCACCGTGGACGAGCTCCACTATCCATCACATCATTTTCTCCTCCTTTCCCTCTCTCTCATCTCTCTTTGGATGTGATGGAGAGATCGAATACATCCAAATAATAATATAATATGAAAGCTAAATGTCGAAGAGGGATCAACAAATTGCAGAACTAGTAGGCCAAAATCAATTTCTCCCATGTGGGACCAATAAGCAGCCAGTCCACATAACTTCTCTTCTTTCACTTTCGCGATGCCGTAATCGCTCATTAAATAACCAATTTCTAATCCTTTGAAAGCTAGCGGATAACTGAAGTACCAATCGTGGACTGGCTCCTCCAGCCATCACACACATTTCCTCCTCCTATCTCTTTGAATGTGAAGGAGGGATCGAAACATCCAAAAAAATTTGAGAGCAAAATATCAAAGAGAGATTAAGAATTGGAGGACATGTGAACCATGAGTTTTAAGATTTTTGGGCCGAAGTTGGGCAAGCCAACAAAGAAAAAAATTTAGAAAAAATGGAATTGGAACTGGAGACTCGTTCTTCCCTTTATTCGACCGTGTGTTTCACAAGAGAAGGAGCAGAGAGTCATGAAGAGTAGGATCAAGGCCGGTGATGAGTTGGAGTGGATGGGGACCTTCGATCAACGTTTCTTTTTCCTCCATAGCAAAGAAAAATCTTTCATTCTTCCTACAAATATCTTCCTTCCTAGTTCCTACGCCCCGATTCCGAGGATGATCGAGCACACCTTCGGCGATGGCTCTCGGTGGCGTGCAAGCGAGTTCGGTGAGGGCTCTATGGAGGTGGTCGAGAGGGTCCTTCCGAGATGGGGGAAGGGGAGTCGTTGTTGTTCTTGGCCATCCTCATCCTTGATGGTGCCCCTCTTGGCAGCCGGTGGGGGCTGGCGATTTCGAGAGCGGCGCGAGTGAAGGAGGAGAAGGAGGCATGGTGGAAGGAGGTGATGGAGAGGATGAGGAACTCTAGGATCTCGGCCCATATCGACTTCGAGAAGATGACCCTCACGGAGAGGATCCTCTATTATACGGGGAGGATCCACGAGATCCACGAAGTCCATGGATAGGATGGGGTCGGTGCTAAGATGGATTCCATGGACCTCGAGAAAGAAGAAGAGGATCGAAAAGAAGGAAAAAAGAGAGAGAGGGGGGACTGTTCGGCGGAGACGAAGAGAGGAGAGGGAATGGAAAAGGAAAAAAGAAAGAAGAGGAAAGAAGGAAAGAAAAGAAAAGGTGAAAAGAAAAGGAAAAAGAAAAAGAAATGAAAAGAAAAGAGAGAGGGAAAAAAAGATAGAAAAAAATGAGGAAGAGGAGAGAAAAGGAGGAAGAGAAGATGAGAAGAGAAAGAAGAGAGAGAAAGAGGAGAGGAAAGATGAGAGAGGAAGAGAGAGAAGAGGAGAGAGAAAGGAAAAAATATTGAAGGGGGAGATCGAAAAGCTTTCTTAAAATTCATGAAGTTAGGATTTTATAGATAAAAGATTTGGTTTATAAATTTTTCTATGATTATTTATGTTTAAAAATTATTATTGTAAGAGCAGCTTTCTGAGCAGAAGGGCATTGTGCGGGTTCTGGATATGGACCAATATTAGGCATATTAGTTGTCTCTAGTAAGATAAGGATATCTAGACATGATCACCAGTTTTATACGTATAGCTTATATGACATGATTCGATCCGAGCACATGAGCATTAGTATGCATGGTTATTTTCGCATGATATATCTTGACTTCTTGTGATAGATAGTATGATAGATATTATTATTTATTTCCTGTATACCATATTTTAATGAGTAAGTTATCTTTGGATGGGTTAAACCATGATATCGATTATTGAAAAATTGTAAATGACATGATTTGACTATATAAAGTGAGTTGATGAAGTGTTAATTAAGAGAATATGGTATTTGGACTAGCCATGCTATGGGATCGTGGTTACATAGCCTGGGCCAAGAACTTTGTACGTAGAATAGCAGCTACGGATGGATAGTACGTGGGATAGCCTGAGCCACGGACTTAGTACGTGGGCTAGCCTGGCCATGAACGGATAGTACATGTCGATTATGTAGTTGCCAGTCATGGGCTGGAGCATGACCATGGTTAGTCCAGAACCCTAAAGAAGAAGGATAACTAATGGAAACAATAAAAGAAAACATGATATTATTATTGATTTTGTTATACTTAACATTTAAGTATTTTGGTTGCATAATCTGATAAACTGTTATTTTTCAATTATTTTTAAGTTGTACTATTATTCGTATAACTATTTGAAGATCTTACTGGGTTGTAAAGCTCACAACCCCCTACTTTGTTCCTTCTCAGAGTTATGCAGAATATTCAAGCTTCGTAGTGGATTGGATTCATGGTGAAGTGATGCGTATCAAGGATCAGGTTAGGCGTAAGATTGAACATCAATGTTTTTTAGATGGTTTAGTTAGTTTTGTTTAGTTAGATCTGTTGTTGATACTTATGTAATAACCCAGTGGATCATTTAGTGATTTTGACTTGAGTAAATTGATTTTTTTATTATTAAATTGTTTAGGTAATGTTGGTTTAATTGCTGCGATTTTAAATGAAGTGACTCTTGTGTACCTAGGCCTTGCATGATCTCTAGGATAAAATCCAGGGTTATGCGGCCGGTCACGTAGCCGATTTCGATGCTGGATTGGAGGCGTGACAGAGTGGTATCAGAGCTTAAATTATGATCATTTGGGATGGTGATACAAGTGGTTACAATAATAATAATATAATATGATGGTTATTAGGATATGACAGAATGATATTAGAGCTTAGGTTATGATGATTTGAGATTGTGGTATAAGTGATTAGGATAGATATGAGTAACATCGAAATTCAGGTCATGATTGTTTGAGACTGGACATAGGTGATTTGGAAATCACATGGTGATGATCAAGATATGACATAAGTGATGTTGAAGCTTAAATATGATTACTTGGAACGGTGACATAAATGATTAGGATATAATTTGAATATTAAAATTTGGGTAATGATCATCATAGATTATGACTTAGTATCATGATCAGTCAGAACATGATACAAGTTACAAGAATGAATTTGAAGTTGGGTTTCTAATCTGATATGACATATGATTGGTGCAAGGAAAGAACATGGTTTTTTTGTCTGTAATATAAGTAATGGAATTGATCTAGGATGAATGTAAAGGCTGGATAATTTGTACTCTTTGATCATGATAAGTAAGCATATGATGGATATAGAAGAGTTGGATGGGATATATCCTTACCTTTGATAAGTGCGTTTGATCAAGCATCAAGAGTACTGGCCTAGAATTATAGCGTGTTTGTTAATAGGTCATGCTGAATAAGTAGGTTCAATTATCAATCGAACGATTTTGGAATTCTAAATTTGTTAGGGATGCAAATCATAATAATATGCTAGTTTTGTTGTTATTATTGGATTGTAAATTCTGGGACTATTGTAAGAAGATGTTTAGAATATAGGTTAGAAAGAGTTTAATGATATTAGAAAGGATATATTTTCGATGAATCTGTATGTGGATTATCATTGAAAATATATATAAGAAAAAATATGTTTGGGATGATGTATAGCTTTGTATCTTTCTGTTGGTGGATTAGATTATATTATGTTGGCATGGCATTCATATTTTGATAAGAATCTTGATAGTCTATGTTAGCAATTGTGGATTAGATTACTGGATCTATCCTATATTGTTGGAGATTATTGGGTATGTTAAACTCCAAGTCAAATTAAGATCTATAAGAAATCTAGATTATCATGTTACTGGATTATAGTAAACAAAGAAATTGATATTGGAAGACTTATATAGGTTCAGCCTATGAGAGATAATATTTAGGTAGTTTGTTAATTGATGTTAAGAGTTAGTAAGATAGTTCCATGAGCATAATATAATTGATTATATTCATAAGAGCATTGATTGAAAGCCATGCGCTTGTTAGAGTTAATGATAACTTTTCAAGAGAAAAGTTGATCTAGATTGTCTAATTAAATTGTCAAGAAATGTATGATTAATCCGGACTTGGATTAGAGTAATTGAAGTCATAAAAGGATGGTGAAATTTATGCAAGGACTTTCAATATGAAAATTGGGTCAGGGTAAACCTTGATATTATTGCCTAAGATGTTAATGATAAAGAGATTCAATAGCTTTATTTTAATAACTTGAGATCTTCCTAGCACCAAAATAAGATAAATATTTGAGAGAATTCATTTAGTGAACCTAGATAGTTTAGTAAATCATATCAGAGTGCATAGTGGAATATAGTAGTTTGAGTTATCTTGAATCAATCAAGAACGTTATCTTAAATTTTAGAAGTGTTATGATGTGAGTACTGATTTGAATTTCAGTAACAAAATTTTCGTAATAAATGAAAATATAATGTTACTGATCCTTGGGTTAGTCTATAGGTGCCATGTAACTCTAGCATAAATTTTAGACATCTCTAAATCTAGAATAAAGAAGTGCTGATCCTTACCCAGCTAGGGTTGGGGATATTTTGATACCAAGCTCCTTAGTTATGATATTTATGATTTCTTTATTTAAGGAGGGTTCAAGATTTTAATAAGATAAAAGACTAATTGTAAAATCATGGAGAGGCTTACGAGAAGAAAGAATGCTAAAGACTATTACAAATGTCTAGTTGTTGATTAAGAATAGATTGGATCGATTATGATTTCATGTAGAGTTAACCAAGAGAAATAAATCTCAGAGGCAAAGAAATTATGTACTTAATTTTGGGTTGAGACGTTAATATTTATTTGAAAGAGACTAAGAGAATTCAGTATGTACCATAAATCATAAGAGCAAGAATTGAGATGTGATGTATTTTGTTATGTTTGGAACTTATGAAGAAAATATTCTAAGAAAGGAAATATTGAAAGCTCGAGGATGATGTTAAGGATGGGTATTTATAAATTTGGATTATCATGATATTCTTATAAAGTTAATTAAGGATACTTAATCGCATCAAAAGGTTAGTATTATTTTGGAAGAGCTCAAGAAAATTCGATATGCATTGTAAATGGAATAGATCAAGTTAGAATTTTATATAATTTTGTTATGTTAAAACTTGAGAAGCAAGTACCTTAAGAGACAGACTAATTGTGAGTTTGAGAATGATATGAAGTTGGTTACTTCTAAGGTTTAAGATCTCAAGCAAGTTAATTTCAAGGATAAAATTATTTTAATGGGGGGAGAATATGAACTCCGAGTTTTTGGGCTTTTGGGCCAAAGTTGGTAGGCCTAGCTAACTTCGACCCAGAACGAGAAAAAAAAATTGGGGGAAATGGAGTTGGAATAGGGGGCTCGTCTTCCCCTTATCCTACTGGGTTTTCGTTGGAAAGGTGCTGGAGAAGGCACTGGGAGAGCTGTGAAGGGTAGGTCAGGCCGCGATGAGTTGGAGTGGGTTGGGGACCTTTGATCGATGGGTTTCTTTCCTCCACGGCAAGGGGAAATCTTTTTCCTCCCTATAATATCTTCCCTCCCAGCTCCTACGGCCTGATTTCGAGGATGATTGAGCACACCTTCGATGATGGCTCTCGGTGGCATGCAAGCGGGTTCGGTGTGGTCCCCATGGAGGCGGTCGAGAGGGTCCTTCCAAGATGGGGGAAGGGGGAGTCATCATTGTTCTCTCGTTCTCGCCATCCTCATCCTTGATGGTGCTCCTCTTGGCAGCCAGCGGGGGCTGGCGATGTTGAGCATGGTGCGGGTGAAGGAGGAGGAGGCATGGTGGAAGGAGACGATGGAGAGGAGAGGAACATCGGGATCTCGGCCCACATCGACTCTGGGAAGACGACCCTCATGGAGAGGATCCTCTATTATACGGGAGGATCCATGAGATCCATGAAATCCACGGGAAGGATGGTGTTGGGCGCCAAGATGGATTCCGTGGACCTCGAGAGAGAAGAAGAGGATTGGAAAGAAGAAAAAGAGAGAGAGAGAGAGGGGGATTGTTCGGCGGAGATGAAGGAGAGGAGAAGGAACGGAAAAGAAAAAAAAAGAAAAGGAAAGAAGGAAAGAAACGGGAAAAGAAAAAAAAGAAAAGGAAAGAAGGAAGAAAAGAAAACGGGAAAAATAAAAGGAAAAGGAAAAAGAAATGAAAAAAAAAAGCGAAAAAAGAGGGAAAAAAGAAAGAAAAAAAGATGAAAAGAGAGAGGAGAGAGAAGATGAGGAGTGAAAAGATAAGGAGAGAGAAGAAGAGAGAGAAAGAGGAGAGAGGAAGATAGAGAAAGAGAGAGAGAAAGAAAAAAAATATTGAAGGGGAGATTGAAAACTTTCTTGGAATTCGTGAAGTTAGGATTTTATAGGTAAAAGATTTTGGTTTACAAATTTTCTAAGATTATTTATGTTAAAAATTGTTATTATAGGGGACAGCCTTTTGAGCAGAAGGGCATTGTGCGAGTTCCAAATATGGATCAGGCATATTAGTTAATGAGGTAAGGATATCTGGACATGATCACTAGTTTTATACATGTATCTTATATGACATGATTTGATCCGAGCATATGAACATTGGCATGCATGGTTGTTTTTCGCATGGTATATCTTGACTTCTTGTGATAGATAGTATGATAGATATTATTATTTATGTTCCTGTATACCATATTTTAACGAGTAAAGTTATCTTTGGATGGATTAGACCATGATATCGATTATTGGAAAACTGTAAATGACATGATTTGACTACATGAAGTGAGTTGAAGTGTTAATTAAGAGAATACGATATTTGATATAGCCATTCTATGGGATCGTGGTTACACAGCCTGAGCTACGTGCTTTGTACGTGAAACAGCTGACCACGGGCGGATAGTATGTGTGACAGCCTAAGCTACGGGTGTAGTATGTGGGCTAGCCTGGTGACGAGCGGATAGTACATGATCGATTATGAGGTTGCCAGCTAGACTGGAGTGTTGCCGATCTCACCGCCGCGCCTGTAGCTTCAGAGCTGGTGACTTGATCAGCCGTCTCACCTCAAGATCTCCGGGCTCACGATCATGCAAGACAAGGTCAGAGACCCTGGCCGGGATCCCGCGAGGGGGCTCCGACGGTCAAGTTAGAAAATGGCGAGATGGAACAGAGTCTCCAAGGTGGGCCCCTGAAGGAGTCCCAGATTGGAGATTATTTTGTAAAGAAGGTCTCAGGAAGAGTAGAAATTGGGCCAGGTTCCTCCACCGTGCTTGCGCCAAGGGTCCCTCTCGGGATCTTGGATCCTACTCTCGGTGTCTCTCCTTTTCCAGCCCTTTTTCCTTTTACCTAGTCGTCCGCTCTTCCCATCCTTTTATCCATCACACTGCTCCAGCTTCCCGCCCCTGGGAGGCTCCCTCTCGCTTTCCACCTCCTTCCCTCCCTCTCTTCCCCCTTTCCCCTTTGGGTCTAAGAACCTGGCGGCCTCCTTGTCTTGCTTGCCGAGCCTAGCGAGGAAAGGGTGGGGGGAGATGCTGGCCAGATCTTGGGGGCCGGCGCGAGTGCTCTCTTTCCCAAGTGCCGACAATGCCCTTACCGGGTCCTATCTTGCTAGGATTTTGCTTCTCGGCTGCGGAACCTGTTGGACCGATGTAAACGAGGTTTCGCGCGTTGCTGTCGACTGTACCGGCACTCATCTCAGGGTGCTGTGCATGCTGCTCGAGGGGCGGTCTCGGAACTCATGCTTTGCTCCTCGGCGGCCTCACCACACGGGCGCTCGACTTCGGCCGAGGTGGGCCCCTCCTAGGCGGACATCTGGCGAAGGAGTAGCAGAGAGCCCGGCTCGACCTCGGCCGAGGTGGCACCGTCTCAAGGCACCATCCGACGAGGAGGAAGGGGCCGCCGGCTTCGGCCGGAGGTGGACCCCTCCTGGGCGGACACCTGGCGGAGCGTAGAGAGGCGCTTGACTTCGGCCTAGGTAGACCCCTCCTTCGGACACTTGGCGAAGGAGCAGCAGAGGGCCCGGCTCGACCTCGGCCGAGATGGCACCGTCTCAGGGGCCACCCGGTGAGGGAGGAAGGGGCCGTCGGCTTTGGCCGAGGTGGACACCTCCTAGGCGGACACCTGGCGGAGCGTAGAGAGGCGCTCAACTTCGGCCGAGGGGACCCATCCTAGGCGGACACCTGGCGAAGGAGCAGTAGAGGGCCCGGCTCGACCTCGGCGAGGTGGCACCGTCTCAGGGCGCCACCCAGCGAGGGAGGAAGGGGCCGCCGGCTTCGGCCGAGGTGGACACCTCCTGGGCGGACACCTGGCGGAGCAGCAGAGAGGCGCTGACTTCGGCCGAGGTGGACCCTCCTGGGCGGACACCTGGCGAAGGAGCAGCAGAGGGCCCGGCTCGACCTCGGTCGAGGTGGCACCGTCTCAGGAAGCTACCCGACGAGGGAGGAAGGGCCGCCGGCTTCGACAGAGGTGGACACCTCCTGGGCGGACACCTGGCGGAGCTGCATAGAGGCGCTCGACTTCGGCCGAGGTGGACCCCTCCTGGGCGGACACCTGGCGAAGGAGCAGCAGAGGGCCCGGCTCGACCTCGGCCGAGGTGGCACCGTCTCAGGGTGCCACCCGGCGAGGAGGAAGGGACCGCCGGCTTCGGTCGAGGTGGACACCTCCTGGGCGGACACCTAGCGGAGCGGCAGAGAGGCGCTCGACTTCGGCCGAGGTGGAGCCCTCCTGGGCAGACACCTAGCGAAGGAGCAGCAGAGGGCCCGGCTCGACCTCGACCGAGGTGGCACCGTCTCAGGGCGCCACCGGCGAGGGAGGAAGGGGCCGCCGGCTTCGACCGAGGTGGACACCTCCTGGGCGGACACCTGGTGGAGCCGCAGAGAGGCGCTCGACTTCGGCCGAGATGGACCCCTCCTGGGCGACACCTGGCGAAGGAGCAGCAGAGGGCCCAGCTCGACCTCGACCGAGGTGGCACCGTCTCAGGGCGCCACCCGGCGAGGGAGGAAGGGCCGTCGGCTTTGGTCGAGGTGGACACCTCCTGGGCGGACACCGGCGGAGCGGCAGAGAGCCGCTCGACTTCGACCGAGGTGGACCCCTCCTGGGCGGACACCTGGCGAAGAAGCAGCAGAGGGCCCGGCTCGACCTCGGCTGAGGTGGCACCATCTCAGGGCACCACCCGGCGAGGGAGGAAGGGGCCGCCGGCTTCGATCGAGGTGGATCCCTCATGGGCGGACACCTGGCGGAGCGGCAGAGAGGCGCTCGACTTCGCCGAGGTGGACCCCTCCTGGGCGGACACCTGGCGAAGGAGCAGCAGAGGGCCCAGCTCGACCTTGGCCGGGGTGGCACCGTCTCAGGGCGCCACCCGACGAGGGAGGAAGGCGCCGCCGGCTTCGGTCGAGGTGGACCCCTCCTGGACGGACACCTGGTGGAGCGGCAGAGAAGCGCTCGACTTTGGACGAGGTGGACCCCTCTTGGGTGGACACCTGGCGAAGGAGCAGGTTGGCCCGGCCCGACCTCGACTTTGGCCGAGGTGGGCCCATATCTGACCTTGCTGGACCATCCCCGTTCCACCGAAAAAATTCACGTGGCTTGAATCACGTCTGGCGGAATCTGAGACATGCCACGTCATTGTAACGGCCGTAACATGGAGCATGACCGTGGTTGGTCCAGAACCCTAAAGAAGAAGGATAACTAATGGAAACACTAAAAGAAAACATGATGTTATCATTAGTTTTGTTATACTTGACATTTGGATTGTTTTGGTTGCATGATATGATAAACTATTGTTTTGCAGTTATGATTGTGTTTTGCAGTTATTTTCAAGTTATTATTATTGGTATGACTATTTGGAGACCTTACTGGACATAAAGCTCACAATCCCTACTTTTTTCTTTCTCATAGTTGTGCAGGATATTCGAGCTTGGTAGTGGATTGGATTCGTGGTGAAGTGATGCATATCAAGGATCGGGTTGGGCGTGAGACTAAACATTAATTTTTTAGATAGTTTAGCTAGTTTTGTTTAATTAGATCTGTTATTGATATTTATGTAATAACTCAGTGGATTATTTAGCAGTTTTGACTTGAATAAATGGATTCTTTTATTATTAAATTGTTTAAGTAATGTTGGTTTAATCACTACAATTTTAAATGAAGTGACTCTTGTGTACCTAGGTCTTGCATGATGTCTATGATAAAATCTATGGTTATGTGACGATCACGTAGCCGATTTCGATGCTGGATTCGAGTCGTGACAGACAGGCTAAATCCAATATCTTGTATGTTCACTACAGTAAAATAGAGAATTATTGACTGTTTTCTCCCGATGCTTCTGTGAAGCGTCGGGAAGTCCCAGGAACCCGCCGATGCTTTTTGAAAGCGTCGGTAATCTGAGAAACCCGCCGACGCTTTTAAGAGTCGACAATTCCTCTATTTACCGATGCTTATAAGCGTTGCCATCCAGGAATCCGCCGACGCTTTTGAAAAGCGTCGGTATGCTCCTCAACAAGCCGACGCTTTTAAGCGTCGGCAATTCCCGACCAGAAATCTGCCAACGCTTTTGAAAAGCGTCGGTATGCACTCAACCTGCCGATGCTTAAAAGCGTCGGCGGAATAAGCATCGCCGGACTCCCTTCTTTTTCCATGATCGAGCCCTAGTTTGCATCATATATCATCCGCCGCCACCCTAACCCTTTTCTTCCTCCTCCTCTCCCTCCATCTCCGGTGCGCTGCCCGAGCCAACCACCGCCTCCTCCCTACCGGCCCACCGATCGAAGCCCCTCCCTCCCTTTTCTTCCTCCTCCCTCTTCCTCCTCCTTCATCTCCGGTGCGCTGCCCGAGAAGTTTCTTTTGGGTGGCAGGGAAGGCACACCTCCCTTTTCTTCCTCCGATCCATGCCCTAGATCCACGCTCGATCCGTCGGGCAACCTTGTCCTCCACCGATCCCTCCCTCCTCCGGCCGGTAGCTCCTCCATCTCTTCTGTCAACTTCTCGCGCGCCGACCACCTCGATCCCTCTCTGTTCATCAAATCCCTGGGTTTGCTTTCGGTATTTATTTTGTTTTGTTTTATTTTTTTTTATTATTACTTGTGAGAAAGACATTATGTACTGGTGTGCGGTAGGCCAGCTTATCCTCAGGGTTGTGATCCGGCGGGGAATTTTATTTTTTTTGGTAACGATCTCGCAGGGTTTGCAACCAGCATTTCCCAGAATTCAGGTAATCCACCAGTGCCTACCCGCGCTTTTCCATGCACCTATCGGTACTTTAATTATCAAAGAAACAAAAAAAAAAAAAATCTCCATCCCAAAATTTTATCTGCGAGATCCATCGTACCATATACACTTATGAGTACTTTAGTTGCAGCAGATTTTTTTAAAACAAGGATTTGAATTACAGTACTGTAAGTTATCTTGCTAGGCTCCGCTCATGTGGAGGATAAGTAGGTGCTTTCTTTTTTATAGATTGAATGGCATGTCATCAAGTTTCTTCTAGAAATTCCTGAAGCAATTCAGTTCTATTGGCGTGGTGTCTATAAATATTATTGTTTTCCTTCGGGGGATATGTATGGATTTATATGTATATATTCCAGAACTTTTGATTGTGATTTTAGCTCAAATACCCAATATTTTGTTAGAGGATTGCCATTATTTACGGATATCTGTAGCTCAAATACCCAATATTTTTTATTTTTAATTATATTCATATCGAATTTGTATAAGTGCTTTACTTTTTTTTTTTAAAAAAAAAAAAAATTATGATCATCCTTCAACAAGGTATGTGCAAGGACAAGGATCTGAGTGCCATCTAGAACTTCCAGTTGCTGTTGGATTATGCTTTTCAGCTGCCTGATATAAATGAGAAGTATCCTGGTGGATGTGGGAGTACTCTCATTTCACTCGAAGCCACATGTATGAGGTTTATATTGAAATAGGAGCATAATTTTCGTGGATTTGGTGAATACACAAGCCACGGAGAAGTTGAATCAGGGATTGAAGATCCAGGATTCTTTGCGGTGCACACGGTTTGCATCATAAAACGTTGTGTTGTACTTGGTGGCTACCATCAGTCTTGGAAGTTAAGATGGCTATTTAATAGCGATATGCTGGATATGGCACATAATGCTGTTTTATTTGACAACCGTCCATTTTCTAATGGCAGTTATCGAGTTTTGCACAATACTTTATGGTGCAAATTGTGTATACAGCTGAGAATTTCTGCTTGGGATTAAAAAGAGATGTATAAGTAGAGAGCTTTGGGAACTTTTCATTAGTCTTTGGTATGGAATTCTCCTTCGCTTTTACGAAAGGATATTAGGGTTTGTTTTTGCTCAGAAAAGAATATTAGGTGTTCGTTGAAAACTCAACTTACATGACCTGAATAATATTCCATTCGAACTCCTGAAGCCTCCCTTACCTGATGTGTAATATTAATGTTCAATTACTTTATATATAATATGACAATAGCTAGAAATTCCTGTAGCTGAGGACATGGCGAATATTTTTTGGTTGGGAATTGTGGGCCCTCGTCCCTTTTTTATATTCAAGGCCCTCATTCAATGTAACGAGCTCCGAACTGTGGTTTAAAATTTCACCTAGTGGTGCTTGCGTTCAGCATTTTTGTGGAGTCACGAGCCTGAAGGTAATTAAGCCCCACCGCGGGGTTTCACCTGCGATGATCCACTACAAGAGGATGAGATTATACCTTACTTGCTGCCAACCCCTCATTAGAGGCCCTTGCAATTTATTGCAACTGCCAATCCCTCATTGGAACATGTAGTGCGAGCCACATGTCACCATTAATATTGCACATATTCCAAAAGGATGCCAGGTATACCGCACTGATGCCCATGAGACCAAATTAATGGATTACTCGCAAGGGACATAGATCTGATAGCCAAATGCCAACAAAGAGAATGTGCAGTGCACTCATGTCGATCTACTTTTTTTCTTTTTTTTTTGGCTGTTACAGAGGAGGCATATGCCTGAAATAAAAAGATAAACAGATAAAACAAGAAACTCATGAGACTTACAACTCACTCATAACTGCTTGTGAGAGGACCCATAAGCATCGGGTCAGCATTAAATTAATCCAACCGGTTTGGGATTAAAGAATTTCCCTCCCAGTACACATCATTAAGCCTGCTATTCTTCTCAATAAATTAGGGTAGCCTTTAAAGGCTTGTAACACAACTTTCATTTGCAATGCTTCTGCTTGTCAAGTATCGGCCACGCTACAGATTCATCAATTGGTTGTTTCAAAGTTCATCCATTGTTTTGGTAAACCAAATTCGTTCATATTTGATCATGGGTCAGGCTTTCCTTTTTAGAATCTACATGTTACCTATAATTAATCACTTTTTTAACTTAATCGTTTCATATCTATCTTGCAAATCCTTAAACGATGTACTACCATTGCCATGAAAATCCTGGGAGAGGATAGAGTGTGTTTGAAATCTATGGAACTTGTATGAACTAGGGATTAGATGAAAATGCACTTTATCTCCAACCTCGCCTTAGGGCGAGTTCCATAGGCTCATGCTCAACATGCCAGCTAATGATCAACTAATGCTCAATTTTACAGCTTCAATAAAGTTTTGTGGTTTACTGTTAATATTTTATGGCATAACTCATCTACTATAATTACTTTTTAGATTAAATCTTTTAATAATAATAATAATAATAATAATATATTATTATTATTATTATTATTATTTTGCATAAATAATATATACTCTTAGGTGTGTATTTCTTTATTCATACAATCTTAGCTATACAACTCTAAGACTCTGCACCTCAATTTGGTACACATCCTGATTCTGGTTAAAGAATTCATCAGGGCTGTCACTAACTCATAACTCTAGATCCAACTTAGACCCTACTTGGATCCAATCCAATCTTCTGACCTCTGCCTAGATGTGGGTCTAAAGATAGAGCCATATACATACATACACATATGCACGCACGCACGCGCATATATATATATATAGTCATAGGTTTAAATTTAATAAAAGTATAGCTAAATTGATGGACAATTTGAGTATGAGAGCTATTTTTATGAAATATTTCTAGATTGGATTTGAAACCAAGCTTGACGAAATAGCTGACACGACAAAGGAGAATAGGTGTAAAGAATTTGCATTGCACAAAAGTCTGACGATAAAATCCACTCGATCTGAGAGACAGACATATAAAATCTCTACCATTAACATACAAATGCTCAGTTTTACAACTCCACCCAGTGTTTGTTTCCACTTTATCTTGAATCTGTGTCTTAAAGTTAAGCCTCGCATAACCAAATACTGTGTAATCAGGGGGAAAAAAAAAAAAGGATAAGAAGTGTTGGTTCGCGGCCTTAACTTCCAAAACCCGGGGGAGGGAGGCGTGAAAGGAGAAAAATGTGCCAATACGTGGTCTCCGTCAAAATGATGGTTTTTGTATCTGCGTTTCTTCCTCGCATGCAGGACTTCAGGATTCTAGTGAACAGGAAAAATGTGTAGAATCGAACTCTTGTCGGCCCTGTAAAAATCTTGCTAACAGTTAGACATTTAAAATACTAAAAAATGAAAAAAAAAAAAAAGAAAAGAAAAGAAAAAGAGAGGTGGGATCAACCTATGGTAGAAGAAAGCGGATGATAAGACACTAATACGGAGAGGGAAGCAGAACAGAAATATCATATGAAAGGTCTTTCTTTATTAATGAAAATTCAATATATAGTAAAATGGATAGATATGGATGTTTTCTCAGTTGTATCCTCACCTTTTCCTTTTGAACTTTGTAATTATAGATAGAAGTTGTGTCATTAATGGCTTGTTCAGTGACTCTTGCTAGGGACCGAAATCAGACCCAATCATTACGTGACCTGATGTACACACTGTGGGTCGGGTAAGGAATGGGATCGCTAAACCTGATTGACCTTATGATTTCTCTCTTAATTATCTGGACCTGATCCTGTACCAGTTATTAATAAGTAAAGTCTAGGTCAAAATTTATACCCAAACCCCTCATAAAGTCAGAGTCCGCATGCATTAGGAGGTAGCGGATCCAACTCAACGTGATTGCACCTCTGGATTTCATAATAATTTCTTTATATTATAACATTCATATATAATTATAGCTCAAAATTGCCGGTGGCGCCGGCTTGTAACCCGAGTGGAGGCAGCAAGGTGATGGAAGTCGGTGTTGGACCTCATATTTGGGAGTCAATCATAAAAAGAGCTGCAACAATGCCTCGAGTGAATCTACGTACCATCCACGTTTGAACTCGAAAAAGGGGATGTCTTCGAATGGGCGAAAACAACCCAGCAGCTTTCGAGGAGTACCTTTCACAGCACCTAGCCCGGCAACCATCACTTTCCGATCAATTTGTTTTATCTAAATCCTAATCCGTTGAAAAGTTGTTCTCCTTTTATCATGGGTTGATCAATTTACATCCAAGAATTTATGATGGGCGCTTTTTCGAGGGAGAAGATCGAGAGATTGATGTCGGGGACAAGAAAGTTATTCTGCCAAGGGTAGCTCCAAAGGACCAGACCCTCTATTTATTTTCTCACGCAACAAATAATAAAATGAAGGTATTTCTTGTTGAAGGACAAAGATCCATATATAATATAATCCCTAGGAGAAACAGCTCAAAAAACTATCCATATCAGAAAAACAAATGGAAAAATAGAGAGCAAGCGGCTCAACAAAATAGGATTCGGTTCAGATTACGGATCACCTCTCATGGAGCCAAAACCAAGAGCATCCCCACCCCGAACCCCATTGCGAGCTTTATATTCTGACCAAGGCCATTAGCTGCTGACCCCGGGGGTGGTGTCGGGGAAGTGGTCACCGGCAAATCTGAAGCTGGAGGCTCGGAGGACGGAGAAACTGTCGGTGGCGAGCTCGAAGGGGCATTTGATGATGCAGCCTTGGAAGGTTCGGAAGGTGTCGGTGCTTCGGTTGGTGAGGAAGAAATGGAGAGGGGTGGAGAAGCAGTCGGCGCTTCGGTTGGTGGGGAGGAAACGGGGAGGGGTGGAGAAGCAGCAGGGGCTGTTGGTGGAGTTGCCGTCGTGGCAGCAACCACGTCGATCTCGACCTTCATTCCTTGGCTGCAGTGCCCTGGTATCCCGCAGATGAAGTATCTCTTCCCCGGCGAAGAGAGCGTGACGACGGTGCTCCCACCTGTGTAAGTGTTCGTCGGTTTGCTTGTCGAGCATGCATCGTATTCCGCCTTCGACACCTCAAGCACGTCATGAGCCGATGTGTATTTGAAAGCTGCATTCCCCCAAAGAACAAGAAGAGATTAACGACGGCTGATCTGAGTGAGAGGCATGAGGTTGTAGTTATTAACCAAGTAGCAGTTCTCTTGTAATTTCTACATGCCAGTTTAGTAAACAGGAGTAAGGGACTTTAGGTTAGTCGACCCAGAAAACTGGATACAAAAATATTCCAGAGATTTTATCCCTCCACATGGTGTGGATTTTTGAGTGGGTGTAATTATGTTCAGTTATGGACCTAAGTAGTTGTACTAGGTTTTGTCCATCGTTAATTACTCTGGAAATCGTTTGTTGCAAGGAAGAATATTAATAGGCTCTCAATGCCTGAAGGATTTTATTGGGCAGGAATGAAAGCAAACAGGAAAGATATCAAAACTAGAAACGGAGCAACCAACCATGAGCCAAACTACTCTTGAAACAAATTAAACGATGCATGACATACATACGAACGTACATACATATACATATTAGTATGTAGTATGTTCATATAATGGATGTCATGGATTGGTGTTGGGTTGATTGTTACACAGGACCGCTGCTATAGCAAGAGAGACCTGCTTTGAGCCCCAAAAGACTAGTGGAAACTAGATAAGCTAAGGGCAACTAGGAGCTAGCAATCTATAAAATGGCAACCGATCGAATTTGATATAGGAGTGTGTGAATGCAGTCTTTGAATGCAAAGACTTGTGTTTATTTGTGACATGCATGAAAATGACAAGCCCACGAGCCAATTTGAATGAATGTACATTTTGTTTCTCTCAAAAAGAAAAAAAAGGGAGAAGAAGAATGGTGACGATAATCCATTGCAAAAACCATGGAATAAGCAAATGCAAAATGTGGATGTAGGGTGTAACTTACTCAGGCTGTCCCCAACGGTGAACGTCTGGGTTGCAGCCCATGCTGCAAGGCTGGTGCTCAGATCCCACCACCATTTTGGCCTCCAACGTTAAAACTCGAACCAATTGCCACCTGAACGAGAGCTGCTATCGTCGCAACACCTATAAAACCTCTCAATGCCACCATCTTTGCCTACGAGGATACAAAACGAGGTGAATGAAAGGAAAGAATGATCTGGAATTCCCTCGCAGCCAGTTGAGAACATATATAGAATCTGCAAGTGGAAACAATTAATGCACAGACCTTGATGATCAAGGGTTAGCCATAAAATATATAATGGAAAACGCGTTGTGACGGGTAGATGCCGCCAAGGGTTGTTGGGTTGAATGTGCCTAGAAGTTGGCAGGCCTCTGATTCCAACTTGCACGGGTTTTCGTCTTTGGTAAACTTGAAAGCTGTGAAGCCATGTGCTTTGGCTCGTGGAGGACCTCCTTTACGATTCAAAATTGCGAGGAGTCTTTGCACAGCTGGAGCTCGTGACCTGGACCATGCTCTTATGAAATTATCATGTGAATGCGCCAAATCCAAATAGTTTATGAGTGTTTTTGGTGAACAGCATTTATTGAAAACAAATTTATATTCATGCATCAAATTGATGTGAAGTAGAGATTGGTCAGTGTGGCCAATCACATCGAAACCGCATTTTGAACTGCTGTGATGGATATATATTTTTTTTTCATATTATATATATATATTTTATTTCCTCACTCCTGTATTTTTTATTAAATTGGCATAATAAATCTGTCTTACCCCCACCCAAAAAAAAGAAGAAGAAAGATTAGTTAGCTTTAATCAATGATGTTTCCCAAGATTCGCGCAGCCCTAACTTATATTTCATAAGCTGTTCTAGAATCATGCGATGACTGTTCAACTTTGGTAGTATTAATATTCATACAGCATATGGCTGTACTTAAACTAATATAGAGTTTGAATTCCATGGAAAGCATCACTTCCTATATAACCATATTTAACAGATGTCATTATTTCTTGCCTAAATTGGAATGAAAAAATTTTCATGAAACTTTAGATCTGAAAGATAAGAATACCGTGGAAAGGTTTTTGGTAAAACCATATCAATCTATAAGAATGCAAGATAAGAATACGGATCATTCTGACCCATATAAATTGCCTTGGGAAAAAGATTCCGTTCATTAGTCTCCAATAGGAATTTTTCTGCAGCCTAGGGCTTATATGCTATCACCATGGAGCAACCGCTCCTCTGAAGGTAAAAAAAAACTATGTGAACATGGATCCAATAATTCTGTCATAGACAAAAGAAATGATTAGGTAATATCCAGATCTGGTGTCTTCCAAACTTTAAAAAAGTGGGTGCAGTTTCACATGCAACCCTTTCCCATGCATGGACCATTCCTAACCCTTCTGACATCATAAAGCGTGGTCCCTCCCAACAAATCCACAAGGTCTGCCCGGTTGAACAATAACTACATCTTGAATCAATGTTCCCCTCCTATATTAATTAAAGACTCACTTCCATCTTCTTCTTCCTCTTCCCTTTTTCTTTTTCTTTTCTTTTTTTTTCAATTGTACATGCATAAGGGAAGATGTAGTCTTGCAATTTTTATAGCCATCTAGCTAGGCCTGCTGCATGAATCCAGTCCTCGAACTCAAAATTTGATTCATTTGTTTGTACATCGGATTTGGTGTTCCATCAACGTGCAGTTGTTTTTCTGCTTGTAAACTATAATTTAGACCCCTAGAAGGACAACCTTATTATGACAAGTACACTCTCATCTTTTGTGCATCAAATTTTATTCGATGATATGAGAAAAGAAGCACTAGCTTGTTAGGAACTTACATTTGGAGAAGATGTCATTTATCAGGCCATACCACATATAACTATCACCGATATCCTGGTCACACAAGAATAGTGCATAAAATTGTCTTCTTGAACCAGCTCCTGTAAGTCAGTAGATAGTAACCCTGCTCTTTTCCTAGCTCGAATACAGATTCTCTGATCTTTAGTAACAGACGAAGACGTTTATATGTACCTAGATGCATATATGTATCTTTGGCACAGCTGCTTGATGGGTATGAAGGTCTGACCAATAACTATACTCGCATGCTTGGCTTGAGTTCCAATATTTCCTGTTTCTGCTGCAATACTTTTTGGTTACACTTTCTACAGCAATATTAAGTTGGTATTGCTGAAATACCTCCAGGCAAGGCTTTGGTAATTGCATCTAGAAGACTGCCCTTCCATCCTGGAACCGAGGCATGACCAATTAATTATTGAATACCCAACTAAGAAATGGAGTAAAGTCAACTTCCTTATGATAAAATTGGAAGTACTTTGCAGTGATATTATAACGTGATCCCACTACTTGGATTGGAAAGGACAACGTGACTTCAGTTTTTGTTCATATAAGAGCAGGATTTGAGTTAAATTTTCTCTCAATATATAGCACACACATATTTATAACTATTATGGTATATATTTGTGGTGGACGACGACTATTAGACACATTTTATATAGAATGTTTAGATCAGCTCTGGTTGGTTTGGAGCTATATCAAGCATGGATAACATGGGGACAATGTCAACCAGGTGATGGTTCCCCTTGATGCTTGGTCTAAATAACAAGTCCTTCAACTTTTGGACCATATATGTTTTCTGTTCGTTCTAGAAATAAGAGATCGACTGCTCCATCATTTTATATCACCTTTTTTTTTTTTTTTTTGACTGAATGGGAAAGCGAAAGCCACCCAGAAACTATAATTGAATTAAAAGAAAAACTACAATGTAGGGTCAGTTATGAGAAAGCTTTCAGAAACAGCTCCGAATAGGAAAAAAACAAAGAAACAAAGCAGAACATTGAACAAAAGAAAATCAGAGAAAGACTCATTCGGATAACTGTTAGAATATTTGTGAAAAAAGAGAAATAAAAGAGACACAAATTTATTTTCTCTGTTTCAATTTTATTTGATATATCTTAGAGATTATTTATAATGATACATAAGTGAAATACAAGAAAAATAATTATAACTAATACAAAACTAGACTAATAAAGAAAAGTAATAACAATCGATAAATAATGATATTAAAAAAAAAATACAGAATTATACTATCAAAGAAAAATATTATGAAAATTATATTAATAAAAAAAATTATTAGAGACTGATATGTGATTCTTAAAATTATACTAATACTTCCTCTCAAACTCAAAGTGGTACTATATATGCCAACTTGAATTTGAAATTATTATGTTTCTTGTGGGCAAAAACATCATATAACAGAAGTCCGGTGCTTAAAGAAAAGACTTCTGAAGATTGATGATCTTTGCAGACAAAAATATCATAGAAAAAAAGATTGGTATTAAAAGTGAAGGTTATTGACAATCGATTATCCTCGTAGATAAAAAATTTCATATAAAAAAGGTTAGTGCTAAAATAGAAGATAGTCAAAGATCAATAATCCTCGTAGACAAAAATGTTATAATAAAAAAAATGTTTCAAATGGGATAACGAAGGAGCCAAAGAAAGAAATATGTCCAAAAAAATGAAAATGATTTAGCGAAAGAGCTAAAAATAAAAAAATATCAAAAATAGCTTTAAACTTGATAACAAAATATTCAAAAAAAATCTTAAATTGAATAGCAAAATGTCTTAAAATAATAAAAAATTGGATAGTGAAGAAGTCAGAGATAGAAAATGTCCTAAAAAAATGCAAAGATGGTGAAGAACATCTATGGATTTATATAAAAATAAAGAATCTTCAAGTTATCTACTAAAAAAATGGATGATTTGTAGATCCATTGAAAATAAAAGATCTGTACAAAAATAAAAATTAATAGATGGTAATGATCGGTTTCTCTGATATCATATTAAAATATTTATAAAAAAATAAGAGAAAAAATTAAATTTATTATCTCTGTTTTAATTTTACTCAATACATTTCAAAAATTATTTATAATAATATATAAATATTATATAGAAAAATAATAACAACATGATCGAACTAATAGAGAAAAATAATAACAAGCAATACAGAAATTATGTTAACAAAGATAAATGATACATAATCACACTAACAAAGAAAATATTATGTAATCACATTAATAAAGAAAATTATTATGAATTGCTATGTGATTTCTAAAATTATAAAAATATGTAGAATTAGAGAAAAATGAATGTATTATCTATATTTCAATTTTATAAGATATATCTCATGAGTTAATTATAATGGTTTATAAATATCGTACGAGAAAAATAATAATAACTAGTTTAAAATCAGACTAATAAAGAAAAATAATAACGGTCGATGCAGAATTATACCAAAAAAGATATAGAATTAGATAATAAAGAAAAAAAATTATAAAATTATATTAATAAAAAAAATTATTATAGATTGATATATTATCTCTAATATTATACAAACAATAATAGAATCCCATAGAATCCAACACTAGCAACCCAATGGAGGGGAAAGAGATTTTAACCGGTTACAAGCACTGCAATGGCTCTCGGTAGATTTCTGACTGCCCAAGCAATTCTGCTGTTGAGAAGAATGCAGAATGTTTTGGCAAAACACAAACAATGGAGCAAGACAACTTCAGAAAGATCCGGCGCCTATTCCTCTCTTGCCAAATGGGCCGTTGAATATTCAATTCCTCTTCCTCCAAGTCGTCCACAGAGTTCACAAGCTTGATGGCCAGACCTTGATGCGCAAACAAGTCAAAATTGGAAACCCAAATCTCCTCGAGAACGGGCATTTCAGAAAAAGACAGAGGGTGCTCTCTTTATTTCTCACACAGAGCATGCAGCCATTGCTTTCTATATCACAATTTTAAAATAGAACTAAAAAAACGATAAGATCATTTCAGAATCGGAACCTAACAAAGAATCCAGTTTATATACCTGCGCCTCTCATGGAGGAAAAAAAGATGACGAGTACGAGCCATTAGGTGGTCCTTGACATGTTATCATGCGAAAATTCTGAGCCATGAAAACTTAGTAGGCCTGTAAGTTGAACGAGACTACCAATATAAAGAAAGAGGTGATGACCATGTATCACGCCCCGGCCCGATGCCCGAATCAGGCATATGACAGATGGCCACATTTTTTCATGTTTCAGTCTCAATGAAAATAGAAATGTAAGACCTATCTTACTAATCAACAATCGGCAGTGGTAGAAAATAAATTCACTATTTATTTATTTATTTCTAAAGTTTTCCATCAAAACTAATAAGTAGATAAAATTCAACTAAAAACCAAGGATACAGTATGAGCAAAGTTCAACTAAAATTTAAGATAAAACATAAACTAAAAAAGTAATGCCTAAGTCCTAGCTCCTCACTGACTGATTCTAAAGCCTGATTGATCTTACGGATCTGTAAAAATATAGAAAATATGGAGAGAGCTTTACAGGCTCGGTAAGTTATCATCATCTCCAATATATGCATAAATATGTCGATAATAATTTGCAAACATAAATAAATCATACATAACAAGATAATCATCACCATGATAAAATAAATAGCAACACATGCAATATGCATATTTAATTACCAAATAACATAATTATGAATGACCAACCTGATGTGGTGGGATTGCTGACATGGAGGAACCGGCAGGCACCACGTCAAGAAAGGACGCCGCGTCGGACATCGCGTCAACTCTCCAGCCCGGATTCCACTACCGAGCTAAGCTAAGCTCCCTCAATACGGCGAGCCGAACTCTGTCCTCCACCAGGTAGGGTCCGCGAGCTCGGGATGCCTAGGTCGGAGCCGCATCCTGCCCTCCAGAGCGAGACCCTCGGAGGTTAGTGCCCTGTGGTCGAGGTCGAGCTCAGCGCTCACCCGCCAATGTGGAGCCTCTCCGAGCGTGCGCCCTTTGGATCGGGTCCACCTTCTGCCCTCCAGAGCGAGACCCTCAGAGGTTAGTGTAATACCGGGCTTGGGCTGAAGTCGGCAGGCCCAGCCGACTTCAACCCAAACCAGTAAAAAAAAAAAAAAACGAGCGACAGAGATGGAACAGGGGAGGGGAGTTCGTCGGGGTTTTCGCAGGAGGACTCGGAGGGAAGGGTCGTGAGAGGCGAGGGAGGAGGTCGGTGAAGGATCCGTGAGGGTTTGGGACTCGGTGGTAGGGTTTTAAACGGTGAGGGAACGCTCAAATTTTTTTTTAAAAACCCCTCACCGCCACCTCTCGAGCCACCTCCACGCTCCTTCTCTCTCTCCGACGAGCGACCGAGAATCCCAGACGCCGCCAGTAAGTTTTCTTCCCATTTAAATCCAATTTCTAGGAGAATTTTGATATTTTTTTCTTTAGATTTCCGGTTAGTTGGGGTCGTTCGCCGCCGCCACCGTCGTCGCCGCCTGCCCTTGGTCCGTGAAGGCCCTGCGACAACCACTCCGTGGTTGCCGGCAGCTGGGGGGAGGGAGAGGCTGGATCGGTCGGATCAAGGAGGCAGGGGGGAAGGTTGTTCGAGAGAAAGAAAAGAAAAGAGAAGAAAGAAAAGAAAAGAGAAGAAAGAAAGGAAGAAAAAAAAAGGGGGTGGGGTGTTTTTGTACGATCCAGAAAAAAAAAATAATAAATAAAATAATAATAAATAAATAAAATAATAATAAAGAAAGAGGAGAGAGAAAGAGGAGAGAGAATGAAGAGAAAGAAAGAGGAGAGAGAAGGAAAAGAGAGAAAGAGGAGAGAGAAGGAGGAGAGAAAAGGAAGATGAGAGAGGATCAAGGAATTTTCTCGAGATTCGTGAAATTTGGAAATTTAGTTTTTTTAATTAATTAAATTATTTATTAATGTAGGGAATCAGTCTACTAAGCAGGAAAGCATCGCGTAAAATTCAGGTACTGACTAATATCGGATATACTAAGAATAGCGTGTTAAGGTAAGGAATTTTGTACCGATCATTCCTTTATGCTTGAATTTATTATGGTCTGGTTTGATCTAGCATATATGTTTTATGTATTTGCATGTGTGGTACTATATAACATGGCATAGTTATTTTCTTGAGATAGACATTGTGGTTTTATTATCGGTATTTCATGCATGATGTTATAAAAAAAATTGATATCCAGATGGGTTGGACCATGATACCGGATTGTTAAATAGGTTAAATCATGAAACTGGATATCGAGTGGGTGGGACTACGATATCGGTTATTAAAATGGGTTGGACCACGATATCGGTTATCGAGTGGGTTGGACCACGATACCGGTTATCGAGAGGTCATAAAAGATATGTTTTAATAAGTATTAATGAAGTAAATATGATTTTTGGTCTAGCCATGCTACAGTAGCACCGTGGTTATACAGCCTGAGCCATGGGCTTTGTATGTGGGAGCCGACCACGGGCGGATAGTACGTGGGACAACCAAGCCACGGGCTTAGTACGTAAGCAGGACCGACCATAGTATGCATGGTCGCTTTGTGGTTGCCAGTCATGGGCTGGTACATGACCGTGGCTAGTCCAGAACCCTGAAGATAAAGGTTCAATAATGGAAATTCTAAAGGAAAAATGTAAAAATATCAAGGTGTGTAATACATGAGGCCTAAATCATTTGATTGCATACTGGTACTTTATTATTTCAGAAATTTATATTATTAATTGGAATGATCCTATGGATACCTTACTGGGCTGTTAAGCTCACTTCTTACCTTTTGATTTTTCAGAGACTCAGGATGCATGACAAGATTTGGGCTGGGCGTGAGACAAATTTTCATATATGCTGAGTTAGTTAGAGTTAATTTCGGTTACTGATGTTTGTGAATCAGTAGACCAATTAGTAATGTCGACTAAATAAATGGATTGTACACTTGTTACTTGATTGTTTATATAATAATAGTTTTAATTTGATATGGTTGACTTTTGGTGTACCTAGGCCTTGCATGATCTCTAGGATAAAACCTAGAGTTTGTGCGGGCGGTCATGTAGCCAATTCCGGTGCTGGATTCGGGGTGTGACAGTTAGTGCCCGAGTGGTCGAGGTCGAGCTCAGCGCTCACCCACCAATGTGGAGCCTCTCTGAGCGCGCGCCCTCTGGACCGGGTCCGCTTCCTGCCCTCCAGAGCGATACCCTCGGATGTTAGTGCCCTGTGGTCGAGGTCGAGCTCAGTGCTCACCCGCCAATATGGAGCCTCTCCGAGCGCACGCCCTCTGGATCGGGTCCATCTTCTGCCCTCCAGAGCGAGACCCTCGGAGGTTAGTGCCCTGTGGTCGAGGTCGAGCTCAGCGCTCACCCGCCAATGTGGAGCCTCTCCGAGCGCGCGCCCTCTGGACCGGGTCCGTCTTCTACCCTCCGGAGTGAGACCCTTAGAGGTTAGTGCCCTGTGGTCGAGGTCGAGCTCAGCACTCACCCGCCAATGTGGAGCCTCTCCGAGTGTGCGCCCTCCGGATCGGGCCCGCACATTGCCCTCCTCCACCAAGACGCCCCCGCAAGCTCAGAGCGCCTAGGTCAGAGCGAGCCCTGCCATTCCAGCTCAGCCCCAGCTCGGACGAGGTCCTCACCAACCCAGAACACCGGCGGGCCACCCGAGGACTGCACTGGAGCGCCCCCCAGGCTGCACTGACCACCTACAACCGCTAGTTACACTAGAAGGGAAAGAAGTATGCTGATCGAGGCGCCACATTCCTCACCAACCACCCGTATCACCCAGGAGAGGAAGCCAACCGGGAGATTCGAATCCCATGGGCGGCGGCCCACCACTCAAGGCACTGCCAGGTTTCCCGGAATGAGGCGACCAAGAGGAGTGTCGGAGCGCCTGACAATTCTCTTTATCATGAATCAGGAAAGACTCCTCGGGACACCACCGCATGTGCCTGACAGCCCGGCAGGGATCCCGAGACAAGCTCTCAATGGTAACCTAGCTGCAACGAACTCGGAGGTAACATGACAACAACAACAACTCCAACACACAAAAAAAAAACAAGCCAAGACAAAAAAAAAGAGGAGGAACACAGGTGCAATCCCCGCGAGGAAGAGGGGCATGGCACCACCAACACAGGGGCAAGCCCAACCAAGAGGGCAAAGCACCACCACCACTACCACAGTCGAGGGGAAGCCAGGGAAACAAGGAGAAGCGGAGGAACAGGGAACCCCTCTGTCCCTGCTATCATTCTCCCCTGTAATGTTTCTATCCTCACACACACTCTTTATTCCTCCTAGTGCGGGTCCATCAAGAGGGGCCCAACCAGGAGGATATGTTTCCCTGGATCGTCACTGACTTGACCGTTGGAGTGCCCCCGTCGGAAACCCTGGCCCGGGTCACTAACCCTTGTTTCGTAGGTCCAAGAGCAGAGGGCCGCCGGGCATTGAAGGGAGCGCACTCCGGCACCGGCAAGAGCAATGGGCCACAACGATCTTGGAGGCAACAGATTGGCGCACCAAGTAGGGGGGACAGGACAGGCAAGATCAAGCCTTCCACCTCTTTATAGAGCAACACCCCACGAAAGGACGGTGACGAGACGAACTCGAAAGGCCTCTATCAACCATGCAAGGGGTTCCTCCTTCTCAAGGGCACCCATGTCACCTTCTCCATCCCCTTCGGCAAAAGGATCCGCTGACGGAACTGTCAGGCATGCAGCGAAAACGCTCCTGGAGAAGTATGAGCACAAGCTGGTGGAGCTTTCCCACCGGTTCACCACTATGCAAGGCTCAACCAGCGAGCCACCGGGCTACGATGCCTGCCACCCTTGAAATCCTTCACTGCCGTGATGAGACGAAGTAGTGTCGCCCTCACTGCGATCACAGTCGTGCTACCAAGGAATGCCGCAATCTCAAGTAGGAGGTCGAGAAGCTCATCAAGAAAGGCTACCTCAAATGGTTCATGGGGGGCAAACCTCAAGCGGGGTCCCGGGTGCTTGCCGCCCTCCCGCCGGCTCCAACCATCAACAACTTCCCCACCGCGAAGCCGGTGGACGTGGTCACTAGGGGAGCTGCGACGCATCCAAGGAAACCTGGGGGGCACGAGACCCAGAGAATGTACTCCCCATTGTGCTGGGAGAAGAAAGGTAAATAAGGACGTCGTGGTCGTAAGGATGACGATTGCAAACCATCACGGGCAAGCCCCTGCATGGTGGCCGAAACTCCATCACGAGGGGCCTGTTACCTCGAAGATCCCGACGGTGTCAGGCTCCCCGAAAGAGGAGGGTTTGCGGCCTACGAAGATGCCACCCACAAGATAAGGGTTTTTATCGATAATAGATAATGATTTTTCCTTGCATGAGTATCCATGTGTCTGGCAGGGAAGAATCAACGACGCCCCCGAGCCCAGCTCCAAGATGTCAAAGGATCTTCGAGCCATGCAGCTCTTAACCTCGAGCATCCCTGAGCCCAGCTCCAGGACGTCAAAGGATCTTCGAGCTATACAATTCTTAACCTCAAGCATCCCCGAGCCCAGCTCCAGGACGTCAAAGGATCTTCGAGCTATACAATTCTTAACCTCAAGCATCCCCGAGCCCAGCTCCAGGACGTCAAAGGATCTTCGAGCCATGCAGCTCTCAAGCTCAAGCATCCCCGAGCCCAGCTCCAGGACATTAAGGAATCTCCGAGCCATGCAACTCTCAGCCTCGAGCATCCCCGAGCCCAACTCCAGGACGTCAAAGGATCTTCGAGCCATGCAGCTCTTAACCTCGAGCATCCCCGAGCCCAGCTCCAGGATGTCAAAGGATCTTCGAGCCATGCAGCTCTCAGCCTCGAGCATCCCCGAGCCCAGCTCCAGGATGTCAAAGGATCTTCGAGCCATGCAGCTCTCAGTCTCGAGCATCCCCGAGCCCAGCTCCAGGACGTCAAAGGATCTTCGAGCCATGCAGCTCTCAACCTCGAGCATCCCCGAGCCCAGCTCCAGGATGTCGAAGGATCTTCGAGCCATGCAGCTCTCAACCTCGAGCGTCCCCGAGCCTAGCTCCAAGACGTCGAAGGATCTTCGAGCCATGAAGCTCTCAACCTTGAGCGTCCCCGAGCCCAGCTCCAAGACGCCAAGGGATCATGGGGCCAAGTAGCTCCCATCAATGCCTCGAGCCTAACTCCAAGGTGCCAAAGACCTGAGCCAAGCACTCAGGCAACCCCTGGGCCCGAGCCTAGCTCCACATCCAGGAAGGCCTCGAGCCTAGCTCCAAGGCAATTAAGTCTGGTAACCTTCTTCTCTGATCTCCCCACTCGAAAAGAAGACAAGATGGGAAGGAAAGAAAGAGAACGAGAGGGGAGCCCGGCAAAAACCCTCTTCTCTGATCTCCCCACTCGAAAAGAAGACGAGAGGGAAAGGAAAGAAAGAGAACGAGAGGGGCACACGGCAAGAACCCTCTTCTCTGATCTCCCCACTAAAAAAAAAAAAAGAAAAAAAGAAAAAAGAAGAAAGAAAAGAAGAAGGAAAAGGAAAAAAGGAGGGGGGAAGGAAAGAAAGAGAACGAGAGGGGGACAAGCTGTCATTCCTCAGTCAACAACGTCCCCGAGCCCAGCTCCAGGATACCTTCTCAAGACCGGAGCTCAGATCTCAGGCCAAGAGAACTTCGAGCCAAGCAGCACTCAGCCAACAACGTCCCCGAGCCCAACTCCAGGACACCTACTCAAGACTGGAGTCAGATCTTCGGCCAAGAGAACTTCGAGCCAAGCAGCTCTCAATTAACAATGTCCCTGAGCCCAGCTCCAGGACACCTTCTCAAGACCGGAGCTCAGATCTCCGGCCAAGAGAACTTCGAGCCAAGCAGCTCTCAGTCAACAACGTCCTCGAGCCCAGCTCCAGGACACCTTCTCAAGACCGGAGCTCAGATCTCCAGCCAAGAGAACTTCGAGCCAAGCAGCTCTCAGTAAACAATGTCCCCGAGCCCAGCTCCAGGACACCTACTCAAGACCGGAGCTCAGACCTCTGGCCAAGGGACCTACGAGCACAGCAGCATTCAAGTGTCATGAACCTGCGCCCAGCTTGCCAACGTTGAAGTCTAATAACCCAACCTCAGGCAAGGTGAGGCCCCTCTCTCTGATCTCCCCGCTCATGCACAAAACAAAGAAGAGGAAGAGAAAGAAGAGAGGGGAGAGAAAGAAAGAGAAGAAGAAGGAAAGAACCAGACAAAAAAAATAAATGTTAGAGAAACTCAAGTTTCATTGATTGAGCATAAGTTACAAGTGTCTTGCGGGGTCCCCGACATGCCGGATGACCCTGACTAAGTACAAGAAACAAAAATACAAAATGGGGAAAAAAAGAAAGGGGGCTACTCCACGCCAGCTGGCCTCCCTGCTGAGCTCTGGGGCTGAGAGTCTCCACCTTCAGGAACCTCCGGTTGAGTAGCTCTCCCCTCGGATGGTTCAGCCTCGGCTGGCATCGAAGACTCTAAGGCCATGGCTTCCTCCATGGCCTCCTCCTCTGGCCTAGCATCTGAGGCCGAAGAATATCGAGGCGATCGCGGCTCTTCTCGGGGACAAGCGCCTCGACTTGGCTGTGCAAAAACATGAAGCCCTTGTAGAAGGAGTCTGATGCCATAAATCTCGATGCTGAACTCCTTCGAGGCCTTGAATTTTGTGACAGCATCCTCGGTGCCCTTCTTGGCCTCAGCAGCCACCCTCCTCGACTCGATGGCCTCCAGCCTAGTTGCCTCCACCGACCTGGCTGCCTCCTCTGCCGCCTTCTCGGCTGCGGCAAGTTTCTCCCTCCCAGCTGCCAGCTCCGCCTGGGCAGCTCGCGAGGCCTCCTTGTGCCGATCTGCTTCGGTACTGTACCAGTTTAGTTTTTTCTCGATGATGGAGAGATCGTCGACGACCTTCTTCGAGTGAATACGCTCAAAGTCACGGGCCTCAAGGAGCTTCTTCGCTCGCCCCTCGGCATCGGTGAGCTGCTGCTCAAGGTCCTTGACCTTTAGTTCAAGGGCCTCGTTCGCCCTGACCTTCCCCTTCAGGTCGGCTTTCAAGGACTCAATCTCGGTAGCCTGTTGCCGCTCGAGACGCTCCCAGCTCTGGTAGCGGCCCTTGATGTAGAGGGTCTCGGCATCGATCTGCACCAAGAAAAGTGGTTGGATAAAAAAAAGAAAAGAAAGAAAAAAAAGGAGAAAAGAGAGGAAGGAACAGCTCACCGAATAAAGCTGGGGGAAGATGGCACTGATGACATCAATCAGCCGCATTTCGGCCATGTCCTGCCGATCGCATGTCTGGATGGAGAAGTCCATCATGTGCTCGGCTAGCTCGGGGCTCCGAAGGAACGAGCTGTCTGGCCCCATCTTGAAGGGGAGATGGCGTCGCCCCTTCTCCCTTCGACCTTCTGCCAGAGTGGGCGGCCTTGTCCCGGTAACTGCAGGACCGCGGGGGGCAGGCTGAGAAGCAGACATCGGCGCAGGCGACACCTCGGTCGTGGTCCTGGTGGTGGCCCGGACCCCCTCATCCCTGACCTCGACAACCAGTGGACTCGGAGGGCGGTGGGGTGCAGCAGCCGCAGCTGCGGCCCTCGCTCGGACCACGACTTCGGGCTTCGCAGTAGGGGCCTGCTAGGCTGGCCTTAGTGCCACAGAAGCCACCCTCTCCACTGGCACAGGAGCGGCGCGCACTGCCTCCGAACTCGGGCTGGCTGGAGCAGTCGAGCTCAGGCCAGGCACCACGGTGGGGGCAACCACAGGAATTCTCTCACCCCAGGCTCGCCTCGACGAAGGCTCCCCGGCCAGCCCGATCGGTGGCCTCTTCCGGGTGATCGCCAGCAGATCATTCTCGAAGAAAATCATCCATGCATGCAAGTCATACAATAGTTAGAGTCCGTGGGAAACAATGCAAGAAATGCAAATATAAAGAAAGAAGGAAGTTCAGGTCGAACTCATCCAACCCATTCGTTGGGTCGACCCTGGAGTCGCTGAGGTTCTGCTCAGATAACATGACCTCGAGGGAAGGAATTTGGGCAGTGCGGAGCTGCTCGTAATCATCCCGGTCAGCCGCATCGACCACGGAATTTCAGTTGGGGGACTTGTCCGAATCACTCCAGACCCAGTCGACCCCCTCAACCTCAACAAAGAAAAACTTACCCTTCCATCTCCTGATGGAAGAGGGGAGCTCAAACTTGATGCCCTTCGGGCGGGAGGACAAGGACCACCACCCATCCTCGGTTGGGTGGCGCTTCAGGGCGAAGAAGGCCCTGAACAAGAAAAATCGGGCAACGAACCCGTGGAGGTGGCAGAGCACAATGAAAGAAAAAATGACTCTAATGGTGTTTGGCACTAACTGAGCAGGGACCAAATGGTAATTGTCCAAGACGGACAGGAAGAAAGGGTGGAAAGGAAACCGGAGACCCCCAGAGAAGGTCCCCTCATAAAAAGCAAGATGGCTCGGGCCACTAGAAGTGACCCGTTCCTCTGGACGAGGGATCATGAGCCGGACAGAAGATGGGATGCCATAGGCATCTCGAACAGTTCTTAGTTCTTCGGCGGTGATCATTGAGGCGACTCCACCAGGACTTGTGGACCTAACGGACTCAGAAGCAGGAACAGAAGAAGGAGGAGGGAGAGAAGAACCAGATCCTGGTTCCCTGATGAGTATCGGATCGGAAGGACGCCTTCTACTGAGCTCGAAGCGAGCTGCATCTTCCTCCCTGTCAGAGGAAGAGGAAGAAGACACCGGCCTCCGCTCAGAAGGACCGGCCTCGCTCTGATCAGTGGAGGGGCAGAAGCCCGGGCCAAAACGGGACATCCTCAAGGACAAGGGGAATGAAGGACTCGAAGTGGGGGACGGAAGAGGAGACTCGACCTGAAGAAGACCCCAGACCTGGAGGAAAAACCCTATTCTAGCAGGGGGAGAAGGAAGAAGAAACTGACCTGGTTCCTTAGAAAACTCGGGGCAACTGGGAGGAAGAAGGAAGCTTGGGCAGCAGCAGCAGCAGCAGGCACGAAGAATTCAAAAAGAATAGATGTTTCGGATAAGGCCTTCTTTTCATTTCGAAATGACCCGATGGATTCGTACCGATTCAACCCCTCCGCCAACAGATCCATGCCACGTGCTGTCTATCGACAAAAACGGCATCCCGGCCGCTCTGAATTCTGTGCCAACATTAACTACTCCTTGGACATGGCCACATGGCACCCCCGGATTGGTCTGCAGGGCCGCTCCCGAAGCACCAGCAATCATGGCCATCACCGTGCCAGATTTCCGCCTTTCCATGTCAGCTTCGTAATTACTTCCTTCGACCCGAGCGCCACGCACTAACGAGTCTCGGGAGTGGGGGGCAAATGATGTGGTGGGATTGCCGACGTGGAGGAACCGGCAGGCGCCATGTCAAGAAAGGACACCGCATCGGACGTCGCGTCAACTCTCCAGCCCGGAATCCACTACCAAGCTAAGCTGAGCTCCCTCAATACGGCGAGTCAAACTCTGTCCTCCGCCAGGTCGGGTCTGCGAGCTTGGGATGCCTAGGTCGAAGCCGCATCCTGCCCTCCAGAGCGAGACCCTTGGAGGTTAGTGCCCTGTGGTCGAGGTCGAGCTCAGCGCTCACCTGCCAATGTGGAGCCTCTCCGAGCACGCGCCCTCTGGACCGGGTCCGCCTTCTGCCCTCCAGAGCGAAACCCTCGGAGGTTAGTTTCCTGTAGTCGAGGTCGAGCTCAGCGCTCACCTGCCAACGTGGAGCCTCTCCGAGCGCGCGCCCTCTGGACCGGGTCCGCCTCCTTCCCTCTAGAGCGAGACCCTCGGAGGTTAGTGTCCTGTGGTCGAGGTCGAGCTTAGTGCTCACCCGCCAATGTGGAGCCTCTCCGAGCATGCGCCTTCTGGACCGGGTCCATCTTCTGCCCTCTAGAGCGAGACCCTTAGAGGTTAGTGCCCTGTGGTCGAGGTCGAGCTCAGCGCTTACTCGCCAATGTGGAGCATCTCCAAGCGCGCGCCCTCTGGACCGGGTTCGTCTTCTACCCTCCAGAGTGAGACCCTTAGAGGTTAGTGCCCTGTGGTCGAGGTCGAGCTTAGCACTCACCCGCCAATGTGGAGCCTCTCCGAGCACGCGCCCTCCGGACCGGGCCCGCACACTGCCCTCCTCCACCAAGATGCCCTCGCAAGCTCAGAGCACCTAGGTTAGAGCGATCCCTGCCATTCCAGCTCAGCTCCAGCTCGGACGAGGTCCTCACCAACCTAGAACACCGGCGGGCCGCCCAAGGACTACACTGGAGCGCCCCCTAGGCCGCATTGACTGCCTGCAACCGCCAGTTACACTAGAAGGAAAAGAAGCACGCTGATCGAGGTGCCACATTCCTCACCAACCACCCGGGTCACCCAAGAGAGGAAGCCAACCGGGAGATTCGAATCCCATGGGCGGTGGCCCACCATTCAAGGCACTGCCAGGTTTCCTGGAATGAGGTGACCAAGAGGAGTGTCGGAGTGCCTGACAACTCTCCTTATCATGAATCAGGAAAGACTCCTAGGGATACCGCCGCATGCGCCTGACAGCCCGGCGGGGATCCCGAGACAAGCTCTCAATGGTAACCTAGCTGCAACGAACTCGGAGGTAACATGACAACAACAACAACAACTCCAATACACAAAAAAAAAAAAGAACAAGCCAAGACAAAAAAAGAGGAAGAACATAGGTGCAATCCCCGCGAGGAAGAGGGGCATGGCACCACCAACACAGGGGCAAGCCCAACCAAGAGGGCAAAGCACCACCACCACTACCACAGTCGAGGGGAAGCCAGGAAAACAAGGAGAAGTGGAGGAACAGGGAACCCCTCTGTCCCTGCTATCATTCTCCCCCTGCAATGTTTCCGTCGTCACACACACTCTTTACTCCTCCTAGTACGGAGTCCAACAAGAGGGGCCCGACCAGGAGGATCTGTTATCCTGGATCGTCACTGATTTGACCGTCGAAGTACCCCCGCTGGAAACCCCGGCCCGGGTCACTAACCCTTGTTTCGCAGGTCTAGGAGCAGAGGGCCGCCGGGCAGCAAAGGGAGCGCACTCCGGCACCGGCAGGAGCTATGGACCACGACGATCTCGGCGGTAACACAACCATTTCTATTTTACTTTCTTAGTCTCTTTGACTATGGCCACGATCAGTCTGCAGCTAACTCCGAAAGAGACTAGATCTTAGTTACACATACCATCCATCGTCATGTGCCAGTGATCGCTCTACTGAAGGCCCAGAAGGAATCTAGCTCTGATATCACATGAGAAGTCATGCATCCTCAGCATGTGCTAGCGATCACTCCATAAGACTAAAATCAAAATGAAACTAGCTCCTGACTACATATACTGTCCATCGATTATATACCAGTAATCTTCCCACTGGAAGTCCGAAAGGAGACTAGGTCCTTGTGTGATCATAGTCGGACTAGAGAGCATTAACATCAACATACATAACAATTTATACAATTCAATACAAATCAAATTATGCTATACATATTTAACATTTCATAACATTCATAACATATCATAGAACATATTTAACATATAATACTAGAGAACAAGAGAACTTACTTGAAAAAACTTTATCAATATATTACCTATTCGAGTCTCAACTTTGATACTGTTTATCGATAAGAAAGATAAAAATCCTGGCAAGATTAATCATGTAATTAATTTTCTATCTAAAATATATTAGTATAGAAAAAATGGCTCTTAGTCCAGTCTGGATCACTAAAGAGTTGATTTAAATTTTATTATTATTTTTGATATTTTATTTTTTTCTTCTTCCTTCTTCTTTTTCTCTATCTTTCTCTCTCTTCTTTCTCTCTCCTCTCTCTTCTCTTTCTCTCTCCTCTTTTTTTCTTTTTTCTCTCTTTCTCTCTCTTCTTTTTCTCTCCTCTCTTCTTCTTTCTCTCTCTTCTTTTTTTCTTTCCTTCTTCTCTCTCTTTCTTCTTTCCTTTTCTTTCTCTTTTCTTCTTTCTTTTCTCTTTCCTCTCTCTCTCTCCTTTTTTTTTCTTTTCTTTCTCTCTCCTTTTTTTTCTTTTCTCTCTCTTCTTCTTTCTCTCTTTTTTTTTCTTTATCTTTTCTTCTTTATCTTTATTTACTTTTTTTCTTTTTTTTCCTTCTTCCTTCTTTCCCTTCCCTGCTTCCTTCCTGGTTTGGCTCGAATAGACCTTCCATGGTTCTCGAAAATCATGGGAGGGTGGAGAACAGGGAGAGGGCTCGCCAGCTTGGCAGGATGGAGAGGAATCGGATGGCGCGGTCACCGGCGTCCGTCCGATTCAAGAAAGTCAAGGGAAAACTAAGAAAAAATTACTTTTTATTCCCTTCTTCCTACGAGAGATCTAAAGTACGGAACTCATCGACATTTGACAAAACCTTCGGCCGCTTATCGGAAAGGAAAAAGATGATGGAATAGAGGTCAGTCTGTGCTTGCTTAGAGGCGGTTAGAGGGGTAAAAATTTATAGGAGAGAATGGAGGGATTTTTCTTACCGTATGGAAGAACTCGATCGATCGAATCTCTCGATCCCATTCTTCATGCCACCAGCCTTCTCCCTCCCATCCACAGTGGTCCGATCGAGAAATCCGGCGATCTCCTCGCTCGAATAAATAGGGGCTTCATCTCTTGTTTCGCCAGAAATTTTTTTTTTTTTTTTGAACTGAAAGTCGACGGGCTCTGCCGACTTTAATCCAGGGCGGCCCAATAATGGGTTGGAGTACTTCACACCATGCACTCGAAGAAGCTTGATACCCATAATGATTGGCCATGAAGGCGAAGGAAAGCAACAACTCCACTTTAATCAAGAAACAATAATTTTTTCCAATCCATTAAGGCAGAAGGTTATCATAAATTTGACAAACCTCATAGCCACTAGATTGACCTCTAAGCCAACGGGCTCAAATTCTTCCTATGCGTATTTTATTTTTCAAAAAGAAACAGGCGGTCCTTGTAAAATAACCCCTAACCAGACAAGATAAGAAGAAAGGAACCACGAAATTTTGATGAACATCATGAATATTGGGACCATCGATCTTTGCTGCTTGTTCTACAAATAAGACGTTGGTCTTTAGCTGTATATCGCAATGGTAAAACAGAACAAGAAGAGGGTAAGATCGATCATTTCAGAACCAGTACCTAACAAAGATTCCAGTTTATATACAGTCTCTTAAGAAGGAAAAATGGTGAAAATAAACCTGTGGAATTGGGACCATCACTTCGTTTTCGGAACAAGATGGATGTTGCATTCTGATTGACTCAATTGATGGAAATAACAATGTACTCTCTATATTCTTTCTGAGCATAATGGATGCAAGTCCTTGCCTAACTTTTCTGCTTGTCGGCATCCCCATCACAGCATCGATCATATTTAACAGCTTAAGTTCAGGAGATAGTTGGCCAGGAAAAAATATCATATACCATAATCATAAATGTTGAAAATCAAATTTAGTAAAAAGACAGAACAAAAGTATGCATTTTTAAATATATTTATGCATCAAGATCAAAAAAAATAATAAAATAATAATTATATCAAAATAGATAAATCATAGAAGAAAATCAAGATTTACATGGTTCGACTGTGCCAACATCTACTGAGTATGCAACTGCACTATAAAAAAAAAAAATTATCAATATAAATGATTATACCTTTCAAATTTTTTATATCAATATTTTAATAAAAAAATATAAAATAAAATTTTTTTAAAAATATTTATTCACAAAATTCTCTTGCAGACATCATTGCCACCGCTAGCGTAAATCCCAAAGGCCACTGTCATTGTCTCGTGCAAAACCCAAAATCTCTCGGTCAAAATAACCTTTTAAAGAGCTCCAAAATGTATAGACCATGCATGACCGCATGGTCATGCCTCCTCCCGTGAGTACCACGACTCCCATGCTGTCACGCCACAATTTTGTTGCATGGGAGTCTTATGCCGTGTAGGGTCATGCTTTCGTTGGCATTTCATGAGTCAAGATACCAACAATAATTTTTATTTTGACTCGATATTTTAGTCTCTACATAATTTTGAGAGTTTGTAAATAATCTCGTCCTCATATCCTAGGACCTTCACATCTCAGTGTTCCTTAATATTAGCTAAGTCCAGACAATAATGCTAGAAATTGACTACTAGAAGTGACTTGATCATCATATTTTTAGTATTTTTCTTAATAGAAATCTTGACTAATTGATTGCAATTGCTCGTAACAAATTTTCTAAGCTTGTGATATTGGATATCTATATGCTTTGTTCTAGTATGTGATATGTTGGATCCTTTGTAAGACATATAACATTTTGACTATCATAATATATACGAAGTCTTTTGTGCAATACTAAGTTCCTTGACCAAATCTTGAAACCAAAATACCTTATTAGTAGGCTCAACTGTAGTTATATATGTTGTCTCTATTGTTGACAATGCCATGATATCCTAAGCATTACTTTCCAACTGATAAGACCGCTACCTAAAGTGAAGACATGACCCATGGTTGATCTTCTCCTATCAAGATCACCTGCATAATCTGAATCAACAAAATTAACTAAAACATCAGTGTTAGTGCTTTTCTGAAATAGTAAACCAAAATTTGATGTACCCTTCAAATAACACAGAACCCATTTAATTCCATTCCAATGCTCTTTTTCTAAATATGCCATGTATCTGTTCAAAACACTAATAGCCTATAACAAATCAGGTCTAGTACAAATCATAGCATATATTAAATATCCAACCATACTAGCATACGGTACACTGAGCATCTCCTAACATTTTTCCTTAGACTGAGGACATTGCTACATAGAGAGTCTAAAATGTTGAGCTAGAGGTATACTTACTATCTTAGCCTCCTTCATATTGAATCTGGCTAATACCTTCTCTATGTATCCCATCTAAGGCAACCATAGCTTCCCATCCTACGATCTTTGTGAATCTCCGTCCGTAGGATCTTCTTGGCACTTCCTAGGTCTTTCATTTCAAACTCAAAATTAAGTTAATGTTTCAACTTAGAAATCTCTTACATATGCTTACATGCTATAAACATATTATCAACATATAGCATTAGCAGTGCAATAGAACCGTTACTCAAAAAATGGAAATAGATACAACTATCATATCTGCTCCTCATGTAGCTATGTGTCACAATAAAGATATCAAATGTCTTATATCATTAACGCGGAGCTTGCTTCAAACTATAAAGCGACTTCTTCAATTTGTACACCAGCTTTTTATTGCCTTTTATACAATACCATCTGGCTACAATACATAGATCTCCTTATCTAGATTACCGTATAGGAAAGCAATCATCACATCAAGCTGCTCTAGCTCTAAATCCCACATAGCCACCATAGAAAGCATAATCCTAATAGAACAATGCTTAACAACTAGAGAAAATATCTCATCAAAATCTATTACTTTTTTCTGACTATAGCCTTTCACTATCAATTTAGCCTTATACCTTGGTGGTTTACCTTCTGATGAAGCTTTCTTTTTTCTATACACCCACTTGTTGTTGATACCTTTTTACCCTTAAAAAGAGTGACAAGTTTCTAAGTTTCATTTTTATGAAGAAAATTCATCTCTTTCTCAATAACAATCTGCCACTTGTCACTATCCTTACTCTACCAAGCCTCCTGAAAAAACATTGGATCACTAGAAATAACAAGAAATGCATAAATAACTATATCGTTCAACCTTAAGGCAGTTTAACTTCCCTTTTAGCCCTTTCTTTAGTAATAAAGTAAGGCTCCTTTAGTTCTTGTGGTTGTATAATTTCTATGTCATGTTCTAAAGATTTCCTCGAACCAGTATTATTGCTGTTAGTTTTGATCAGTGCCTCCACCTGAATCGAGATACTAGGTTTCTTCATATTTTAAACCTGATGCTGAATTTTCTTCTTCGATATTAAAACTTCATCAAATATTATATCTTTATTGAGCTCCACCTTCTAAATAATTAGATTCCAAAGTCTGTAGCCTTTCACACCAACTTTATACCTGAGATAAATACAAGATTTAGACTTCACATCAAGCTTAGTCTTTTAATCTTCCTATATCAATATATATATAGGATAACCAAATATATGAATGTCAGAGTAATTAATTGGCTTACTAGACTAATCCTCCATGGTGTTTTGAGTCCCAGTGATATTGAAGGAGAACGATTTACTAAGAAGCATGCGGTGTTTATTGCTTCGGTCCAAAATTACTTTGGAATATCTGCAAACAATCTCATGCAACGAGCTCTTTCAAGCAGTATCTTGTTTATCCTTTCAGGTACTCTATTTTGCTATGTCTTGCCTGGGATAGTAAAGTGCCAAACTATGCCTTCCTTTTGATAGTAATTCATAAATTCTTTGAAGGTGTATTCCCTACCATTATTCGTGCGGAGAACCTTTATCTACTTGCCTATTTACTTTTCAACTTCAGCTTTCTAGCACTTCAACTTTCAAATATTTCTGACTTATTCTTCAAGAAATAAACCTAAACCTTCCTAGAGAAGTCATCAATAAAAATGATAGAGTACCTAGCTCCTCTAAAAGATATGACCAGTGCTACTCTCCAGATATCTGAATGAATGTATTCAAAGATCTGTGTACTCCTTTTGGTTGAGGTGATAAACTTTACCTTGCATTGTTTACTAAGAATACATGTTTCATAGAAATCAAGTTTGTAAGATTTAATACCCTTGAGTAAATCTTTATTATACAATTCTAATATCCATTTTGATTCACATGTCCAAGCCTAGCATGCCACAACAATGTAGCATCATCATTATCAGAAGAGGATGTAATAGCAACGTCATTGATAATAGTTTTTTCAATCAACCTATATAGGAAACCTGTCTTTTCTCCCTTTATCAATATTAAGGCATCACATTTAATTTTTAATATGCCATTAGTACCAACAAATGTACATCCATTTGCATCTAAGGTACCAAAAGAGGCAAGACTCTTTCTCAAATCAAGAATATACCTGACATCTGTCAAAGTCCTTACAATTCCATCAAACATCTTAATTTTGATTATTCTTATCCTAACAGTTCTGCACTCGGTATTATTATCCATAAGAACTCTACCGTCATCATGAGATGTATAAGAAACAAACTAATCTTTATGTAGGCACATATGATAAGAATAACTAGAATCAAGAATCCAAGTATCTAAAAAATCCATATCTAAGGAGATAGTCAATATATCTCCATCTTTTTCAAACTTAGTAGCAACTCCAGCCTTATTAGTATTCTGTTTTGGCTTGGACTTTAATTTGGGACAATTCATCTTCTAATGACTTTCTTGCTTACAATAATGACACTTATCATTTTGTCCTCTTGACTAGGATCTGAAATTATTCTTTTTGTCACCTTTTTCTTTTCAACATTCTCTTTCTTGATCCAAGTCCTTTGCCATCAAATTATCACTACATCAACTTTGTGCCTAGCCTCATTTGATAGCAAGGTTGTCTTGACCTTTTCTTTTTTCAAAGTATCTTTGCCATATAAGATGGTGATCACCAAATGGTCATAGGACTTGGATAAAGATGAAAGAAGAATAATAGTCTGATTTTCTTTTTCCACCTTCACTCGCAAACTGTGAAGCTATGAAATTAACTTATTAAATACATTTAAATGCTCCAAAAGTCATCCCCTTAAGACAAATGTAAGCTATAAAGTTGCTTTTTCAAATATAATTTATTTATAAGAGATTTTGTCATATAAAGATTATCTAATTTTTTTTCATAAATCAGAGATAGTTTTGCTATCTTCAATACTATACATTACCTCATCTGCCAAACAAAGTACAATAGTACTGGAAGCTTTCAGATCAAGTTCTAACCATTCATCTGCACTAGTAATACTTGATTTTTTCTTGGGAAGAAGAGCTTTATGAAGGTTTTGTTGAATCAGGATTTTACTCTCTTCTTTCATAAGTTAAAGTCCATTTTACCGTCAAATTTCTCAATTTCAAATTTTGTTGACATCTTGAGTGTATACATTAGATCAACTTAGCAGAAATATACAAGAAAACTTAGCTTTGACACAAGATATTGACACAATCTGACTGTATTCGGGTGTGAATATAGTGAAAATTCTAAGTGGTAACTTGGATAGTGGACATAGAAGCTGGGTTGCTCCGAACCACTATAAACCTTGTGTGTTTGTATTGTGATTCTCTGATTTCTTTTAGCTTTTGCATTTAACTTTTAATCACAACACACAACACTCTGAAAAGGAATCTCAATTGCACATTATCTGCTTTAAATTTTTTAAATACCTAATTCACCCCCCTCTTAGGTAGCCACCTGAGCAACAGTGTCCGACAGCCCCGGGTACTTGAGTAGTGATTGCGTGAACGACCGTTTATACAAGGTTCCATCAAGGATGACGTACTTTGAGGCAGTCCAGTGTACATGCTTGGCTTCAGTCTCATCCTCCAACAGGGTCCCTTCGATGAGGAATGCAAGGATGGAGTCCATCCAAGAGGCTTCCCGCTCCACTTGATGGATTCCGACCATCTCTTCAACAATGCTTGGGCATTGCAGGTACTCCACAAAGGTTCTGTTGGAGGAGTTGGTGACGACAATAGCCAGTCGTGACAAGGCGTCCGCCCGAAAGTTCTGCATTCAAGGTATATGAAAAATCTTGAAAAATTTAAGACGAGTCACAAGACTTTGTACCTTGTCCAAGTATTTAGCCAAGGTCGGATCTCTCGTCTCGAATTCACCCCTCACTTGGTTTACTACCAATTGGAAATTGGAGAAGGCCCTGATCTGACTGATGCCCAGCTCGTCGGCTATTCTTAATCCTGCAAGGAGGGCTTCATATTTTGCCTGATTGTTTGATACCTGAAATACAAAATGCAAGGCATACTCTAGGCTCTGTCCGTCGAGGTCGGCCAGGATTAGGCTCGCTCCATATCTAGCAAGGTTAGATGCCCCATCCACATGGAGCATCCAGGCGGGCTCTGCTTCTTCAATAGTGTCTTCCTCAGGTGTGTCGGCTAATAGTGAAGGTGCTTCCTGTCTCCAAGTAAACTCCGTATTGAAGTCGACGATCACCTGAGCCTTCTTGTCCAACCGAGGTTGAAAAGAGATATCAAATTCACCCAGCTTGACAGCCCACTTGGCCAGCCGACCGGAGGTATCGGGGCTCCTGAGGATCGCCCTAAGAGGTTGATCAGTCAGGACGACGATTGGATACGCTTGAAAGTAAGGGTGCAATTGCTTGGCTGCTATGATGAGGGATTAAGCAAGCTTCTACATCTTGGAGTATCTTGTTTCGACATCATGGAGAACTTTGCTGATGTAGTAGATAGGCCTTTGCTGGTTGTTCTCCCCTATCCGAATGAGGACGGAGCTCACCACCTCGTCCGATGCCGACAGATACAAGTATAAGGGCTCTCCCTCTATAGGCTTAGCAAGCAAGGGAGGGGTCTTCAGGTACTCCTTCAATGCCTCAAAGGCTGACCGACACTCGTCGGACCACTAGAAACGATCCGACTGTCGCAGGGTTTTGAAAAAAAGGAGACACTTCTCGGTCGACCTGGAGATGAAGTGGCTGAGAGAGGTTATTCGGCCTGTAAGTTCTTGTACTTGTTTCTTGTTAGTCGGATGCCCCATGTCGAGGATGGCCATGATTTTATCAGGGTTGACCTCGATTCCTCTCTACGCGACCAGAAAGCCAAGAAATTTTCTGGAGGTCACTCCAAAAGTGTACTTGGTCGGGTTCAGCTTCATCAAGTGATGCCTCAGGGCATCGAAGAATTCTTGCAGATCTTTGATATGGTCAGCTCTTCGGAGGCTCTCGACTATCATATCGTCAACATATGCCTTCATGTTTCTTTCAAGCTGCCCTTCAAAAACCTGGTTGATTAGTCTTTGAAAAGCGGCTTCGGCATTCTTCAGATCAAAGGGCATCATTTTGTAGCAGTATAGCCCTTTATTAGTGATAAAGACTATCTTCTCCTCATCCTCCGGGTGCATTCTGATTTAGTTGTACCCGGAGAAGGCATCCATAAAGCTCAGAAGTCGGTGCCCGACAGTGGCGTCCACCAGTTGATCAATTTTTGGTAAGAAAAAGCTATCCTTCGGACAAACATTGTTGAGATCGATGTAGTCCATGCATATCCTTCATTTTCCATTAGCTTTTTTTACCATAACAACATTTGCCAACCAGTCGGAGTAATGAGCTTCTCTGATGAAGCCAGCATCGGAGAGCTTCCTAACATCCTCATCAATCACCCTCTGTCTTTCAAGGACGAAGCTCCTCTTCTTTTTACTGATAGGCTTATAAGCTGGATCCACCTTGAGCTGGTGAGTTATGATCTCTGACGGGATGCCTGGCATGTCCGATGCTAACCAGGCAAAGACGTCGGCATTATCCCATAAAAAGTTAACCAACTCTGATTTAGCCTCTTTGCTGAGCATACTTTCAATCTGCAGGACCTTAGTGGGATCTTCTTCCTAAAGAGGTACAAGCAGGATCTTCTCGACTGGTTGCCCGCAGTAATTAACATCTGCCCTGGGTCCAAGCTGTTCCAAGGTGGAACGGTCTTCAGATTGTGTGTCCTGGATGGTCAGACACTGCCTGGCCATCCTATGATCTCCCCTCATTACTCTGACCCCATTCTGGGTCGAAAATTTTGCCAGCATGTGGTAGGTAGACACGATGGCCCGAAATTTGTTAAGTGCTGGCCATCCCAAGATGGCGTTGTAGGCTGAAGTTGTACGTACGACCACAAAATTGATGGGAATAGTCTTTTGAAAAGGTTCTGACCCGATTGTAATGGGCAGAGTTATTTCTCCTTCCACGTCGACGAAGTTCCCTTTGAACCCAGTCAACGACATTGGGGATTCTTGCAACCTGGCCCTAGGCATGTTCATCTTGACAAAAACATCATACAATAAAACTTCCATGGAGCTTCCATTATCTATGAGGATCCTTCTTACATCATAGTTGGCAATCACTGCCGACACAACCACAGGGTCATTCCCAGGGATCTGGGCTTCTAAGAGGTCTTCGTCGGAGAAACTAATTACATTAGATTCCGGGGCCTCTTGACAATGTCTTGGTCTTCTTCACTCCTCTAGTCCGATCGACGGTGGAGCATACCGACATTTCTGTTGGTGGGGCGCTAGTTGGGCAGCTCTATTTCCTTCAGGGGGTCCCTGGAAGTAGAGGTTTCAGTTCGATTCCTCTGGGGTCGGACGTACTTGTGCAGGTATCCCCGTCTGATCATATCTTCGATCTCATCCTTCAGCTGGAGGCAGTCTTCGGTGCTGTGCCCAAGGTCGCGATGGAACCAGCAGTACTTGTCCCTGTTCCTTGATGTAGAGGGACTCCTCATCGGACGAGGCCTTTGCAAGAATGTCTCATTCTCGATCTCCATGAAAACTTTCTCCCTCAGGAGGGAGAGAAGAGCATAAGTCTCAAACTTCCTGGAAAAGTCCTTCGGCTTTGGGCTGTGGCGTTGGGTTGAGTTGATGCCTTCGTTGGGAGGTCGGACTTCAGGAGCCTTGTCACTCTATTTCTTAGGGGCCGACCTTCCTTCAGCCTAGTGTCGGCTTGTCGCTTATTCTTCTGCTAGGACGTATTTTTATGCCCGAGCCAGCAGTTCGGAGTAGCTTGTCTGAAATTTTTTATCCAAGGAGAAGGTGAGCCTGGACGATCGCAGCCCATTCTTGAAGGCCGACATAGCTACATCTTCATTGAGGTCCGGGACCTCCATGGCCGTCGAATTGAATAGGGCCATGTAGTCCCGGAGGGTCTCTCCCTCCTTTTAATGCACGAGGAAGAGGCAGTCCGTGTTCCTCCCGGGCTGCAAGTCCTGAAATGAGACAGAAACAGTTTTTCCAGCTGGGGGAATGAGTGAATCGTACCTTTTTCGGATGAAGGAGAACCACATCCGAGCTGCCTTCTTGAGCGTCGCAAGGAAGGTAATGCAGTGGAGGGCATCAGAGGCATCCTGTACCATCATGTAGGCCTTGTAAGTGCCCAGATGATCCAGCGGGTCGGTGGTGCTATCATAGGCATCCACTTGAGGGATTTTGAAGTGGCGGGGGATAACTTCCCCCATGATTCTGGTGGAAAAAGGCGAACAAGAGTCGTACGCCTGTACTCCATCGGCCTTCTGCTGATCGACCAACTCAGGGATCTGCTCCTCCATGCACTGGAGATTGCTGGTATAGTCCCTCGGGTCCTCGCTGTGGCACTGATCACCATCAGGAACCGAGTCTGTGGAGGATAGCAAGGCAAACCTTGCCCTCTTTCCATCACCGTGAACCCCTGAGACCTTCAGGGCTCCGGTGCTAAGTAGGAGCGGAATTGAGGTGCTCCCTGCTGTCGGCTTCCCTCGACAGGAGGCAGATGATTAGTTTGAGATGCCGTAAGGGGTTGTTGCTTGTTGTTGGCTACATCTTGGAGGTTCTGAACCGCGATAGCAAGGGTGTCGATGCGGTTCAGAAGGGTTTGGAACTGATGTTGTCCCAGGGTGATGGTAGGTTGGGTGACATCATTCTCCCTGGGAGGATCTTCTGATATTGATGGTGAGTGACCTCTCCTGATGGAGATATTCTGGGCTCTTCCTTTCACCATTGCTTCACTTGGCAGCGGATTCTTCCTTTTAGAGAAAGGAAACTAGAATGAAGGTTCAAGCCCTTCCTCTAGCGCCAATCTGTTGCTGTCAAGTCTCCCGGACCGGGTTCTCTTGGCTTGGCTGGAGCGCTCCTCTCCCGGATCTTGCAAAGAAGTCCCACGGGCCGGTGGTGTTCCGGCGGGGGACACTCCGATGGCTAAGTTAGCGGGGGCCTTAGAGCAATAGAATGGAGGAATCAAAAGAAAGATAGCTCATGGGGCAGGAAAAGTGCCCTTACCATTCGAAGTTCCCCGTTTACCTTATATAGGCGCGGAACACTACCAAATTCTATTAAGGGCTAGGCTGGAAATGTCTGATCTGCCCCTAGAAGAATCAGGGTGGTGGCAAGGTGGCACCAGGACGTGGCCACGTCGTGGGATCTATTGCAACAGAATTCTGGTACCAGTTGGAATGGGCTTTTGGAACCTTCTGATTAGTATGGGTATGGCTGAAGCAGGTCAGTCGGACCTCGAACGGGTCGGTCGGACCCCTGGTGGAGTGGGTCGTTCGAACCTCTGCTGGAGTTGGTCGCTTGGACCTTTGCTGGGGTGGATCGTTCGGACCTCTGGCAAAGTGGATCGGTCGGACCCCTGCTGGAGTGGGTCGTTCGGATCTCTGGCAAAGTGGGTCGGTCGGACCCCTGCTGGAATGGGTCATTCGAACCTCTAGTGGAGTGGGTCGTTTAGATTTCTGGTGGAGTGGGTTGCTTGGACCTCTGCTGGAGTGGGTCGTTCGGACCTCTGGCAAAGTGGATCAATCGGACCTCTGCTAGAGTGGATCGTTCGGACCTCTAGCAAAGTGGATCGGCCGGACCTCTATTGGAGTGAGTCGGTCGGCCCTCTGTTGGAGTGAGTCGGTCGGCCCTTAGTCCGGTTCAGAGAAAAGTTGATTTGGTATAACAATATCCATTACCAAAATGAAATCATGTTGGTTGAAGTTGAATATAGTTTTTGTAGTTGGCTTAATAAATCCCGTATTATGCACTTACTTAGTATTTATTTGCAAATCAAACGCAGAAGTTTGTAATTCAACAGCAGCAGGCATGCCTAGGCGGGTATTCAGAGCATGGAACTACGTACCATATATAATGACTTGTGGACGAGAGGGTTCATGCAAGTGTTGCGTGTTCCAACCAAGAGAACTCCAGTCCATGAAACTATTAAGCACTTTGGTCCAAGCTAAGATTTTAACGCCATTAAACAGATGTTCGCCTAAGCCTGGCCTTCTGATAGTATAACCAGAGTTGAAAGCCAAATTCCGTGAGCATAGGCGCGGGGAAGAGAGAGAGAGAGAGAGATTAATATCTTCTTTCTTTCTTTCTTTTTACCATATTTTTCTCCTTTTCCAGATATATTTGATGGAACGTTGGGCGGACCGCACCAACTTTTCTAAGAAGAGCCAAAAAAAATATAAAAATAAAAATATTAATAAATAATTAAAATTAATTTAAATATTTTTTATAAATATTATTTGAATTATATTTATTTTATTTCATAAAATTAAATTTATTAATAATGGCTCCCTATGACCCCGCACTGCTTTGCTCCAAAGAGATTAATTAAAATTATTAACGTATAAAAAAAAAGAGATTAAAATTAAGAAAACGGCTCTCTCTCCAGATATGGGACAGATGAGGCAGCAAGGCCTAAATTCAGAGGACTAATATCAGATTACAAATTCACACCTTCCTCTTCTACATTAACACTTGTGGAGCTGTCTTGCTAAGAAGCAGAATACCGCTTATACGTATAACATGCAGAGGCTTATAGAAAGCTTAACAAGGTGGTTTGAAGCCCATGTAGGTCCCAGTAGTGTATTGTCTCCAAACACCAATTGCTCCAAAGCAAGTAATTGAAACCGTACTTAGAACCATCACCATGCTAACCATAAACACAATGAGAGACACCCTACCTAACTTTTCTATGGCTCTGTCTATGATAGCCAACCCAAGAGCTGAAGCCACAAAAGAAACCGCTGCATAAATTGAGGCTTCACCGATCCCCTTCATGCCCAGGATGACATACTGAACCATGGACATCGAAGCTGAGAACAGAACAATCAAAGTGGTTGTCGCTGCCGTAATCTGCAAATCAAGAGTTAAAGCAAATGTACTAATAACGAAAGATATACTATAAATGGAAGTCAAATGCAACAAGACTTTTGCTATAATAGGGTCAACTTTAATTGCTCAGGAAGTTGAAAATGTTATAAATATATGTTAAAAGCTCGATAAGTTGATACAATCAGCAGTACTCCATGATCCTGAAAGTTTAGAAGTAGCCTAATAGTGTAAATTTATGGCAACTCTGGGCTGCTGTTGAGTCTAAACATAATGAGAAAAGACGATGAACAAACCTCATTATGAATCAAGTTTGCAACCTGATTATGAATAAAGTTTTCACAGTAGCTATTTGGGCTATACTTTGCAACCTTCTTTTGATTCAACCCCCTGCTGGTACTATTTAGACTATCTATTCATCCTGGAGACAACTCTTGCTAAGAGTCAAAAGCAAGCTGGTTTTATGTTGACTGCAGCAGTTACTTGGTGCTGCTTGCTTGAAAGGAATGGAAGAATGTTTTTTCGAATCTCTTCCAACTCCAATTCGGTTGACTCTAAAGTTGTTTGGACTTTTAATAATTGATTTGTACTTTTCTCCACATAATTAAAGACCTTTCATCTTGTGCCTTTGGTTGTCACTGTTACTGCTGTGGGATTGGCTTCGTCTTGAAATGCTGCTTGCCTAATTCTTTTGATGGTTTGTGATGGCTCTATGCCACTTTACTTTGCTTTCCTTCTTTCGGAGACGATGATGAAGTCTTGCAGTTGGTGACCTTATAAAGAATTCATTGCTGTTACATTGATATTTAGATATTACTTTCTGAGTCTCTTTTTTGTCCTGGCTACCATGTTTTGGATATTACCTGTGCTTATCCGAGCCTCCATTTTTTCTATCGATCATTTTGGTTTTTTACATTGCATATTCTATTGTAATTGTTACGCCCGTTCGGCTTGTCCCGGGTCGGACCGGCTTCGGGCACCCAGTCGGCCGACTCACGTGTAGAGTTCGACCCCATGATGGCTGATCCGGGGGCTTCGCGGACTGGCGGGTGCCTCACCATCCGCGCATCGTTCCTCTTCACGACCCCGGTCGGCTCCTGGGGTCCTGCCGATGGCCTTGGTCGGCTTCTGGGAGACCAGCCGACCCCAGCCCGAAGCTTTTAGGAGCCACTCTTCCCCTCCTCGACAAGCTCTGACATTCTGTTGCAACAAACTCTAGCACGTGGCCACGACTCTTGTTGCCAGGCCACCACTCTGACACTTCTGCCACGCCGCCAGTCCACGACCTCGTCGCCACGCCCCTCCTAGGAGCATAGTCGGGCTTTCCCTGCCTGCTCTGCAACGGAATTTGGCAGTATTCCGTGCCTATAAGAGGCACCCGGGGAACCTCTGCGAAAGAGGGTAACGCTTTTCCTTCCTCTTCTCGAGCTCTCTTTCCAGCTTCTTCCCGTTCTGTTGCTCCAACCCTCCTCTAATTTAAGCATCGTAGTGTCCCCCGCCGGAGTCTCTCCGGCACCCAGGGAATTTTTTTGCAGGTTGGCCGGTCGAGAAGCTCTCCAGCGCGTCCACCAAACCCGGTCCAGGAGGAACGGCGGCAACAGTAATCATTCTCAGGAAATAAGCTTTTTTTGTTTGGCTTTTGTACTTAACCTTTGTAATTACTTGGGTTCTTTCTTAATAAAATCCTTGGTGAGTAGTTGGATGTTCCTTCTACTCTCTCATTCATCCAAAAAAGAAAACTCAAGTAATGAAAAAATAAAAAATATCATTTAAGTTGTAGCTGACTGTTTTCGCTTGTAAACATCCCAAAAGGATTATTGTATTTGAAATATGGCCAATAGCAATTTTAAGAGAAAACCAAGCTAGGAATTGGATAATTTTATTTTCTCTGGTCAATTATCAGGTCAAGAAGTCATGACCAGGAGAAGAATAGATTTACAAGCAGTAAAACAAATAAGAAGTTTTTATTTTTTTTTCCAAAAATATATGATAAGGCTTTTTCTAAAAGAATCCAGGTTATGAATTTGAGTAACATAAGGGAAAAGAGAATTACCTGTGGAGGTATCCCTATATGAAGAAGGACGGGGTTTATGAGCAAACCCCCACCAATGCCAAAAAGGCCGCCTAAAGCACCCGTGAAGAGGGCAGCTGAAGGAAAAACAAACATGGGCAAGGCTTCAATCTTTGTTTCTGCTGCGATGTCCTGTATAATAAAATCGTTGATTCATGCCACAGCAAATCTGACAGACAGAGAAGCACCACAGCAAATATATATCTGTTAACCAACCTTGCCATCTATATCTTGTTGACTTCGAGGTTGTAATCTTTTCTTCTTCTTGTCATACAGAATATATGCTGTAAACCCAACGCCAATAGGAACTTGGGATAATGTGATGAGCCAATATGCAACTCCACATGGTTTTATGTTTGTAACACCCTGAAGAGAGAATTTGATCAATTGAAGTTAGGTGGTTACTCATCACAGAGTCACAAATGACTGAGAGGAATTGAAGAATGAAAAAACTTAATTGGCAGCCTCTTCAAGCATCAAATCCATTTACGTGGGGAAGTTTAAGAATCCAGTGTGATTGTGGCTTTTGGCAGCCAACAATGCAACGTCTAAGAAAGAGCAAGGAACGCACACAAGCACTTGGTAGTTCCTTCAAATGGTCGTGCATGAATAAATGAACCTTATAATCTTGCATACATACAGTCATTTTTAAGTGTTTTTTCTTCGATGTTTCTAGCATAAAATGATGTTTGGATCGCAAGGATAGGATTGGTGTTAATGTACCCCATGGTTCGGCATTTGAGAAGGTTATTCACGGACACTGGAAGCACATCATAAGGTGGAAGATGTCTTTGTTGTTCTACCATATTTCTGCATGAATTGTTGATACTATGCAGAGCGAGCCTTCAAAATACTAATTCACCTAGATGCCAGCACAGCATGTGAATGGTTAGGAGGTAATTAAACAGAAGTATTGAGTTGTGGATTTGGAAATGAAGCTCTAATCAAAGATCAAGAAAACTGGAAAAGATGTTGCAAAAAGTCTGGTCCTTGTGACAGAAAAGTGGTGGTTGCTGTGGAAAGGAGAAATGAGAATAACCAGAAATGGTTTGAAGGAGAAGCAACCTACGGCCTTTCCTTCGGTGACAGAAACCATCACATGATAATTACACAATCCTTACAATAACAACAGCGACAACAAAGTGGAAAGCAAGGCACAAACATATTTACTTGAACAAACATTAAACAGTCATAAGATTTGTCCCCAGGAAGATACAAAATTTAATGGATTTTTAATAGCGACGGTTATTTCTATTTATTGCTAATTAAGGCAGCTGATATTTCAATAATGAGTATCAATACCACAATTACTTCAATCAGGAGGGAACGAATAATTTTATTGACATGCTTAATTCGAATATCTCTAAAGAAATTTAAAAAAAAAAATCTTTTCAACCAGGTGTTGCATGACCAAATTACGACTTCTAAAAGTAACTTGGTTTCCTTATATAGCAGATCTTATTTTTTAACCTTGTCCATCACTATTCATAGTTGTCAAAATGATTCATATTGAATCCGATGATCCTTCAAAATTAATAATATTTTTATAATAATTTGTTGGAGATAAAGATTTTTTTAAAAGGTTTTTTGGATGGACAGAATATGAGAGGAAGAATTGATTCAATCTCATTCTTAATTTTTTTTTTTTTGTGGTTACCTTATATGATGGCAATCTCATCTATTTAGATTACAAAATATCTCTTGAACTCCCATCATTAATTCAACGCTTCCTCTTCCCAATATATATTATAGAAAATTGCACATATTTCGTGAAACACACATACTAATTAGTTACATAGAAAATAGATATTGTGCTTAGGAAATCCAGCACATTAACTCTCAACATTCTCCCTTTTAATGTGCTGACCTTGAACTCCCAAAAGTTCTCTAAGCTGCTGTAATTTTTCTGTTGGTAAAGCTTTTGTAAAAATATCAACTAGTTGCTCACTTGTCTTGCAAAACTGGACTTGAACTTCACCTTCTTCAATTGCTTCTCGAATGAAATGGTGCTTGATTGCAATATGCCGAGTGTGGCTATGAAATATTGGATTCTTTGCCATAGATATTGCTGATTTGTTATTACAAAATAATTCGGTAGCTTCCTCTTGCTTTTCATCAATATCTTTAAAATTCTTCTTAACCAAATTATTTATGAAGTAACCATAGAAGCTGAAATATATTCGACTTCAATAGAAGATTGTGCAACTGATTTTTGCTTTTTTGAACTCCATGAGAGTACACCCGAACCAAGTAAAAATACATAGCTGGACATGCTCTTTATATCATTAATGCATCCTTCCCGATCACTATCACAAAAGCCAATTAACTTCACATTAGTATTACTAGAAAATTTAATTCCATAATCCAAAGTCCCTTGCAAGTATCTTAGGACCCTTTTAGCTACTCCAAGATGAATGCGACTTGGACTGGCCATGAATCTTAAGAGTAAACTTGTTACAAACATAATATCCGGTCTTGTAGCTGTGAGATATAATAACTTTCTGACCAAACTTCTATAGAGAGCTATATCTATCTTCTTTTCACCATCATCTTTTCTTAGTTTTTCATTTACAACAAGTGGATTTGCTACTGATTTACAGCCAAACATACCAAACTTCTTGAGAATATCAATTATGTATTTTTTTTGACAAAGAAAAACTCCATCTTCAGCTTGATAAATCTCCATACCAAGGAAATGATGTAGGAGACTCATGTCATATTTCTTCATCATATCATTTTTGAAGTCTTCAATTATCTTTTTATTATTTCCTGTAAACACCAAGTCATCGATATATGATACAACAATAAGGATATTAGAATCACCTTGCTTCCTGACATATAAGGTAGGCTCACTTTTGCTTCTTTCAAAGCCTCTTTGATTGAAGTAACCATCAATCTCTTCATACCATGCTCTCGGTGCTTGTTTCAGCCCATAAAGAGCTTTTTTGAGTTTGTACACTATATCCTCCTTGCCTTTGATAATGAATCATTGTGGTTATTTAACATAGATATCTTCCTTCAATTCTCCATTCAAGAAAGCTGATTTGATATCAAGTTGATATAGTAACCAACACTTTTGAGCAGCAAGAGAAATAAGAACTCTAATTGTATTTAAACAAGCAACCAATGCAAATGTTTATTTATAGCCGATGCCGGGCTGTTGTGAATACTTTTTTGCCACCAATCTTGTCTTTTTTCTTTGAATGGAACCATCAGCATTATACTTGATCTTGTAGATCCATTTAACTACTACAATATCCTTATATTTTGGTTTGTTAACAAGTTCCCATGTATTGTTCTTCTTGATGAATAAAATTTCTTCTTCCATAACCTTCTTCCAAGCTTCTTCTTTGATAGCTTCTTTAAAATTTTCAGGTTCAAGTACCCAAAAGTTGCAGCTTTGATAAATATCATCCAAACTTCTTAATTTCTTTGATATTAACATAGGAGTGGAGGAACTTGAACTTGGAGATGGAGGGCCAGAAGTTGATGAAGTACTCTCACCATTTTCATTTGAATGCGTTGATTTTGTGCCAAAACCATCAATTATGACACACATGCTATTGCCATTGCCATCCTTCCACTCAATTGAAGCTTCTTCATTGAAAATAACATCCTGGCTAATGATAATCTTCTTATTTTCCAAATTATACAACCTCTAGCCCTTTGATTTTGAGCTATAGCTGACGAAGATGCATTTCTCACTTGTTTCATCTAGCTTCCTTCTTTTCTCCTTTGGAATTTGAGCATAACAAACTGAATCAAAAACTTTCAAGTGCCATATAGATGATTTTCTTCCACTACAAGCCTTAATTAAAGTTAAATTATTCAATGCCTTCGTTGGACATCAATTGAGAAGGTACACAGCAGTGTATACAACTTCAACTCAAAAATTCTTTGACATGCCTTTGTCATATAGCATTGCCTTGGCCATCTCTACCACTGTTTGATTTTTTTTGTTCACAAACTCCATTTTATTGTGGAGAGTATCCAATTGTAAGCTGCCCGCCAATGCCTTCGTTCTTACAAAACTTGTTAAAATCATTAGAATTCTATTCTTTCCCATTATCACTTCGAAGCACCTTAATTGTATTGCCACTTTGATTTTCAACAAGTCTTTTAAACTTTTGAAATAGACCCAAGTCATATAGGAATAATCATCAATAAACAAGATGAAGTACCTATTCTGAGCATGTGACGGTGTCTCCACTAGCCCACATATATCGATATGCACTAACTCCAAAACTTGTTTTGCTCTCCAAGCTCCTCCTTTTGGAAATGATTGTCGATGGTGCTTCTCGAGTGCACACCCATAACATGCTTCTTGTTTTTTCTCAATACTTGGAAGCCCTTGGACTATATTCTTTTGAGAAAGCAACTTGAGGCTACCAAAGTTCAAATACCCCAACCTTTTTGCCATAGCCATGATTCATCCACCATGTTCACCTTCATTGCAGCCTCCTTAGATACTTTGAGATTAAGTGAAAAACTTTTATTTACCATTTTTATTCTTTATAGAACTTGCTTCTTTTGTTTGTTATCTAATATGATGCATTCTTCATCTTCAAAGTGAATAGAATATCCATGCTCCATGAGCTATATATTCAACACTAAGCAAACATTGATCCAATTCAGGAACAAAAAGAACGTCATGAATATGTTCAGCACCTCTCTTGGATTGAACACCAATAGTGCCTTTTTCCTTTACTTCCACCAATGCTCCATTGCCAAGTCTCACTTGCAAATGATAACTTGTATCCATGTCAAGAAAGATACCTTTTATTTGTAGTCATGTGATGACTACAGCCGCTATCAATGAACCACTGATCTTTTTTCTGCTCTACCATACTTTGACATGCAAAAAATAGGTTACCTTCATCTTTTTTCTCCTCAATGTAAATTGCTTGTTAATTAGAATTAAAGCAATAATCCTTTTTCAAATGGCCGAACTTCTTGCAGTTGTGGTTTCATGGCTTTCCCTTGAACCAAAATCCTTCTCTTCATGACTGCTTCTATTACAAATTCTGCACTTCTTTTGGAAGTTGTTACCTTCAATTTTTCGATCATAACTTCCTCTACCTCTTCCTCTTGAATTTCTTCCTTTTCTTCTACCATACCTTCCACCTCTAAATGATTCTTGAGACCTTTTTTCTGCATTTCTAGAATCAAGATTGAGTATTGATTGAAAAGTACTCTCAATAGATTTTTCAGAGTGTCGATTCAATCTTTGCTTATAGAATTTTAGCAAGCCTATCAATTCTTCAATACTTATGATGGAAATGTCTTTAGTGTTTTTAATTACAGCAAACTTGAGCTCAAACTTAAAGGTAAAGAGACTAGAATATTCTCATTTAATCTCTTGTCAAGAATGTCATCACCATAACTCTTCATTTGATTAACAAGTTGAACAAGCTTGTTGTAGAATTCCTCCAATATCTCTTTCTTATTCATCTTCAAATTTTCAAACTCCCTTCGAAGATATTGGAGTTTAACATCTCGAACCTTTTGATCTCCTTGATGTTCATTCTGCAAGATCTTCCAAGCTTGCTTTGCTTTTGTTGCTCGAATAATCCTCAGAAAGATTGTATCTAAGACTCCTTGCTAAATTTTTGAGAGGACTATTGCATATTTTTGCTGCAACTTTTCAAGTTGCTTAGCTTGATCAGCTTGGTTGGTTGGTAATGAACTTGAGGCTAGTTCTTCCTTATTATAGCCTTATTCAATAATGCTCCAAAGACCTAATGATTTAAAGATTGTCTTCATTTTAATAGCCCAAAAATCATAGTTGTCGTTGATGAAAATGGAAACAGAGTACTGCTGCAGAATTTGATTCAAATTAGCCATAGCTTCTTTTATTTGTTTGATTTTTTTTGTAGAAACTCTCCTCCGATCTATAAGCTCTGATACCAAAATGTTGGAGATAATGAATTTTCTAAAAGATTTTTTTGATGGACAAAATATGAGAGATATAATTGATTCAATCTCATTCTTAATAATTTTTTTTTTTAATGTTACCTTCATGATGGCAATCTTATCTATTTAGATTACAAAATATCTCTTGAACTCCTATCATTAATTCAACTCTTCCTCTTTCTAATATATTTTATAGAAAATTGCACATACTTAGTGAAACACACATACTAATTAATTACATAGGAAATAAATATTGTGCTTAGAAAATTCAGCATATTAACTCTCAACATAATTCAACACTCCTTCCATTTTTTTATATTGATATTTGAGTAAACTTTTGAAAAACAGTTCAAGCAGGAAAAAAAAAAAAAGAAAAGGGAGATATGCAATCGTATGCACATATGATAGTATCTTTTAGGGATGGCAATAAAACCCAAATCCATGGGTACTCGACCTGACCCGACCTGATTGGACCGGGTAGTCAACGCTTTGACTGGGTTTGGGCCGGGTTTGGATAAAACCCGAATGCTTAACTTTGGATTTGGGCCGGGACTGGGTAGATATACACCCGACCCGAACCCAGCCCAAATTATTTTAATATTTAAATATATATATATAATTAATATATATTTTATTAATTATAATTATTAGTTATTAAATTTTAAAATACTTGAACCTTATATCCTAATCATTATATATATATATATATATATATATATATATATATATATATATTGAAAAAAAAATTTCATCCTATTCTATTCAGGGTAAATTCAAAACAAGATCATAATTAATAGTTTACCGACTTCATAATATAAATTTTAATTGAATATGAAATTAAATGCTGCTAAACTAAAAATGTAGTTAAATTTTATTTGTTTAATGTATATATAATTTATAAAATTATAGGTAGATGATTTTAAAGTTGATAAAAATGAAAAAATATTTAATATGACTCAGTTGGGTTCGGATCGAGTAAACCCGATTATCCGATATCCAATTGAGATGAATTTGGGTAAAAAAAAATCCAGTCCCAATAATATTTGGATCGAGTTCGGATAGTATGTTGAATATTTGGATTTGAATTTGAGTAATCATATATCTGGCCCGAATCCGGTCCATTGCCATCCCTAGCATCTTTTAATGCCTAAAGTTAATCGTCTTTAACATCTACCCAGCCAGCAACAAAGTGAACAGAGTCCAAGCCGACAAAAACTTGTTGCATGCGTCCCTCCACGCAACCCCACCCACCCTTGTCACGGCCTTCGTGGACCAACCCGATTGGGCTAGCGTCCATGTCCTATGAGGTCATGTCAGCTAAATTATTAGACCCACTTAACGTGATCTGATGCAAATGATAAAACCACGGTAACCCTATCCAAACACTACAGTGAATCTGGGATTTACCGACGCTTTTTTTGACTTTTACCGACGCTTATAAACGTCGCTAAATAATCTCCCGACGTTTTGTAAAGCGTTGTTAAAGCGTCGCCTATGCAAGCGTTGGGACGCAACTTACCGACGCTTGGGAAAAGCGTCGCAATTCTAGCGACGCTTTAAAGCGTCGGCTTTTAGCGACGCTTTAAAGCGTCGGTATTTAGCGACGCTTTAAAGTGTCGCTATACTAAACCCTAGCGACGCTTTAAAGCGTCGCAGATTAGCGACGCTTTAAAGCGTCGCTAGACATCAAATATAGCGACGCTTTAAAGCGTCGCCAGGTTCAGTTCTAGCGACGCTTTTCCCAAGCGTCGCTAGGGTTTATTCTAGCGACGCTTTAAAGCGTCGCTAGAACTCGACCTAGCGATGCTTTAAAGCGTCGCCAGTGCCAGTTTTAGCGACGCTTTAAAGCGTTGCTAGAACTGAACCCTAGCGACGCTTTAAAGCGTCGCCAGTTAGCGACGCTTTAAAGCGTCGCTAGACACAAGCCTAGCGACGCTTTAAAGCGTCGCTAACTGGCGACGCTTTAAAGCGTCGCTAGGGTTCAGTTCTAGCGACGCTTTAAAGCGTCGCGAGTTAGCGGCGCTTTAAAGCGTCGCTAGGCTTGTGTCTAGCGACGCTTTAAAATGTCGCCAGTTCTAGTTTTAGCGACGCTTTAAAGCGTCGCCGGATTCAAAATTAGCGACGCTTTAAAGCATCGGTAAATTTTTTTTTTTAAAAAAAAATAAACAGCCATATATACAAACCCATAACCTGTATACATTACGAAAAAGAAACATTGAAACCTGTCTCACATCCAACATACACAAATAAATGAAAATATTCAAACTTGTATCATATATCACATCCAACATACACAAACACAAATACAACCCAAATATAAAAAGTTTTATATATATATATAAACATATCAATCCAAGTTCAAATAAACAAAAAGACATACATAAATAATAAAAAAACCATCTAACATCACTGATCCGTGGGAGGCTGGTCGTCGTCAGGTCTGCGGCTCGCAGATGCACCAGGAACCTGCAATATATACATCAGGAATTATAATACATATATTATATATATTCTCAATTATTAGATATATACAAAATTAATAAATAATTACTTACCTGAGATGACATGAACATATGCAGCACAGATGTAACATGCTCTAGCTGAGACCTAATGGACTGCATCTCTGCTCTGTCTGCATCACGTGTCTGTCGGAGCTCTGCTATCTCCTCCTGGAGCTGACGAACATGTAACTGATCATGACTCTCTCTAGTATCCCGAGTATATCTACGCACCTCAGATAACTGAGTAGGGGTAACTCCAATCCCATAACCCCTCACTCGTCCAGGACGATCTGGTCCCATCAACTCCGAGAATACCTCGGCCTCGATGCGACTGCTCTGTGTAGATGATGAACCCTCGCCAGCACGCTCGGATATCATAGAGGTAGCCCTATTCTATATTTGACAAAAAATACATATATTAATACTTAATAAAAATAAAAATATAAATCATAATATAACATAAATAAAAAAATACATATATATCTCTGGACTCGTCCCGAACAAAACTGCCATCCTGGTGAACGTGAGTCATCCGATAAAACTCCACCTCACCAGGCTCCCTCCCCTGCTGATCAGCCTATATAAAGAATAAATATTACAAAAAAGCTCAAAATAACATATCTTATATCCCCGTATCGTTATACATGACACATGCATGATACATGATGATACATTATGTTAAAACTAAAAGTATACTACTAGTATTATGGGATGAGAAACATACAAACTCATGCCTGAGCCGTGCATAACTCTTGGACCCCGCTGTGTGAGGAACAGACTGAGCAGCTCGTGCAGCTCTACCAATATCAGAATACGTCTGCAAAATAAAATTAAAACAATGTTATATATTGTATAAATATAATTATAACAAGTGAAAATTAATAAATTTCGAAGTGTTTGATGATGCTACACAACCTGTGCCCTCTCAGAGAACCAATAGTGCACCAGCTCCATCCACTGATGAGGGTGAACATCAGGAGGACAGGTAGCTACAACCTGCTCCTCTGTCCTACCCTCTAGCTTGTAGTCTCTCTTCAACTTCGCCCTATATTCTTTCCACTTGTGATTGAGAGACTTAAGCACAAAATCAGATGAATCTGAAGGAAGAACGAACTTGCTCTACATTTTAATTAAACAATAAAATAAATATTAAATGAAAAAAGCAATTCAATTATTAAAAACCTAAGATATAAAATAATATATTAATTTTTTTACCTGCACAACTCGTAGCATTTCTATTTTATATGCAGGAAGCATGTCGTTCCACTTCGAATAATTCAGAGGACATAGCTGACCACGGCGTGCTACTGTCCCCAGAAAGCTAGTCAACAAGCTAGCAGCTTTCTTAATAGGCTGCCCTAGCTTGTTGCACTCTATCACTATCCTCTCACCCTCAGGTAACTGCCACACATCACGGACTAATGTGGGTCCTCGCCTACGCCTGAGTCTCCCGGATCCATCTACAAAAAAAAAAAATACAGAACATTGTATATCAAAACTATTGCATATGCATGAATTGAAATGAGATAGAATTATTAAATTATGTACCCTGTATCTGTATATCATCGATGATAGGCTCGTCATCAGGATGATCCATAGAAGGATCGTGATGTGCGGACTCGGAGGGAATAATGTCGTCCTGAGGCTGATGTGCAGAAATAGAGGGACTGCCATCAGACCGATATGAAACTGATCGATTGCCCTCAGGCTGTTGTGCTGAAGAAGTACCAGCCTCGGTCTGGGAAAACTGTATCTGTACATCTGCTAATCGCTTCCTTCGAGGCATGGTGTACCTAACCTGCATTATTTAAAAACAAGTCAGTCAACATTATAATCAAATTATAACGAAAATGAATTGCAATTTAAAAGATAACATAATCATCAATGCAAAAAATGTAAACCATCTTACAAACTACTTACTTGTCATAATCAACCAGTTGTACCTTCCTCGGAATCCAACCTAACCAAAATGGTTGTATCATTTATATGATCATCCGGTACAATATTATAAGGCATACACTGAGTGTAAGTATCATCATCTTCTTCTTCCACCCTTTTTCCCATGTCATACAAGTCTCTGGGTTTTGTCTTAATAATAGTAGCCCATTCTTTATCTTTCGAGTCTTGTACATAAAAAACTTGTCTAGCTTGAGATGAAAAGATAAATGGATCATCCTTTAATAACACACCCGTATGTATCAATCTTGAAAAATTGGCAAGTACGAATCCGTTTGAGTCCTTTTTCAAACCCCTCGGTGTATTTATATCCACCCAATCGCATCGAAATAATACAACTTTAAAATTTCCATAATAATCCAACTCCAAAATATCTTTAAGTATACCATAATAAGATTTTCCATCTGCTTCAACCATAACACCACTGTTCTGAGTTTTTCTAAGTTTCTCGCGCTCCTTGGTATGAAATTTAAAGCCATTTATAATAAAACCATTATATTTGTTCACAATATAATTTGGACCTCTGGCAAGTGCAATTAATTCTGCTGAACTATTTTTCTCCATCAGTACCGGTACCTAAAAAATATAATATCAATTATCGATCATTTAGTCGATGTTAAAAATATATAAAATTATTATACGACTTATATATACTAACCTGATTGGCAAGCCAATTAGGGAATAACTCAACCAACCATCTTTGTTCAATCCTTGGATTAGGACGAGTGGAATGATTGGCTTATCGTTGTACAGATAAAAATTCACTGCATGACAATAAAATATAAGTTTGACTGTGTCTAATATTTAGTATTATCCATGTGTAGATAGACTAACCTGCGATAGTCAGATATTATGTCACTATGTAGCAATACATAACGGTGTGCTTGTGACATGGATTTATGGTCAAGAACAATACTTTCAGCTTTTCCTATAAATCTTCCGGATGATGCAAATTTGTATATATCTGTATTCTCCATATTATCATCATGACGTTGAGGTTGATTGAATACAGTCTCAACACCTTCGAGATATCTTGAACAAAATGTTAAACACTCTTCAGCAATATATCCCTCTGCTATTGAGCCCTCAGGATGGGCTTTGTTTCGTACATAATCCTTCAAACGTACAAGATACCTTCAAAAAGTATGATATTTATATCATATTAAATAATAAAAAAGTTATATAAATTATAAAATTTAAGTTTTACAGCATTACCTCTCGATAGGGTACATCCATCTGTAGTGTACCGGTCCACCAAGTTTAGCTTCCGAAGCTAGGTGAATGAGTAGATGAACCATAATCGTAAAAAATCCAGGAGGAAAAATCTTTTCCATCTGACATAATGTAAGTACGACTTGAGACTGCAACTGATCAAGCTCCTGAGGATCAAGAACCTTAGAACATAATGCCTTGAAGAATGATGATAACTGAAAAACAACCGTAATAACTTGTTTTGGCATTGACGACCTTAAAGCCAATGGAAGAATATCTTGCATTAATATATGTCCATCATGACTTTTAAGATTTGAAATTTTGCGCTCTTTCAGATTCACACATCGTGAAATATTTGAGGCATATCCATCAGGAACTTTGATATTCTTTAAAACTGTCAGGAAGAGATCTTTTTCTCGACTAGACATTGTATAACATGCATGAGGGATATAAGTTCTATCATTTGCAAGCACTTGTAGATGAAGTTCATGTCGGATGCCCATTTCTTTTAAATCAAGACGCGCCTTCATGTTATCTTTAGTCTTTCCATCAAGATTTAATATTGTTCCAATCAAATTATCACAGACATTCTTTTCTATATGCATAACATCAAGATTATGCCGGAGTATATTATGCTCCCAATAAGGTAAGTCAAAGAATATGCTTCTTTTCTTCCATAATTGTTTAGTATGCTGATGGGTAGTTGCTGTGATTATATCATCATCATTTTCAACTTCAAAGAAATTATCCGGATCCTCGAACACTGCCGTATCTAAGGTGCAAGTATTGACTTCCTCCGATATTTCTTCTTGTACTGAAGTCTCAACATCATCTCTTCCTCGCTTTTTAGAGGACTTTGTCATCTTGCCATAACTGTGTCTGATACCAAGCATTTGTCTACGAATATCAGAACCAGAAGGTAGAATTGGAGCAGATCCAAACTCTATGGTACCATCAAATAAATCCTTCTGAAATCGAAATGGATGATTTGCCTCCAACCATCGACGATGTCCCATATAACAGAACTTTCCTCCATGTTTTAACCAAATTGAATGGGTTGATTCACCACAAGAAGGACATGCAACTCGTCCCTTAGTGCTCCAGCCAGATAAATTAGCATATGCAGGAAAATCGTTAACAGTCCATAATAGAGCTGCCCGTAGATTGAATGTTTGGCCATTCGAAGCATCAATTGCACTGATACCCTCCCACAGTTGTTTCAATTCATCTATTAAAGGTTGTAAGAAAATATCAATATCATTACCTGGACCCTTATCACCTGGAATGACCATTGATAAAATAAGTGAAGACTGTTTCATGCATATCCATGGTGGCAAATTATAAGGAATCAGTACAACTGGCCAGGTGCTATAGACAGAACTTAAGGTCCGAAATGGATTGAACCCATCACTGGCTAAACCGAGCCTGACATTACGAGCATCAGATGCAAAATCAGGATGTCTCTCATCAAATACTTTCCATGCTAAACTATCTGCTGGGTGTCTCAGCATTCCATCTTTTGTACGGCTTTCATCATGCCATCTCATTGACGAAGCTGTCTTTGATGATGCATAGATCCTTTTCAATCTAGGTACAAGAGGAAAATAGCGTAATACCTTCGCCGGCTTTTGTTTAATGTATGTTGCATCAAATTCATCTAATCCCTCACTCTCATTTTCTTTTTGCTTCGTCCATCGTGAACATCCACACACATGGCACGACTCTTGATCGGCATGTTCTCCCCGATATAATATACAATCATTTGGACAGCTATGAATCTTTTCGTATCCAAGATCCAATTCCTTTACTACTTTTTTGGCCTCATAACAAGATGTTGGTAAACTAGTACCTTCAGGAAATGCATCCTTTAACAACTTGAGCAGCATAGTAAAACTCTTGCCAGACCATCCATTCAAGTATTTTATATGGAACAAATGCACAAGAAAAGAAATTTTTGAAAAGTTCTTGCAACCGGCATATAATTCTTGATCTGCATCTCTTATCAGCTTCTGATAACGATCTGTTCCAACATTAGTTGGGAGTATCGGCTCTTCATCATGTATAGATTCAGTAAATATAGGATCCTCAGGAAACCCAGCTGCTACTTGTTCTCCATTGTAATCTCCAGGATGTTGAGCACCATATTCAAAAGCATCTCTCAGCAAACCCCTGATATCATCATCTCTTGCAAGATTTTTCTGTTAGTTACTTGATCCAAAATCAGGTATATGTTCCATGTTAGAGGTTTGGTTACATGTAGATTGTAACCTTGACTCTCCATGAAAAAACCACTCAGTATAACCTCTTAAAAAACCATTCCATACCAAATGTTCTTCAACAATATTTGGATATAGAGAACTGGAATTTACACATTTTCGGCATGGACATAAAATCTTCCCACTGATACTACTTCTCTCCATACCAAATTTAATGAAATTCTGTACTCCATCCAGATATTCTTTGCTATTCCTCGGTTTAGTTATCCAACTCTTATCCATTATAAGAAAAAGCTAACTGAAATAAATAAATATTTATAAGAACAGAACAAATTTAAAATAAGTTTATTCAATAGATCAATTACAGTATTATTAAATGCACCCTATCACCAACTAATAGGTAAAGAGGTCCTATCCCATTCAAGAATTGCATTAATTATATAGGTCATTTACAGTAACCAAAAGATACGCAATAGAAGTTCCAGAAAAATTTCGGCAGCATTTCCCCTTAGTTCTCCCCATACAAATAAATATGTTTGAGGAGAACTAAAAAAAATGATAACCGAAATATATCTGGAACTCTATCTGTACCGTTTGATTACTGTAAGCACCTATAAAATTATTTGCAATTCTCAAACTGTCCAATCTGGACATTCAATTGACCACTGTACATATTTCTGCCATCCGTAAAAATTAAATAATTGTACGGATCGTGTAAAATATGTACTTTAATCAATTGACGGGTCTATGTTTCAATGCAATACAAGTTTTTAAAAAAATATATAAAAAATCATAATTGATCGTAACAAAACTACAGATGGTATTGAAATATATAAAATGGAGTTATTCATGGACAACTTATCGAAAATGTTGCAGTAGATTTCGATATCGAAGTAATCATCACTGAGGTGACGTTATATGGCAAAAGCCATAATAAGCCAATGGGGCATGTGACAGCTTGTTGTCTCTATGTTATTGAATCATTGTGTGACTGAAGTATTAATATTGCACCTAAACTGCCTCATGTTTGTTATCTATGATAAATGAAATGCTTCTTTATGATGATGATATGTAGTTTAGATTAATCATATGAGAAACTGAAGAGACAGAAACAAGATTACAACTTGGTGTGGATCCATGATTTCGGTTATTTGTCAAATTAGGTTTTGGATTCTGTTGAACCAGATCTAGCCACAGTAAGTACATGTTTAAAATTTAGGTTGACCCAGCCAACTCAAGAAATCAAGGTTGGGTTGGAGCAAGTTTGCACTTCAAAAATAAATTTCTCTCATCTGCTTTTGGAAAACAGCCAGAATTGAAGCTATAGTTTTATATTCATCCTCAGAACACCACATAAGTGCAGCTTTAGATAGTTAGGTCCTCATTTTGGTGCAAATTGTAATTATTATGCAGCTTATAAAGTGATTAGGCTAGCAAGGAGAGCTTAAGTCAAAGACAAATAACTAATAAAAACTGTAATCCACCACAATTCTCTGAATGGTCAAGGAGATAAAGACAGGCTATTGCATAACCTTTAACATGAAAAAGGTGTCATTAGCAACTTTCTTACGTGGAAAAATGACTTAGCAACAAAACCACGAATATAAAATGTAACAAGAAATGAACTACAAGTTGTATGGATCTGATGCAATAAGCTGGGATCCTAAAGAAACAACTAATTAATTCCACGAGCAAACTTATAATTTTTTTTGGAATAAATTTCTCCAATGTCTCAAACTAATTCACAAAAGAACTTTTACATATTCTGACTAAATTGATGGAAAAGAAAAAAAATTTACCGAGCGGAGGAGGAGGAGGGGGGTTCGGCAGCGGCTCGATCGACCGGGAGATCACGGACGGCTGCTACGTCGGCGGACCGAGCAGAGGAGGAGGAGGGGGGAGGAGGAGGAGTTGGGGGGGGGGTGTTCGGTGGCGTGGGTGGGGGGAGGGGGGGGAGGAGGAGGGGTGGGAGTGTTCGGTGGCGTGGGGGGGGGGTGTCGGTGGCGTGGGTGGGGGAGGTGGGGGGAGGGGGGGGGGTGTTCGGTGGGGGGGGGGGGGGGAGGTGGCGTGGGTGGGGGGTGTCGATGGGGGGGGGGGGGGAGGAGGGGGGGGGGGGGGTGTCGGTGGGGGGTGTCGGTGGGGGGGGGGGGGAGGAGGGGGGGGGGGGGGGTGTTCGGTGGGGGGGGGGGGGGGAGGTGGCGTGGGTGGGGGGAGTGGGGGGAGGAGGGGGGGGGGTGTTCGGTGGGGGAGGGGAGGGGGGGGGGGAGGAGGAGGAGGGGGGGTGTTCGGTGGGGGGGGGGGGAGGAGGAGGAGGAGGGGGGGTGGGGGAGGGGAGGAGGGGGGGTGTTCGGTGGCGTGGGGGGGGGGGAGGAGAGGAGGGGGGGGGGGGGGGAGGGGGGGGAGGAGGAGGAGGAGGAGGAGGAGGGGTGGGGAGGGGGGGGAGGAGGAGGAGGAGGTGGGGTCGTTCGGCGGTGGACCGAGCGGGGGGGGGGGAGGAGGAGGAGGGGTGGGGTGGGGGTTCGGCGGTGGACGAGACGCGGGGGGGGGGGGGGGAGGAGGAGGAGAAGGAGGAGGCGGGAGGGAGGGTGAGGAGGAGTTGGGGGGGGCAGTTGGTGTGGCGGCTGCAAAAGAAAATTAGGGTTGGGGGGGGGGTTGGGTTTTTTGGAGTCCGGCGACGCTTTTAAGCGTCGCCAAAGGTCTTGACTCTAGCGACGCTTATAAGCGTCGCTAAATAAGCAGGGAACTATAGCGACGCTTATAAGCGTCGCAAATGTCCTGGAATTTTTGGCGACCCTTTAAAGCGTCGGCAAAGGTCACGGACTTCGGCGACGCTAAAAAGGGTCGGTAAATTTACGATCCGGCGATGCTTATAAGCGTCGCCAAAGCTCCCTGGACTCCGCGACGCTTATAAGCGTCGGTAAATGTCCAGTCTGGCGACGCTTAAAAGCGTCGGGAAATGTCCCAGACTCCGGCGACTCTTATAAGCGTTGGCAAATATCCCAGATTTCAGCGGGATGGTCCGGCGATGCTTAAAAGCGTCGGTAAAAACTCAGGGTTAATTGCCGACGCTTATAAGCGTCGGCGGACTTTCAGTTTTGCCAACGCTTTCAAAAACCGTCGGCGGGTTCTAGTTCTTCCAACGCTTCCCCGAAGCGTCGGCAGAAAAGGGTCGGGATAACCCTGTTTTACTGTAGTGGTACTATGTGCATCATCATAAAACTCTTTTTTAGATAAAAAATTTGACATATTATGAGCTCCAAACATGATGTCCATATAATGAGAATACAAGAAATTTAAAAATCTACCTTTGGACAGACAAACTTTCTAGATCTAATATATCTCTTTTCAAAAAAAATAAATGTTAACATAATGAGAATACAAGACATTTAAAAATCTGTCTCCTTTGGGTAAACAAACTTTTTAGGTCTAATATATATCTTTTCAAAAAAATAAAGATTAACATAACAATGATACAAGGTATTCGAAAATCTATTTTTTTTGGTAGACATTTTTTTAGTCCAATATATCTCTGCCTTTTTATAATTTGATCCAATTAAGACCTTAACAATAACATGTTATTATGAACACCGAAAGTGACTGTATAAACAAAAGAATAGCAAAAATATAAAATATTAATCAATGAGCATATACATAAATAATATATAAGAGTCAAAATAAAATATTATATATTTTTTGATAGAATATACAATATGTATAGGTGCTCTATATATGAGCCACAAATAAACAAATACTATAGCATTCATGAACTTATCCCCTTTAGATAGATAGACCCATGAAAGCTAGAGTACCATTGTAATACAATGCTCAATGTAACCTTTTTTCAGTTAAAAATACAACAATCTCCTTTGGATAGGTGGTTGTATGCCATAACCAAAAAATATCTTTCTAATAATAAAAATCTAATAGATCTACATAAATAAACCACTTTGATGATAAATATTTATGCTAACCTATAAATTTATTCATATAGAAAAATAAATATCTAAATAAATATAAAAACGATATACTTTAACACATACATGTTCCAAAAGATTAGTTCAAAATGGGATATTTAATAACATGCATCCCACTGATCATATTACAACATAATATTGCATTCCAATAGTCATCACTATTGCTAATAACACTTATTATACAATTATAAAATATCTTTGTACAAGAATTATAGCATATAATAAATATCGTAACTAATTAAAATCATTTTTAGATCAATAGTAATAGATACACCTTTATGTAATTTCAAAATATAATGAAAGAGAAAATTTTAAATTTTAATGACTCGGCTACTCATAATCCATAGAGTGCTCGGATCCTTTAAAACTATGAAAAAATATACCTGGACAATACAATAATGAATAAAATCATATATAAATTATTTATAAATTATTTAAATATTTTATTAGACATGAAAAATTTAATCAAAATATTTTTTAAAATATTACAAATCCAACGATCTAAAAATCATTCATATCGGAATGAAAAACGAATAAGTTAGAGCGATTTCATCAAGAATTCAATTATATAGGACTTAACTAAAAATAATAGATGGTATATGGCATTTCTATAAAATAATTATAAAAAAAATGACAAAGACTAAAAATATAATTTTTCATATGGATCGATATATAATTAAAAATTTGATAGGGGCAAAATTATAAAAAGTCTCCGAACCAAAATAAATCCGACCACCGTGATCGAGTTCGACTAATTTATCAATCAGGCTTAACTTAATTAGTGAAATAGATTCATGTCTTGATGGGCTAAAACCCAAATTCATTAACTCAAAACTTAACTCATCTTCTTCCACCGAATCAACCACAATTAAATAGAGGAAAAGGGGATGCCCGAGCCGCCGCCCTTTCTCTCTCCTTAAAACGGTCCACCGACCATCGAAACTCCCGCGCGGGTGGCCCATTGCCATCTCCATCAAGTCATCAACGGTTGGGAGTACGATCACCGGTTCGATTCAGCGACCTTTCATCTCCTTTTTTTTTCGTTCTTGGGCCCGAACACCTGTCGTTGACCACAACCGCGGCCGGACCACCTCCATCCCCATACTCGAAGGCACCAGGATCATCTGGGCAGTGTCGACGGATAGACCATATGGCAAGCACCATCGACGAGACTCGTCTCATGATCGAGCGAAGGAGGAGACAGCCTACTCCAGCAACCTACTCGTCCAATCTCGCTGGTCAGCCGCTAGAAATTCAAAACACCAATATCGAAGGCCATCTCCATCCTATCGTGGTGGTCGGGGAAGGGAGACTACCGATGAAGAAGAACCGGTAGTCCCTTTGTTTTTTTTTTTTATCTTTCCAAAAAAAAATCACCACCAGGAGAGGATATGGTTTGATATTAACACGGCCTCTCCGTCGTCCGAATGACGACGGTCTGTCCCAAGCCATCCGCCTCATGCTGTCGATGGAAGGTGGAGGGCACGGCGATGGAAACCGCTGGCCCAATTTTTTTTTTTTTTTTATCTTTCGATCCCTGGTTTCGCCGATGCTCCACGTTACCACCACTGGATTAAAAGTCGCTTCTCTCAGGATTAGACCGATGCGGCGATGGCCATATTAAAAAAAAAAAAAAAAAAAAAAAAAAAATCGAGATCTTTTTCATGAAATAAATTAAAAATAAAAAAAAAAAAATTTCGGATACCATGCGCATAGTATGTACTGATTTCACGTGTAAGCGATTTTATTATTTCAGGATTCCGTGCATGATTACTAAAATATCAAAAAAATAAATGAATCGATAGTTCTTGAAATCCCGTATAAATCAAGAATAAATAATAATTTTAGATTTAAAATGTATATCTCGGTTGATTTTCAAACTTATAAAATTGTAATTATATATGCTTGTGTAAGTATCACAAGCCAAGTCCTTTTCAGCATTCTTTTTACCAGTAGATATTCGATGAGACAAGCTATGAAAATTGATTCCACGAAAATATTGAATGTATAAGGGATCTAACATATTTATAAATAAATCTTAACAGGCCCTTTCACGAGTAATATTAGGTTATATATATATTATTAATACAGATGATATAATCAACTTATTTTAATAAAATAAAATAATAATAAATAATAGTTTATAAATAAAAAAACTTTTACATATCAATTCTATCATTAATTAGAAGAGCAAGAGTCTTGACCTACTCTCTTAATCGTAGTTAAAGGAATTAAAAAGTGTCCGGTAGCCCTAATTCCTTGCTCTCTCCGGTGCGGGGCGAGAGACGTGCAATGAGCGCAGAAGATGCGATGGAATCATTAGGTGCGGGGGTTGACTTTCTCGGTTACATCAGGACAAAAGATTCTCTTGGTTTCTTTTTCAAGAAAACGTGGAAACTGATTTAAAACTTTCAAAAGAATAGAGTATCGATCCTGCCTATAGGTAACAAAAGCAAAAGGACCATTCCGACCCCATTTCAATATATTATATATTCCTTCAATGGGTACCTAACAGCTACTATATATTTCAGTTGGTGCCAAAATCTATTAAATACCGGGATGGTGAAGTTGATGGTGCATGTCCGTCTCTGGAGAATGAAATCAATAAAAAAACATTTTTGATCTGATCGAAAGAGATTCTGGTATAGACTTTCCCACGTTCAAGCCAATTTTGATACGATAATAATATAAAAAATTTTAAAAAAAATTATATTTTTTAAAATCTTAGAGAGTTTGATCTTATAGGTGAAGGATTAAAATATTTTAGAATAGAGAGGATCTAAATAAATTCGATGAGAAGTAATGGGACTTGTTAGTAGACTATGAAAGAATTTTTATTTACAGGAATGTCCATTCCATTTTTATTGAACATTATCCTTTTATAAAATCATGTCACGTTCTTTAACGACGATGTAGACAATTAATTAAATCCAACATGCTTCTCTTAAATATAGAGATATGACGAGAATTAGCGATCATTAGACATGATGTGACTTTTTAACTACGCGATCCGGTGCCTGGGAATGAGCACCGGTAGTATTGTCTTTAAAGGATCTGAGTAGATGTATTGCCCAAGGACCCGTTCACCATCGACTTACGAAACGGGACTTGGTCCGAGCATTTCTACTGAGTTTGAGGAGATGATCGGCCAGAAGATGCTTGATCATATGATGTTAATTGGAGATGAGATGCTTGTACATTTGGACCGTCAAGGCTAGGTGAATGAAGGTGGTTAGTAGGCCACACTTGGCTGACCCGATCGACTGGGATATCATTTTTCCTGTTAAGGTGATAGTGGATACAAACGGATCGCTCGTATACCAAGCATGTGATCAAGTCATCCAAGAATATTAGAATGAGATTGCTGTGCGACCAGGAATCGGATCCAATGAGTAGCTAGTTAGTGCATGTAGATAGCTTAGGGTCATTTGATAAGCACCGGTTACTGTCGAACTTGCCAAGATGAGGGCAGTCGACGACTCGATATCAAGTGGATACAACGGATAAGAGGAGCGATGGTATGGCCGAGCCATGCTCAAAAGCATAATCGACTCTAAGACTTGCTCAAGTAGAGAGACTTGACAGTCAAATACTTAGTTGAACTCGATGTCTAGGAAGAGCATCGACTTCTCTGATGAGGGATCAGCTAAGCGGTGGAATTGACCAAGTAATGATCATGTTATCCTACCCAATAATTATAACAGGAAAGATTTTTACCGATAATTATTTTGACCTTAGCGGCAATTATTATTGTCGCTATGACTTTTAATTGCCGCTATGACTTTTATTAGCAATTACCTGCTTGTTGGCAGAACCAAGGACAAAAAAGTTATAGCGGCAATTATAGAGATTGCTGATAAAGGTACAAATAATTGCCGCTATAGATCTGTATTATTATGATAATTGTTAACGGTAAATATAATTACCACTATATAGCAACACATCTAGTATGTTTTTTTGACAATTATAATTACCACTATAGATCTATGGCAATTGGTACCAGCAAATATATTTAACATTATATAGCAGCCTATCTACTATATATTTCATGGCAATTACAATTACCGCTAAAAATACAAAGTCTTAAAATTATTAGCGACAATTAATTATTACTATAAAAATTTATATTATTATATAACTTTTATCAACAAATTAGTCGTCACAATAAAGCAATCTATCTATCTTTTGCAATAATTATAATTACTGCTAAAAGGTATACCAAGCTAACCTTAACAATCATTAGTGTCAATTAAAAATACATTATATCTCTTTTTTCAATATTAAAATATGTATTAATATAAGAAATTTAATTGATATAATAATTGGTATATGTTCAAAGATCAATATTCATCATAATAATATTAAAATAAATTTTATAACTAATTTTTAAGCACGACTCAACCAATTCATAAAATTCAACTAGAAAGTATTATTATTATAATAACCAAAAAAGAGTTTACTCCATATATTTTGTTCAATTTATATAACTCTCAAATAGAAATATAGCAATAAATATGGATCCATCGTAATCATAAAAGCAAAAAAAATAATGTGGTCTTGGCTTTAATAAACTCCTTGAGTATCAACTAAATTTTTAATCCAAAACAGTCCGTTACCTTACGATGCGTGTTTAAAAAAAATAAAAGAAAGCATAAATTAGTTATGATGAAATAATAAAACTGCTAGGTAAGAAATGGCTCAAAACGGTTTCAGCTTCTTTAACAATCAAATATGCCACCAAGAAACACTTCTTAACTCTTGAGATAAGCATAATTTATGGAAACACCACAAAGGCATGAATATTTAAGGGAACAAGCAAAAACACAATTGACTGTGAAAACATGACTTACCATGATGAGTTGCATTTGCTTCCGGGATGAGGTTCCATTCCTCCACCAATAGCATCAGGAGCAAATCTCCTTCTATATTCATTCTAGCAAGACACTCAAATCGTCATTCAGAAAAGTACCCATAAAAGAAAAATCATACACCAAGACTAGCTGTGAAAAGCAGAAGGAACCTAGTGAAACACAGCAAGCTGGTGTTATGCTTCCATGTGAGAAGGGGGAAATTAACTACAGCAACAACAGATGTCAAAATAAATGAAGGCATTAACAAAATAGAGTCCCTCTATATTTCACATCAGAAAATATATATGTGGCAGGAAAAGGGGAAAAAACCTTAATTCTTCTCAAAACAGCAGCAACCATTATTATTCCATGCTCAGGATCTCCTCTAAGCTCCAAATGTCCTGATGACTTTCAAGCAGAAGATCATAGATAACCTCGAAATAAATGGGGAAAAGAAAGCTCTCACGATTCTTTATAGAATGGGAATTAAAGACAATAAACACTGAAACATTCTTAATACAACCACTGCATGTCATACTCATTGTACACTTCAAGATAGTAGGACGAGAGACTTCGAAGATGTCTGAGCTCTTATCCTTCTTGATAAGATCAAAAATTGTGTGAATGCCAGGGTCTTTGCAGGTCCCAACCATCGTGTATGTTTTCCCACTGCATACATGCAGAAAAATGTTCGATTATACCGAGGAAAACAGTCCCGAAATCCAATTTCATGATTGCAAGCCACATGTGAAGCTCGGTAATCTCAATTTGCATATATAATATATTACTTGCAATTAGAAGAAAAGAGTTCAAAGTAGAGAAAATTTTGAAAGGAGAAAGATCCTAGCTTGCAAGAAATTTGAGAACCATCAAATGAACAATGTAAACAGTTTTTTGGCTACTAAAAGGTCAGAATCCAAACTGGTTCAACTTCAGAAAGGTCATTGATATTAAAAATTTGACTTTGATGAATTGTTAATACAATTAACAAGTATCATGTAGTTTATGTGGGACAATCATGTTGATGCCTTGCATTTTTAATCATGTCGAAACCTTTCATTTTTTTAAAGAGTAAGCCTGAAATTTTTTTCAAAATAACAATACTTATCTTCTCAAAACATATCTTTGCAAATAAGGGTATATTTATTCAATAAATTATGACCTTTTTTTGTAGTTCTCAGAAAGCTTAGAGGAGATTTTCAGAGTGCTTCATGAGATTTTATCCTATAAAATCTGACATCCTTTATATTTAGAGGATTCATGGATAGGCAAGTACACAAAGATAAAAAAACTTACCCAAGAAAAATTAGCAAAAGTAAGTACCTGGATTGAACCATCTGAAATCAATCAGGAAACATCAAATAGTAAATGATGTGGCGAGACCACTGACATGGGGGAGCTGACAGACGCCACATCAAAGGAGGCCGCCGCGTCGGACGCCAAGTCAACCCTCCAGCTCGGACTGCTCTGCCGAGCTAAGCTGAGCCCTTGAGACAACGAGCCGAGCTTCGTCCTCCGCCAGGTCGGTCCCGCGAGCTCGGGACGCCTAGGCCGGAGCCGCATTCTGCCCTCCAGAGCGAGACCCTCGAAGATCGAGCCCGTGGCCGGAGTCGAGCCCAGCCCTCCTCCGCACATGGAGCCTCTCCGAGGCCGAGCCCTCTGGACCGGGCCCGCACTCTGCTCTCCAGAGCGAGACCCTCGAAGATCGAGCCCGTGGCCGGAGTCGAGCCTAGCCCTCCTCCGCCACGTGGAGCCTCCGAGGCCGAGCCCTCTAGACCGGGCCCGCACTCTGCTGTCCTACTCCGAGGCGGTCCCGCAAGCTCGGGACGTCTAGGTCGGATCGAGCCCTGCCTTCCCTGCTCGCCTCTAGCCCGGATAAAGCCGGGAGGACGGCACCATCATCCCAAGGACCACGGGGTGGTGCACGCCATACCGCAATAACTGCCTGTCCGCCCGTACTACCAGGAGGATGGGCAGTCAGAGAGCACGAACCCCGGGAGCGGCGGTCTCCGGATCGAGGCTTGCCAAGCTTCCCGGAATGGGCCGACCGGAGAGGATGTCAGAGCAAATAGAAGTTTTCCCTACTGCATGTCAGGAAAGACATCCCGTCCACGGCACGGTGTCCCGCCGCACGTGCCTGCTAGCCCAACGAGGATCCCGAGGCAAGTGTCCGACGATCACTTTTGACTACAAAGAACGATCGACACTCCCGAAAGGGGGAAGGTAACAACAACGATACCAACACCAACACAAGTGCAAGCTCCACAAGGAGAGGAGCACGATACCACCACCACCACTGAAATAAAGCAGGGGAATAAGGGGAAGCGACCAAGCAGAGAATCCCTCTGTCCCCGCCGTCGTTCTCCCCCCGCTGCATTTTCATTTCCGTTCTCATACCATCCACTCCTCCTAGAGTGGAGTCCATCAAAAGGGGCTCGATCAGGAGGATCTGTTCCTCTGGATCATCACTGACTTGACCATCGGAGTGCCCCCACCGGAAACCCCGGCCCGGGTCACTAACCCTGTTTTGCAGGTCCAGGACTAGAGGACCGCCAGGCAATGAAGGGAGCGCACTCCGGCGCCGACAGCAACTATGGGCCACAGCGATCTTGGCGGTAACAGATTGGCACACCAGGTAGGGGGCGAGCGGGCGACATTGTGAACGATCTTTGATCCAATTCAAGCCCTCCATCCCTTTACAGACAAGTTCCACGGGAGGATGGTGACGACACAGGCGTGAGAGGCCTCCGCTAGCCATGCAGGGTATTCCCCTTCCCGAGGGAACCCACACAACCCAGAGGCGATGCCAACCGCTCCAATTAAACCACCTCTGGCGGAGTCTCAGCTGGCCGCACTCACTCAAAATGCAGATTCTCGCTACAGCAGTGCGCCAACTTCAGTGTCAACAACGATCCTTGGCTATCCACCAACAGCAGGGACTCCGGCGGCCCATGCCATAGCTCCCCGCGATAGCCTACGTTCCTTCCAAGAAATGCCTTCGTAGCCACGGGCCATCATCAACAATCAGAGTAGCCATCAGACTTCGAAGAAGAGGCAACGAGCCGGGTCTGTCGACAGGGAGAGCCGCTCACCAAACCTCGGGCGGGCAGTGTCAAAGCCCCACCGAGGTAGGAGAAGCAAGACCCCCCACCACGGGTGTCGGGCACCATGTCACCTTCCCCGTCTCCGTTGGCGGAGGGGTCTATTGACGAAGCCATCAGGCGCGCGACGGAGAAGCGCCTCGGGGAACATGAGTGCAAGTTGGCAGAGTTTTCCCACCAGTTTGCCAACATGCAGGGCTCCACCAGTGAGCCAGCGGGCTACGACGCCCGTCACCATTCTCCCAAGAAATCCAAGCGGAGCCGATCCCACACCGATTCCGGATGCCACAGGTGGACCCTTACGATAAGACCACCGACCCCTGGATCACCTGAAAAGCTACCGGACCCTCATGAGGGTCCATGGGGCCACCGATGCTCTTCTCTGCATCGCCTTTCCTGCTACTCTCCGGAAAGCAGCGCTGGTGTGGTCACCCGCTTAGAACCGGAGAGCATTAACTCTTTCGCTCAGCTAGGAAAGAAGTTCGTGGCCCACTTTGATGCCTGTAGGAAGTTGCCACGAGAGGCAAACAACCTCTTCTCCATCCGGCAGTAGGACCGCTAGCCCCTGCGGGACTACATGGCCGGCTTTAAGGCTGCCGTGCTGGAGATTTACAACCTCGAAGAGCCAGTTGCCATGCTAGTGCTGAAGCGAGGGCTCAGGACCTCCCGCCTGACCTACTCGCTGGACAAGAAGAACCCAAGACTTATTTCGAGCTCTTCTTCCGAGCCAAAAGTACATTCGCACCGAGGAGGCGGATCGCACGAGGCGAGTACTCGATGGGAGGCCACTGAAGAATCCGGCCCCTACCAAGACGTCGGGACCCGGAAGCCAGCACCCCAGGCTCCGAACTCACGGGGGGACGGCCAAGATCGAGAGGGGCTCCCGTTCCTGAGGAGAGTCATACCCCCTCCTCGCCCCGAGGACAAAAATCCTCATGGAAATCAAAGGCGAGGATTACCTGAGACGCCCGCTTCCGATGAAGTCCTCCACTGGCCGTGATAAAATAAAATACTGTCGCTTTCACCGCGACCACGGCCATGATACTGAGGAATGCCGCAACCTCAAGTAGGAAATCGAAGAGCTCATCAAGAGGGACTACCTCAAAAGGTTCATGGGGGGCAGACCTCAGGCGGAGTCCCAGGCACTCGTCGCTCTCCGCCAGCTCCAACCATCGATAACCATCCTACCGAGAAGCCGGTGGGCATAATCTCCAGGGGAGCGCGCGTGTTCAAAAGGCCCGGGGGGCAGGGGACCCTGAGAATGTACTCCCTTTATGAGGGAAGGGAAAAATGGAAGGAAAAATGTAAATAATGATGCCGTGATCATCGAGATGACGATCGCAAAATATCCTGTAAAATGCATCATGGTTGATAGTGGAAGCTCTACAAACGTGCTTTTTTATGATGCCTTCTCTAGGATGAACCTTTCCCCGATCAGCTTAGGCCTGTGCATGCACCCCTGTTGGTTTCACAGGTGATTCCGTAAGGATAGAAGGAGAAATCACTCTCCCGGTCACTGCCGGGATCCCACCTCGGTAGAGCACTGTTATGATGACTTTCATGGTTGTAAGGCTCCCTTCCGTCTACAACGTGATCTTGGACTGACTCGGGCTTAACTTGCTCGACATCGTTGTCTCCACCAAGAGGCTACTTATACAGTTCCCTACTCCTAAGGTGTTGGGGAAATGAGGGGAGCATCCCGGTCGGTGCAGCATGCTTCCAAACGCTCCCTGGGGCCAAGGTCCCCGAGGATGATCCCAAGGCAGATGATCTCAACCAAAGGGCTCAAGACCCAAGGGAGGCCCAGTCGAGCGCCTACTCTCTTACCCTCTCGGAGATGATCCCTCAAAGACAGTGCAGATCGGAGCCCAGCTACCCGAGGAGGAGAGGGCTCAATTACTGGAGTTCCTGCGGGCAAGCGTAGATGTGTTCGCCTGGATGGCAGCGGACATGCCAGGTATCCTTCTGACATCATTACTCACAAATTGAGTGTTGACCCAAAACATAGACCAGTTCGGCAGAAGAAGAGAAGCTTCATCCCGGAGAGGCAAGCAGCTATCAAGGAGAAAGTTGACAAACTCTGGCTGCCGACTTCATTCGAGAGGTCCAGTATCTGAGCTGGTTGGAGAATGTAGTGATGGTAAGGAAGAATAATGGCAAGTAGAGGATTTGTGTGGACTACACCGACCTCAACAGGGCTTGCCGAAGGACAGCTTCCCTCTACCAAAGATTGACCAGCTGGTGGATGCCACCTCTAGCCACAGGCTGCTCTCCTTCATGGATGCATTCTTCGGGTACAATCAGATCCCATGCATCTAGAAGATGAGCACACCGCCTTCATCACCGACCAAGGGACATACTGCTACAGGATGATGCCTTTTGGTCTGAAAAATGCAGGAGCCACATACCAGCACCTCGTCAATAAGATCTTCAAGGACCAAATTGACCGCAACATGCAAGTGTATGTGGATGACATGCTCGTCATGAGCAGGCCAAGCTCGAGCCATATCGCTGACCTCGCCGAATCCTTCCACAACCTGCGGCAACATCAGATGAAGCTGAATCCGGCGAAGTGTGCTTTCGGAGTGGCGGCAGGGAAGTTCCTCGGCTTTATTGTCACCCAGAGAGGCACCGAAGCGAACCCGGAAAAGGTTCGACCATCATCAACATGGAGCATCCGACCTCCAAGAAGCAGGTTCAGCGCCTGAAAGGGCGTATCGCTGTCCTCAGCATATTTATCTCGAGATCGGTTGACCGTTGCCTTCTATCCTTCAAGGTGCTGCGCAAGATGCACGACTTCACCTGGAAGAAGGAGTGCAGGACAGCCTTCGAGGAGCTGAAGAAATTTCTCGCCTCTCCTGCGTTGCTCTCTAGGTCGGAGGAGGGGGAGGAGCTCTTGTTATATCTGGCAATTAAACCAGGAGCTGTCAGCTCAGTCCTTATCCGCGCAGATGAGGACAAATCTCAGAAGCCGGTATACTACATTAGCAAAATCCTCCATGATGCGGAGATCAGGTATACTCGCTCCGAGAAACTTATTTTTGCACTAATAATGTCTGCTATGCACCTCAGGCCCTACTTCCAAGCACACCCAATAGCGGTCATGACGGACCAGCCATTGAGGACCATACTCAGCCAACCCGAGACTTTCGGAAGATTGGCCAAGTGGTCCCTGCTACTCAGCGAATTCGACATAGTATACCGACCGAGGTCTTCACAAAAGGCCTAAGTCCTAGCCAACTCGTGGTCAAGTGCACCGGGTTCGTCGAGGAGCCAGAGCAGACAATAACGGAGCCTAAACCAAGAGAGGAGCCTTGGATCCTCCCGTGGATGGAGCATCCAATTTCGGTGGGAGCGGAGCATGCCTCATCCTCACTAACAGTGATGGGGTTGTGGCGGAATGCGCCTTTCACTTCAAATTCATCGTGATAAACAACCAAGCGGAGTACGAGGCACTCCTCACAGGCCTAAGAGTCTCTCGTGAGTTGGGTGTGCAGGACCTAAAAGTCTTCACCGACTTCAGCTGGTTGCCGGACAAGTCTCCGAAGAGTATGAATGAAGCAAGGGACGCCCAGATGATGAAGTACCTGGAGTAGGTCTGTGTGAACACGACAAGCTTCCGGCATTTCAGCATCTTCCACATTCCCCGGGGGAGAATGCGCGCGCCGATGCACTGTCTAGGCTTGCGACCTTGCCGGACTCGTCGCTGGGACGCGCCCTCATCGAATACCTCGAAAGTCTCAGCTACGAGAGCTCAGCGAAGGTGCACCAAGTCACCCCCGAGCTGAGCTGGATGGACAAGTACATCAAGTACATCACTGACGGCTCCCTACCCGAGGACCGCGTAGAAGCCACCCTCGTCAAGAAGAAGGCCTCCCAGTTCGTTATGATGGAGGGCCAGCTCTACCGCCGATCCTACTCCTATCCACTCCTGAAGTGCTTCAGGCCTGCCGAGGCAACCTTTGTGCTCCAAAGATACACGAAGGCCTTTGCGGGAACCACGTGGGAGGGAGAACACTGGCTTATAAAGCTCTTCATCAGGGATACTTCTAGGAGACTATGAGGGAGGATGCCGCCGCTTCGTTTTAAAAGGTGCGACAAGTGCCAGCGCCATGTGAATATACAGCGCTAGCCGGCGGCGCCGATCTCCTAACTCTCAGCCCCTTGCCTTTTACCAGTGAGGAATGGACATCTTGGGGCCGTTTCCCCAAGCACCAGGGCAGCGAAAACTCCTGCTAGTGGTGATTGACTACTTCACCAATTGGGTCGAAGCAGAGCCACTGGCCTGGATCGTGGAAGCTAATATCCGCCAGTTCTTCTGGAAGTCAATCATTTACCGCTTCGGACTCCCTGTTGTATCATCACTGACAATGGACGACAATTCGACAATCATGAGTTCGAAGGGTTCTGTACTGAGCACGGCATCCAACATCGATTCACCTCGGTGGCTCACCCTCAAACAAATGGAGAAGCCGAGGTGACCAACCAGACCATTCAAGGGATCAGGACTAGGCTGGACCAAGCTAAGGGCAGGTGGGCAGAAGAACTCCCAAGCATTCTATGGGCCTACCACACAACGCCCAGAACGACGACTGATGAGATACCTTCAGCCTTGTTTTCAATGCCGAGGCGGTCATCCCGGTCGAGCTCGGCATGCCAACGCTACGGGTGTAGCAGTATGATGAGGCGCGGAACTCGGCCACCTCCTCAACTTGGATCTCCTCGAAGAAGCATGGGATAAAGCCCGGCTGCGGATGGCGGCCTACCGGCAACGGGTAGCCCGGTACTACAATGCCTATGTCAGGCCAAAAGCTTTCAAACCCGGAGACTTGGTGCTACGGTGGGCAGAGGCATCTCAACCCAGGGAATGCGCAAGCTCTCACCAAACTAGGAAGGCCCCTACAAAGTGGTGAAGCCCTCTCACAAGGAGCCTATTATCTCGAAGATCTCGACGGCGTCAGGTTCCCTCGAACGTGGAATGCCTGCAACTTACAAAAATACTATCAATGATGTAAGGTTTCCCAACAATAATAATGACAATGGTCTTTTCTTGGGCAAAGTGTTTATCTGTCTTGCAGGAAAACCTCATCAACCATCTCCGAGCCCAGCTCGGAGATGCCAACCCAAGACCGAAGCTTAGACCTGCGACCAAGGGATCTTCGAGCCACGCCACTCTCAATCTCAAACGTCTTCGAGCCCAGCTCTGAGACGCCAATGGATCTTCGAGCTATGCTTCTCTCAATCTCAAACATCTTCGAGCCTAGCTCTGAGATGCCAAGAGATCTTCGAGCCATGCCGCTCGCAATCATCAACCATCTCCGAGCCTAGCTCGGAGACGCCAACCCAAGACCGGAGCTCAGACCTCCGGTCAAGGGATCTTTGAACCACGTCGCTCTCAATCTCAAACGTCTTTGAGCCCAGCTTCGAGATGCCAAGGGATCTTCAAGCCATGCCGCTTGCAATCATCACCGTCTTCGAGCCTAGCTCGGAGATGCCAACCCAAGACTGAAGCTCAGACCTCCAACCAAGGGATCTTCAAGCCACGCCGCTCTCAATCTCAAACATCTTCGAGCCAGCTCTGAGATTCCAAGGGATCTTCGAGCCACACTGCTCTGAATCTCAAACATCTTCGAGCCCAGCTCCGAGATGCCAAGGGATCTTCGAGCCACGCTGTTCTCAATCTCAAACGTCTTCGAGCCCAGCTCCGAGATGCCAAGGGATGAGACGAACCCTTCGACTTGGCGGCGCAGGATATAAAGCCCTTATAGAAGGAGTCCGACGCCATCTGTTAGATCTCGGCGAGGAACTCCTCCGAGGCCCTGTACATTGTGACCGCCTCTTTAGCCTCCTTCATCGTGGCAGCTTCACATCTGGCATCCTCAACCGACTTGGCCACCTCCCCGGCCGCCTTCTGGGCAGTGACCAACTTCTTCTTCTCTGCCACCAGCCGAGCTTGGAGGGATTGGGCTATCCCCTTCTGCCGGGATGCCTCGCATTGAATACCCCCAACCTCCGCTCGGCGTCGGTGAGCTCCCGGTCCTCTTCCTCGACTGACCTGCTCCTGGTCGAGGCTCTCCTAGAGCTCCCTTGCTTGTCCCTCGAAGCCGGCGAGCTGCTTCTCGAGATCCTTGACCTGCCGGTCAAGCACCTCATCGGAGTCATACCTCTTCTTCAGGTCAGCCTTCAATGATGCGATCTCGGCCGCCAGCTGCTGCTCAGCCTGCTCTCAGTTTTGGTAGCAGCCCCTAACTAAGAGGGCCTCGGCACCAACGACACCATATAAAAGGTTAAAAAAAAAGAAGAAAGAAGAAAAGAAGAAGGAAGAGATAGAAAAAGATGAAGTCGCTCACCGTATAGAGTTGGGGAAGATGCTATCAATCACATCTCCTAGCCGTAGCCCGGCCATCTCCTGTCGATCGCATGATTGGATAGAGAAATCCATCATGCGCGCGGCCAGGGCATGGTTGTCAAGCAAGGAGTTCTCCGGTCCCAGCTTGAACGGAGATGACACCTCGCCTCGTCCCTCCTGCTCTCTCAGGGAGCGGGTGCGCCCATCCCCTAGTGACGGGACCCCCAGGGACCAGTCGGGGATTCAGCACCATCACAGTTGAAGCCCCCGTTGCAGGAGGAGCTCCAGTACGAGCCTCTCCCCCCCTCGACCTCAATCATCACCGGGCTTGGGGAGCGGGAAGACACGGCGGCAGTAGCAGCACCAGCCCGAACGACTACCTCAGACTCCGGAGCAGGGACCTCAGCCGTGGCTCGTTCGCTCCTCGACCCTCGGGCCACCCACTGACTCAGCCTTGTTCCACGGACAGCACAGAAGCCTCCTCAGCCCTCCTCCTCAAGGTGACTGGTGCGGCAGGGGCGGCCGCCGATGAACCCTCAACCTGGGCCGACTCGAAGGAGGCTCATTGGCCATCCCGTGGGCGGCCTCTTCTTGGTGATCGACAGCATGTCGCTCTCGAGAAGATCATCCCTGCATATAGATTGACCGAGGGGTTAGAAGCCAGAAAAGTCATCCCAAATGAGGGAGAAGTCGAAACACATATGTATGGAAGAAAAACCAAGGCCGAACTCACCCGACCCTCGTCGGGGTCAACCCTAGCATCAAAGAAGAGTTCTACTCCGACAGCAGAACCTCGAGAGAAGGATCTGGGCGGTGCGAAGCTGCTCGTAGGTCATCTCAGTCAGCTGCATCAACCACGAAGATTCGGTGGGGGACTGGTCTGGATCACTCCAAACCCAGTCAACCCCCTCGACGGCGGCGAAGAAGAATTTGCTCTTCCATCCTTTGATGGAGAAAAGGGGAGCTCGAATCTAATGCCCTTTGGACGGGAAGACAAGGACCACCACCCATCCTCAGTCGGGTGATGTTTTAGGGCAAAGAACGCCTTGAACAAAGAAAATCGGGTGACAAACCATGGACATGACAGAGGATGATAAAGGAAAAGATGGTCCTAATGGTGTTAGGGACTAGCTGAGCGGGGACCAGGCGGTAGTTGCTCAGCACAGACATGAAGAAGGGGTGGAAAAGGAAAACGAAGCCCTCTCGAGAAGGTCTCTTCGTAGAAGGCAATCCGGCCCGGGCCACTCGAAGTGACCCTATCCCCGAGTCGAGGGACTAGGAGCCGGATAGAGTGCGGGATGCCATAGACATCCCGAATGGCCCCCAGCTCCACAGCAGAAATCGTCGAAGCGATCCCACTAGGACCTGTTGACCGAACAAGCTCAGAAACCGGTTCGGGTGGGGGAGGAGGGCGAGAAGGATGAGAAGAAGCGGCCGCCGGTTCCCTAATGGACGGGGTGTGAACTGGAAGGGCCGACCTCCTACTAAACTCGAACCGCGCCCCTCCGACTCCTCATCGAAGGAGGAAGACATTGGCCCCTGCACGGGAGGACCGGGATGAGACATCCTATGAGAAGGACCCAAGGAGAAGAAAGATTGGACTCGGAAGAAGAACCCTACCACAAAGGGAAAGGAGGAAGAAGGGGGGATCGACCTGGTTCCTTAAAGGAGGAGCGGGAAGCGGATCGTGAAGAAGAAAGGTTCCAAGCATTGCAGCAGGCACGAAGGATTTGAAAGAATGGAAGTTTTGAACTTCTTTTCACTTCAAAAAGACCTGTCAAATCTGTACTGTTACGACCCCTCCGCCAACGGATCCACACCACATGCTGACCATCGATGAAAAGGGCATCCCGGTCGCTCTGAATTCTGCACCGATATTAACTGCTCCTCGGACATGGCCACGCGGCGCCCCCGCACTGGCCTGCAGGACTATCTTACGGAGCGCCAGAAATCATGACCATCATTGCGCCAGATCTCCGCCTTTCCACATCAGCATCACAATTACTCCTTTCGGCCCGAGCGCTGCGCACTAACAAGCCTCGGGAGTGGGGGGCAAATGATGTAGCGAGACCGTTGATGTGGGGGAGCTGACAGGTGCCACGTCAAAGGAGGCCACCACATCGGATGCCAAGTCAACCCTCCAGCTTGGACCTCTCTACCGAGCTGAGCTGAGCTCCCTCGAGGTGACGAGCCAAGCTCCGTCCTCCGCCAGGTCAGTCCCGCGAGCTCGGGATACCTAAGCCGGAGCAGCACTCTGCCCTCCAGAGCAAGACCCTCGGAGATCGAGTCCCGTGGCCGAAGTCGAGCCAGCCTTCTCCTCCACGTGGGCCTCTCCGAGGCCGAGCCCTCTGGACCGGGCCTGCACTCTGCCCTCCAAAGCGAGACCCTCGGAGATCGAGCCCGTGGTCGAAGTCGTGCCCAGCCGTCCTCTGCCACATGGAGCCTCTCGAGGTCGAGCCCTCTGGACCAGGCCCCACTCTGCCCTCAGAGCGAGACCTTCGGAGATCGAGCCCCGTGGCCGGAGTCGAGCCCAGCCCTCCTCCGCCACGTGGAGCCTCTCCGAGGCCGAGCCTCTGGACCAGGCCCGCACTCTGCTCTCTTACTTCGAGGCGATCTCGTAAGCTCGGGGCATCTAGGTCGGATCGAGCCCTGCCTCCCCTGCTCGGCCTCTAGCCCGGATAAAGGCAGGAGGGGGGCACCATCATCCCAAGGACCACGGGGCGGTGCCGCCATACCGCAATAAATGCCTGTCCGCCAGTACTGCTAGGAGGATGGGCCAGTTAGAGAGCACGAACCCCGGGGACGGTGGCCTCCGGATCGAGGCTTGCCAGCTTCCCAAAATGGGGCGACCGGAGAGGAGGTCAGAGCGAATAGAAGTTTCCCATACCGCATGTCAGAAAAGACGTCCCGTCCATGGCACGGTATCCCGTCGCACGCGCTTGCCAGTCCAACGAGGATCCCAGGCAAGCATCCAATGGTCACTTTTCGACTACAAAGAACGATCGACACTCCCGAAAGGGGAAGGTAACAACAATGATACCAATACCAACACAAGTGCAAGCTCCACCAAGGAGAGGAGAAGATACCACCACCACCACTGAACAAAGCAAGGGAATAAGGGGAAAGGCCAAGCAGAGAATCCCTCTGTCCCCGCCATCATTCTCCCTCGCTACGTTTTCGTTCCGTTTCTCATACCATCCACTCCTCCTAGCATGGAGTCCATCAAAGGGGCCGACCAGGAGGATCTGTTCCCCTGGATCGTTCACTAACTTGACCGTCGGAGTGTCCCTGCCGGAAATCCCGGTTCGGGTCACTACCCCTGTTTTGCATGTCTAGCACCAGAGGACCGCCAGGCAGCGAAGGGAGCACACTCCGCACCGACAGTAGCTACGGGCCACGGCGATCTTGACGGTAACAGTAAACATTTTAGAAAAACAAATCAATAAGTAACTACAAAGCAATGATTTATTAGTTTGATATGATCAGCAAAGATGATGTTGCACTTCAAAGGTCAACTGCCAATGAATCAAAAAAAACAAATACTGTTGTTTTGCCCCTTCACTACAAAAAAAGCATGATTTCCGATGCTTTTTTTAGATTTTTTCCGATGCTTTAAAAAGCATGGTAAACGCGTTCGCTTAGGCAAGAGCGGAAAAAAAGGTGTTTTCTCGATGCTTTGGGCTGCGTCGCATCAAATCAGATTTTTCCCGACGCTTTTAAGCATCGGGAATAAAGTTATTCCCAATGCTTTTAAGCATCGGGAATATCTCGGAATAAGATTATTTCCGAAGCTTTAAAGCATCGGGGATTTCAAATATTTTTTTAAAAATATAAATTATTCTCATGGCATTTATTTTTGCCATAGTTGGTCCTACGGTAATGAAAATTATGGTACCCGCTTTATTGTGTGGCATCCAATCACCAATTATTAGACTAATTAATGCCCAGCACTTGGGAGTTTTCACATCACAAATATATATAAAATGCAACCAACTTCTTTATCAAGCATCCACTGACTAATCTCAAACACTTGCACCATAAAGTATGACATAAGCTTGATGGTAACACATTCTAAGTCTGCTAATTTGACCAGAAGTGGGCTAAGAAATAATCCAAATTTAATACAGAACGAGTTCAGAACAATGTGGTTTCATAATTGAGTTTACCCTGCTAACATATGGAGCCAGCAAAGCACTAATTAAAATTTAAACAAATGCCGCAGATCCTATACTTGATATCCAGCATGCTCTTTGCCCTTGTTATTACCTGGCCAGTTATGCATTGAGGATGGAAAAAAATGGGATTTTGTCGGAATGACATTACTCCAATAAAATGAGATCATGTTGCGCAAAGTCCTATTCTTGTTCATTACCATCATTATTTGAACACTCGCTATGGCTCTTATCTTAGTCATTTAACTGCATATATGCCTCCCATGCAAGCTACTTTAATTTCCAAATAAGGATCAATCTCTCTCTCTATCTCCACACGTGCGTGTGCTTGTGCGAGTTGGGGTGCGGATGAGAAAGGAGAATGGCTATTTAACTCTTTCCAGCATATCCCGTCAAAAAATTTCAGCTTACCAGTCCTATCGTGACTCCTTTAATAGGCTTGAGTTTTGCGCACCTGAAAATGATGAGCTCAGGTTTCTAAATTCTGCCACATATCATCTCACCTGCAAAGGAAAACTTCCAGCTAAAGTGTCAGCAAAGATAAAGGGTCCAGCATCATATGAAAAAATAATTCAGCCAATACACTTTATACACCGGACTTCAGTTCACTTTTAAATATAAGGGTGTACTCAAAAATAAATCCCAACTTAGCTTTCCACATCAGGTGCTTGACACTGCACATAGTTTAGCTGTGCTGAAATGTTTTACTGTCTTACAGACACTGTATAAGACATCATACATAGTTTAGTAATGCAGCATAGTTCTTTTCTTTTGTGATAAGTAATAAAATATTTCCGAGGATGATAGAAAGCAAAGCGAAGCAAATGGAAATCGGTAGACGGGACCATATGCAGAGAATGGAACACTAGAATACACCATCAAACATTGCCAGCTAATTTTAGTTCCACATTGAAGAGCCATGCAACAATAGCTCTTCAAACATTGCAACTAATTCACCCAACAAGATGAAACAATGAAAAAAAATCAGAAATAAAGGAAAACTGACTTGCACAAATGAAAATATATCATACATCTGAAAGAAGGTTTAACAGGACTGAAGGTACCAAGCAAATCACTTAGTGCCACCTGCACTTCACTTGATCCATGTTCACGACTTGCTGGAGAAAAGCCGGAAGAAGGTAGAATTGAGGCGGGTTCTTCTCAAAAGAGTGATCTCCTAATGCACATATAGCTGGAAGAGTCGCCACAGCAAGGGGTGCCGGAGTTGCAAGTTCTCTTCGTTTTGCAGAACCGACCAGGATAAGCCAATGATCTACTGGTTGGCAACCAGATAAAACTTCAACAATCTGCCCAGATTTCCCAGTGCGAAGATAAACCAGCAGGACCTCTCTGCACGGATCAACAAAGTATGCCTCCACTTCTACATCCCCATTAAGAGGTTCATCCGGTACGATATTCTGTAGCAAGAGCAAGGCATAGCAACAGGGGTCCTGCATTTGGATCATAGAACCCACCACCTGAGGCTTTGACCTAAGATCATTATCGCTGTTTATCTTGTGAGCATGAGATGCCTCAAAAAGTACAAGTGTTCTTCACTGTTTATCTTGCGAGCATGCAAGGACCAAAAAAGTGCAAGTGTTCTTCACTGAAGGTTGAGCTCCGTACATGTCATGAACCTCCCATCACAGCCTGCAAAAGAATTTGCCTGTCATGTACAGAACCCATTTGTTGCTGTTCATGCATATTAAAGCCCGAGTCTGGATAAATATAACTTAAAGTGTTCCCTCCTTAGTGTAGGTACTGTGAACAAAGCGAAATGTTAATTGGATGCTAAATTACTATCACAAAACTGGGCCATACATTAATTAATTAGCAAGGAAGAGACGCATGATGTGCATGCAATGCACGTAAGAATCAACAGTAAAATGGATTCATAACTAGCTAGGCAGTCCTCTAGTGAATGAATAAGATACCCATGAGAGAGGAGAAAGTTTTATCAAAAGTTATGATTCACATGGATGAGAAGAAAAAATATTGATGCTTAAAAGAGATGTGGTTCATTGGGCTGTTGAGATTTCATCAAGAACATAGAAGGTATCAGAAATGCATGCACATGTAACTATAACATGAAGTGGCAGACATTTTTAAAAAACTGGGACAGAGGTCCCGTTGGGCAACTCCCAGGGATAACGGGACCTCGATTAAGGAAAAACTAGCAAGACATTCACCGAGACAGAGGCCATCATTACTGCTACAGTGAAGGCTATCAATCTAGCTCTTTTCCCTTTTGCCTTTCTGAAGGCATCATTCAGAAGATGCCAGAACAAATGAAATCCTGGACACGGAATCCCGATGGCACACAAGATACACACGTACACTATAAACATCTCTCCACCCCCCTCGAAAGAAAAAAAAAAAAACAACAACAACAACAGAGAGAGAAAGAGATGTTGCTATAAACCTGCAAGATCAAGCAGTAACCAAAATTAACTACAATGATTTCAAGCAAAGGAAACTAAAATTTATTAGAAATGATGTCATGCCTCTTTTTCTGCAGCACCAGCTTTGCAAGCAGTAATTGACATAGCTAACATAGCATTTGCTAAATCTTATATTCTGCTATGTGTAAGTCAAACAAGTTCCATTATTATAGATTTACAAACGAAAAGACGAAATTTCTGATGCAAAAAAAATCTATTGACAAAAAAGATCATATTAACATATTTTTTATTTTCAATGCTTTGAGGAAATTTGGCATGCAAGATGAATAAATAACTCATGAAAGCAACTAGAATACTCCATAATAAGACAAACATGGTTCATTACATAGCATAATACAAAATACGACGGGACTCAAGAATATGAAAAACCAATAAACCAAAATGCACACTCAAGAGAACAACTTGCCTTATTCTCAGTTGTCCAAACCCATCATTTCTAGATCAATCTGGATTGAAGCACATGGTCCATGCCAACTAAGGTTTCAAAAATCTTTTCATTAATAATCTTCACAGCTTTTGAAATATCCTTTCCAAGATATTTCTGCAGCTGAGAACAATCAATTGAATATCATACAAGCGACGATGATTTGGGGGCAAACATACACGATCACTTCCTTGTTCAAGTTCTATGCTTTTTTTGGTAAACAAGAGGAGTAGAAGCTTTCATTAAGACCATACAATACCAACATGATACAAAAACACTGATGCAATACCAAAGATCCTGATACAATACCAACATGATACAAAGTCCCATATACAATGACCCTGATTCAGTCAACCACCAAAGACTATAAAAATAGCACCTACTAACATGATAGAAAAAACTTGAAACAATACCAGTGGTCCAGTACACACCAAACCAGTTGAAATATATACCGAGGTAATGATCTGTAAGAGATCACAAAGAAGGACATTGCCGAGGGAGCAAGAGACCTTGAACTTGAACCAGAGACATCTCACTTGAGGAGATCTACAAGGACCTCGAAACCATATGTAAGGTATTCACCCTCGTTGCTATCTGCTGTTGACAGATGGAGAGGAGCCAGAGTACTTTGATGAAGCCATGGAGAGCGGAGATTTGGTCAAGTGGGAGCTGACGATGAAGGACAAGATGCAGTCCTTGATGAAGATCAGACATGGGAGCTCAGCATACTACCGGAAGGAAAGAAGCACTACATAACAAGTGGGTCTACAAGATTAAGGAAGAGCACAATGGCAGCAAGAGGTACAAGACAAGGTTAGCTATGAAAGGCTTCCAACAGAAAGAAGATTCAGGTTGTGATGTCGACACTAGGAGGAGCACGATAGGGTATGTGTATACCATTGGTGGGATAGCGATGAGTCGGGTCTCGCAGTTGCAGAAGATCGTAGCTCTTTCTATCACCGAGGCAGATATGCTGACAGAGACGGTCACTACAGAGAAATTAGGGACATGCATGATCTCAATTGGCCTCCGGAGTTAGTTGATTAGAGGCGCCGCACAGGATACTGACTTGTTTCTATTTTTTGAAAGTTTATTTTTTGATGTTTTAGGTGGATGCAAAATTGGGTATCTAAGTCTCCAAGTGGAGAGTTGTTGGGTATGGAGCCATATCCACCCATGACCAAGCTCAGAAGCCCATAGAAAAAAACCAGAAAAATCAGAAAAGAAAGGAAAAAGGAATCCAGCAGTTGGCCCGCCAGACCGGGCACGGCCAAACCACGTGCATGGCCCAGGCATGCAGTGCGCGGGCTGGCATGCAACCCAGGCCTAGGTGGCACACTGGCGAGCACGCGGCCCAGCCTGGTGCATGAGGCGCGTGGCCCAGCCTGGCGCATGAGGCGCGCGGTCGCGCCGCGAGTGCGTGGGCTCGACTAGTTCGGAGCAGTGGTGACCTAGGGCATTTCCCAGGGCGTTCTGCCGGTTCCTGGCGTTTCATGCGGTTCTTGGCGTTTACACACTTGATTCGTGTTATATATGGATCAATGTTCAGATTGATTGATTCTGACTAGTAAGATCTGATCAGATGGGAGATTGATTTGATAGATAAGCATGATCAGAGGAGTTTGATAGGATCTTGGCACATTTGAGACGTTGATTTTCAATCCGACGGCCTTGGAGCTTTCTTGATGGTTCCTGGACTTCTGAGATACGTTTTTACTCGATTTTGGAATGCTTCTCGTTCTAGGGGTGTCGATAGAGAGCTGCGAAGCAGAACAGAGCCTGCAGACCAACAGAGAGGAAGAAGAGAGCTAAAGAAGAGAAGTCCAAGGATTTTCCAGAGAGGAAAACAGGGAAAGAGAGAGAGAAGGTTAGAGAGAGGGCAAAGATTCCTCCTGTATTATTTTATTCTTTTTTCTTTCTTCATATTGGACTGGGGTTTGTATACAGGGATGGTTCTCTGTGTAATAACTTCTAGTATTTCTTCTTGACACTACAACAAAAGAATATATTACCGACCAAAATATAATTTGGTTGAGAATAATTAAACTCTTTACAACCAAATTATAATTATTACGACCAAAAAATTTTGGTATTATTTGAGATATTGCATGAAAATTTGCGACCATTATTTTTGTATTCACGACCAATTATATTTTTGTTGTAAAAAAAATTATTTATTAACCAAAAATTTTAGTTGCTAAAATTAATAACGACTAAATATATGTATATATATATATTATTAAAAAAATAATTTAATTTTTAAATTCATTATCAACCAAAATATAATTGGTTGTAAAAAAAATGTATTACCGACCAAAATACAATTTGGTTGAGAATAATTAAGTTTTTTTAGCAGCCATTGTTTTTGTATTCACGATCAATTATAATTTTGTCATAAAAAAATTATTTATCAACAAAAATTTTAGTTGCTAAAATTAATAATGACCAAATATATATAGATTATTAAAAAATAATTTAATTTTTAAATTCATTATCAACCAAAATATAATTTGGGTAAAAAAAATGTATTACCGACCAAAATAATTATTTGGTTGAGTCAACAAGTTTATCTCACCTTGAGTACTAGCTACCAGAAGAAGAGTGGACAGGGAAGTCAACAAGTTATCTTACCTGAAGGTCTTCAGTGTATCTTCTATGTACATGTTAATGCAGAGAAGAAGTCAGGCGTATGGCGCGCCATCAGGATTTTTTTGTTTCCCGTGCCTGGCCTTTTACTTTTCACTCCTGCTCATATCCCCCTGCTCCCTAGCCTCTCCTCTTCCTCTCTTCGGTAGCTCTTCCTCGGTTCCACCTCTCGGATCGGTGAAGAAGCGACAGCGAGTGGCGGCAGCGGCTTTCCTCCACTTCCGGTCATCATCCAGGTGATGACCGTGATTTTTTTTTTTGGATTGTGATATCTGTCGGGGAGGAGGAGCGTTGAAGGAGAGAGTAGAGCGGCGCATCCGAGGGTGATGGGGCAGACGTTGGCGACGGAGATGAGGAACAGATAGGAGGGGCGGGAGGGGTTCAAAGATACGGAGATGGTGGGTAGATCGTGACTCGGTGTGGGATTGAGGGGGGCGCTGGCGAGGAGCGCATCACGATCCGGGGGGGACGGTGAGGGCCGTCACAATCCGTTGGGGGGGGGGGACGGTGAAGATGCCATGGAAGAGCTACGGGCCGGGTAGGCATGCGGGGGGGCACAGCGGTGAAGGGCCGTGGAAGAGCTCAGAGGTTAGGGAAGATCCGGTGCCACGGGCGGCAGCAATGGGGGAGTCCTACGGAAGAAAAAAAATAGAGAACTTCGCAGAATAGAGAGAGGGGAACAGAGCAGAGAGAAGGGATGGGGTGGGTTCTCAAATCGCCGGATGGGGGGGTGGTGGGAGGGGGGAGGAGGCGGAAGAGCCATACGCAGGGTAGGATGGGGTGGGGGTGAGTGCGGAGGAGACAGTGAAGGAAGGAGGGCATGTAGCGGTGGGGCATGGAGGAGCTGCATGTGGGTGGAGGTGGGGTTGGTGGAGGGGGCACGGATGAGCTATGCATGGTTTGGGAGGGGGGCGGAGGCTACGAAGGAGAGCGTGCAATATATGAAGAAGAGGGTGGCGTGCAGCAGCAAAGAGGGTTAACTGTTATGGAAGAAAGATGTGGGTGCCCAAAATTTAGAAGCCTTGCGAGAACTTTTTTTTGGTAGAGAGGAATGAGTTGTTATTATCATTACTAAACTATGAAGTTATTATCATTACTAAACTGTGAAGGAAGTTCAATAAATAATGCATGCATCACACAAATAGATCCTGGAATGCAATCTGTGATTATAGGTGGCAATATGATTATTTTATTGGAGAAATAAAGTGTATATATCTTTATAATAAACGTCCATAATATTTGATGGTTTTGGGGAGGATTAACTGGTTCATTATCTATAAGCAATGGAGACATGTCCTTTATAGGATATGTATGTTATGTGGATTTGGACTTATACTGATGTAGCGAGCCGCTGACATGGCTCCCACATAGGATCCAGCTAGGTGCCACTCTTTTTTTTGTTTCCAAATCATATATGCAATTTAAATTATTTTCGTACTAAGAGTTACTTTTAAGACTGTAAGCAAAGAGGGGTGCTTGAGTATGTTAATTGCATTATTATTTATCTCAAGAAAGTTTTGGATGAAGTATGATGTTGTTTACTAGTAGGAGTTAGATATGGATTACTTAAAAGATCCATAAAGTCTTTCATGCAACAAGTCTCCCTAGACATGAGTATCTTACAAGTAGAAAATGACAACAACACTAACTACCTTGATTGTTTCTTGTTGTTTCTTGTAACTTGTTGCAACAGCTTACTATTTATGAACTTGAATATAATACACAGTCCTTAATAAATTGCCTTATTCTATATTTGGTATTGTAGGTAATTTATTGCTGTTACTCAACCTTTTTTAGAAATCACTATTAGTTCTTGTTACCTTTTAAATGAATGAAACCTACCTTACTGATAATAAAATTTTATCTTTTTTTGGTTTCTTTAATCATTTATGATTAAAAAATAAATTAAAAAATATATAACATGTATTTTAAGAAATCCTATCTATTTGGATTTGAATTATCAACACTGTTTTGCGAAAGCTTCCTTTCAGATACTTTTTGTTTAAATTAGACCTGGTTGGGAGTCCTAAGAAAAAAAAAGAATGTTTGCCATAACAAAGAGATATTCATGGTGTACATATAAGCATTTTAGTAGTAAGATTTATTTTGATAGTTTCTTTAATTCAAAACTGGTTTAACATAAAAATAATATTTTATGTGTGCCTTTTTATCTCAGATTGAAATAAATACAAAAACTGAGGAGATTGTATGAAGGGAACTCATGTGCATTTTAATCTCATATATTACGTATCTTTGTATGATGGATAAGAGTTGGATGACCGCACAAAGTGGACTGAACAGTATGTTAAGGGGTTCAAGCTTTTATTGAATTCGTTGATGATCATATGGGTAAAGAATGTGAGGTTAGATGTCTATGTATTGATGTTTGAACCTATATATCAAGAGTCAGGATGTGGTTCATAATCATTTACTAATTCAGGGGATGGATGCAGATTATACTAGATGGATATTTCATGGAGAACATATAACTTTTAAAATTCCAAGACCATATAAAATTTTACCATCATGATGATGTGGATGATGATAGTGTGCCAGCAATGACATAGATGAGGATAATGGAGTCCATGAAATGCTAAATGATTTGAAAATTTTGTAAATAATTATCACATGGATCATAATAATGGTGTGTCAGATCTTAATGGAAATGATAGTTCGCAAGAATATTTGCTAAACTTTTGAGGGATGCTGCAAGAGCACTATATCCGGGTTGTTCAAAGTTTTCTACTTTGTCATTTTTGGTGAAGTTACTCCATATGAAAGTTTATAATAAATGGAGCAACAAATCATTTGACATGTTACTTAAATTACTAAAAGAAACATTGCTAGAAGGGGAGACACTTCCTAAGTCCCACTACGAGACAAGAAATGTGTTGCATGGTTTGGGTTTTGGATATGAAGCTATTCATGCATGCAAGTATGATTGTGCATTATTTTGGAAGGAGTTTGAAAATCATGAAGAGTGTCCTATTTGTTGTACATCTAGATGGAAAATCAATGATGGTAAGGGTAAGAAAGTGCCATATAAGATATTGCGTTACTTTCCATTAAAACAAGGTTGCAACGCCTTTTTATGTCAAGGAAACTGCCTTAGAGATGCGATGGCATAAGGATAAACGTATAGATGATGGAATATGTTGAGACATCCAGCCGACTCAGAAACTTGGAAATGTTCGATATGATTTTTCATGGTTTGCTGCAGATCCTCGTAATGTTAGACTTGGTCTTGCTACTGATGGTTTTAATCCATTTGGTAATATGAGTACATCATATAGCATGTGGCCAGTTATTTTGGTGCCATACAACTTACCCCCTTGGAAATGTATGAAGAGAGAAATCTTTCATGATGTCATTGCTTATTCCAGGCCCCCTAGCACCTGGAAAAGATATCGATGATATATGCAACCTTTGATAAATGAATTAAAAGACTTATGGAAATTGGTGTGCAGACATATGATGCTTGCAGTAGATCAAATTTCAATTACATGCTGCATGTTATGGACTAAATGATTTTCCAGCATATGGAAATGTATCTGAATGGAGTACAAAGGATATATGGCATGCCCGGTTTGTAATTACCAGACATATTCTCATAAGTTAAGAAGTAAAATTTGTTACATGGGGCATCGACGTACTTGCCACATGATCATAGTTGGCAAAAAGTAAGAAGTTTGATGAAAAGATTGAGCATCGAATGCCGCCACAAGAGTTATCTGGATGATATATTGCAACAATTGGCAAGCTTAAAAGATATGCAACAAGGAAAGCATCCAAACAATAAAAAGAGAAAACGTTCTCCAGTCGAGTTGAGTTGGACTAATGAAGTATTTTTTAAGTTGCCATATTGGACAAAATTGAAATTGAGGCATAACTTGGATGTTATGCATACAGAAAAGAATATTTATGATAATATTCTAGGTACATTGTTGAACATTGATGAAAAAACAAAATATACTTTGAAGGCAAGGCAAGACTTGAAAGACATGAATAAAGAAGGAATACACTTAATACAGAGAAGTGATGGCTCATATATCATTCACCTGCTTGTTATACTTTAACTAAGAACGAGAAATATATATTATGTGAGTTTTTAAGTCAGTGAAGTTCCCAGATGGATATGCTTCAAATATCTCTTGGTGTGTGAATGTGAATGAAGGAAAAGTCATGGGTTTAAAAAGTCATGATTGCCATGTTATTCTTCAAAGGATACTTCCTGTTGGCATTCGGGATACTTGCGAAGGGATGCGTGTATTGCACTAGCAGAGTTGGGAGATTTTTTTCAAAGCTTCTGTTCCAAGACACTTAATGTGGAAGAAGTATGAAATTGAAAAAAGAAATTGTATTGATCCTTTGCAAGCTTGAATGATTTTTTCACCTGCTTTCTTTGATGTCATGGTGCATCTGGCAATTCATCTACCCAATGAGATAATACTTGGGGGTCCTGTACAATTCTGATGGATGTTTCCTATTGAAGGTAATGTAATGGTTAAACTATAATTTATTGTAGTTGTCATTGAGATAAGAAATGAATATATTTTTAAACATTATTTGTTTATTTGTTTCATTAGATTTTTGGGAAATCTTAAAAAAAATGTGTGAAACAGACCTCGTCCTGAATGTTCAATAGCTGAAGCTTATATTGCTAGTGAATGTTTAACTTTTTGCTCAGTTATCTTCATGAATTGAGACTCATTTCAATAGAGAGGAAATGAATTGTGATATAGTAGAAGATAGCGGGTTATCTGTTTTCTCTCATCGATTTAGATCACTTGGAGCAGCAAAATATGTTCAAATGTCATCCAATGAACTCGAGATAGCTCATTGGTATGTGCTATCTAATTGTGAGGAGTTAGAGCCTTATCTTGAGTAAGTATTTATTAGTGCATATATCTTAGATGTACAAATCAATGGTTATGTTTGTAAATTAATTACATGCTACTTGATAGAAAAATTTGGAGGATCTTAAGAGAGAATGCACAACTTATGTAGAGAGAAGACAAATGGAGCAATCCCATCGTGGTTTTAAAAAGCATGTAAGTAAATTATCATAATGTTGAGTGCATATCTACATTAACTATATATTAACTAAATATATCTTGTTTTTTTTGTAGATGACACGCTTGTTTAACCAAAGGCATCAGAAGCAACGGGTGGCATTATATTCATTAGATGTGGACCTCACATTTGTGTTAGAAAATATGCCGGTTGCATTATTATGGTATTAGGTTTCACACAAGAGATTGTGATGACCGCCGTAGAAGACAAATAGTGGGGTGACTGTAAAGGAAATAATGGAGATGATGTCATTGACTACTATGGCTTGATCATGAGATCATAGAGTTGAATATATAAGAGATAAGAGGTAGTTATTTTCAAATGCATTTGGTTTGATGTTGGGAATAAGAGGTCAAGCATACAAATAGATGGCAAGATTATTAGTATTAACGTGAGCAAAACATGGTTGATAATGATCTTTTGTACTTGCTACACAAGCAAAACATGTCTTCTATCTCAATGATACCAAATTAGGAAAAATTGGCAAGTTGTGCAAAAATTCAAACATCGGCATATATTTGATATTTCAGAAAATCAAGATAATGAGCTAAATGTGAATGAGCTGAATGTGAATAATGAAGTGATCAAGATAATGAGCTAAATGTAAGTGATTCAATTGTTGAAAATCTAGATGTTGAACCTTTAGTTAGACGTGATGTCGATCCAGATATTATTGAGCTAATATAGTCCACAAATAGATGGAGTGCATGAAAAGGTCAATGAGTTTCTCATAGATGATGATTTAGAAGATGAAACATTGATAGAATATGTGATGATGCAGACATAACTACTTATGATGATCATGACAGTGACATTGATGAAGATACATAGTTAATATCTTCATTTTCATGTAATAAATGATTATACATCATCTTATTTTCATCATTTTTTTTTTATATTTGCTTGTGTTCATTATTTGTACTAACTTGTTTAACTATTTATTTGTAGTAATACTTGAGAATGGTTCCAGGATTGAAACGCCGTACAAGGGCCGATTCCAAAATGTTCATTCCCCGAACCTACCCCAATAGTAGAGCCATCTACATTTTTGTCTCAACAAAATGCTTCTAACTCACCCCCCATTGAGTTTATAGTACCACCTAGTCAGTCCAGTTTTATAGCTACAAATGAGCCATGTGTGCCACTTAATACATCTAATTCTACATAAGGTGATATAGTTATTTTTTAATTAAGTCCTTTGATTTCCAAAGAAAAAATTTTTTATTTATATTTTCAATGTTTACAGGTTCTGCATCAACGAGGAAGGGTCGTGGTCCTACACACGGTATTGGTTTGAGTAAGATGAAAAAATACTAGGTAAAAATCTGATAGTAGTGATTGATGTAGATCAAGGGAGACCAGTTGATCAAGTGCAATCAGCAAAATTCTCTAGTGAAGTGGGTTTTGTTTCTCGTCAATGTATGCGTGTCTAAAAAAATTAAGGATCTAAATGAAGATGACTTAAATCCTGCATTTGATAGGTTGGAGGTAAGACATTTTTTATGAATTTTCATATAAAGTTATAGAATCTTGTTATGAACATGAGGACATGGAAGTATTTTTAGGTTGCCCATGTAAGAGCCAATTCTTTTATACATTATATGTTCTATTGTTGAAGATTACTGCATGCACATAGAATGATGGTGCTTTTTTTTGTTTATATAATTTATAGAGCAAATTGAGATCAGGATTTGAGAGAGGACTCGGAAGTAGCGAAATGTGTGCTTCAAGAATGCAAGCACGTGGCAAGGATGCGAGGTCAAACTTACGAAAGCATTATTTGAAATTTAGCTCTAATGCAGAAGCAAGGCGAAATAAGCCGTCTATATATCTCAACAGAATTGGGATGAGCTATGTGATTATTGGTCTAATCCTCGTGTGAAGGTTTATAACCTTCTACCTAGTAACAAAATTTGATTTTTGTTTTTATTAGTCCATATGCTAACGAACATAGTTACTAACATTTGAAAGTTGTTTGTATTTTTGTTATCTCAAGGAATTTGTTCAATCAATGCTGCAAATCGAGCAAAGGCAAAGATGATGCATAAAACAGGATCTATGGTAATTGTAGCAGTACGACATGAAATTGTAAGAGACTATTTTATAACTTTATATTATTAGACAGAGTTTAGGTTTTAATAAATTTATTGACTTTGGTGTAATATTAGTCACAAAAGGAGCTCAATGGGAAGAGTGTGACAGAATTACCTTGTTCAAGCGCACTTACTGTAATTAGCAGGTGTATGGCAAACTCTTATGCAGAGGAGTGTTATGTAAGTTAACATGTTTAGTTTCATTCATTATTACAAATTTTCAAATTTTCAAGTTTTAGTCATATAACGACTTTTGTCTAGAATGAATGCAAAGGTTATTAGCCGAGTCTAAAATTGAAGGAAACTCTATAACTATGGATGAGATTTGTGACAAAGTATTGGAGTAAGATCTGGATACATTAAGGACTTGGGCATGGTTCGAAGCCACAACAAGCCTCAAGATCAAAGTTTAAGTTAAAACAACTTGAAGAACAATTAAAAAATCTCGATTGGAGAATGACAAGTTGAAAGAAAATGGATGAACTCAGGGACAGGTTGGATCAGCAAGGACATCTAATCGAGATGTTACTGCTGCACAGGATCAATCCATAACCAGACATTATGGTAATTTGTCATCTTTAATTTTATAAATTATGATATGTAAAAATTAATCTTGTTTTACTTGATATGGTTACATTCTTATTTTTGCAGAAAAAGTATACTTAGAAATGGCGTTCACACATGCCTTCAGTCTTTTGGGTAAGTGCTGTAGCCTAAATTATCTCAAGTGTCTGCTTCTCATTTTTGTATCCTGGTTGTCACTTGTAACCTGTGTTACTGGATACGTGGTTGCTAAAGATTACTAAGAATCAAAACAAAGAGCGAAGCCATGTGTCTTGTAGATTCAAAACAATACTTTTAACTTTATATTGATTTTACATCTTTTATCACAATATATACTATGCATATGTGCCATAAAGATGGATTCGATTCTTAATTTGGAAATTAGCTTTCAGACTATGTTACTTTATTTTAATGTCAGAAGAACTCTTAAATGGTAGCTTTGCATAATCTCGAAAGAGAGAGAGAGAGAGAGAGAGAGAGAGAGAGAGAGAGAGAGAGAGAGTTTGCCCTTCCTCCCAAATCTCTCAACTAGAAAAAAACCTTAGGGATAAGAATACTAGCATATGGCCCTAAAACCGAGCTTCTTGATGTTGCGACCCACCTGAGAAAATATTTGTATTTTTACATTGAGCTTTTTATTCTCTTTGCTTTCATTTCTTGGACAAAATATTTACATATACTTGGGGGCACCTAGATATCCGTTTCAAAAATTTTGCATCAATAGACAAAATATGCATATTAAAAAATGGGATACAATGTACACTATGAAGCAGAAGTATGTATAAAACCACAATGTATGGGTCACCATGTGTTAAAAGTATGCACATAGTTTTGTAAGTGTGCATTGAAAATTGGCATGCATGCAGCAGCAAATAACATCTAAAACTCATCAAATAACAACCAAAACCTGTGAAAGTTCCAATACACAGAATTCATGCAATTTTTAGATGTGTATCATAGTTATGTGCACTCTTGATATTCAAATCTAGGGCCCAAAGCACTATCAATGGGAGAGGGTAACATTTTAATTCCATGAAAATAGCACTAGAATCAAAGATAGAGGCCCTTAAAATATACCCCACCCTAGCAAAAAACTAAAAGAAGAAAAAGAAATGCATAATTGATTACATGATGAAATATTGAGGAGTGGAGTAGGATATATTTCACCAACTAGTATTCCTCTAATAAGATAAATACATGGGGAGAATATGGTACCTGTTCATCTCTACTCTGATAATCTTACATAGATACAAGTTTTAGAAATCATGTTGTTACGGCCGTAATGATGACATGGCCGGGCTCAGATTCCGGCAGGTATGATCGAGCCACGTGGAGGTTTTTTCGGCCGAGTCAGCCTCGGCTCCCATGCTACCGAGGTCGAGCTCGGCCCTTGCCCCCCCCCAGGCTACCTCGCCAGGTGATATCCCGAGACGTTACCGCCCTAGCCAAAGTCGAATTCGGTCCAGGGCTCCTCCTGCCACCTCGCCAGGTGTCCACCCAGGAGGGGTCCACCTCGGCCGAGGTCGGCTGCTCCCCCGCTCCCTCGCTAGGTGGCGCCCATAGACGGTCCCACCAAGGCCGAGGTCGAGCCGGGCCCCTTCGCTCCTTTACCAGGTGGCCCCCGGGGACGGGTCCACCTCGGCAAAAGCCGAGCGCCCTCCTGCTGCCTCGCCAGGTGTCCACCCAGGAGGGGTCTACCTCGGCCGAGGTCGGCCGAGCTCCTTCGCCACCTCGCCAGGTGCCCCCAGGAGGGGTCCACCTCGACCGAGGTCGGCTGCTCCTTCGCTCCTTCGCCAGGTGGCCCCCGGAGACGGGTCCACCTCGGCCGAAGCCGAGCGCCCTCTTGACACCTCGCCAGGTGTCCACCCAGGAGGGGTCCACCTCGGCCGAGGTCGGCTGCTCCCTCGCTCCTTCGCCAGGTGGCCCCCGGAGACGGGTCCACCTCGGCCGAAGCCGAGCGCCCTCCTGCCACCTCGCCAGGTGTCCACCCAGGAGGGGTCCACCTCGGCCGAGGTCGGCCTCTCCCTCGCTCCTTCGCCAGGTGGCCCCCGGAGATGGGTCCACCTCGGCCGAAGCCGGGCGCCCTTCTGCCACCTCGCCAGGTGTCCGCCCGGGAGGGGTCCACCTCGGTCGAGATCAGGCCGCCCGTACAGAGAAGGCCCCAAAGAGCGGAGGCGCAGGTTTCGAGGTTGGCCCTCGAGCCGTGTGCACCACAGACGGCGCCCAGTATAGATGGCGGCGGCACGCGAAACACCACTTACATCGGCCCGACAGGTCTTGCAGTCGAGAGGCGCGATTCTGCAAAACAGGGCCCGTCAACGGATAGCGCCGGCACTTAGGAGGGAGAGCGCCCTCACTGGGCCCGAGGTCTGACCGGCCGCCCTGCCGGCGCCACCCCCATTCTTTCTTTACCCTTTCCCCGCTGGGCTCGGCGAACGAGGTCGGAAAGCCGCCTGGCCCTCAATACCAAAAGGGGAAAGAGAAAAGGATGGAGAGGGGAGCCTCCCAAGAGCGGAAGACAGGCGGGCAGCGGGAGGAGATAAAAGGAAGGAAATTGGAGGCGACCAGGTAAGCTGGGATGAGTAAGAAACAGTGACCAAAAGCCCCGCTCCGAAAGGAAGATCGAGGGTCCCGAGAGGGGATCGCTTGGCGTGAGCTCGGCAAGGAGGCCCGACCGGGTTTCTGGTCCCTACAGCACCTTTCTTGCTAGTAAATTCTCTAAGTCTGGGACTCCTTCGGGGGCCCGTCTTGGAGAATCTGTTCCTTCTCACCGTTCACTAACTTGATCGTCGGAGCTCCCTCGCCGGGATCCCCGGCCAGGGTCTTCTGACCCTCTCTTGCAGGTTCGCTCTAGCCAGGAGGCCCCAGGAGCAAGGCGGTCTGGTAGGATCGGCGGATCCGAGGCACAGGCACGGCGGCGAGATCGGCAACACATGTAACCTTGAATTTTTAGCCCTTGGAATATTTCTGGACTTTTCAGATAGCCAAACTATCAGTTCATAATCATGCCCTACCAATAGAATTTAGTATAGGTCCTGTAAGTTATGATTACCTTACAGCTCATGATAAAGAGTATACATAAAAATATGACATGTTTGTGTTTGCTTGTACCATTGGTTAATATTATTTTGACATCTACAGGATGATTTTACATGACAAATTTAGATAAAAGAGATTGGGTGTCCATATGGTCTTTATCTAGTTTCAGGAAACATGCGATGCTTTATGCTAGGATATAATTTGGTTTGCACTAAGAAAAAAGGCTTGTGAGTGACACATTGATATTGTTCATGATATATTCTGAGCTAGCAACAAGTGCCAAGTAGTTGTACTAAGATATCTAAATTTCTAGTCACAATGGCCTTGCACGAACAATAGCACTAAACCAGTTGTAGATGGTGTTGCAATTAATATTTATGAATTAATTAGATTTTGGTGCATGAAGCGGAGAAGTGCAAGGGATGAGTGAAGACATCTAAAATAATTAGATTTTGGTGCATGAAGTGGAGAAGTGCTTTTAATGTGTTATGTGAGCAGGACAATGCTTTGGATTTAAATGAAAAACTTTGATAAATGGCAGTAACATATAAAACATTACATAGTTCAGAATTCAGAAGTTGAGTATTGAAATAGGCTCAAGCACTTCATTATAAAAAATTCGGTAAAGAGTATGGTATTTCATTAGTTCTTTACTTGTTTGATCTTCTACAAAGATGTACTAATCTCCATTATATTTCATTAGTTCATTACTATTGCTGTTCTCTTTTTATATATGATCAGTTTAAAATATTCACAAATAAAGACTTATCTTTTATATTTATTCATGCAGGTTGATGATTTTGGAGCACAAAATCTATTGAAGTGCAAATTTTGTGCAATCCTGCTCATGTTTTAGAAATGTTCGGCTATTTATTTTTGAATATGTTTGATCTTTTGAAGAGCAGTGAATGTATTTTTGATGTCAACAACTGTTTATGATTCCAATTTGGATATTATAGCCAAACATTTTGCTCATTTTGGATTATTATATGTATTGACAAATTTATATTCAAGACTATAAGTATTTGGATCTCTTTCACTAAATTTTGTTAAATTTCATTGATTTTGTAGATTTTCAGTTATAAAGAGTTAATAACAATGATGAGTAGCTTTGAATATAGGTGACATCAAGAATATACAAATGTATCAAATAGGCATTGGTGAAAAAAAAAAAGGTTTTTTCGACCAAAAAGTTGGTTGTTAATATTTTTTATTTTTAAAATCCAAAAGTTGGTTGGTAAAGGTTTTCTTCCAACTTTTATGTCATACATATTTCAACCAAAGAAAATGGTTGATAATAGTATAAATTTTTTTTCCTAGTTTAATGTCGACCAAAGTATTTGGTTGTTCATGTTGTACTAAATATTTAACGACCAAAATAGTTGGTTAGTAAAGGTTTTCCTCTAACTTTTATGTCATATATATTTCAACTAAAAAAAAATGGTTGGTAATAGTATAAATTTTTTTTCCTACAAAAAAGTTTGGTTGCTAAAAGTTTACACGAAATTCTTTTCAACTAAAATAAATGGTTGATAATAATCATATTTGGTTGTTCATGCTGCACTAAATATTTAACGACCAAAATAATTGGTTAGAAATACTAAGACTTTTTTGCAACCAATTATTTTAGTTGTGAATTAGTTATTAAGTACAAAAGGTATTAGATATTTCTCAACCGACTTTTTATGGCAAAAATTTGGTCATTTATCGACCAAATAATTCATTATTAAAAATTTATTTTTTTCCAACCTAATCTATTTGGTCGTCTTATATTAATATTTTGCAACCAAATTCAAAATTGGTTGCTAAAGGTAATTGCCGACGGGGCTTTCACGACCAAAGTAGCGACCAATTTTTTTAGTTGGTAAAAAGTTTTAGCAACCAAAAACCGACTTTTTGCATCGACTTATTTGGTTGTTAATTGCAATATTTATTGTAGTGTGATAGGAGAGATTTGATCCTGTATGGCAGTGGATGTAGGAGTAAAAAGTCTCCGAATCATATGATTTCTTTGTATTCGCTTGTGCTTGGTTTTTATTTATCTTTCAAACTTCTTTTAACTTTTTCTACGAACCTTTCGGTATCTTCCCACCGCAATCTACATCCTTAACAATTTTAGGTTTCTTTCTCTTCCTTGTCTAGTAGTGGAAAGCAGGAGCATTTCAGCAGTTTACGGCATCGAGCTGCTCCCGTATGCGTTGGCGAGCTGCTTCAAGAGATGCGTCAGTCTGGCACCTGACATCATCATCATCATCATCATCATCATCTTCAGCCACCTCGTGATCACCAGACTGTCTCCCAGCCAGGGAAGAATGTTCCTCATCAGACCCTTAAGGGGGCTTCTTAATTTCTAGCAGCACCTTTTGAATTTGCCCCTTCTTTGGTTGATACAGCAGCCTTCTTCTTTATCTCTTCAATTTCTTTTGTTCTTCATCAGAAATTCAAATTAACCACGGAAAGGGAAAAAGGTTGCTCCCAGCTGCAACCTTGAATTAGCCCAAAATCCCGAAATGCATGGCTCGAGATGCATGCAACCAACTCTATCCAAAGAGCGTACGTGCTTTTTTTTCTTGGATGCAGGGCAGTATTCTCTGAGCAACCCAATCAATCCCAAGTAAAAGGAATCCCTTTCAGACAAAAAATTAAGATGTCCAGCACTTCACACTCTCCACTTTGACAGGTAAGAAAGGTAAGATGTAAAACACTACTGTTCTTTAAAAGTAAATATATCCTGCAAAATAATATCACAAAAGCCAGAATAATTAAAAAAATGTTTGCCATCAAATAGATTACGTACGTAAAGCAAATACCGGATCACATAGCACTATATTTTAAAAAGACCGAAGATGACCGAGAATATACAATAAGAAGATGTAAAACAAAACTACTACTCTGTGCATGCAGTCACACCATGATACTAATTCGAGCTATTCAGCATGCAGAAGCCCAAATCTATCGCCTCTAATTTAGTTTTTTTTTTTTTTTTTTTTTGATAAGCAAAAAGGATGGCACACCATGATACTAATTCGAGCTATTCAGCATGCAGAAGACCCAAATCTATCACCTCTAATTTAGTTTTTTTTTTTTTTTTTTTTTGATAAGCAAAAAGGATGGCACACCATGATACTAATTCGAGCTATTCAGCATGCAGAAGACCCAAATCTATCACCTCTAATTTAGTTTTTTTTTTTTTTTTTTTGATAAGCAAAAAGGATGGGGAGATAAATCCCGATGTAACTATCCTGGGATCCAAAAAAATACTTGGATTTAACCGAGTCATCGGTTCATGGGATGATGTCTCGAACCCGCAACCGGTTAGTAATGAGATAAGGTCTCTAGGTTACCATCTAATTTAGCATTCTTAAAAAAGGATTCTAGAAAGATACGGTAGTTAAAATTGTGGAGCTAATAAGACTAATAATGCAGTTATTAATTACCAAAATCATTAAGTCAAATATTGTTCAATGCCCAAAAATTAGAGCCATCCTCGAAAGGAGGTAAGTAAAACAAAAACATTAACATTACACCTGGATATTTTAATTTAACATGACCATTACTATCAAGCCTTTTTCCAACTATTTGGGTTTGGCTTTATAAATCCTAATCCACCAATTATTCCTATTTAAAGCCACTTCTGATGTTATTTAAACCTAGATTTTAATTTGAAATTCACAATTTTATCCGTATTCTAGATTTAATAATTTAATTTTATGAAGTTGAGATATCTACGAGGTACTCGATCTTAAAGCAATTTCAAAGCTACGAAGCAATCGGCAATCTTACTTACCCCCACAACTTATGGAATCCAGATTCAAAGTGCTTACAAGATGGCAATCCATAAAGAAATCCAAACAGATAGAGCATTTATGTTAAACATACATAGTATATAGCCACTTAAATTCAGACACCAATGAGTTGGGCTTGGCCCAAATTTTTGACTTGACTGGAGAGTACTATTAGGTCTATTTGGTTTCAACAAAATTGCATCTAAATGTACAAGAGGCCAACTTCATTGAAGTATAGATCTAGGTTAAGTACTAGATAGGATTAAAGTTTAGATTTGGGATGGTTCAGCAATGACCTGGATTTAATTGAAGATTACCAATGCCATTTGCACATCCAATGTGTTTGCTCTTGAGGAAGACAAAATTGCTATCTTGTAGCTAGAAAGCAGGTTCTCCAAATAAGCACCTATTCTAGATCCCCCTAAAAGGGGATATTAAGATTATGTGTAAATGAAATAAGACTTTTCTAAGTAAAGAATAATACTTTTTTTATGGAATGTTATAAATACGTACTATGAATATATTGTTTTAATTTAATTTTAAAAGCCATAAGGCTTTTTTCTGAAGAACATAAAATGTACTCAAAATACATTTGACAGCGTTTTTCATTGAATGTCAAAAGAATAATTCATCCCACTGTCTTTATGGATCAAGCATCGACAAACATCATCATGCATTACAAGTCAACAAGGTAGCATGTCACAAATATTACGATGTCATGAGTTCCATGAAACAGGGCCAGAACCTTATACAAGAAAACTCAATCTCAACTAAAACTATGATCGATCATCTCGATCAAAAAAAAAAAAAAAAAAAAAAATCTTTTCAAAATGAAATAGTCAAGAAGGCAGCCCACAAAAAGAAGGAACCAGTTATGTCGCTTAAATTTCTCCTTTGGCTTGTACAGCACATCGGGATTTTCCCAATGAGGAATTCTTACCAAATTGGGGACAAACTAATATTTTTTTTTAAAGAAAAGAAATTTATCTGTTAACTTGAATGCAATCAAAATAAAGGAAGGATGGTTTTTTTTCTTTTTAGTGGGGGAGGGGGGCACGCTCAAGCTTTAGAGAGTGTTTCCTTGCCAAAGATTTCCTAAAAACATTTCTTTTAGAACTTATTTTAACCTAAAATCATGGGCTCAGCCCATGACTCCAGTGACACGCGGAGCCCGCCCCAACCCCCCCACTAAAATCATGGGCTCAGCCTTATTTTTATTTTTGTTGTTGTTGTCCCCTTCGATGATACAACGCAGATATGCAAAGCAACCCCCCCCCCCCCCCCCCCCCGCGCCCAAAAAAAAAAAAAAAAAAAAAAAAAAAAAAAAAAAAAATCCTTTTTTAATTTGCTCCCACTTGCTCTCTCATTTATTTTTATATTTTATTTATTTAATCTTTTATTTATTTTTAATTTATTTTTTAAGATTTTATTTAAATATTAAATAAATAAAAATAAATTATAAATTATTATATTTAGTTAATATTTATAAATTAATATTTATTAAAAAAATCTTACTATTATGCATTTAAATATTGTTACCTTCCAAATCTATATGGCCATTCTCCCAGGTCATAATATATGACTGGTGTTGCCGCTAAGATCGCTGTGGCCTGTAGCTGCTCCCGGCACCGAAGGTGCCCCTTTCACTGACTGGCGGTCCTTTAGTCCTGGACCTGCAAAACAGAGGTTAGTGACCCGGGCCGGGGTTTCCGGCAGGGGCACTCCGACGGTCAAGTCAGTGACGATCTAGGAAAATAGATCCTCCTGGTCGAGCCCCTCTTGATGGACTCCACACGAAGAGGAGTAAATGGTGTGAGAATGAAGATGAAAACGTAGCAGGGGGAGAGTAACGGCGGAGACAGAGGGGTTCCCTGTTCTACCGCCTCTCCTTGTTTCCCTCGTTTTTCTTCAGTAATGATGGTGGTGGTGGTGCTTTGCCCTCTTGATTGAGCTTGCACTTGTGTTGGTATTATATTGTTGTTGTTGTTACCTCCAAGTTTGTTGTGAACTAGGTTACCGTTGGATGTCCGTCTCGGGATCTCCATCGGGTTGTCAGGCGCGTGCGGCGGTGTCCCAAGGAGCCTTTCTCGATTCGTGATAAGGGGAGTTGTCATGCGCTCCGACACTCCTCCTGGTCGCCTCCTTTCGGGAAACCTGGCAGTACCTCAAATGGGGGGCCGCCGCTCCCGGGATTCGAATCTCCCGGTTGGCTTCCTCTCTCGGGTGGTCCAGGTGGTTGGTGAGGAACGTGGTGTCTCGATCAGTGTGCTTCTCCCCTTTCTAGTATAACCAGCGGTTGCAAGCGGTCAATACGGTCCGGCGGGTGCTCTAGTGTAGTCCTCGGGTGGCTCGCCAGCGTTCTGGGCTGGCGGGGTCCACGTCCGAGCTGGGGCTGAGCTGGAAAGGTAGGGCTCGCTTCGGCCTAGATGCTCCGAGCTTGCGGGGTCATCTTGGTGGAGGAGGGCGGAGTGCGGGCCTGGTCCAAAGGGCTCGCGCTCGGAGAGGCTCCACGTGGCGGAGGAGTGCTGAGCTCGACTTCGACCACAGGGCTCAACCTTTGAGGGTCTCGCTCTGGAGGACAGGGTGTGGGCCCGATCCAGAGGGCTCATGCTTGGAGAGGCTCCACGTGGCGGAGGAGTGCTGAGCTCGACTCTAACCACAGGGCTCAACCTCCGAGGGTCTCGCTCTGGAGGGCAGAGTGCGGGCCCGGTCCAGAGGGCTCGCGCTTGGAGAGGCTCAACGTGGCGGAGGAGTGCTGAGCTCAACTCCGACCATAGGGCTAAACCTCTGAGGGTCTCGCTCTGGAGGGCAGAGTGTGGGCCCGGTCCAGAGGGCTCACGCTCGGAGAGTCTCCACTTAGCGGAGGAGTGCTGAGCTCGACTCCGACCACAGGGCTCAACCTCCGAGGGTCTTGCTCTGGAGGGCAGAGTGCGGCTTCGACCTAGGCGTCCCGAGCTCGCGGGCCCGATCTGGTCGAGGACGGAGCTCGGCTCGCTATCTCGAGGGAGCTCAGCTCAGCTCGGCAGAGGAGTCCGAGCTGGAGAATTGACGCAGCATCTTCCCTTGACATGGCGCCTGTTGGCTCCCCCACGTCAGTGATGCCGCCACATCATTTGCCCCCCACTCCCGAGGCTCGTTAGTGCGCGGAGCTCGGGCCGAAGGGAGTAATTGTGTGCTGACGTGGAAAAGCGGGGATCTGGTGCAATGATGGCAATGATTGTTGGCTCTTCATAAGACGGTCCTACGGACCAATGTGGGGGCGCCACGTGGCCACGTCCGAGGAGTAGTTAATGTTGGTGCAGAATTCAGAGTGGCCGGGATGCCGTTTTCATCGATGGGTAGCATGTGGCATGGATCCGTTGGCAGAGGCGTCGGATCGGTACGAATCCATCGGGTCATTTCGAAGTGAAAAGAGGGCCTTATCCGAAACATCCATTCTTTTGAATTCTCTGCACCTGCTGCTGCGTTCGAGCTTTCTTCTTCCTCACAGTTGCCTCAGATTTTCTAAGGAACCAGGTTAGTCTCTTCTCCCTTCTCCCCCCGCTAGAGTAGGGTTCTTTCTCCAGGTCTGGGATCTCCTTCGAGTTGAGTCTACTCTTCCGTCCCCCACTTCGAGTCCTTCATTCCCCTTATTCTTGAGGATGTCCCGCTTTGGCCCGGGCTTCTGCCCCTCTACTGATCAGGGCGAGGCCGGTCCTTCCGAGTGGAGGCCGACGTCTTCTTCCTCCTCCGGTGAGGGGGAGGATATGACTTGCTTTGAGTTCAGTAGCAGGTACATAAGCAGGAGAAGGGAGAGAAGGACCGGACCTTGGCTCCCTAATGAGCATCGGACCGGGAGGACTTTTTTCGGTCATGGCGGGATCACTTCGACAATCACCGCCGAGGAACTGGGGACCGTTTGGGATGTCTATGGCATCCCACCTTCTGTTCGGCTCATGATCCCTCACCCAGGGGAATGGGTCACTTCCAGTGTCCCGGGCCGCCTTGCTTTTTATGAGAAGACCTCTCCGGGGGTCTCTAGTTTCCTTTTCACCCCTTCTTCCTGTCCATCTTGGACAACTACCGTTTGGTCCTTGCACAGTTAGTGCCAAACGCCATTAGAGTCATCTTCTCCTTCATCATGCTCTGTCACCTCCACGGGTTTGTTGCCCAGTTCTCTTTGTTCAGGGCCTTCTTCGCCCTGAAGCGCTACCCGACCGAGGATGGGTGGTGGTCCTTGTCCTCTCGCCCGAAGGGCATTAGATTCGAGCTCCCCTCTTCCATCAAGGGATGGAAGAGTAAATTCTTCTTCATCGAGGTTGAGGGGGTCAACTGGGTCTGGAGCGATCCGGACAAGTCCCCCAATCGAAATTCTGTAGTTGATGCGGCTGACCGGGATGACTACGAGCATCTCCGCACCGCCCAGATTCCTTCCCTCGAGGTCTTGTTATCAGAGCAGAACCTCACCGACTCCGGGGTCGACCCAACGAATGGGTTGGGTGAGTTCGACTTGAACTTTCCTTCTCTTTCCTTTCATTTCTTACATTGCTCCCTACGGATTCTGACCGTTGTTTGGCTTGCATGCAAGGATGATTTTCATAGAGAGTGATTTGCTGGCAATCACCTAGAAGAGGCTGCCAACCGGGCTGGCCGGGGAGCCTCCATCGAGATGGATCCGGAGCAAGAGCGTGCCTGCGGCTGCTCCCGCCGTAGTGGCTGGTCCGAGTTCTGCTGCTCTAGCCGGTCAAAGCTTGGGGGCGACTCGAGCTGGTCAGAGCTCTAGGGCGACTCGAGTTGCCCCTGCACCGGTGGAGAGGGTGGCACCTGCGGCGTTGAGGCCAGTCCAGCAGGAGACCCGAAAGGTTCCCGAGCAGCGTGGTCATCAGGGGGCGGCCCCCGCTACGGAGCCTGAAGTAGTGACCCGGGCAAGGGCCGTAGCTGCTACTGCCATGTCTTGCAGTCCTCCGAGTCCACCTACGATCGAGATTAGGGACGAGGAGGTTTGAGCCGCGACCAAGACAGTGACTGAGGTGCCGCCTGCACCGGTGTCAGCTCCTCAGCCTGCCTCCCGGGGCCCTGCAGCTAGTGGGGCAAGGCCGCCCGCTCCAGGAGAGAGTAGGAGGGAGGAGGCGCGACGTCGTCTCCCCTTCAAGATGGGGCCAGAGAGCTCGTTACTCCGGAGCCCCGAACTGGCAGAGCGCATGATGGATTTCTTGATCTAGACATGCGACTGGCAGGATATGGCCGGAATGCGACTGGGCGACGTCCTCAGCGCCATCTTCCCCCAGCTCTACTCGATAAGTTGCTCCTTTATTCTTTCTTCTTTCCTTCTTTTTTCTCTCTTTCTCCTTCTTCTTCTTCTTGTTTTTTTTTGAGCTGACCTCTTTTCATGGTGTAGATCGGTGTCGAGGCCCTCTTCATTAAGGGCTGTTATCAGAACTGGGAGCACCTCGAGTGGCAACAAGTGGCCGAGATCGAATCCCTGAAGGCTGGCCTGAAGGAGAAGGCCGGGGCGAATGGGGCGCTCGATCAGAAGGTCAAGGACCTGGAGAGGTAGCTCACCGACGCCGAGAGGCGAGTGAAGAAGCTCCTGGAGGCCCGCGACCTGGAGTGGAGTCGCTCGAAGAAGGCTATCGATGATCTTTCCACCATCGAAAAGAAGTTGAATTGGTACAGTGTCGAGGCTGATCGGCACAAGGAGGCCTCCTAAGCTGCCCAGGTGGAGCTGGTAGCAGGGAAGGAGAAGCTGGCCATGGCTGAAAAGGCGGCAGAGGTGGCAGCCAAGTCAGCGGAGGCTGCCAAGATGGAGGCCGCCGAGGCGAGGAAGGGAGCTGCCGAGGCCAAGAAGGGCGCTGAGGAGGCTGTTACGAAGTTCAAGGCCTCGGAGGAGTTCGTCGCCCAGATCCATCAGATGGCGTCGGACTCCTTTTACAAAGGCTTCATGTTCTTGCACGGTCGGATCGAGGCACTTGTTCCCGAGAAGAGCCGCGATCACCTTAGGTATCCCTCCACCTCGGATGTGGAGCCTGAAGAGGACGCCGAGGAAGCTATGGCCTCTGAGCCTCCGATGCCAGCTGAGGTCGAGTCGTGCGAGGCCGGAGCTGATCAGCCGAAGGTTCCTGAAGGCAGGGCCTCTCAGCCTCAAGACCCAGCAGGGGGGCCGGCCAGTGCAGAGTAGTCCTTTTTCCTTTTTTCTGAATTTTATTTTCTTTCTGTGCTTGGTCGGGTCACCCGGCATGTCGGGGGCCCGTAAAATGCTTGTAACTGGCATTTAGTCAATAAAATTTGAGTCTTCTTTGCAACCTGTCTCCCACTTGGCTCTTCCCTCCTCTTTCTCTTTCTTTCACTCCCCTTTCTTCTTCTTCTCTCTTTTTTTTTTGTTGTTGTTTTATTTTTTATGTGTGGGGAGATTAGAGAAGAGGGACTCACCTTGCCTGGGGCTGAATTATTAGGCCTCAATATCGGCAAGTCGGGCGCAAGGTTATGGCAGTTGAGAGCAGCTGGGTGGTGGGGACACCGGAGGCACCAGAATAAGACAGAGGCTTTTCAACCCTCTGTGAATTGATCAATAATTTATGAGTCCATCTGTAATAAAGGCTTAGCCCATCTGAGTCTATTTTAGTTGTTATTTGAGTCTTTTGAGTTATTATTTGAGTCTTTTGAGTTGTTATTTCAGTTATATACTAGTCAGCTCATGTTGAGCTAGTTCAGTCCAATGCTAGTCAGCTCATGTTGAGCTAATTTTATTTTTTGGAGTCCTGTCCAAGCATACTGAAGACTCAAGACTACATCATACAAGTGAAGACCAAGTCCAACTAGATTGAAGACATGGAAGTTTAGCCCAAGTCCAACCCAGCTTGAAGATTTGAAGACCCCAGGAGGAAAATCAGAAACCCTGATTCATACAGATGCCCTCCAGATGCCCAGATTTCCTTCCAGATGCTAAAGCATATTCATAGACCAGGGCATCCATGATTTTAGAGGCCCAACTCCATCCTAGCCCAAAGAAATCAAGCCCAAGCGCCAAGCCCAAGCCCTTAAGAAGCAAGAAACCAGGGAATATTCCTGCTACCTGGCTACCAGGCCACCCCAGCGTTCAGAGGCCCAAACCCATGCACCCAAGCCCCTTTGGGCCGGCCCCTTGCTGCTTTTAGAAGCCCAACACGCTCCCCTAGGCATCCTTGGAGTGTTGACCAAGTCAAGAGAATTTTTAGGAATTTTTTCTACCTAATGTTTCCTTATTTTCTAGCTAGGGTTTGAGAGGGAAAATGATTCTTATGTAATGTAATTGTACCCTTACTTGGGGCCCAAGGTTAAGGGTCTATTTAAGAGATCCTAGCCTCTTGTATGAAGGGAGATTTTGATATATGAAATAAACCTTGAGTTCTTCTATTGTTTTGTGTGATTACCCTGCTGTGTGCATAAAGGGGTTTGAGAGTTCTTCTTCCCGGTGTTTGCAACCATCTTCCTATCGCCAACCATCCTTCCAGCCCCCTCCAAAACTTTCTTTCCTTTGCTATTTTCCTTTGTTTTCTTGATTTCCTCTGAGTTTTCTAACCCCTGACAGGTCGTTTGTAGGTCCCCGAGTTCATACGAATCCAACGACTCCAGCCAAGCCTCAATCGGACCACCGAGCAGAAAGCCGGGTATCCGCGGGTCTTTGGCTCGATTTTTCAGGCCGCATCCATCGAGAAACGAGAGATCCCTTCACTGTGATCTTCATCGGGTGCTTCATACGTTGTCAGGTACACCCCCTCTACCTCCAGTCTTTATATTGTAGGAGAACTTGCCCTAATCGAGGCTTCTCAGCCCCGGCGATCTTTCTTTAGTACTTTTCTAGGTTCTAATCTGCATGCTTGGCTTCAAAAATTTATATAAAATTCTTTACAACTAATTTTGATCTATGATTTTGGAATTAATCACCTAACCCCACATGTAAAACATAAAAAAGAATTGCATGCATATTAGTCCCGCATCATTTTGTATCAGAGCTTAGATTAGGACTTGTTTTCTGCAATTTTTCAGTTCGTATATACTCTGTTATTTAAATTATTTCTCCTTGATAAAAACTCAAAAAATTCTAATATTTATTTTGATGGATTCATCATAATTTGCAGTAATTTTAGAATCTTATCAGATTTTATTTTATCCTGTGAATTTTCTGCAAGCCAAAATACAGCCTATAAATTTTTGGTTCTGTTTTTTTCAGCAAGACAAGTTTGGAAGTTTTAGGGTTTTTTTAGCCTCTTTTGCATATCTTTTAATTTTAGTATATTTCCTGCATATTAGGCCATAATTTGCAAGTTTTCTTCTATTTAAGAAAATACCCAAAAAAAATATATATTCTCCAAAAATACTAAAAATATCTAAACCCTAATTTGCATCCTCATCTGCCTGCCATCATTGCATAATTTACTTTTAAGGGCACTCTTGCTATATCAGATGGGGGGAGGATTTAATCACCTCTCCTTAGCCCAAAACCACATCCCTTGCATTCGGTCCCAAGCCTTAACCTAAAATTAACTAGACTTAATTTGTCCTAGTGGGCTAGGGACACTGACTGGTCGGGTCTGGGCTAAGTGTCAGATCATTGTGTCAAGCTAACCTGTGTGTGCTATGTGCTCAGTGTCCAGAACGGTGGTTTAGGGATTCAATCCTGAAGGGCTTGTGTGCTGGTCCGCCTACCTGGCCAATCTCTGATTGGTGTCTAGGCTTGGCAACCAGGGACCTAACACTCCCCTTACACCTACTTGGTTGAGTACAGGGTTACTATAGGCTAGTTTGCCACCCTGATTGAGCAACTAGTTTGGATTCTAGGTCTAGTCAGCTGTAGTCGGTTTGATCGAGTCATGCATGAGCATTAGATCGGGAGTCCCATCTCATTCACCATCTTCCTGAATCCATGGACCATTTTGATGCCAAATTTGATGCCCTTGGAGAAAGGTTAGTCCAAACCCTCAATCTTAGGTTTGAGCAAGCAAATGCCCAATTGACCCAGAAGCTTGAACAAATAGATGCCCGACTAGGAACCCTAGAGGAGACACGTAGGACCCAGTCTGAGCCTGATCCTGAGTCCCCTCAGCCTAGGAGGACCCCTTACCATGATCCCTACCGTGAGGTTGAACTTAGGAGAGACAATCGTCATGACCCTTATTATGATACTGAACCTAAGAGGACCCCAAACCCTGATCCCTACCGTGAGGTTGAACCTAGGAGAGCCCATCGTCATGACCTATACTATGATAATGAACCTAGGAGGACCCCAAACCCTGATCCATACCTTGAGACTGAACCTAGGAGAGCCCATCGTCATGACCCAATCCCTAAGGTTAGTCCTAGAAGACCCAATCAGGATTTTGTAGACCGGGAAGATAGATCCTATTTACCCTCTCCCTATAAGCCTAGTATACCCACAACCTATAGATCTTATGACTACAAATCCTCTGACTCTAGAATCTACAAACTAATATCCCATGAGTCTAGTAGACCCAAGACCCATAAAGTTGAACCCAAATCATATGACCACAGATCTTATAATCCCGTGACCCATAGATCTGCACCCTTGTCCTATGAGCCTAGGGAGCCCATAACCCCTATGTATCAATCTAGTACTAGTCAGGTTTTCCTTAGTTAACTTGAATCCCATAGGTTTAGTAACCCTAAATATGAACCCAGTAGTGAACCACAACCCCTTAGACAACCTGAACCTACTAGGACTAGTGTCCATAATCAAAAACTAGGACCTAGCCAATGTTCCCCTCGCCGACCTTCTCCTACTATTCCTGAGATTGACAAGACTTACATTAACGCGGAAGTGTATGAAGCTGATGCGAGCCTAGTGGATGAGTATGAAGGAGAAGAGGAGACACCTTTAGTAGACCTAGAATTAGCTGACCTAGTAGATACCCAGGTAGAAACCACCCTAGTGCTAGTTGACCTTGACCACATCCAACCTAAAGCTATAGTGGAAGAACAATTAGAGGAAGAGAACTATGATACTAGGATTTTACCTGAGGAAACTCTAGAAAAGGATCTAATTGTAGAGCTTATTCCTAAATTCCATGAACAAGAAGACTTTATTCAGGATTTGGCTTACTTAACCCATTGCCCTCAGGATGAATCCCTTCCTGCCATTCCTATTGAAGATCTCTTCCCATAAATTGTTGACCCATCCTTCCATAGCATGGACCTTTTCTTGCCCATATATATACCGCAACCTCGTAAGGTTAGCCTCATTAGTCTAGGATTAGTCCCTGACATGCCTTCTTATATCGAACTTTATCCAACTAACCTTGAACCTTTTTCCCTACCTTACCAAACTAATTCTGAACCCACTTCTTATTTTCTGCCCTTTCTTGACACCTCCAGCATTTCTAGGATTATTAAATTACATTTAACTGAGATTAGCATACTGCATGCATTCATCACGCATGTTAGGTTTGCATCTTACTTCTGGCACACTCTTTGGAATTTCCTAGGAGTTCACTGTAAATTTTCATGTGCATGTCAAGCTAGGATCAAACCTAGGGAACCTATAATCTGTTAGGTTTAGATCCAAAGAGTTCAATAAAATTTTCTTCTATAGGAATGCATAGTCAAGTCTGTTAGGTGTTAGTATGAGTCCTTTGAATCATTTGTTAGGAGTCTGCATGTGCCCAGCATGTTCACCACCTACACTAATTTTAAACAAACTGGCTAATTCCTGAAGATGGACCAAAGAATTTGATGTAGGGGATTCTGTCATGATTAGGCTTAGGCCTGAGCGATTCCCACCAGGGACCGTTAAGAAGCTTCATGCTCATGGAGCTGGACCTTTTAAAGTGTTAAAGAATGTTGGATCAAATGCCTATGTATTAGACTTGCCTTCGGATATGGGCATTAGTTCTACCTTCAATATTACAGACCTGGTTGAGTACAGGGAACCGGCAACGATACCTAGTGAGGCTTTTGGACCAATCCGTTCTGTTGAGAGTGATCCTTACCCAGAGTGTCCACAAATTAATTGGCCTAAGAGAGGAGAACGGATCGAGCGTATCTTGGACGATCTAGCCATTACGACCCGGGGCCACGGTTATCAACGCTTCCTAGTCTGATGGCAAGGCCAGCCAGAGTCGGACGATTCGTGGATTTCTCGAGAAGACTTGCAATGCCTCAACCCAAACCTTCTCGAGAGATATGTGAGCTAGTCTGATCTTCACTCGACAGGATCGAGTTCCTCCCATCCCGGGAGAATTGGTGGGGATACCAGAGGCTCCAGAATAAGACAGAGGCTTTTCAACCCTCTGTGAATTGATCAATAATTTATGAGTCCATCTGTAATAAGGGCTTAGCCCATCTGAGTCTATTTTAGTTGTTATTTGAGTCTTTTGAGTTGTTATTTTAGTTATATACTAGTCAGCTCATGTTGAGCTAGTTCAGTCCAATGCTAGTCAGCTCATGTTGAGCTAATTTTATTTTTGGAGTCCTGTCCAAGCATACTGAAGACTCAAGACCACATTATACAAGTGAAGACCAAGTCCAACTAGATTAAAGACATGGAAGTTTTTTCCAAGTCCAACCCAGCTTGAAGATTTGAAGACCCCAGGAGGAAATTTAGAAACCCTGATTCATTGCAGATGCCCTCCAGATGCCCAGATTCCCTTCCAGATGCCAAAGTATATTCATAGACCAGGGCATCCATGATTTTAGAGGTCCATCTGCATCATAGCCCAAAGAAATCAAGTCCAAGCGCCAAGCCCAAGCCCCTAAGAAGCAAGATACCAGGAAATATTCCTGCTACCTGGCTACCAGGCCACCCCAGCTTCCAGAGGCCCAAACCCATGCGCCCAAGCCCCTTTGGGCCGGCCCCTTGCTGCTCTTAGAAGTCCAACACGGCCCCCTAGGCATCCTTGGAGTGTTGGCCAAGTCAAGAGAATTTTTAGGTATTTTCTCTACCTAATGTTTCCTTATTTTCTAGCTAGGGTTTGAGAGGAAAAATGATTCTTATGTAATGTCAATTGTACCCTTACTTGGGGCCCAAGGTTAAGGGTCTATTTAAGGGACCCTAGCCTCTTGTATGAAGGAAGATTTTGATATATGAAATAAACCTTGAGTTCTTCTATTGTTTTGTGTGATTACCCTGCTGTGTGCATAAAGGGGTTTGAGAGTTCTTCTTCCCGGTATTTGCAACCATCTTCCTGCCGCCAACCATCCTTCCAGCCCCCTCCAAAACATTCTTCCCTTTGCTGTTTTCCTTTGTTTTCTTGATTTTCTCTGAGTTTTCTAACCCCTGACAGGTCATTTGCAGGTCCCCGAGTTCCTACGAATCCAATGACTCCAGCCAAACCTCAATTGGACCACCGAGCAGAAAGCCGGGTATCCGCGGGTCTTTGGCTCGATTTTCCAGGCCGCATCCATCGAGAAACGAGAGATCCCTTGGCTGCGATCTTCACCGGGTGCTTCAGACATTGTCAGGTACATCCCCTCTACCTCCAGTCTTTATATTGTAGGAGAACTTGCCCTAACCGAGGCTTCTCAGCCCCGGCGATCCTTCTTTAGTACTTTTCTAGGTTCTAATCTGCATGCTTGGCTTCAAGAATTCATATAAAATTCCCTATAACTAATTTTGATCTGAAATTCAAGAATTAATCACCTAACCCCACATATAAAATATATAAAAAGAATTGCATGCATATTAGTCCCGCATCATTTGGTATCAGAGCTTAGATTAGGGCTTGTTTTCTGCAATTTTTTAGTCTGTATATGCTCTGTTATTTAAATTATTTCTCCTTGAAAAAAACTCTAAAAATTCTAAAATTTATTTTGATGGACTCATCATAATTCACAATAATGTTTAGAACTTTTTTAGATTTTATTTCGTCCTGTGAATTTTCTGCAAGCCGAAATACAGCTTATAAATTTTTGGCTCTATTTTTTTCAGTAAGACAAGTTTGGAAGTTTTAGTGTTTTGTTTAGCATCTTTTGCATATCTTTTAATTTTAATATATTTCCTGCATATTAGGCCATAATTTGCAAGTTTTCTTCTATTTAAGAAAATATCCAAAAAAAATATATATTCTTCAAAAATACCAAAAACATCTAAACCCTAATTTGCATCCTTATCTGCCTGCCATCATTGCATAATTTACTTTTAAGGGCACTCTTGCTATATCAGATGGAGGGAGGATTTAATCACCTCTCCTTAGTCCAAAACCACATCCCTTGCATTCGGTCCCAAGCCTTAACCTAAAATTAACTAGACTTAATTTGCCCTAGTGGGCTAGGGACACCAACTGGTCGGGTCCGGGCTAAGTGTCAGATCATTGTGTCAAGCTAACCTGTGTGTGCCTTGTGCTCAGTGTCTAAAACAGTGGTTTAGGGATTCAATCCCGAAGGGCTTGTGTGTTGGTCTGCCTACTTGGCCAATCTCTGATTGGTGTCTAGGCTTGGCAACCAGGGACCTAACACTCCCCTTACACCTGCCTGGCTGAGTACAGGGTTACTATAGGCTAGTTTGCCATCCTGATAGAGCATCTAGTTTGGATTCTAGGTCTAGTCAGCTGTAGTCGGTTTGATCGAGTCATGCATGAGCATTAGATCAGGAGTCCCATCTCATTCACCATCTCCCTGAATCCATGGACCATTTTGATGCCAAATTTGATGCCCTTGGAAAAAGGTTAGTCCAAACCCTCAATCTTAGGTTTGAGCAAGCAAATGCCCAATTGACCCAGAAGCTTGAACAAATAGATGCCTGACTAGGAACCCTAGAGGAGACACGTAGGACCCAGTCTGAGCCTGATCCTGAGTCCCCTCAGCCTAGGAGGACCCCTTACCATGATCCCTACCATGAGGTTGAACCTAGGAGAGACCATCGTCATGACCCTTATTTTGATACTGAACCTAGGAGGACCCCAAACCCTGATCCCTACCGTGAGGTTGAACCTAGGAGAGCCCATCGTCATGACCCATACTATGATACTGAACCTAGGAGGACCCCAAACCCTGATCCATACCTTGAGACTGAACCTAGGAGAGCCCATCGTCATGACCCAATCCCTAAGGTTAGTCCTAGAAGACCCAATCAGGATTTTGTAGACCGAGAAGATAGATCCTATTTACCCTCTCCCTATAAGCCTAGTATACCCACAACCTATAGATCTTATGACTCCAAATCCTCTGACTCTAGAATCTACGAACCCATATCCCATGAGTCTAGTAGACCCAAGACCCATAGAGCTGAACCCAAATCCTATGATCCCAGATCTTATAATCCCGTGACCCATAGATCTGCACCCTTGTCCTTTGAGCTTAGGGAGCCCATAACCCCTATGTATCAATCTAGTACTAGTCAAGTTTTTCTTAGTCAACTTGAACCCCATAGGATTAGTACCACTAAATATGAACCCAGTAGTGAGCCACTACCCCTTAGGCAACCTGAACCTACTAGGACTAGTGTCCATAATCATAAACTAGGACCTAGCCAATTTTTCCCTGGCCGACCTTCTCCAACCATTCCTGAGATTGACAAGGCTTACATTAATGCGGAAGTTTATGAAGTTGATGCAGGCCTAGTGGATGAGTATGAAGGAGAAGAGGAGACACCTTTAGTAGACCTAGAATTAGCTGACCCAGTAGATACCCAGGTAGAAACCATCCTAGAGCTAATTGACCTTGACCACATCCAACCTAAAGCTATAGTGGAAGAACAATTAGAGGAAGAGAACTATGATACTAGGATTTTACCTGAGGAAACTCTAGAAAAGGATCTAATTGTAGAGCCTATTCCTAAATTCCATGAACAAGAAGACCTTATTCAGGATTTGGCTTACTTAACCCATTGCCCTCAGGATGAATCCCTTCCTGCCATTCCTATTGAAGATCTCTTCCCAGAAATTGTTGACCCATCCTTCCATAGCATGGACCTTTTCTTGCCCATATATATACCGCAACCTCATAAGGTTAGCCTCATTAGTCTAGGATTAGTCCATGACATGCCTTCTTATATCGAACTTTATCCAACTAACCTTGAACCTTTTTTCCTACCTTACCAAACTAATTCTGAACCCACTTCCTATTTTCTGCCCTTTCCTGACACCTCCAGCATTTCTAGGATTATTAGATTGCATTTAACTGAGATTAGCATACTGCATGCATTCATCAAGCATGTTAGGTTTGCATCTTACTTATGGCACACTCTTTGGAATTTGCTAGGAGTTCACTGTAAATTTTCATGTACATATCAAGCTAGGATCAAACCTAGGGAACCTATAATCTGTTAGGTTTAGATCCAAAGAGTTCAATAAAATATCCTTCTATAGGAATGCATAGTCAAGTCTGTTAGGTGTTAGTATGAGTCCTTTGAATCATTTGTTAGGAGTCTGCATGTGCCCAGCATGTTCACCACCTAAACTAATTTTAAACAAACTGGCTAATTCTCGAAGATGGACCAAAGAATTTGATGTAGGGGATTCTATCATGATTAGGCTTAGGCCTGAGTGGTTCCCACCAGGGACCGTTAAGAAGCTTCATGCTCGTGGAGCCAGACCTTTTAAAGTGTTAAAGAAGGTTGGATCAAATGCCTATGTGTTAGACTTGCCTTCGGATATGGGCATTAGTTCTACCTTCAATATTACAGACCTGGTTGAGTACAGGGAACTGGCAACGATACCTAGTGAGGCTTTTGTACCAATCCGTTCTGTTGAGAGTGATCCTTACCCAGAGTGTCCACCAATTAATTGGCCTGAGAGAGGAGAACGGATCGAGTGTATCATGGACGATCAAGCCATTACGACCTGGGGCCGCAGTTATCAATGCTTCCTAGTCCGATGGCAAGGCCAGCTAGAGTTGGACGATTCGTGGATTTCTTGAGAGGACTTGCAATGCCTCAACCCAGACCTTCTCGAGAGATATGTGAGCTAGTCTGATCTTCACTCGACAGGGTCGAGTTCCTACCATCCCGGGAGAATTGGTGGGGACACCGGAGGCACCAGAATAAGACAGAGGCTTTTCAACCCTCTATGAATTGATCAATAATTTATGAGTCCATCTATAATAAGGGCTTAGCCCATCTGAGTCTATTTTAGTTGTTATTTAAGTCTTTTGAGTTGTTATTTCAGTTCTGTACTAGTCAGCTCATGTTGAGCTAGTTCAGTCCAATGCTAGTCAGCTCATGTTGAGCTAATTTTATTTTTTGGAGTACTGTCCAAGCATACTGAAGACTCAAGACTACATCATACAAGTGAAGACCAAGTCCAACTAGATTGAAGACATGGAAGTTTAGCCCAAGTCCAACCCAGCTTGTAGAATTGAATACCCCAGGAGGAAAATCAGAAACCCTGATTCATTACAGATGCCCTCCAGATGCCCAGATTCCCTTCCAGATGCCAAAGTATATTCATAGACCAGGGCATCCATGATTTTAGAGGTCCATCTACATCCTATCCCAAAGAAATCAAGCCCAAGCACCAAGCCCAAGCCCCTAAGAAGCAAGATACCAGGGAATATTCCTGCTACCTGGCTACCAGGCCACCCCAGCTTCCAGAGGCCCAAACCCATGCGCCCAAGCCCCTTTGGGCTGGCCCCTTGCTGCTCTTAGAAGCCCAACACGCCCCCCTAGGCATCCTTGGAGTGTTTACCAATTCAACACTATGTTTAGGGATTTTTTCTACCTAATGTTTCCTTATTTTCTAGCTAGGGTTTGAGAGGGAAAATGATTCTTATGTAATGTCAATTGTACCCTTACTTGGGGCCCAAGGTTAAGGGTCTATTTAAGGGACCCTAGCCTCTTGTATGAAGGGAGATTTTGATATATGAAATAAACCTTGAGTTCTTCTATTATTTTGTGTGATTACCCTACTGTGTGCATAAAGGGGTTTGAGAGTTCTTCTTCCCGGTGTTTGCAACCATCTTCCTGCCACCAACCATCCTTCCAGCCCCCTCCAAGACTTTCTTCCCTTTGTCATTTTTGTTTGTTTTCTTGATTTCCTCTGAGTTTTCTAACCCCTGACAGGTCATTTGCAGGTTCCCGAGTTCCTACGAATCCAACGACTCTAGCCAAGCCTCAATCGGACCACCGAGCAGAAAGCCGGATATCCACGGGTCTTTGGCTCAATTTTCCAGGCCACATCCATCGAGGAACGAGAGATCCCTTCGCTGCGATCTTCACCTGGCGCTTCAGACGTTATCAGGTATACCCCCTCTACCTTCAGTCTTTATATTGTAGGAGAACTTGCCCTAACCGAGGCTTCTTAGCTCCGGCGATCATTCTTTAATACTTTTCTAGGTTCTAATATGCATGCTTGGCTTCAAAAATTCATATAAAATTTCTTACAACTAATTTTGATCTGAAATTCAGGAATTAATCACCTAACCCCACATATAAAACATACAAAAAGAATTGCATGCATATTAGTCCCGCATCACTGGGCTCGGTGGTGTTGTTAACTAAGAGCTACGTGGCTCGAAGGTCCCTTGGCCAGAGAACTAAGCTCCGGTCTTGGGTCGGCGTCCTAGAGCCGGGCTCGGGGACATTGTTGACTGAGAGCTGCATGGCTTGAAGGTTCCTTGGTCAGAGATCTGAGCTCCGGTCTTGGGTCGGCATCCTGGAGCTGGGCTCGAGGACGTTGTTGACTGAGAGCTGCATGGCTTGAAGGTCCCTTGGCCAGAGATCTGAGCTCTGGTCTTGGGTTGGCATCCTGGAGCTAGGCTCTGGGACGTTGTTGATTGAGAGCTGCATGGCTTGAAGGTCCCTTGGCCAGAGATATGAGCTCCGGTCTTGGGTGATGAAATGAAAGTTTTGTTGTTGTATTCCCCTCTTGTTCTCTTTCTTTCCTTCCCTTCTTTTCCTCTCTTCTTTCTTTCTTTTTTTTTTTTGAGTGGGGAGATCAGAGAAGAGGGTCACAGGATTTGATTGCCTTGGAGCTAGGCTCGAGGCCTTCCTGGCCGGAGAGCTGGGCTCTCCGGTCCAAGGGTTGCCTGAGGGCTTGGCTCAGGTCTTTGGTGCCTTGGAGCTGGGCTCGAGGCATTGACAGGAGCTTCTTGGCTCCAAGATCCCTTGGCATCTCGGAGCTAGGCTCGGAGGCATTTGAGTTTGAGGACAGCTTGGCCCGAAGGTCCCTTGGCCAGAGATCTGAGCTCCGGTCTTAGGTTAGCATCCTGGAGCTGGGCTCGGGGATGTTGATTGAGAGCTGCATGGCTCGAAGGACCCTTGGCCGGAGATCCGAGCTCCGGTCTTGGGTCGGCATCCTAGAGCTGGGCTTGGGGATGTTATTGATTGAGAGCGGCATGGCTCAAAGGTCCCTTGGCTGGAGATATGAGCTCCGGTCTTGGGTCGGCATCCTGGAGCTGGGCTCGGGGATGTTGTTGATTGAGAGCGGCATGGCTCGAAGGTCCCTTGGCCGGAGATCTGAGCTCTGGTCTTGGGTTGGCATCCTGGATGATGCAGAACGAAAGCTCTGATACCAAAATGATGCAGAACGAAAGAAAAGATGATGCGATGCGGAAGTAAATTAAGACTAATTCTTTTTTTTTTTTTATATTTTTAGAAGTCGGCTTTGACTCAAAGGAAAGTTAAACTAAATTGAAAGAAACTATGTAATAATTGAAAGCACAATTTAAAGAAACCAGGTTATCAGAGTAGTTCAGAAGTAAAGGATCGCTGGGGGTTGGAAACTTCCAGACCTAGGGTTTCGCTCTGAACTTTCAACAAGACAGAAGTAAAGAGAAGAGAAGGGTTACAGACCAGACAGTGATCTTCACAGAGTTTAGTGGAAGGACTCTCTTGAGCAGATTGTTGGATCCCCGGATTCAGATATCTTAGCAATGGATCCTCCAATACTGGCCCTTTGGCAGAGTTGGCTTCTTCTGAACTCAAGATCCGGGAAAGAAGAAGAACAAGTTATGGAACCAGATACTCAAGGAAGGATTTACCAGATAGTAGAACTTGAAAGTTGATGTTGCTGAAATCTTGATTCTCCTACTGATCTGACTTCCTCTGGGATTTGCTCTATCTTTGAAGTAGCCGAACTGGACCTGGATGCTGGTGGTCGGTCTCTACTTGGAGAGAGGGGCCGTGAGAGATGGGGTAGGCTAGGGTTTGGTGGAGTGAAGAGGATGATGGGCAGCTAGGGTTTGGAAGTGAAGTGGCTAACCTAGGGTTTTGGGGTTGGAGATCTCACACCTCCTCAAGGTTCCTAAGGAACCCAGATTTACTCCCTCACGGAGCTCAACACCTGGATGCAAGTGCGGAAGAGAGAAACATAAAGTTGCTCACACAAAATTTGAATTCATTCATCAGTTGTTCTCTAAAACTTACAAGAGGGATTTATTTTATAGGCCTTTACAAGAGGTCAGGATTTTACATCTTCCCATGTGGGACTAATAGGATGGATCTTCAAATTAGGCTTGTAGAATCAAATCCTTCTCATATGGCCGGCCAAGAGCTTCCATAAGTGTTGATTGGTGGCTCCAAATGGTAAGTAGGTGGCGCCTCCTAGCCTTGCTCTTCAAGAAAAAAATTTTTTCCTTCCATTCTTGGTTTTATTTGGAAGTATTTAGGCGCCTCCTAGTCTTGCTCCACAAGTTTAGGCTTCTTCCTTTCATGGCTCAACTCTTTTGGACACCTCCTTCTCTTTCTCCCCAAGTCATGGCTCTTCCCAACTTTGCTTTGGTCTTTTTAGGCATGGATTGGGCGCCCCCTTGAAGTGCTCCCCAAGAAATGCCTCTTTCCTCCTTTAGCTTGGCCTTATAAGGTATATATGGGGCGCCTCCTTGATTTAGGCTTCAAGAAAAATTCTTGCTCCCTTGGGTGTGGGGACCAAGACACTGGGATGGAGATGTGGCGCCCCCTGGACTCTGGCGTGTGGCTGGGAGTGTGGCGCCTACTTACTTGATCCTGGGAGAAAAATGTGGCACCTTGGACCTTGACTTGAAAAAGGTGGCACCAACCTGGAGAAGACCTAGGCCACTACTAGGACTCAACAAAATTTAAATTGCAGGGAAATATAGACTCAAGACTAAAATTGAGTTGACCAAGTCAACCCTTATTACAAAACTAGAAAACCCTAATTCTTCGGGCAAGGTCAATCAGAGATCCAGATGGAGTCCTGAAGTCTTCTTCTGAGTCTGGTGCCCGCACCAATTCTCCAGGGGTGGGAGGAACTCGACCCTGTCGAGTATGGATCAAGCTGGCTCTGGTATCTCTCCAAGAGGTATGGGTCCAATTCTTGTAATTCTTCTCGGGAGATACAAGAGTCATCAGAATCTGGCCTTCCTTGCCAGCGGACCAGGTATTTTTGGTATCCTCGATTACGAGTAGAGATAACCTGATCATCCAGGATCTTTTCAATCTGCTCTTTCCTTACAGGCCAGTTTGTTGGTGGACACACAGGGTTGGGTTCACTCTCAAGAGCAGGATTAGGCTCAAAAGGCTCACTGGGAATCATAGCTAGCTCTCTATACTCTACTAGGTCTGTAATGTTGAAAGTGGAGCTAATTCCTAGTTCTGAAGGCAACTCGAGCACATAGGCATTGGACCCTACTCTCTTCACCACTCTAAATGGTCCAGCTCCTCTAGCTTGTAACTTTCTAACGGTTCCAGGAGGAAACCGTTCAGGTCTTAACCCAATCATTACATAGTCTCCCTCAACAAAAGTTTTGACTCGCCTTTGAGAATCAGCCAACTTCTTATAAGTTTCATTACTTAAATTTATTTTGGCATGAATTTCTTTATGCAAGTCTTTTATATGCTGTGCAAAAACTTCAGCAGACTCGGAGACTCGTGTGTGGACTGGTAAAGGAGCTAGGTCAAGAGGTGCGTGAGGTTTGTAACCATGCATAATTTCAAATGGACTCTTACCTGTAGACCTATTGACCGAGTCATTGTATGCAAATTCAGCTCTAGGTAAGTACAAATCCCAGTTCCTAATGTTCTCAATCAAATCAAAATCTGAGCCAAAGCCTAGTAAAGGGTCAAGAAAAACTAAACTAGACTGACGACGCATTCCTAAAGAATGGACTTTATTCCAAAGGAACCCTAGGTCTAAACCTAACAAACTACGGCTCTCTAGGTTTGACCTTGGGTCGGAGGATGGCATGCAGAGCATGAAAACTTATCATGGGTGCCTAGTAGGTGCCATAAGGTCTTCCAGAAGTAGGTGGCAAACCTAATAGGTTCTGACATGTGGTTCACTCTAAAGACTTCGACAAAGTATACTTGGATGGTGTAAGAAGCATTGGAAGTCCTAGAGAAAGGGAGGAGATATGAGGTGGGGTCTCGAATTACCTGTTGACTAAAGGTGGTGACCTGAAGGTTTGAATGGTGATCTATGAGTGTCAACTAGTCATCCTTACAAAGGAAAAGTTTGCTACTCCCAGGAATGGATCAAGAGATGGTTCGGGAAGTAGCCTAGGACATGTGATTGCAATAGTTAAGGTTTGTTCTCTAAGCAAATAATGATCCACTTTCTCAAGAACTGGATTAGAGAATGATTCATGGAAGGGCCTATGGATGATGACCTCAAGACTTGAAATTTGACCTATGGGTGCGGAAAGGTATACTCTATAGAAGGGTAGGTCAGTCATGCGAAGGAAGGGGTCTGGGGCCATAAGGAGGACTTCTACAGGACTGGGTGAATCAATCCGCTCAAGACAAGGATGTTCAACTGAGATTACGGGAGAGACCTTAGTGGCTGGGCATGGGACAAGGTCCAATTGTAAGAGGCTTGATTCAGTCATCCTAAGGAGAGGATCTACCATAGGGTGGGCAAACTTAAACAGTTCAGTGCAAAGATCTTCAATTGGTACTTGGGGAATGACTGTCATTAGAGGGTACGAACTAATAGCTCGGGCTAACACTATGAGTTCTTCCTGGGGGTATTTGACTAAAGGAACCTGGTTCTCACAAATCTCTTGAATTTCTGAACTAGGTCCTACCACTTGGTTGCTTTCCAAGGTCTCCTTAGGTAAGGAACCAATAGTATCGATGTCACATTCTTCAAGTCTTCCCCCTCATATTCATCAACTAGACTCAAGCCAGCATCATATACTTCCTCGATGCCATCTTCAATGGGTTTCGGGTCAGTGGTAATCGGGTAAACTGATTCTAGGCTTGTCATACCTAACCCTTCTTCCTCATTGGTATCCTTCTGGTCAAGAGGTGACACAAGTGGGAATTGACAAACAAAAGTCTGGTTCACTACGGGTGTCGGATCAATCGAAACTTGACTCAAGTTGGTAGAGGTTGGCTTTAAGTCCAAAGTACTTGATTGGTTATATATTAAAGACCACTCATAGTTTTGGGCTTCTTGGTAGGCTCGGTCTAACTTATTGGTCTTTTCAAGGCATAGCTTCCTATAAATGTCTGGGTGTAACCCAACCCTAAACCTCGATGTGATCTGAGCTTCGGTCTCAATGGTATTGCATTTCATGTCATACCACTGGAAGTCCTCGATATATTTAGACACAGGCCTATTACCTTGTCGCAATTGGTACCATTGGTCTAAAAGTCTTTTCTCATAGGATCTACCTAGGTACCTATCTCTCAACTTACTTCTCATATCTCTCCAAGTATATATTTTCTCTTTTCTTTGATAACACTCACGCTCAATAGCATACCAATGCGACCTAGCATGTTTGGTGAACTTGGTTTTGGCCAACCTAACTTGTCCTAATTTCGATATGTTAGTGCACTCAAAATACCAATCCATTTATTCTTCCCACTTAATATATGCCTCTTGTCTTCCATCAAAAGTGGGTGCATAAGGTTCAGTATTCCTAACGGGTCCCTTCTCTGAGTCAACCAAGTATGGGTATAGGCTCCTAGGGCTAAACTCAGGGGCAAGATCATGGTCATAGGCTCTTAGATCAAACCTCCAATGATTAGGTTCAGGATCCTTGTATAAAGGTCTCCTAGGCTCTGGGTGAGGTTGGGGCCCATTAAATTTTGGATCAGGGGTCCAATTTTGATGTCTACATTTCTCAAGTCCCTGGGCTCGTTCTCTAAACTGGGCAAAACCCTCATTCATATCCTGACTCAATTTGGTCATACTTTCGGTAAGAGTTCTAATCATGGCCTCTAAATCAGGTTGGGTTTGACCAGGTTGGTAGGGTACTCCGTTCCGGGTGGACATGATGATGCAAGCAAGCACACCAAATGAGACTCGACTGAAACAACTACGGGCTAACTAGACCTAGACCCCAAACTAGATGCCCAATCAGAGTGGCAAGTTAGCCTATAGTAACTCGGGACTCAGCCAGGCAGGTGTAAGGGAAGTGTTAGGTCCCTAAATGCCAATCCTAGACACCAATCAGAGATTGGCCAGGTAGGCAGACCAGCACACAAGCCCTTCAGGATAGAATCCCTGAACCACCATTCTAGACACTGAGTACAAAGCACACACAGAGTAACTAGACAAACTGACTCAACATTAGCCTAGACCCGACTTGTTGGTGTCCCTAGCCCACTAGGGCAAATTAAGTCTAATAAATTTTAAAATTAGGCTTAGGATCGAATGAATGGGTGGTGGTTTTGGGCTAAGGAGAGGTTATCAACTCCTCCCCTTATCTTAGATGCTCAATTTCCCTTAAGATGAATTAGGAGATGATCACTCAAAAAAATTGAATTGCAGAAACACAGAAACAGAATTGCTATAATTTAACTCTCAGAAATTTCACAGAAACCAATAAATTACAGTAAAATTATGTAAAATAGTTTCAATTATACTGGTTCTAGAAAAATAAAAATCACATAATTTGGAGTTACCTGCAATGAGAAACAATTCCTGTAACAGGATAGTTACAGACTGAAAACAGAACGCTTCCCCCGTTTACAATTCCTGCTACGAAGTTGTAACCCAGCGGATCCCCTACACGCCCTAGGAACACCCCGTGGAATGGGAAGAGGAGGCTTGCACCTCGCTTCGTTCCTAGGACCGGACATCCTGAGGAGTCTACTTCGAGCAGACAAAGTAAAAAAGAGAGACTCAAAACATGCAAGCAAGTCAGAAACCCTAGACAGGGCTCTGATACCAAAAATGATGCAGAACGAAAGCTCTGATACCAAAATGATGCAGAATGAAAGAAGAGATGATGCGATGCGGAAGTAAATTAAGACTAATTATATATATATATATATATATATATATATATATATATATTCAGAAGTCGGCTTTGACTCAAAGAAAAGTTAAACTAAATTGAAAGAAACTATGTAATAATTGAAAGCACAATTTAAAGAAACCAGGTTATCAGAGTAGTTCAGAAGTAAAGGATTGCTGGGGGTTGAGAAACTCCCAGACCTAGGGTTTCGCTCTGAACTTTCAACAGGACAGAAGTAAAGAGAAGAGAAGGGTTACAGATCAGGCAGTGATCTTCACATAGTTTAGTGGAAGGACTCTCTTGAGCAAATTGTTGGATCCCCGGATTCAGATATCTTCGCAATGGATCCTCCAATACTGGCCCTTTGGCAGATTTGGATTCTTCTGAACTCAAGATCTAGAAAAGAAGAAGAACAAGTTATGGAACCAGATACTCAAGGAAGGATTTACTAGATAGTAGAACTTGAAAGCTGATGTTGCTGAAATCCTGATTCTCCTGGAATGCTGATCTGACTTCCTCTGGGATTTGCTCTGTCTTCGAAGTAGCTGAACTGGACCTGGATGCTGGTGGTCGGTCTCTACTTGGAGAGAGGGGCCGTGAGAGATGGGGTAGGCTAGGGTTTGGTGGAGTGAAGAGGATGATGGGCGGCTAGGGTTTGGAAGTGAAGTGGCTAACCTAGGGTTTTGGGATTGGAGATCTCACACCTCCTCAAGGTTCCTAAGGAACCTGGATTTACTCCCTCACGGAGCTCAACACCTGGATGCAAGTGCAGAAGAGAGAAACATAAAGTTGCTCACACAAAATTTGAATTCATTCATCAGTTGATCTCTAAAACTTACAAGAGGGATTTATTTTATAGGCCTTTACAAGAGGTCAGGATTTTACATCTTCCCATGTGGGACTAATAGGATGGATCTTCAAATTAGGCTTGTAGAATCAAATCCTTCTCATATGGCTGGCCAAGAGCTTCCATAAGTGTTGATTGGTGGCTCCAAATGGTAAGTAGGTGGCGCCTCCTAGCCTTGCTCTTCAAGAAAATTTTTTTTTCCTTCCATGCTTGGTTTTATTTGGAAGTATTTGGGCACCTCCTAGTCTTGCTCCACAAGTTTAGGCTTCTTCCTTTCATGGCTCAACTCTTTTGGACACCTCCTTTTCTTTCTCCCCAAGTCATGGCTCTTCCCAACTTTGCTTTGGTCTTTTTAGGCATGGATTGAGCACCCCCTTGAAGTGCTCCCCAAGAAATGCCTCTTTCCTCCTTTAGCTTGGCCTTATAAGGTATATATGGGGCGCCTCCTTGATTTAGGCTTCAAGAAAAATTCTTGTTCCCTTGGGTGTGGGGACCAAGATACTGGGATGGAGATGTGGCGCCCCCTGGACTCTGGCGTGTGGCTGGGAGTGTGGCGCCCACTTACTTGATCCTGGGAGAAAAATGTGGCACCCTGGACCTTGACTTGAAAAAAGTGAAACCAACCTGGAGAAGACCTAGGCCACTACTAGGACTCAACAAAATTTAAATTGCAGGGAAATACAGACTCAAGACTAAAATTGAGTTGACCAAGTCAACCCTTATTACAAAACCAGAAAACCCTAATTCTTTGGGCAAGGTCAATCAGAGATCCAGATGGAGCCCTGAAGTCTTCTTCTGAGTCTGGTGCCCGCACCACTGGAGTTGGGCTCGGGGATGTTGTTGACCGAGAGCTGCGTGGCTCGAAGGTCTCTTGGCCGGAAACCTAAGCTCCGGTCTTGGGTTGGCGTCCTGGAGCTGGGCTCGGAGACATTGTTAATTGAGAGCGACATGGCTCGAAGGTCCCTTGGCCGGAGATCTGAGCTCCAGTCTTTGGTCAGCATCTTGGAGCTGAGCTCGGGGACGTTGTTGATTGAGAGTGGCATGGCTCGAAGGTCCCTTGGCCAGAGATCTGAGCTTCGGTCTTGGGTTGGCGTCCTGGAGCTGGGCTCGGGGATGTTGTCGATTGAGAGCGGCATGGCTCAAAGGTCCCTTGACATCTTGGAACTGGGCTCGGAGGTGTCGATGGCTCTTTCCTACAAGACATATAGATACTCGTGCAAGGAAAAAGTCATTATCATTATTATTGATGGAGAACCTTACATCATTGGTGGCGTCTTTGCAGACTGCAGGCATTCCATGTTCGGGGAGCCTAACGCCATCGAGATCTTCGAGGTGATAGGCCCCTTGTAAGGGGGCTTCGGCTGCCTTGTAGGGACCTTCCCAATATGGTGGGAGCTTGCCACGTTCCTGGGGCTGATACGCCTCTGCCTGGCACAGCATCGAGTCCCCGAGCCCAAAGGTTCCTGGCCAAACCCGGGTGTTGTAGTGCCGGGCTACTCATTGTCGGCCAGCTTTGTTGAGGTCGGCGTTGAGCAGGTTGGGCCCTAACCAATCCCAAGATCACGTTATAGGCTGAAGGAAGCCCGTTGACTGCGAAAGTCACCGTAGCGGTGCTATTGGAGAGGGTGTCATAAGAAAGCATGTCTGCGAAGCTTCCATTATTGACCATGATGCGTTCTTACAGGATGCTTCGCGATCGTCATCTTGGTGACCATGGCATCATTATTTACATTTTTCCCCCGCTCTCCTTTCCTCATGAGGGGGAGTACACACCCAGGATCCTTTGCCCCCTGGGCTTTTTGGGTGTGCGCGTAGCTCCACCAAGAAATCATGCCCACCGGCTTCTCGGTGGGACGATTATCAATGGCTGAAGCTGGTCGGAGAACGACGAGCACCTGGAAATCCACCTAAGGTCTGCCCCCCATGAACCTTTTGAGGTAGCCCTTCTTGATGAGTTCTTCGATTTTTCACTTGAGGTTGCGGCATTCCTCGGTGTCGTGGCCGTGGTCATGGTGGAAGCGACAGTACTTCGATTTATCATGGCCAGCGGAGGACTTCATCGAAAGCGGGCACCTCAGGTAGCCCTCGCCTTCGATCTCCATGAGGATTCTTGTCCTCGGGGCAAGGAGAGGGGTGTAATTCTCCTCAGGAATGGGAGCCTCTCTCGGTCTCAGCCAGTCCCCCTGGGGGTTCGGGACTTGGGGTTCCGGTCTCCGGGTCCCGGGCATCTCGGTGGGGGTTGGCCTCTTCACGGGCTTCCCACCAAGCTCCCACCTCGTACGGTCCGCCTCCTCAACGCGGATATACTTTTGGACTTGGAGAAGGAGCTCGGAGTAAGTCTGGGGGGGCTTCTTGTGGAGCGAGTAGGTTAGGGGGAAGTCCTGAGCCCTTGCTTCAGCGCCAGCATGGCAACTGGCTCATCAAGGTCATAAATCTCCAGTGCGGCAGCTTTGAAGCGGGTCACGTAGTCCCGTAGTCCCGTAGGGGCTCGCGATCTTGCTGCCGAATGGAGAAGCGGCTGTCTGCCTCTTGCAGCAACTTCCTGCAGACGTCGAAGTAGGCCACGAATTTCTGTCCTAACTGGGTGAAAGTGTTGATGCTCTCTAGCTTCAAGCGGGTGAATCACACCCGGGCTGCTTTCCGGAGAGTAGCAGGAAAGGCAATGCAGAGAAGAGCGTCGGTGGCCCCCTGGACCCTCATAAGGACCAGGTAGCTTTCCAGGTGGTCTAGGGGGTTGGTGGTCCCATCATAAGGATCCACCTACGGCATCCGAAATCGGTGTGCGATCGGCTCTGCCTGGATTTCTTCGAAGAGTGGAGGACGGGCATCGCAGCCTACCGGCTCGTTAGCTGAGCCTTGCATGTTGGCCAACCGGCGGAAGAACTCCGCTGGCTTGCGCTCATGTTCCTTCAGGCGCTTCTCCGCTGTGCGCTTGATGGCTTCGTCAGTGGACCCCTCTGTCGAAGGAGATAGAGAAGGTGACGTGGGTGCCCGGCACCCGTGATGGGGGGTCTTGCCCTTTCTTCCTTGGTGGGGTCTGGGCACCACCCACCCGAGGTCTGGTGAATGGCTCTCCCTGTCGGTAGAGCCGCCTTGTTGCCTTTTTGTGGGAGTCTGATGACTACCTCGATTGCCCATGACAGCCCATGGCTACGAAAGTCTTCCTTGAAAAGAACGTAGGCTGTCGCGGGGAGCTACGGCGTGGGCCGCCAGAGTCCCTGGCTACTGGTGTGTAGCCAAGGACCGGTGTTGATACTGAAGCTAGTGCACTGCTATAGTGAGGGTCTGCATTTGCTGGGTGAGTGCGGCCAGCTGAGACTCTGCCGGAGGTGGTTGGACTGCCGGAACGGATGGCCCCACCTCGAGATGGTATGGGTCCCCTCGGGAAGGGGAGACCCTTGCATGACTGGTGGAGGCCTCTCGTGCCCGTGTCGTCACCATCCTTTCATGGAGTATCAATCTGCAAAGAGATGGAGGGCTTGATCGTGCCGCTCCCTTCCTGGCGTGCCAATCTGTTGCTGCCAAGATCGCCGTGGCCCGTAGCTGCTCCTGGTGCCAGAGGCGCCCCTTTCGCTGGCTGGCGGTTCTTTGGTCCTAGACCTGCAAAACAGGGGTTAGTGACCAGGGCCGGGGTTTCCGGCGGGGGCACTCCGACGTCAAGTCAGTGACGATCCAAGGGAACAGATCCTCTTAGTTGAGCCCCTCTCCAAGAGCGAGCCCTCTGGACCGAGCCCACACTCTGCCCTCCAGAGCGAGACCCTCGGAGGTTGAGCCCTATGGTCAGAGTCGAGCTCAGCACTCCTCCGTTATGTGGAGCCTCTCCGAGAGAGAGCCCTCTAGACCGGGCCCGCACTCTGCCCTCCAGCTCAGCCTCTCTGAGGCGGAGGAGTGCTGAGCTCGACTCCGATCACAGGGCTCAACCTCTGAGGGTCTCGCTCTGGAGGGCAGAGTGGAGGCCCGGTCCAGCGAGCTCGCGCTCGGAGAGGCTCCACATGGTGGAGGAGTGCTGAGCTCGACTCTGACCACAGGACTCAACCTTCGAGGGTCTCGCTCTGGAGGGCAGAGTGCGGGCCCAGTCCAGAGGGCTCGCGCTCGGAGAGGCTCCACATGGCGGAGGAGTGCTGAGCTCGACTCCGACCACAGGGCTCAATCTCCGAGGGTCTCGCTCTGGAGGGCAGGGTGCGGGCCCGGTCTAGAGGGCTCGCACTTGGAGAGGCTCCACGTGGCAGAGGAGTGCTGAGCTCGACTCTGACCACAGGGCTCAACCTCCGAGGGTCTCGCTTTGGAGGGCAGAGTGCGGGCCTGGTCAATGAGGTGCAACATTGGATATAGTAATGGTGGAGTGGCATCCATGTAAGCACCTCGGATACCTACAGCCACTAGGGATGGCAACGGGCTAGGTTCAGGTTAGGTCATCCAAAATCCATACCCATCTCGCTAAAAAATTTCTCACCCCATACCCATCTTGGATCGGGTCGGGTATAAAAAAAATTATATTTAGATCGGGTCGGGTCGGGTATACCTTGTTTTATAAAATCCGGTTTACTTAAAACCTAAATGGGTCAGATCGGGTATATCAACCCCATATCCAATTTACTTAAATATTTTATAAACATAGTTTTTTTATATATAAACGAGTCAAGTTTGAATCGAGACGTACTACTACCTGTACCCGATCCGAACCCGAGTCGACTTGTTTTTATATAACCCATATCTATTTATAAATTAGACAGGTCAGGTTTTACCCATCCCTTTAGGGTTGGGTTGGATCGGGTATCCACAGGGTCGATAAAAATTACCATCCTTAACATCAACATGCATGTCAGCGATGAGGATTGACAACATCATGCATGGAAGCAAGGGTGCACTACGAGTGCTCAAGCAGACGCCACCATCTCCAAATGCATTCTGGACATCGCCATTGCCTTCACACCCTTGCACCTCCACAGTCACCACTGTCAACCTCACCATACGGACAGATGCCATGCACCTATCACATAGCATGGCCAAGTAGTCAGCCACTAAATTTACTTCTCAATAAACATGATGAACTTCAAATGAAGTATGCCTACAAAATTAAAAGTTTAATATCTTGTAGCAAAGGATTTGGATTGTCAGAATAAGCTTCGGCAATCCAAAATATAACTGTAGCAGAATCTTTCTCTAAAATCAGGTCTTTGCAATGTAAATGATAAATAGCAAAACTGAGACCTTCCTAAGTTGCGCGAAGTTCAACCATAGCTATAAAAGTAGCTAACAAACTACGGCTCAGTGGCATACAACGAGGAGTATGCTCTTTCCTTTTAGGACTTCAAGGGAGGGAAAGTCACCATCGCTCTGGCCATAGTGTTCCCAATGCTGTTGGGATCCAGGACAGTACCACCTTGTTTATCTCTGACTGCAGTGCTACCAGTGATGCTACTGACACTACTGGGCTTTAGCGCTAAATTGCCTGGACCGTGGTTGCTAACACTTGAATCTAGTAGAAGAGCTGCTCTAGGCAATCAAGTTTGGTTTGACCCCCCTTACTGAGTAGTACCGATTTAGGGCTCTAGAGTGGGATCTCTGGCTGGTTGGCTAATTTACCAGAAGGTAGTGGTGCCGGAATACTTGGTGGTCATGCCTTTAGGTGGCATAGGGACTCGTTCTCGGAATGCTAGGTGGTCATCCCCTTAGGCGGCATGGGGACTCTGTTCAGTATTCTTCCTAAAAATAGACAATATCAGGCCCTTCCTATATAGATGGTGCTGCTTCCCACCTGGATGTTGAAGGTTGCTAGAGGAGTGATGTTCGTGGACTGTATCCATAATAAAAATCCTTGTTAGAGGTAGGTCTAGCGAGGATTCTTTGATACTCAAGTTAAATGATAAGTCCCAGAAAGAAAGAAAGGATAGTAGAGTCAAGAGAGAGAATGGATCTCTAAGAGAAGATCTACCTTGGAGGTTATTAGATGCATATCCTAGAAATCAATCTGGCTGATACATTTTCTTTATAGGATATAATTTTATATTTAATATTTCAAATTGGGCTACAATAATCCATACATGTTATGTTCATGTATCATCTAAGGAATTAATGGACAATGTTACATATTCTTAAGAATTAAAAATTTAAGATATGTGTCATTATAGGTTAACTCCTAAATACTCTTGATCATAGGATCATCACGAAGATAGTGATCCATTCATCAAGAATGGTGCATGGATCACTTTCTTTTTGGATAGACGAGTCTTGAGTCTATAGTGTAGGGATACTAGAGTAAGAGTATAAGTAGTTATTAAAGAACTACGGTATTGAGTATGACCAAGTATGAAAAGTCATGTGAATATCTACTCACTCATCAGTAATTTCTCGATACTATAGTTGTGTGAGTAGTTTCCTAACTTATGGGCCTCGGTAACTTACAATGCGGTTACTGTAGTTTGACAAGTACATAAACATGATCCTTAACTATATGGAGGCTTATAGTATATGTTAGTTATAGTAGATTCATTATAGGAGTTGATAGTATATCTATAGGGGATCTATTGACCTCTGTAGAAGAGGCATAGTCCTATGCGATTTAAGAAACTAAGTCCGAAAATCCATGGCCATGATAGATGAAGGATGGAGAATTATTTTCATGAGTTTCATAAAGGACTTAGACTAATTAAATCTAGCATATGACGGATACTTAGGATTTAACGAGATTCCATGATCTACATCCTGTCAGGATTCTAAATAGAGGAACTTGATTACATTGTAACTATTCCTAGGGGTTCATATTTCTATTCTAATGGATTACCATTATATACTGCTAGATGTCACTGGTGGATTGTGGAAACTCAGTTGAATTTTTTTGAATTGATGATCCTTATTAGGGTTGAGCTGGAATCATTTCAATCCATCAAAAAGTTTTGATAATATTGTGACAAGGGAGTGAGATCATAGTATATCTCACTTCGTTGTCCCTCTCCAAGTTTATCCTTGAAGGGTTTCATTGTGCCACATCCTATTCTTGCCCTATGACAAGAATAGGGAAAGGTTAGTTGTTTGTTCCCCCCTAAGAAAATTTAGGATTGATCAAAATATGAGAATTGCAAAAATTTAAAAATTATTTTAATATAGTAGTGTGGCGCTGAGTAAATCCATGCATGTATATGATTTGTATTGTTAGATTCAAAATATTTGGGTGACCCAATAACTTTATCTAGATTTGACATCTACAGGATAAGTAATGTAACACTTCTTAATATCTTTCTTTTTAATAGTCATACCAATGAACCTTAACTGAATAATTTAATAATATATTTTAGAATATGTAACTAAATAACTTGTGAAGATATATTTGTACATATTCTATATAGCTATGATCTAACCCCACCAATGAGAATTATATATTAGACCTATTAACTTGTAATCTAAGAAACTAGTTTCAATATCACATCATCAATGATCAGAATAATAGTATTTAGACATCTTATATGTTATATAACTCATATCACTAGGTTATGTGGCCATAACCAAATATTGGATCTAGTATCAATTTATCAAAAATATAATTTTGAAAAGAAAAAAAATATTTTCTAATATTTGATAAGCCTAGAAGTTTGTCTGGTCAAATATATGTGATGTGGCAAGGCTGCTCTTCCCCCGACATACTCTTGCATCCCACTCTCACACCACTCACTCCTCCTAGTGTGGAGTCCATCAAGAGGGGCTTGACCAGGAGGATCTGTTCTCCTGGATCGTCACTGACTTGACCGTCGGAGTGCCCCCACCGGAAACCCTGGCCCATGTCACTAACCTCTGTTTTGTAGGTCCAGGACCATCGGATGGCCAGACGACGAAGGGAGCGCACTCCGGCATCGACAGCAACTACGGGCCACAACGATCTTGGCGGCAACAGATTGGCACGCCAGGAAGGGGGAGGGCCCTGTGAACAATCTTTGATCTAGTTCAAGTCAACCCCCCTTTTTTACAAGTAAGTTCCATGAAAGGATGGTGACGACACAGGCACGAGAGGCCTCCACAGTCAAGCGGGGGACTCCCCCTCCCGGCGGAACTAGCATAACCTAGAGGCGGGGCCATCCACTCCGGTTCAACCACCTCCGGCGGAGTCTCAGCTGGTTACACTCGTCCAGCAAATGCAGATCCTTGCCACAACAGTGCGCTAGCACCGGTCCTTGGCTACCCACCAGCAGCTAGGAACTCCCGTGGCCTATGCCGCGGCCCCCAGTGATAGCTTGCGTTCCTTCCAAGGAAGGCCTTCATAGCCGCGGGCCATTACTGACAACCGGGGTAGCCATCAAACTCCGATGAAAAGATAACGAGCCGGGTCTGCCGATAGGGAGAGCCGCTCACCAAACCTCGGGCAGGCAGTATCCAAGCTCCACTGAGGTAGGAAAAGTAAGACCCCCCGCCATGGGTGCCATGCACCCATGTCACCTTCTCCATCTCCTTCGACGGAGGGGTTCACTGACGAAGCCATCAGGCATGTGGCGGAGAAGCGCCTGAAGGAGCATCACCGCAAGTTGGTGAAGTTATCTCGTCGATTTGCCAATCTACCGGGCTCAGCTAGCGAGCCAGCAGGTTACGACACCCATCCCCCTTTCTCCCAAGAAATCCAACAGGAGCCAATTTCGAGTCAGTTCCGTATGCCGCAGGTGGATCCTTACGATGGGACCACCGATCCCTTGGACCACCTAGAAAGCTACCGGGCCCTCATGAGGGTCCAGGGGGCCACCGACGCTCTCATTTGCATCGCCTTTCCTGCTATTCTCTGGAAGGCAGCCCGGGTGTGGTTCACCCACTTGGAGCCGGAGAGCATCAACTATTTCGTCCAGTTAGGGCAGAAGTTCGTGGCCCACTTCGACGCCTGTTGGAAGTTGCCACAAGAGGCAGACAGTCTCTTCTCCATCCGATAGCAAGACCACGAGCCGCTGCGGGACTACGTGGCCCGTTTCAAGGCTACCGCATTGGAGATCTACAACCTTGATGAGCCAGTTGCCATGCTGGCACTAAAGCGAGGGCTCAAGACCTCTCGCCTGACCTACTCGCTCGACAAGAAGCCCCCTAAGACTTATTCCGAGCTCCTCCTCTGAGCCCAAAAGTATATCCATGTCGAGGAGGCGGATCGTATGAGACAGGAGCTTGACGCGAAGCCACTGAAGAAGCCGACCCCCATCAAGACGCCCGGAACCCGGAAGCTAGGACCTCAGGCTCCAAACTCCCGGAGGGGGCCAAGATCGAAAGGCGCTCTTGTTCCTGAGGAGAGTTACACCCCCATCCTCGTCCCGAGGGCAAAGATTCTCATGGAGATCGAAGGCGAGGACTACTTGAGATGCCCATCTCTGATGAAGCCCTCCACTGGCCGTGATAAAACAAAGTACTGCCGCTTTCACCACGACCATGGCCACGACACCGAGGAATGCCGCAACTTCAAGTGGGAAATTAAAGAACTCATCAAGAGGGGCTACCTCAAAAGATTCATGGAGAGCAGACCTCAAGTGGAATCCCAAGCACTCGTCGCTCTTCTACCGGCTCCAGCAATCGACAACAGCCCTACCAAGAAGCCAGTGGATATGATCTCCTGGGGAGCCGCACGCGCACCCAAGAAAGCCCGGGGGCCAGGGGATCCTGAGAATGTACTCCCCTTTTTGAGAAAAGGGAAAGACAGGAAGAAAAATATAAATAATGCTGCCATGGTCGTCGAGATAACGATCGTGAAGCATCCTGTAAAACGCATCATGGTTGATAGTGGAAGCTCCACAGATGTGCTTTTTTATGATGCCTTCTCCAGGATGAACCTTTCTCCCGATCAACTCAAACCTGTGCATACTCCCCTCGTTGGTTTCACAGGTGATTCTGTAAGGGTGGAGGGAGAGATCACTCTCCCAGTCATTGCCGGGACCCCACCTCGGCAAAGCACCGTTATGATGACTTTCATGGTTGTCAGGCTTCCTTCCGCCTATAATGTGATCCTGGGCCGAACCGGGCTCAACCTCCTCGATACCGTTGTCTCCACCAAGAGACTACTTGTACAGCTCCCCACTCCCTACAGTGTCGGGGAGATGAGGGGAGCACCCTAGCCGGTGCAGCACTGCTTCGAAGCCCTCCCTAGGGCCAAGGTCCTCGAGGATGATCCCAAGGCAGATGATCTCGACCAAAGGGCTCAAGACCCCAGGGGAGGCCCGGTCGAGCGCCTACTCTCTTATCTGCTCAGAGATGACCCCACGAGGACGGTGCAGATTGGAGCCCAGCTTCCCGAAGAGGAGAGGGCTCAACTACTGGAGTTCCTGCGGGAAAGCGTGGACATATTTTCCTGGACAACGGCAGACATGCCAGGTATCCCTCCTGACATCATTACTCACAAACTGAGCATTGACCCAAAGCACAGGCCAGTTCGGTAGAAGAAGAGAAGCTTCACCCCGGAGAGGCAAGCAGCTATCAAGGAGGTAGTGGACAAGCTCCTAGCCACCGGTTTTGTTCGGGAGATCCAATATCTGAGCTGGCTGGCGAACGTGGTGATGGTAAGGAAGAACAATGACAAATGGAGGATCTGTGTAGACTACATCGACCTCAACAAAGCATGCTCGAAGGATAGCTTTCCTCTACCAAAGATTGACCAACTGGTGGATGCCACCTCTGAGCACAGGCTGCTCTCCTTCATGGATGCATTCTCCAGATATAATCAGATCCGTATGCACCCGGAGGATGAGGAGCACACCGCCTTCATCACTAACCAAGGGACATACTGCTACAGGATGATGCCCTTCGGTGTGAAGAATGTAGGAGCCACGTACTAGCATCTGGTCAATAAGGTCTTCAAGGATCAAATTGGCCGGAACATGCAAGTGTATGTGGATGACATGCTCGTCATGAGCAAGCCAAGCTCGAACCATATCACTGACCTCGCTGAGTCCTTCCACAACCTGCGGCAACATCAGATGAAGCTAAATCCAGCGAAATGCACCTTCAGGATGGCGGTATGAAAGTTCCTCGGCTTCATGGTTACCTAGAGAGGTATCGAAGCAAACCCAGAGAAGGTCCAGGCAATCGTCGACATGGAGCACCCGACCTCCAAGAAGCAGGTCCAACGCCTAATGGGATGTATTGCCACCCTGAGCCGATTCATCTCGAGGTCAGCCGACTGTTGTCTTCCATTCTTCAAGGCACTGCGCAAGATGCATGACTTCATCTGGACAGAGGAGTGTAGGACGGCCTTCGAGGAGCTAAAGAAATTTCTCGCCTCTCCCCCGTTGCTCTCCAGGCCGGAAGAGGGGGAGGAGCTCCTGCTCTATCTGGCGGTTACACCCAGAGCCATCAGCTTGGTTCTCATCTGCGCAGATGAGGACAAATCTCAAAAGCCAGTATTCTACACCAGCAAAATCCTCCACGATACAGAGATCAGGTATACTCACTCCGAGAAACTCATTTTTGTACTAATAATGTTTGCTAAGCGCCTTAGGCCTTACTTCCAAGCGCATCCGATAGTGGTCATGACGGACCAGCCACTGAGGACCATACTCAGCCGCCCCGAGACTTCCAGGAGATTAGCCAAGTGGTCCTTACTGCTCAGCGAGTTCGATATAGTATACCGGTCGAGATCCTCGCAGAAGGCCCAAGTCCTAGCTGACTTCATAGTCGAGTGCACCGGGTTCGTTGAGGAGCCAGAGCAGACAATAACGGAGCTCGGACCAGAGGAGGAACCTTGGATCCTCCACGTGGATGGCGCATCCAATTTCGGCAAGAGCAGAGCAGACCTCATCCTCACCAACAGCGATGGGGTTGTGACAAAATGCGCCCTCCGCTTCAAATTCACTGTGACAAACAACCAGGCGGAGTATGAGGCACTCCTCGTGGGTCTAAGAGTCTCCCGTGAGCTGAGTGTGCAGAATTTGAAAGTCTTCACCGACTCCCAACTGGTTGCCAGACAAATCTCTGGAGAGTATGAAACTAGGGACCCCCAGATGGTCAAGTACCTGGAGCGGGTCCGCTCAAGCACGACAGGCCTCCGATGCTTCAGCATCTTCCACATTCCCCGTGGGGCGAATGCACGTGCGGATGCACTATCTAGACTCGCGACCCTGCCAGACTCATCGCTGGGATGTGCCTACGTCGAGTACCTCGAAAGTCCAAGCTACAAAGGCTTAGAGGAGGTGCATCAAGTCACCTCCGAGCCAAGCTAGATGGACAGGTATGTCAGGTACATCACCGACAGCTCCCTACCCGAGGATCACGTAGAAGCAGCCCTCGTCAAGAAAAAGGCCTCCTGGATCGTTCTGATGGAGGACCAGCTCTATCGCCGATCTTACTCCTACCCGCTCCTGAAGTGCCTCAGGCCCGCAGAGGCAACCTTCGTGCTCCAAGAGATACATGAAGGCCTCTGCGGGAACCATGTGGGAGGGAGAACGCTGGCTTATAAAGCCCTTCGCTAGGAATACTTTTGGGAGACCATGAGGGAGGACACCGTCGACTTCATTAAAAGGTGCGACAAATGCCAGCACCACATTCACATACAGTGCCAGCCGGCGGCGCCGATCTCTCACCTCTCAGCCCCTTGGCCTTTTGTCCAGTGGGGGATGAACATTTTGCAACCGTTTCCCCCTGCACCAAGGTAGCGAAGATTCCTGCTGGTGGCGATCGACTACTTCACCAAGTGGGTCGAGGCAGAGCCACTAGCCTGGATCGCGGAAGCCAATGTTCGCCAATTCTTCTGGAAGTCAATCATTTGCCACTTCGGACTCCCCTGTTGTATCATCACCGACAACGGACGACAATTCGACAATCGGGAGTTCAAAGGGTTCTGCACCGAATACGGCATCCAACACCGGTTCACCTCGGTAGCTCACCCTCAAACAAACGGGGAAGCCGAGGTGACTAATTGGACCATCCTTCAAGGATTCAGAACCAGGCTGGACCAAGCTAAGGGCAGGTGGGCAGAAGAACTCCCAAGCATTCTGTGGGCCTACCACACAACATCCAGAATGGCAACCAACGAGACGCCCTTCAACCTTGTTTTTAGCACCGAGGCGGTCATCCCAGTTGAGCTCGGCGTGCCCATGCTATGAGTGCAGCAATATGACGAGGCGCGGAACTCGGCACACCTCCTGCTCAACCTGGATCTCCTTGAAAAAATAAAGAATAAAGCCCGACTATGAATGGTGGCATACCGGCAACGAGTAGCCCGGTACTACAATGCCCGGATCAGGCCAAAAGTCTTCAGACCCGGGGACTTGGTGCTATGTCGGGCAGAAGCATCTCAACCCCGGGAGTGCGACAAGCTCTCACCGAACTGGAAAGGCCCTTACAAGGTGGCTGAGACCCTCTCACAGGGGACCTATTACCTCGAGGATCTCGATAGTGTCAGGTTCCCTCGAACATGGAATGCCTACAATCTGCGAAGATATTATCAATAATGTAAGGCTTTCCCCCAATAATAATAATAATGGTTTTTCTTTTGCACGAGTATCTATCTGCCTTGCAGGAAAACCTCCAAGAAGTCTTCGAGCCCAACTCCAAGATGCCAAGACCTGAGCCCAGCTCTCAGGCAACTTTGGACCGGGGCCTAGCTCTCCGGCCAAGGGATCTTCGAGCCAAGCTGCTCTCAAATCATCAAAGTCTTCGAGCCCAGCTCCAAGATGCCAAGACCTGAGCCTAGCTCTCAGGCAACCTTGGCCCGGGGCCCAGCTATCCGACCAAGGAATCTTCGAGCCAAGCTGCTCTCAAATCATCAACGTCTTCGAGCCCAGCTCCAAGATGCCAAGGCCTGAGTCCATCTCTCAGGTGACCAAGACCCGGAGCCCAGCTCTTCGGAAGAAAAAGTCTTCGAGCCCAGCTCCAAGATGCCGAGACCTGAGCCCAGCTCTCAGGCAACCTTGGACCGGGGCCTAGCTCTCCGGCTTAGGGATCTTCAAGCCAAGCTACTCTCAAATCATCAACGTCTTCGAGCCCAGCTCCAAGACTCCAAGACCTGAGCCTAGCCCTCAGGCAACCTTGGACCGGGGCCCAGCTCTCTCGCCAAGGGATCTTCGAGCCAAGCTGCTCTCAAATCATCAAAGTCTTCGAGCCCAGCTCCAAGATGCCAAGACCTGAGCCCAGCTCTTAGGCAACCTTGGCCCAGGGCCTAGCTATCCGGCCAAGGAATCTTCGAGCCAAGCTGCTCTCAAATCATCAACGTCTTCGAGCCCAGCTCCAAGATGCCAAGGCCTGAGTCCATCTCTCAGGTGACCAAGACCCGGAGCCTAGCTCTTCGGAAGAAAAAGTCTTCGAGCCCATCTCCAAGATGCTGAGACCTGAGCCCAGCTCTCAGGCAACCTTAGACTGGGGCCCAGCTCTCCGGCTTAGAGATCTTCGAGCCAAGCTACTCTCAAATCATCAACGTCTTCGAGCCCAGCTCCAAGACTCAAAGACCTGAGCCTAGCCCTCAAGCAACCTTGGACCGGGGCCCAGCTCTCCCGCCAAGGGATCTTCGAGCCAAGCTGCTCTCAAATCATCAAAGTCTTCGAGCCCAGCTCCAAGATGCCAAGACCTGAGCCCAGCTCTCAAGCAACCTTGGCCCGGGGCCCAGCTATCTGGCAAAGGAATCTTCGAGCCAAGCTGCTATCAAATCATCAACGTTTTCGAGCCCAGCTCCAAGATGCCAAGGCCTGAGTCCATCTCTCAGGTGACCAAGACCCGGAGCCTAGCTCTTCGGAAGAAAAAGTCTTTGAGCACAGCTCCAAGATGCCGAGACCTGAGCCCAGCTCTCAGGCAACCTTAGACCGGGGCCCAGCTCTCCGGCTTAGGGATCTTCGAGCCAAGCTGCTCTCAAATCATCAACGTCTTCGAGCCCAGCTCCAAGACTCCAAGACCTGAGCCTAGCCCTCAAGCAACCTTGGACCGGGGCCCAGCTCTCCCGCCAAGGGATCTTCGAGCCAAGCTGCTCTCAAATCATCAACATCTTCGAGCCCAGCTCTGAGATGCCAAGACCAGAGCCCAGCTCTTAGGTAACCCAAGACCGGAGCCCAGCTCTCCGGCCAAGGGATCTTCAATCCAAGCTGCTCTCAAATCATCAACATTTTCGAGCCCAGCTCCAAGACGCCAAGGCCTGAGTCCATCTCTCAGGTGACTGAGACCCGGAGCCCAGCTCTCTAGAAGGAGAAGTGTTCGAGCCCAGCTCCGAGATGCCAAGACCTGAGCCTAGCTCTCAATCAACCTTGGACCGGGGCCCAGCTCTCCGGCCAAAGGATCTTCGAGCCAAGCTGCTCTCAAATCATTAACGTCTTCGAGCCCAGCTCCAAGATGCCAAGGCTTGAGTCCATCTCTCAGGTGACCAAAACCCAGGGCCCAGCTCTCCAGAAGAAAAAGCCTCGAGCCTAGCTCCAAGGCATCTAAGACCTGAGCCCAACTCTCAGGCACCCAAGCCTAGGGCCCAGCTCTTCGGCACCAAAGCCTCGAGCCTAGCTCCAAGGCATCCAAGACCTGAGCCCAGCTCTCAAGCACCCAAGCCCGGAGCCTAGCTCTCTAGCACCAAAGCCTCGATCCTAGCTCCAAGGAATCCAACCCCTGAGCCCAGCTCTCAGGCACCTTGGACCGGGGCCTAGCTCTCCGACCAAGAAATCTTTGAGCCCAATTGCTCTTAACTACCAAAATCTCGTGCCCAACTTGCCGACATCGAAGCCTGGTAGCCAGACCCCAGACAAGGTGGAACCCTCCCCTCTGATCTCGCCGCTCACCTCAAAAAAAAAAAAAAAAAAAAAAAAAAAAAAAAAAAAAAAAAAAAATATATATATATATATATATATATATATATATATATATATATATATATATATATATAAAAGAGAAAGAAAAGAGAAGAAAAAAGAAAGAGAGAGAGGAGAAGGAAAGAAAGAGGGTAAAAGGAAAAAGTCAGGCAATGCTCGGGAACAGGTAGCAGGAAAATTCTTATTTTATTAACAAAAGTCAGTTACAAATGTCTTCAGGTCCCCGACATGCCAGGTGACCCCGACCAAGTACAAAAAAGAAAAAATAAGAAGGAAAGTTACTCCACTCCGGCAAGCCCCCCGGCTGGGCCTTGAGGCTGTGAGGTCCCATTTCTGGGAACCTTTGGCTGAACGACTCTGGCTTCGGGTGGCCCTGTCTCGGCCTTGACTGGCAGGGAAGGTTCGGAGGCAACAGCTTCCTCGACGCCCACCTCCTGCCCGAGTTCGTGTCCAAGGCTAGAGGATACCTGAGGCAAATGCAGCCCTCGTCAGGAACGAACATCTCAACCCGACCATGCTGGAATATGAAGCCTTTGTAGAAGGAGTCTGATGCCATTTGGTGAATCTCGACGATGAACTCCTCTGAGGCCTTGTACCTGGCGATGGCCTCTTTGGCATCCTTCCTTGCCCTGATGATCTCCTTCCTTGCCTCGGCGGCCTCCACCCTGGCCGCCTCCACCGGACTTGGCCGCCACCTCTGCCGCCCTCTCAGTCATGGCCAACCTCTCCTTCTCTGTCGCCAGCTCGGCCTGAGCAGACTGAGCGGCCTCCTTGTGCCGAACGGCCTCGGCATCGTACCACTTCAGCCTCTTCTCAGCAAGGGCGAGCTCATCAGCATTCTTCTTCGAGCGGCTCTGCTCCAGGTCAAGGCCCTCTCGGAGCTTCTTCGCTCGCCCCTCAGAGTCGGCAACCTGCTTCTCCAGGTCCTTGACCCTTTTCTCGAGTGTTCCATTCGCCTCGGTCCTCTCCTTCAAGCTGGCCTTCAGTGACTCGAAATCAGCTGCCCACTGCTGTTCACTACACTACCAATTTTGACAGCAGTCCCTAATGAAGAGGGCCTCGGCACCAAATTGCGCCATGTAAAAGGTTAGCAAAAAAAAAAAAAACAAAAAACAAACAAAACAAAGAAAAGGAGAAGTGGAGCCACTTACCGAGTAGAGCTGGGGAAGATGGCACTAAGCACATCCCCCAGCCGTAGCTCAGCCATCTCCTGCCAATCGCATGGCTAGATTGAAAAATCCATCATGCGCTCGACCAGTGTGGGGCTTTGGAGAAAAGAGCTCTCCGGCCCCAGCTTGAACGGAAGTCGGCGCTGCGCCTCCTCCCTCCTGCTCTCTCTGGGGATAGGTGCCCTTGCCCCACTAGTAGCAGGGCCCCCGGGGGTAGGCTGAGGACCTGGCACCTTTGCAGGCGGCGCCTCGGTCATGGGCTCGGCCCCAGCTCGAACCTCCCTATCCTCGATCTCGATCACAGCCAGGCTCGGGGGATTGGGGGATGCCGCAGCAGCAGCTGCAGCCCTTGCCTAGACGACCACCTCGGGTTCCATGGCAGGGGTCATTCCATGTCGACCGTGCCACTCTGGAACCTTCCGGACTGCCCGCTGGACTGGCCCCGGTGCCGTAGACACTACCCTCTCCACTGGTGCAAGAGTAGTTTCGGTCGCCCCCGAATTCTGGCCAGCCAGCGTGGTGGGAGTAGCTTCAGTCGCCCCCGACTCGGGTCGACCAGCATGGCGGGAGCGGCCGTCGATGCACTCTCGCCCCGGACCCGTCTCGATGGAGGCTCCTCGACTAGCTCGGTCCGAGTGATCGCCAGCAGGTCGCTCTCCATGAAAATCATGCATGCATGCAAGCCATACAACAGTCAGAGCTCACAAAAAGTAATGTAAGGAGCACAAAAAAAAAGAGAAAATAAAAGTTCAGGTCAAACTCACCCAACCCATTCGTTGGGTCGACCCCAGCTTCGGAGAGGTCTGCTCTGACAACAGAACCTCGAGAGGAGGGACCTGGGCAGTGCGGAGCTGCTCGTAGTCATCTCGGTCAGCCGCATTGATTGCAAAGTTTCAGTTGGGGGACTGGTCTAGGTCACTCTAGACCCAGTCGACCCCCTCAACCATGGCAAAAAAGAACTTGCTCTTCCATCCCTTGATGGAAGAGGAAAGCTCAAACCTAATGCTCTTTGGGCGGGAAGACAAGGACCACCACCCGTCCTCAGTCGGGCGGCACTTCAGGGCAAAGAAAGCCCTGAATAGAGAAAACCGGGCGACAAACCCGTGAAGGTGACAAAGCACAACAAAAGAAAAGATGACCCTAATGATGTTTGGTACTAACTGAGCAGGGACCAAACGGTAATTATTCAGAGCTAACATGAAGAACGGATGGAAGGGAAAGCGGAGACCCCTTGAAAAGGTCTCCTCATAAAAAGCAATACGGCCCGGGCCATTGGAAGTGACCCGTTCCCCCGGACGAGGGATCAAAAGCTGAACAGAGTGCGGGATGCCATAGACATCCCGAATGGTCCCCAGTTCTTCGGTGGTGATCGTCGAGGCAATCCCACCAGGACCTGTGGATCAGACGAACTCGGGAGCAAGTTCAGAAGAGGGAGGAGGATGAGAAGGATGAGAAGGACCGGACCCTGGTTCCCTGATGAGTACTGGACCAGGAGGGCATCTCCTACTAAACTCGAAACGAGCCACATCCTCCTCTTCACCGGAAGAAGAAGGAGACGCTGGCCTTCGCTCGGAAGGACCAGCCTCGCCCTGGTTGGTGGAGGGGCGGAAGCTCGGGCCAAAGCGAGGCATCCCCAAAGAAGGAAGAAGCAAAGGACTCGAAGAAGAAGTGAAGGGACGGACTCGACCCGAAGAAAACCCTAGACTCAGAGGAAGGACCCTACTCTAACAGAGGAGGAAGAAAGAAGAAACTAACCTGGTACCTTAGAAGATCTGAGGCAACTGGGAGGAAGGAGAAGGCTCGGGTACTGCAGTGGGCACGAAGAGTTCAAAAGAACAGATATTTTGGGTAAGAACTTCTTTTCATTTCGATGTGACCCGGTGCATCCGTACCGTTACGACCTCTCCGTTAATGGATTCACACCACGTGCCGGCCATCGGTGAAAAAGGCATCCCGGCTGCTCTGAATTCTATGCCAATATTAACTGCTTCTCGGACGTGGCCACGTGGCACCCCCGCACTGGTTTGAAAGACCATTCCATGGAGCGCTAGCAATCATGGCCATCATTGCACTAGATCTTCACCTTTCCACGTTAGCATCACAATTACTCCCTTCGGCCCGAGCGCCGCGCACTAACGAGCCTCGGGAGTGGGGGGCAAATGATGTGGCAAGATCGCTGACGTGGGTAGCTGTCATATGCCACGTCAAAGAAAGCCGCTGTGACAGATGTCGCATCAATTTCCCTGCTCGGACTCCTTCGCCGGGCTAAGCTCCTCCATGACAACGGGATCGCCCGTCGAAGCCGAGCTCCGTCCACTGCCAGGTCGGACCCGCGAGCCCGAGATGCCTAGGCCGGAGCCGAGCGGTGCCCTCCAAATCGAGCCCCTCTTCGAGGCCGAGCCATCTGGTCCGGACCCGCGCTCTGCCCTCCAGAGCGAGCCCCTCGGAGATTGAGCCCCGTGGTCGGAGTCGAGCTCAGCCCTCCTCCGCCATGTGGAGCCTCTCCGAGGTTGAGCCCTCTGGACCAGGCCCGCACTTTGCCCTCCAAAGCGAGCCCCTCGAAGATCGAGCCCCATGGTCGGAGTCGAGCTCAGCCCTCCTCCACCATGTGGAGCCTCTTCGAGGTCGAGCACTCTGGACCGGGCCCGCACTCTTCCCTCCACAGCGAGCCCCTCGAAGATCGAGCCCCGTGGTCGGAGTTGAGCTCAGCACTCCCTCGCCATGTGGAGCCTCTCCAACGTTGAGCCCTCTGGATCGGGCCCGCGCTCTGCCCTCCTCTGCCAAGACGATCCCGCGAACTCGGGATGCTTAGGTCAGAGTCGAGCCCCGCCTTTCCATCTCAGCCCCAGCTCAGGCGTGAGCACCGGCGAACCAAGGGATAGCACCGCCGTCCCAAGACACTGGTGGGCTGCCCGAGGATTGCACTGAGACACCCGCTAGATCGCAATGACCACCTGCAGCTGCCGGTTACACCAGAAAGGGGAGAGGCCCACTGATCGAGGCGCCACGCTCCTCACCAACTACCTGAACCACCCGAAAGAGGAAGTCAACCAGGAGATTCGAATCCCCGGGGGCGGCGGCCCACCGATCGAGGTACTGCCAAGTTTCTCGGAATGAGATGACCAAAAGGAATGTCAGAACACATGACAGCTTCCCTTATCATGAATCGGGAAAGACGCCTCGGGACATCGCCGCACGTGCCTGACAGCCCGGCGAAGATCCCAAGAAGAGCGCCCAACGGTAACCTATACTACAAAGCTCGAATAAAACAAGGCAAAGGAGGTAACAACATGCAATACCACTAAAACACAAGTGCAAGCTCAACCAGAGAGCACGGCACCACAAGCAAATCCAAGCAGGACGGGCGGAAAGGCCACACAGAGAATCCCTCTAGCTAGGCCGCCCTTCCCCTACATACTTGCATCACACTCTCACACCACTCACTCCTCCTAGCGTGGAGTCCATCAAGAGAGGCTCGACCAGGAGGATCTGTTCCCCTGGATCGTCACTGACTTAACCGTCGGAGTGCCCCCGCCGGAAACCCCAGCCCGGATCACTTACCTCTGTTTTGCAGGTCCATGACTATCGGATGGCCAGACAGCGAAGAGAGCGCACTCTGGCACTGACAGCAGCTACGGGCCACGACGATCTTGGCGGCAATAATATGTGTTTAATTTTTTTTTACAAATTAACATACTTTGACCTATTCTGAAATATTTTATCACTTATCGGGCAAATATAACTCATCTTTTTATTTTTATTTTAAGATAATGAACCATGAATGCTTTCAGGGCTTTAGAAAGTATGTTTGTGTGTATTTCATAATTTTTAGTTATATTTAAGAATTGGTTTTACGTCTAAGTCCAGTAGATTTAAAGGTTGTTATATGATTTATGTTAATTTAGAAGTTTATAATTTTTATCATCTCGGGAATATATGGTAATAAAAAAGAATTATATGATATAATTATATCAGCTATCAAGGATTGAAATTATTTTAATTATGATTGTTATAAAATAGTTTGATCTTGAATTTAGGTAGCTTTGCGTATCTATGAGATCCATTTTGCAAGTACGTGGCATCAATTACATGCTCAATGGGACATGATACTTAGTAAAGATAATAAAGATTTGTGTTTGGATGCTCTGGTTTATTTCCAATTTTCTTTCTAAATGCAAGCTTGTATGGTGGATCATTAAGCCAATTTTGATAACTAGTGATAAGACTCATTGGTGTGGACTGTCGAAACGAAGGCGTGCTGATTAAAAAGTTCGGTGGTCCGGAAGTAAAATAAAAAATAAAAATTAATTTTTGAAATTTTATTGGCTGGTGGTAATAAAAAAATTAGAATATATATAATAAATCACGTTCAATCAGCTGACGTCAATGACAATCAAGTTGACATACTTATCTTCGGGTACAAAAAATTAATATATCATATATCGAATATTTTTTGACTAGAGTTGAAGAATCGTCTGGACGTGGCCACGCCTGAAGTCTAACACCGCTCCCCTTCTTTTTTTGTTCCATCAAAAAAAAAAAAAAAAATGACGTGCTTCATCCGGAGCATTTTCTTCGCATGCAAATCTCAATTGGTCAGATTTCTGTTTGCGCGCATGATGTCGTGATATGAGCAAAGCTCCAGTGGCATGGACCAGCAGCTTGTGCCTGTACTTTTGTCTTTATAAAATAAGCTAGGAGGTTTTCAATGTTCAAAAAGATTATCTCATTTTAGATGTACCTGGCTGAAAAAATTTGGAACCAAATGAAAATGGGTAGCTCTCGTTCCAACCTTTTGATCGGGAAGAATTCCATTATAATTTTAATTTTGAAAAGGAATCCAATCCAGACATCCTTTTACAGATTCAAAATTCATTCTATCGTGATTAACTAAAAAAACAAAAAACAGTTCAATTATTTGCAACTTGAAATATCTACCTATTAATAGATAATATATTTAATATATCACTTAAATATATTAAATAATATATTAAATAATATATTAAATTTATATATTATATTATTAAATATAATAGATTAAATAAATTAAATTTATAAATATAAAATATATTATATTATACTATATTAATATTATATTATAAATATTTTATAATATCATATTATAATATATTATATTATGATATAATATATTATATTATGATATAATATATTATATTATTTTATAAAATATTAAATATAATATATTATATTATATTGTGTTGAATTGAATTGAATTGAATTGAATGGAAAAGGAAAAAAAAAGAATTTGAGATAATATTATTCAAAAAATCACTTGAAATATTTTCATAGAAATTATATTTATAACTTTTTTTATTAAAAAATAATTTGATAATTTAGATTACATAAAAATAATAATTTAAATTATTATTTTTTTCAAAAATAATCTAGGTTATTTTTTTAAAAAAATAATCTAGATCATCAAAAATTAAAAATTCGACGGCATAAAATGCGCATGTTGCACTCAGTGCCGTTAGTATTCAACCAAATATTATTGACCCGAACGGAAGTCCTCGATTTGTCATAACAATCTTTCACGTTCCACGGATTCCGATCTGCTTAACGGGTCCCAGCATTCACTCCGAACGCGTCTTAGCTTATTCTCTTTTAAAACGACGTCTTTGGATCCAACTGTTATCGCAGTCAGCGCAGATCCCCTTCTTATTCTTTATCCCTTCCTCTGACGTCCCAATCCTCGCATAACCTCGCCCTTTTCTTTAATTCCTCTCCCTCGACGATCGGAGACGAAGGAAGGAAGACGACGGCAATGGATCTATGGGAGAGGGCTAGGGTTTTCGCGGAGGAGGCGGCGAAGCGTTCGCAGGAGATCTCCAAGGAGGCGGCGAAGCGGTCGCAGGAACTCACCAAGGGGGCTGCCAAGTTCTCCCATGAGTTTGTCTCCGAGACCGCCAAGAAGTCCAAGGAGCTCGCCGCCGAGGCCACCAAGAAGGCTGACCTTATCCGCTCTGAGGCCCTCCGCGCCGCCGACCAGATCAAGACCCTCGCCGTCGACCTCCCCACCCTCCCCATCTCCCCCCTCGCACCGGGCGGATCCGCCGTACCGGACCCGCCCCCGATCTCGAGCGCTTCGGCATCACCGAGGAGCTCAGGGACTGTGTCAAGGGGATCACCCTCGGCACCTTCCGCGATTTCCCCATGCAAGGTCTGTTAAAATGAAGAATATTTTTAATCAACATCTCAATGCGACGCTATTAACTTTTCTAAAGTCATACAAAATATGCTTATCTTTCTTTAGATACTAGGGCATTGTTCTTATTACTTGAAATTGTCGGTCACAGGGTTGCTGAATAAACTAGAAAGGAGGATTTTTAATCCTTTTTTTATTTATAACGCTGAAGTTTTTTTAACTTTTTTAGAATGTAATGGATCTGCGAGATTTATTCGTTTATGCGATAATTTTTGGATGATTTCTGGGGCATCTGGGGTTGTTTCGCAGTATTGATGTCATAAGATGTAGCAGTTGTGAATTTTCTAAAGCAAGCTGCTTTAGAAGTTCCTTCTGTTTGTTGTTTTTCAGTCATAGCTTTTCAGATTGTCTTCGAATATTAACAGTCTGTTTTGCTTTTCTCTTTTTTTTTTAAAAAATTAAAATTTATAAATTATTCGGTCTTTTAATATGCTTTGTTTATAGATGAACCGGAAATGTCAGATGTTCCAACAGTGTCAAATGTCAGGCAGGATCTTAATGAGTGGCAAGCGAGACATGCTATGCTTGTTCTCTCAACAGTTAAGGTATTTTGTCTTTTGTCATTTTTTATTTAGTTTTATAAGTTCATAGTTCAATTTGATCTCTTTTCATTTGGTTTTATCTCATTTTGTTTTTGGGTTCAATTGATACTTGCCAGATTTGTGATTTGACATGAATGGATATCTGATTTTCCCCCTTAATTAGCTATAATAGTCTCCTTCCATACTTTTAGTTGAAGCATAAAAAAAATCTTGTATTGAAAGGATATAATCAGCCTATACTAATTATATGAGGTGGATATATCTGAGTCAAAAAAAAAAAAAAACTGTAATGCGAGTTGCAGCTGTATCAATCTGCTAGTGGAAACTGATGCTGGCATTTTCATGTTCCTGTTTGGTGAGATTATATCTGTTGCCGATCTCGCCGCCGCGCCCGTGCCTCGGAACCGCCGATCCTACTAGACCGTCTCGCTCCTGGGGCCTCCTGGCTGGACCGAACCTGCAAGGCAAGGTCAGATGATCCTGGCCGGGGATTCCGGCGAGGGAGCTCCGACGATCAAGTCAGTAGACTGCGAGAGGGAATAGACTCTCTGGGACGGGCCCCGAGAGAGTCCCAGACTCAGAGAATGTGCTAGCAAGAAAAGTGCTAGGGAGACCAGAAACCCGGCTGGGCTCCTTTGCCGAGCTCACGCCAAGCGATCCCTCTTGGGACCTTGGATCTCGCTCTTGAAGCGGAGTTTTCCAGCCTTTGTTTCTGGCTTGTCTCACCTACCTTGTCGTCTCTTCTCTCTTTCCTTTTATCTCCTCCCGTTGCCTGCTCGTTTTCCGCTCCCGGGAGGCTCCCTTGTCGCTCTCGTCTCCTTCCCTTCGCCCCTTTCTCTTTCCCCTTTTGGTTCAGAGGGCCGGGCGGCTTTCCGGCCTCGTTTGCCGAGCCCAGTGGGGAAAGAGTAAGGGAGGGGGGCGTTGGTCAGACTGCCGACCAGACCTCGGGCCGAGCGTGAGCGCTCTCCTTTCCAGGTGCCGGCGCTGTCCGTTACGGGTCATGTTTTGTCAGGGCCTCGTCTCTCGACTGCGGAACATGTCGGGCCGACGTAAGTGATGTTTTGCGTGCCGCCGCCGTTCGTACGGGGCACCTTTCTCGGGGTGCGGCACGTACGGCTCGAGGGGCAACCTCGGAGCCCACGCCTCCGTTCTTCGGGACCTCTGTGTGAGTTGGCCGACTTCGGTCGAGGTGGACCCCTCCTGGGTGGACACTTGGCGGGGCGGCAGAAGGATGCTAGGCTTCGGTCGAGGTGGTCCTGTCTCCGGGCGCCACCTGGCGAAGGAGCGAAGGCGCCCTGCTCAACCTCGGTCGAGGTGGGACCGTCTCAGGATGCCACATGGCGAGGGAGCGGGGGAAAAGCCGACCTTGGCCGAGGTGGACCCCTCTTGGGTGGACACCTGGCGGGGCGGCAGAAGGATGCTCGGCTTTGGCCGAGGTGGTCCCGTCTCCGGGCGCCACCTGGCGAAGGAGCGAAGGGGCCCGGCTCGACCTCGGCCGAGGTGGGACCGTCTTAGGGTGCCACCTGGCGAGGGAGCGGGGGAGCAGCCGACCTTGGCCGAGGTGGACCCCTCCTGGGTGGACACCTGGTGGGGCGGCAAAAGGATGCTCGGCTTCGACCGAGGTGGTCTCGTCTCCGGGCGCCACCTGGCGAAGGAGCGAAGGGGCCCGGCTCGACCTCGGCCGAGGTGGGACCGTCTCAGGGCGCCACCTGACGAGGGAGCAGGGGAGCCACTGACTTCGGCCGAGGTGGACCCCTCCTGGGTGGACACCTGGCGGAGTGGCAGGAGGGCCCGGGCCGAGCTTGACTTCGGCCGGGGCGGTAACGTCTCAGGGTGCCAACTGGCGAGGCGGCAGGAGGGCCCAGGCCGAGCTCGACTTCGGCCGGGGTGGAGCAGCAACTGACTTGGCCGAAAAAACTCCACGTGGCTCGAATCACGCCCGACGGAATCTGAGACCCGCCACGTCATCGTTACGGCTGTAACAATATCTATGACCAGAGTGTCTATTATCTTACTATTGATTAACTTTTCTGATCATAATTAGAATGAAGCAACTTCAGAGTTAGGTAATGATGAATGTCACCACCGATTTTCATGCTGCTACATACCTAACAGCCACTCTCCACTCATATTTTATTTTTTTAAAACAATATTTCTCATTTTGAAGATATTGAGACATTTTTGAATCATTATGAAACCCATGCTCTAAATTAAGATGCAATGGAATATACCGATTATACCTATTGGAAAGTCTTTTGAGAATTAAGGAGTTTAAATTTGCAGTTAGGTAAACTCAAAAGCTGATTTCTGTACAAATTGATATGTATAATACTTTGCTAATTGAGAGAACGCTGTTGTGACACCTTTTTCCTAAAGGCAAGATCACAGATGTTAGTGATATCTTACAGAGAATTTGATAAGTCTCATCATGCCATGGGATAATTGTTCTCAAGAGACAAGGAACTTGTGCACTTGTAATGAAATTGATCATTCGAGCTCTTTGAGTGTTGGAAGAAGGAAGAAGTAGGAGAAGAATTGATGGTCTGCTACTGTCAAGTCAGATAAAAGCCTGTCAGTTACCTGGATTGGAAGAGAGCATGAGAGTGGATTTGGATTGCCAGAATGGTGAAATGTAGGTCATAAAAAATAAAAAATTATGGTACATATGTGGTTAGAAATGCTAATATTGTAAATTTACTAATAATTGCATTTTAATAAAATGCATGAGTGGAGATTTAATAATGAATAAGTTAATCTAAGTTCATCTCTTATTTTAATAATATTGATTTTGATAAAGTTAATAATGGAGATAATGATACTCATTCAAGATGTCTTGGAGTGTTAGTAATCAGGTGTTTGGAACAAGAGTGAGATTTGGAGTGTATTAATCAAGTTGAAGATTCTAGGTTATGCTGATTTGTCAAGCTAGTAGAACTACGGTCTACAGTTTTGAAATTGGTTTTGATGAGTGGCATGTGCCTGTCACTCACGAGATCAACCTGCATACTTGTATCAACATGTATACTTTTTTCCTTCCCTTTTCTCTCTTTTTGGGTAGAAAGGGTTGTCAGTTTGCAAGCATCTTTGCACAGGATCTCTACTTAGGTGCTGACCATAAGATTAGTTATTTGTGATATGCTTTTCATTCCTCTAGTTTCATGTATATCTCACGATACATGAATTAAACAGATAAATTGCTTCTGTATTTCAGGAAATATCCAAGCTTAGATATGAGCTATGCCCACGCCACATGAAAGAGAGAAAATTTTGGAAAATATATTTCGTACTTGTAAACAATTATGTGGCTCCGTAAGTATCTTCCCTTTCTGGTTTCTTCCATCTGATAATTTTTTTTAATATTTTTTTTTGTGAACCTGTTTTATCAACATTTCATGCTGAATGTTTTGCCTGCTTCACCTCTATTTATTTGACCCTGACTCTCTTCCATATCAGAATCATACTCACAACCATGTATTACATCATATACAGTTCTTTCCCTAGTTTGATTCATGTTTGTGCATACATGCACATCTGTGCATGTGTGACTGCATATATTTGATTGTATTTACCTTACACAGCTAACACCAACTAAATAGCTAGTTTTGTTAATTGAATCAGAATGTAGTTCTCACATGTACATATATGTTAACATGTAGAATCAATACCCTACATTATACCAGATCTGAGGGAGGAGATTGCAGTGTTAGAAAAGGTGTAGGACATTGCTAAATTTCTCTATATGATGTAGGAGGAAAAAATCGAAACCTTTGATAATGAGAATGCTACCGGGCAATCTAGATGAAGAGAATGATGTTCTTAAGGAAACTGTCTAAATGACATGAGAAATGTAGATGAATCTTGTAGTGAAACCTCAAATGTAAAGCAAGGGTGCTCTATAGCTTGAAGTAAATATTGAAGAATGTAAGGTTCTGATGGAACAGCTCATGCTTTGGGAAAAATGCAGATTATGTGGCATGACTTTCACTCCACCTTGTTTGACAATTTTGCATATTATGCTTTTCATTGTTTGCATTCTCATCCATTTATTCTGAAAGCTTGCCGAACAACTTGGTATCTTGTGAGTTAGGTTTTCTTTAAGATAAATTATATTATATGTGACACTTTAAAGTCTATAATGTTCCAAATGCTATTTTCCATTTAGTTTTAGAATTTACCTGTTCATAACACAAGCGTGCAGGAATTACTAAGTTTCTGCTATGCATGTTGCCACTATTTTGTTCTCTCCTGTTCTGGCATATGATGTGAACACCTTAAAAATAGCAACTTTTAACATGTTGGTGAATCAACATTTCTTCTGCCATTATCTTATGTTCAAACTAAGTTCAATAAGCAGATTGTCTCCAACACTTTTATCAGCTATAAACATGGTCATTGATCCTCGTTAGCAAATGCCTTTGGTTGGACAGTTCTTTGACCTTTCATGCAGTAACCTGTATGAAATACTGTATGAACTATTTAGTTATCAATGTGTAACTTGCAACTGTGCAGTTGAGCTCTGTAATGGCTTCATTATTAACTCTTTACAAAATTGAACATGCAAAACATTTACTTAATACATTAGGTGTATTTGCCATCAAGCCAGAGCTTGGAAGCTTTAAAGAATGTATACTAATTCATTGTTAAGAAAAGTTGCGTTTAATAAAATGACCATGCTATGGTTTTCTTCTTAAAGGATAAATATGCTGTTACCTTACTTTAGTTCTATGTGGATCCAATTAGTTATGAAAAAAAATATATGGAGGAGTTAAAAATGAAGGCGGAACAGAAGCAAAAAGATAGCCTTAAGGAAAATACAACTGCTGCACCAGCTACTATAGCAGAAGCAAGAGAATCGAAGTTGCCAAGTAAAACATCCACCTCATCAAATACTGAGCTTGATTTGGATGTTTTTCTTCTGGGAGACCTTGGAAGTGATGATGATGTTCCAGGTAGGCAACTCAAATTTTCATATTTGTTGTCACTCTTTTATCAAAAGGATAATAAATTTAACCAAAAAGTATATATGCTAGCACTTTATTTTCTCTGTCACTAGGTATTCATGAAATATCTTCATTAGAAAACTGCTGGAGGAAATCATCATGTAATATAATTTGCAGCTAACATTTTCTGACATATACATGTGATATGCTACATTTTTCAGATGATGGTGGTTTTGATGATGAGTTTGATAAGATTGGAAGCAACTCGGTAAGAGAACTCATGCATTTGTAACTTTTGGAATTTCCATTTTAACTCCTTTTTTCTTCTTTTCCATCATGCATTATGTCACATTGCAATAAATGCTTTATGAGATTCTTACTGGGGGATGCAGCTAGGTTGTTCTTTTGGAGAAAATAAACAATATTAGTTTTTGTTGTTCGGTACAAAAACAAACAAACAAACAATATTAGTTTGCTTAATCTTTTATTAATAAATGCAATAATATATTAAATCTGGATATGTGTGATGCAACTTATGTGTGTATCCTGTCTCTAATTGATGGTTGAATAATTATTCATGGGATGCTTACTTTTTCAAACTACTCTAGGTTGGTACACTATTACTTTTGCATCATAACCACAATAATGAGGAAGCAGGATAGCCTCAAGATTTCAGGGGTCTGTTGCATATGCTGTTCTTTCCTATCTAACACCACACACCATTTCAATTTCCAAAGGTTATGAGTCACTAGTCGCATTTGTTTCTTCCATATTCCAATAGAATTACACCTAAAAAATAATTGTTTCCCCAGTTGTTTATCATTATTTTTGTTTAGTTTGACAAAGCAGTTTTACATCTAGGCTTTGGTGATATGTTTTTCCATGTTTTAGCAGGCGGCTGCAGTAGCAGGCAGTCAAGAAATCACTTAGTTTATATGCTACATATGGTGCTTATACAGTTAGCATTTTTAATTATTTAAAAATAAATAAAATATATGAAACTAACTGAGGAGCCACATTGGGCTTCCCATGTCCCATCTCCTATCCCTTAATCCACTGACATGTCTTGCTTGTCTTCAAGAATTTTTTTTACTTCAAAAATGACATTCATTATGGAAGTCATCCAAGCCATCCTTTCTGTGCAAATATTCTCTAATTTCCTATGCCCTTCTCCTATCACACCTAGCTTCAGTTATTCATGTCCTCCTTAATCTAGCTAGGCTTAGAAATACTATCTTGATATGGTTCACACTTATTTTTCAATTGAATCTATTATCTTGCTGTTTTTCTTTTTTCCTGGTTAATTTTTGATCAAGTGCAGCTCCTCAAAATAATAGGATATGTGCCCATTTTGATCCAGGTCTAGGGTTGGACATCTTGGGAAAGCTGCTATTTGAATACCTAATCCCTTCCCTCCCCCACACAAACACACATAAAAAAGAAAAAAGAAAAAGAAAAAGAAACCCTTTTCTATGTTTCGTTCTTGCCTTTTATGTCTATTGGATATCTGAAAGTCTTTTGAAGTCATTTCATTGATTTGAGTATTTTCAATTTGAGAATCTTGTTTCTGATGAGATTTTTGACTTTTGCTATTTTGGTGTTGTGGAATTTGTTGTTGTTTTTTTCCCTGGGCCTTGTGGGTCTAGAAAAGAGGGAGAGGAAAGGGGGGAAGAAGGAGATGAAAGGGAAAGATAAAGAGAGCAGTCAAAAGAATTAGGATGTTGTTAGTAGGGATAGAAAGGTGGAGGGATCGCACATGGTGGAGATGGGGATGAGGATGGCTGGAGAGTTGTGTCATAAAGGCATATCCATCAGAGAATAGACATTTTACTGTATCAACTGGAGAAAACCTGATATCTTTTTTGCTCCATTCCTATGCCTTTTGGCAACCAATCAGAGGGCATGGGAACCTAGGTTATGAAGTTTAGCCGTGGCTGCTAGCTTCCCTCAAAATATGTTAGATACAATAATCAAATCAATTTTTTTTATAAATATTAGCAATATTAATAATAACATATTAATTTGCATGTATCCAGCTTGTCTGAAATCCACATCCAACCTTACCATTAGCCTGAACCTGCCCCATTCATATTGGCTTGCGTAAATTGTGGGTCACGTGTGTTGTGCAATGCTAAGAGTGCCTTGTATGTGGCTGTATATTAATAAGCAAGTTATGTATTGCAGCTAGACAGTGCTAACCGCGCTGCATATGCACCATGTAGTACTTGAGGACTGTCTTTTTGGCGCATATGCATCATTACCATTGTTACTAACTGCATATAGGAAATGTTATGCATTCAAGGGACTCCCATCTGCATTCATAGGCATTGCATTTTAACATCATTATGCTTTTTGTAACCTGGTTGCTTCATTTGAGTTCTGTTATACCACATTGAAGCCCATGCAAAATCATTTTGTTAATGAACCATTTGAACCAAAAGTTTGAGAAATGGCTTACAGTGTAAATCAAGATTAACACTCCCTCCCCTCCACGTGCCAGCAGGATCACATATGTGGAGGGATGAATGAGTTATACTTTTATCGAAATGTGTTGAGATGACAACCAGTTTAGTTAAATCAATAATTGAAAATGTAGAGGATTTGAGCTCATGGTCTCGATCAACTTGAGCTATGACACCATGTTACTAATAACTGTAAAAGCTAAGGCTTATAAGGAATGGATCAATAATGTATGTCAGGGTTAATGCATTTATGCCATGATGTGATCTGCTGTAGAGGACTCCATTACATGCATACATTAAGTATAAACTTAGTTTTTTGTATATCATTTTTACTCTGGTATTTTTCAATACCTTCCTATTTGCAGAGCATGAGTAGTTGTATTACCACATGCTTGTTGTCTGTGGTTACCTTAAAGCATTTAATGAATTATTACCTTTTGTTTCAAAATTACAAATTGAATGCCTTGCAAAAAATTGTGTTTGACAGGGCTTAGATAGTGATGATGATGATGAGAGGAAATCCAAAGCGGGCAAGTAAGGCAGCCAAATTGGAGATTCCAACATATTGGATGGGAAAGAAGCCTCAGCTAGAGTTGCTTTGGTTAAGAACTTTTGCCTGGTGACGGTAGCAGTGCATCAATGCGTGAGAATCCTGCGGTCCTGCGTATATCTCATTCGTTCTGTTTAGTGTTTCTTGTGGCAAATTTATGCCTGTAGAGTGTGTATGAGACACCTATATCTTTTCCTCTACGGGCAGTTGATCATTTGGCTGATGGGCAAGATACCTTATATCATGGATTGATGATAGATGAATTTTTTGTTTTTAAAAGTGGTTTTTGTTTTGTTGATCGTTGAATAAATGAAAATTATTTCGTTTTAGGGATAGCCTTTTATAGTAAAAGGTTTCATGGTCTGTCTAGTATTTACAAGATGTATGATAGGCCTAACAGCCTTATCGCACTTGGAGATGTTTCTAGGAAAAGCCTTTGTGCATCGCGTGCGGTGCAGTAAATTCAACTTAGATCGTATCGTATTCTTTATTAGTCAAAATCTATCAAATGTAGTATGACGGGATGGAAGCTGAGCGTGACTAGCATTAATTATTATTTAATTTTTATTTAAAATTTTTGTTCATATCAAAATATCCTTTTCTTCGGTCATTTTCAGCATGGTTATCATTTTTGAACTAGGATGTCCTAGTTTTGAACTAGGATATCGCAAGTCATTTTTGAACAATGATGTCGTAGGTTTTGAGTTAGGGTGTCGTAATTCTGTTTCAGATTATTTTTGAACTAGGATGTCTTAGGTATTGAATTAGGATGTCATAGGTTTTGAAGTAGGATGTCGTAATACTGTTTTATGTCATTTTTGAACAAGGACGTCGTAGGTTTTGAACTGGGATATCTTTGAATTAGGATGTTGTAAGGGTATTTTGATATGGACGAAAATTTTAAATAAAAACTGAACGGTAATTAATGCCTAGTCATCTCAGCTTCTATTTCATCATGCGGTGCAGGTCATGCTGGATTTGTTGCACTGCATGTAGATGCAGTGCACAAAGAATTACTCATGTTTTTAATACGCCGGGCGTCATATATTTGTATCTTATGTATTGCACATTATCAATGCTCGTGCACACTGCAAATTAAACTTAATTGGCTACTGTCAAGAAACTGACTAAGCTGCACACTTGAACCTAAGCGACTGCTTTGGTTTAGTTTACACACATTTAAATACGGTGGATGATGGAGGTTCTACATTTATAATTCAATTGGTTACATGTGACCTATTATCTCTAAACCATTGCTATATTAAAAAAAATATATTTACACATTTAAATACGGTGAATGATGGAGGTTCTACATTTATAATTCAATTGGTTACATGTGATCTATTATCTCTAAATCATTGCTATATTAAAAAAAATTTATTTGATTTGAAGATCTTTAAAACATGTATCAAGATATTTAAAAAAAATAAATTAAATAACAAGAAATTATATTTATTTTTTTAAATTATTAAGAGTTTTTAAATTATATTATTTTTATTATAAGTAGTTTGAAAATAATAAATCACATTTAATTGTTCAGATAATTAATATAAGATATTTTTTTATTTAATATAAACCTGATTGAATTTGATCAAAGATTATTCAAATGTAGCTAGATCTAGCAATATGTAGTGATGCATGTATGCTTATGCCACCATCTCTTCCCCCATTGGAGCTTCTTGATCTCATTGACTGCCACAACTATTGTTCTCTTATCGGACCTTATCTTGCTACATCTCTAGTTCTTCTCACCACCACAACAATCAAACTACTAATCCAAAGATGTTGAGGAGTGGCTGTAATTGCCTAGAATCTCCTCATCACAATTTCTTTCTTTTTGTATTCTGTTTAATATTTTCTTCTCTTTCTACTTGATTACTTCACTTCCTATCCTAACAACTAAATTTTTTTTTAAATTTTATTCTTAAAATGGAAAGTAAAGCAATGAAAGGCTTAGAAGTTAGGTATTTAAAAAAATAGAAAATATTATGGCAATTACTTACTTAGCCTCGGGACCAAGCTAGCCATGAGATAATCAATTAAGGAGCAATCACACTACCAACTACTCTACTGATAGAGAAAGAGACGGCTATCGATTATTGATCTACTCGATGGTCGACTAAGTAGAAGACGACTAAGCCAGCTATTATACTTACTATTTATAATATCCTGTATCGAGAGGCTATAAATGGCTAGGCCTGATTGATATCTCCTCAAGCGCATCCACAAGTACTTACTCGGGCTTGACTAACTTCAAAAGTAAACTTAGTCGAGCATGCTAGGGTACAATATCAAGGCCTTCTCTCTTGGCAAGAGCAAGCCATCTTGATACTCGGAGTTCATAACGTTCGAGTAAGTCACAAAAGTCAGTCAATCATAGTTGTCCCAGCACAGATCATGGGAGACAAGGTTATGGAAGGCAGAATCTTAATAGAATCAGCTATCCTAATAGAAAAATTACAAAAACAAGATCTAAATATTCTACCAAAAATTTGTTACACATGTTAGAGGAGGCCATAGCCCTAATGGTATTCTATTACCTCATATAACTTTATAAATTGGTAAGAGAGGACCCCTAGTGAAGGTAACACATTCTTACACCACTCTCATACTCTCATGCTTATTCAGTCTTACCATTGATCTCAGCTCCGACTGCTGTAGCTTATCTTTTCCATTCACTGACTTGAGCATCAAAGGGTCCTTTCTGGTCACCACTGGTTAAGAGACTTGTTGACTAGATTTCACGTCACGCCTTTGGGTCCTAGTGCCAATGTGTCAGCATGGGACGGGCTAGGTGGCGGGGGGTCTGGCTACAGTCCTCGTCGAGTCGACTCTTATGGGGGAGTCGGCTCGACCGTAGTTCGAAGACTAAATGGGACTGACCGCCTAGCCTGCCGCTGGAGTCGGTACCTAGCTTGCCAAGTTTGGCTTTGGTGCGAAGCCCCTCAAGCCCGCCACCCTGCTACTTATGGGTGGGCTTTATGCCCTTGAAAGATTTTAATCCCAAGCCTTCCAACGGGGTTGACCCTTTTGGAATGGTGGTCAGGGGCTATGATTCAACAGGTGGTATCAGAGCGAGGTTGCAGGTTCGAGCCATGCTGTGCCCCTCGGGTGTCATTGGGGGGGGAATTGTTGACTAGATTCCATGTCACGCCTTCGGGTCCTAGTGCCCACGTGTCAGCGTGGGGCATGCTAGGTGGCGGGGGGGTCTGGTTACAGTCCTCGTCGCGTTGACTCTTATGGGGAGTCAGCTCGACCGTAGTTTGGAGACTAAATAGGAATGACCGCCCAGCCTGCTGCTGGAGTCGATACCTGGCTTTCCGAGTCCGGCTCTGGGGTGAAGCCCCTCAGGCCTGCCACCCTGCTACTTATGGGTGAGCTTTGTGCCCTTGAAAGACTTTAATCCCAGGCCTTCCAATGAGGTTGACCCTTTTGGAATGGTGGTTAGGGGCTACGGTCCAACAAGACTGTTTTTGTAAGTTTCTATCCAAGAGATGTCAGGAGCAGCTCTTCGATCTACCAGAGAAGGTCAAGAGATCCTCAAGCAACACCAGAGCCCAGTGGAGGGTGATTTGATAGTAATAGATTAGCGCACCAGGTAAGAAAAAGCATCCAAAGAAAGACCCCAGAGCTTGGAGCCAATGGGAGTGACAATGCATGTGCAGGACGCCTCCACCAACCACACTAAATACTCTCCACATCATGATGAACCGCCTAGTTCAATGATGGAGCTTCTTGCTCCATCCCCACCACCGGTAATCCAATAGGACTTGCTTGCTATCCTGATATAGCAGGTCCAAATCTTGATCACAATAGTGCAGGATTTGCAGCAGCGCCCTCAAGTGAAGCAGCCACAACCAGAGAGGTCCTAGCCATTTCCACTACTGCTACTCGTCCCAGTCATTGGTCTCCTCGCGGGAGATCTTCTCATTGGTAGACTTCTCATCAATTGCAGTCCCCTTCATCCCATCAAGAGAGCCATTGGTCCTCTCGAGGGAGGTTCTCTCATCGACGGACCATCCATTAATCATGATCTCCTACACCATGCCTAGTGAGTCCCCAACATAAGGAACGATGATGAGGGAAAGAGCCAAAGTGGGAGAAATGCCCCTATTTCTCATCCAAGTCCTCCTAAGAGATGTCTATTGATGAGGCTATTTGATGATTAGCTAAACAATGCCTCGATAACTATGATCGCAAGCTATGCAAGATCAACCACCAACTTATCAATCTTTAAGGAGAGAGCCAAGACTCGGTAAAGTTCAACACTCATCCCCTTCTTTCCAGCTGCTTTCTAGAGGAATCGACTCTTACTTGGTTCAAGATGCCCTAGTTGGAGCCCTACAATAGCACAATCGACCTGCTAGACCATCTAGAGAGCTATAAGGCTCTCATATTGATTCAAGGTACCTCCGATATCTTACTCTATCTTACCTTTCCAGCCACTCTTTGTAAAGTGATCCGAGTATGACATTCCTAAGTTGAGCCAAGGAGCATTAACTCCTTCAAGCAATGGGAGAAATTTGTGGCTCATTTTAATGCTAGTCGAAAGATGCCAAGCGAACTTGAAAATCTTTTCTCCATTTGCTAGTAAGATGGAGAATCACTGAAAGACTTTATGGCCTGATTCAAGGTGGCCACGCCGGATATCTACCACTGGATGAATCCATAGCCATGCTAGCCTTGAAGAGAGAAATCTGTTCCTTCCAATTCACTTACTCTCTAGATAAAACTTATCCTAAGTCTTATTCAAAATTATTGATCCGTATCCAAAAGTATATCTACATGAAGGAGGGTGCTCTTACTTGATGAAAGACTGATAGAAAGTTAAAGAAGAAGCTATTCCGAGGAGAGTCAAGCGGAGCCCAAGCCAAGAAATATAACTCGTCCTGCCAATAGAGTCCAACATCAAGTAACTCTACCAACAGATTCAATAACTATAATCCTCTCTTAGCCCTTAGATCTAAAATTTTCACGAAGATAGAAAGAGAGCAATATCTATGAAGGCCATATTGATAAAGCCTTTAGCTTCCCGTAATAAAAGCAAGTAATACTAGTTCCATCGAAACCACAGCCATGATATTGAAGACTACTTTTAGCTAAAGAGGGAGATCGGGACTAGTGGCCGTGCCATCATAGACCGCATCCCCGATTATGGTCTCCTAGTGAGATACCCCGGGATCTTGGGGGAAGAAAGGGACTCAAAGGAGTCCCCTATTCTACTGAACAGAGGAAGAAGAAAGAAGAGAAGAAGAGAAGAAAAAGAAAAGAAAAGAAAAAGAAAAGAAGAAAAAAAGAATAAAAGGAAAAGAAAAAAGAGACGAAAATAATTTTTTTCCTCCTGTCCCTTCTCTCTAGTTTCTCTCTCCACTTTGTCTCTCTAGTTTCTATTATATAATTTTCTCTCTCTAAAGGTTTCTCTCTCTTAGGGATTGGAGAGGTTGTGAACTTGGGGCTAGGGGTCGATGGGTGGACCATTCATGGAACCTGAGTAATGAGTTCTAGATCTACAATTGCTACATCATAGGATTGTTTATGAATATCAAAATTATTATGTAGAATGACTATTTTCTAGACAAGAAGATGTCGAGCGGGTTTCTTAGCATTTAGATCAAAAATCTAGATGCAAATTGATATCTGGTATGTTAAATCTGTCTCGAGTAGAAGTAAGAATTTTAGACATGATTGCCGGTTTATAAATTATTTTACATAACATGATTTTGATCCTTGGATATGAGCATTGGCATGCATGATTATTTATGTATTATATATTTATATGTTAAGTCTAGCATGATCTCTAGGATGATTCCCTAGGATTTATGTTGCCGGTCGTTTGGCTGACCCAGGTGCTGGGTTCGGGGCGTGACAAAGTGGTATTAGTAGAGGAGTTCGACTTGGCATCTAGAATCCTAGCTAGTAACAAACTCATGCCAAAACTCATAATTAGCTGATAGCCGGATAAGTCAACATGATCTCCCAGGGGATAAAGTGCTCTTCAAAAAGGCCAAGGAGAGAGGAGAGAAAAGAAAATGTAATCTCTTTTTCTGATAAGAATTTAATCGGGGTCCAAAATCTCTATGATGATGCTATTATTATCTCTGTGATAATAGCAAAATATGATGTAAAAAAATTATGGTTGATAGTAGAAGCTTGACTGATATTTTATTTTATGATATTTTTATTCAAATGAATATATCTGACAATCAACTGAAATTTGATAGTAGAAGCTCGATAGATAGTAGAAGCCCAACAAAGCACCGCTTCCTCACTTTCACTATTGTTTGGGTGCCCTCAGCATATAATGTCATCTTTAGATGGCCAGGGTTAAATTTGCTGGTTGCGATTGTCTTGACCAAACGCCTTCTTGTCTGCTTCCCAACAACAAATGGAGCCAGAGAGATGTGTGGAGACCAACAACTGGCTGACAATGCTTCATGATAGCATCCAAAGTGCAAAAGGCTAGTGAAGTACTAGCCATCGAGCAACTGGACAAGAGAGCCCAAGAAAAGGTAAAACCAATCAAGCAACTACTTTCCTTTCCACTGAAGGATGATCCTGTAAAGTTTATGCATATTGGAGCTCTTATACTCGAAGACCGGAACCGACTCCTAGAGTTCTTATGGCAAAATGCATATTTCTTTGCTTTATTGACATCAGACATGCTGGGGATCCCTCTAGAGTTCATCATCTACAAACTAAATATCGATCCAAAGTATAAGCCAGTCTGGCATAAAAAGAAAATCTTCGCTTTTGAAAGATATAAGGCCATTGACAAAGAAGCTCACAAATTTCAAACAAGCAGATTCATTTGAAAGGCTCATTGTCTCAACTAGTTGGCAAACGTAGTCATAGTCAAAAAAGTAAATAGAAGTAGAGAATATGTATCGACTATACCAATTTGAATAAGGCATACTTGAAGAATAGCTTTCTATTATCAAAGATCGATCAATTGGTCGATGCCACTTCTAGATACAAGCTGTTGCCGCCTACACCGTCGTGGTCTGTAGCTCGGAGATGGCGCCGGATGCCGACCTCGTCACTTGGAACCCAGCTCGCATGCCCGGACCTGCAAAAAAGAGGAGACCCGGGTCAGGGATCCCGGTGGAGGCACTCCGATGATCAAGTTAGTGGCAATCTAGGAGAACAGATCCTCCACAGTGGGCCCTCGATTAGACTCCAAGCTAAGAGGAGAAGGTTTTGAGTTAGAGGGAAAGAGTTGGATGAGCGTGGTCGCGGTGGAGGAGAGCTTGAGCTATGATGGCTGTGTCCGTCGAGACTCTTCTGGCGAGTTTTTGATAGCCTCAAAGTGCTCGATCCCTTGCTGGCTCTGCCGTCGCTTGCCCTTGCTTGCTCTTTTTCTTGCTTACCTTGTTTGAAGACCTTTTGAACCTTCTTTTAGGCCATAGATCCTTTCAGCAACCTACCTCGAGTTCCTCCCTCCCTGCAGGCACTGGAAGGTCAACATCCAGCAGTACTCCACGTGGTGCACCCCAGTGCCTTTCCCCATCCATGATAGGGAGTTATGTCACAGGCTCTGACTTCTCAGTCAGTTGCCATACTTTGAAAAACTTGGCAGGGCCTCGATTTTGGAGCAATCGCCTCCTGGTTTGAATCTCCTAGCATGGTTTTCTCTTCCGGGTGGTACAAACGGTCAGCTGGGAGAAGGACCGAGTCAAGCATCAAGCTGAGGAGCTCAAGGCCGAGGTGGCCCGAGTGGTGGAGCAGTCTAAGGACCTTCGAGCCTAGCTAGAGGCAACGCAACATGGGCTGCCGCTGCTAAAGAGAAGGCTACGGGGGTGGTGGCCTTGATGGAGGCCACCGAGGCAGTGCCAAACTTCAAAGCCTCGGTGGAATATGCTGACGAGATCCAGGAGGCGGCCATGGACTCATTTTTCAAAGGCTACAAGTTTTGCTAGTCCCAGGTGGCCCAGCTTTTCTCGGAGCTGAACTTGGATTGGCTTGCCTTTCCAGTAGCTCCGATCGAGGACCCGAGTGAGGCTGCAGCCGAAGTGGAAGAGGAAGAGCTTGCGGTCGATGCTGAAGCAGCTCCTCTAGTGAGAGTCTGAGAGGACCCCGGCGTACCCTAGCATCGCCCTAGGAAGGATTCGGCGGAGTAGTTACATGAGGACCTCCACTTTGTTTCCTTCTTGTCCTTTATGTTTTTCCCTTTTATCTCCGGACTGCCCAGCCAGTCGAGGGTCCTTGAATAATGTACTCTTTTACTCCTAAGTTCAATGAAGATTTTCTTTCTTGTTCACTGAGTTCTTCTTCCTCTCTTCTCTTTTTTTTTTTTTTTGCAACCGCTGATGTACAAGTTTTCGTTGCAATGCCATGTTGTGGGGTATCAAGTTTTCAGCTCTTCCCTGTAGAGCTCTGGGTACGAGGGCGGTTAAGAAGAGAGGTCTTGAGTTTTTGAGTCATTTCCATCATGTTGAAAATGAGATAGAGGGGCTTCATGCATCTCCTTGGGGCTAGTTGTGTATTCCGGGTTCTTCCTGGCCGGACCAGGAGCCGATGGACACTTCGAGGAGGCCTGAGTGTCCCAAGGAGAAACTGTCTCCAAGTGCCCGGAATACAACCGAGCTGGGGGGCCTTCTAGAGTCTCTCGACTTCAAGGTGTGGGGCTTCAGGAGTTTCCTATCTTCGAGGTGCGGGGCTTCAGGAATTTCCTGGCTTCGAGGTGCGGGACTTTAGGAGTTTTCTGGCTTTGAGGTGCATGGCTTCAAGAGTTTTCCGGCTTGAGGGTGGGGCTTCAGGAGTTTCCTGGTTTCGAGGTGTGGGGCTTCAGAAGTTTCCCGGCTTCGAGGTGCAGGGCTTTAGAAATTTTTTGGCTTTGAGATGTAGGGCTTCAGGAGTTTCCCGGCTTTATCTGCCAAACTTGGGGTCGGGTAGCAATATTCCTACAAGGCAAAGATAATTTGTACCAAAAGGAATTCTTTCATTAATGAGAGGAGGCCTTACATCATTGGTAGTACATCCTCAAATTATTGGCATTCCAAGTGTATGGGAACCGGGCACCATTGAGCTTGGCAAGGTAGTAGGCTTCGTGGGGGAGAGCTTCGACTACCTTGTAAGGGCCTTCCCAGTTCGGGAAGAGTTTGACGCACTCCCAAGGCTGAGAGGCTTCATCCCACCGCAACACCAAATCGCTTGGGCGAAAGATCTTTGGCCTTATCCATGTGTTGTAGTACCGGGCCACCCACTGTCGATAGGCCACCATCCGGAGTCGAGCCTTGTCTCTCATTTTCTCGAGGAGGTCTAAGTTGAGTAGAAGGCAAGATGGGTTTTCAGCTTCATCATATTGCTCCACCCACAGCATGGGCACACCAAGTTCCATCGAGACTACGGCCTCAACGCCGAAGACGAGGTTGAAAGGCATCTCATCCATGGTCGTTCGGGGTATTGTGTGGTATTTCCAAAGGATACTAGGGAGCTCTTCAGCCCACCTGCCCTTGGCCTGGTCCAGTCTGGTTTGAAGTCCCTGGAGAATAGTTCGGTTGGTCACCTCGACCTCTCCGTTGGTCTAAGGATGAGCCATCGAGGTGAAGCGATGATGGATATTGAGGTCGACGTTAAACTCTTCAAACTCCCGATTGTCGAACTGTCATCCATTATCAGTGATGATGGTGTGGGGGAGCCTGAAGTGGCAGATGATTGACTTCTAGAAGAATTGGCTAACCTTGGCTTCGGTAATCCGTGCTAGCGGCCTGCCTCCATCCATTTGGTGAAGTAGTTGATGACCACTATCAAGAACCTGCACTGTCCGGATGCGGGAGGAAAGGGACCAAGGATATCCATCCCCCACTGTGCAAACGGCCAGGGGGCGGAGAGCTAGGAGAGTGGCATCGCCGATTGATGCTGTATGCAGCCATGGCGCTGGCAGTGATCGTACTTCTTCACGAAGTCGGCAGCATCCTCCCTTATAGTCTCCCGTAATACCCTTGATGGAGGGCTTTATATGCTAATGTTCGGCCCCCACGTGATTCCTGCAGAGGCCTTCATGTATCTATTGGAGCACGAAGGCCACTTCCGTGGGTCTCAAGCACTTCAGGAGTGGGTAAGAGTAGGACCTGCGATAGAATTGCCCATCCATCAACATGAAGCGCGTGGCCTTCTTCTTGACGAGGCCATCCTCCATGCAATCTTCTGGTAGGGTGCCATCGGTGATGTACCTGATGTACCGGTCCATCCAACTGGATTCCAGGGTGACCTGCTGGACTTCCCTGGAACCTCATAGCTTGGGGTTTTGAGTTACTCGATGTGGACATGCCCCAGTGATGAGTTCGGCAGGGTTGCGAGCCTTGAGAGGGCATCGGTGCGAGCATTCTTTCTACGAGGAATGTGGGAGATGCTGAAGCATTGAAAGCTTGCCATGCTCGAGAGTACCTGCTCCAAGTATTTCATCATCTAGGGATCTCAGACCTCGAATTCTCTTGAGACCTGTTCGGCCACCAGCTGGGAGTCAGTGAAGACCTTTAGGTTGGGTACACTCAGTTCACGAGAGACTCTTAGTCCCGTGAGGAGTGCCTCTTACTCTGCCTGGTTGTTGGTTGCTGTAAACCAAAAGCAGAGCACGTACGTAGCTACAACCTCATCACTATTGGTGAGGATGAGGCATGCTTCGCTCCCTCCCGAGTTGGATGCGCCGTCCACATGGAGGACCTAGACCTCCTCCTCGATTTCGGGCTCTGCTTGGTGCTCCAAGGGGATCTCCTCTGGTTCCTCGTCCATGCCCGTGCACTCGACCAGGAAATCAGCCAACACCTGGGCCTTCTGAGATGGTGTCAATCGGTACGCGATGTCGAACTCGCTGAGTTTCAGAGCCCACTTGGCCAAATGCTCGAAAGTATCAGGGTGGCTGAGTACAGTCCTCAGTGATTGATTCGTCAGGATTATGATCGGGTGCACTTGGAAATACGGCCTGAGATGCAGAGTAGACATTATAAGGGCAAAAATTAGTTTCTCGGAATGGGTGTACCTGATCTCTACATCTCAAAGGAGTTTGCTAACATAATACACCAGTTTCTGAGCTCCATCCCCATCTATACGGACAAGGATCGAATTGACAGCCCCCGAGATAACCACCAGGTATAACAAGAGTTCCTCTCCATCCTTCAGCCTTGAGAGTAGTGGCGGTGATGCCAAGGACTTCTTTAGCTCCTCAAATGCTTCCTTACACTCCTCCATCTAGGTGAAGTTATGCACCTTGCACAGCGCCTTGAAGAAAGGCAAGCAGCGATCAGTAAATCGTGAGATGAACTGGCTCAGGACAGCGATCTGGCCCGTGAGGCACTGGACTTGCTTCTTCGAGGTGGGGTGCTCCATACCGACAATTGCCCGAACCTTCTCAGGGTTGGCTTCTATCCTCCTCTAGGTGACCATGAAGACTAGAAACTTCCCTACGGCCATGCCGAAAGCTTACTTCGCTGGGTTCAACTTCATCTGGTGTAGGCAAAGGTTTTGGAAGGCCTCCACCAAGTCGACGATGTGGTCTGACCTCGGCTTGCTCATGACGAGCATGTCGTCCACATAGACTTGCATGTTTCAATTGATCTGATCTTTAAAGACCCGATTGACCGGTGTTGGTATATGGCACCAGCATTCTTCAAGCCGAAAGGCATCATCCGATAGCAGTACATCTCTCGATCTATGATGAAGGCAGTATGCTCCTCATCCTCTGGGTGCATCCAGATTTGATTGTACCCGGAGAATGCATCCATGAAAGAGAGTAAGCGGTGCCCCACGGTGACGTCTACTAGTTGGTCAATCTTTGGAAGCGGGAAGCTATCCTTCGGGTAGGCCCGATTGGGGTCAATGTAGTCCACACAGATCCTCCACTTATAGTTGTTCTTCTTGACCTTGACCATGTTTGCTAGCTAGTTAAGATACCGCACCTCATGGACAAAGCCAGCTACGAGGAGCTTCTCCACCTCCTCGTTGATCTCCCGTTGCCTCTTCGGGGCGAAGCATCTCTTCTTAAGCCGGACAGGACGGTACTTCGGGTCGATGCTCAACCTATGAGTGATGATGTCAGGGGGAATCCCAGGCATGTCCGCCGCTATCTAGGCAAACATGTCCGCATTCGCTCAGAGGAAACTCAATAGGTGGGCCCGCTCCTCTTCTTACAGTTGGGCCCCAATTTGCACCATCTTTGTCGGGTCTATCCCGAGTGGACAGGTTAACAGGCATTCAACCGGACTACCTTTGGGATCCTGCACCCTTTGGTCGAGGTCATCGATGCTAGGATCCTCCTCGGAACTTTTGGCTCCCGGGATAGCTTGCAGATAGTGCTAGATCGGTTGAGGTGCCCCCCTCATGTCCCCCATGTCGTAAGGGATGGAGAATTGCACCAATAGCCACTTGGTAGAGATGTCCGCATCGAGCAGATTGAGCCCGGGGTGGCCAAGGATCACCTTGTAGGCCGAAGGAAGCCTAACAACCATGAAAGTCACCATGACAGTACTCTACCGAGGTGGTGACCTAGCAGTAACGGGGAGAGTGATCTCTCCTTCAATTTCCATGGAGTCCCCGGTAAAATCGACAAGGGGGGTGTGAACGGGCCTCAATTGAGCAGAGGACAAATTCATCCTGGAGAAAGCATCGTAAAAAAGGATATCAATCTAACTTCCACTATCGACCATAATCCATTTTACAAGATGCCTGACGATCGTCATCTCGACAACCATGGCATAATTATTTACATTTTGGTTCCCAGATCCCTCCTCCCTCATAAAGGGAAGCACATTTTCCAACCTCTCTCCCCCTCGGGTCCTCTTAGAGGCGTACTCTATTCCCCAGCATATCATTTCCACAGGTTTCTCGATAGGTCGATTGTCGACTGTAGGGACAGGAGAAAGAGCAGCAAGCGCTTGAGGTTCCGTCGGGATCTTGCCCCCCATGAATTTTTTGAGGTAGCTCCTCCTTATTAGATCTTCAATTTCTCTCTTGAGGTGGCGGCATTTTTCGGTATCATGGCCATGGTCGCGATGAAACTGGTAGAACTTTGTCTTGTCACGATCGTTGGATGGCCTCAGCCAGGGAGGTCGATGCAAGTAACGCTCGCCCTCAATCTCCATGAGGATCTTTGACCTCGGGGCGAGGAGAGGTGTGCATCTTTTTTCTGGGATGGGGCCGCTCTTCAGTTTTGGCCCTGATCAAAAATTCAGGGTTGGTCTGGGCTTCCGCATCCCAGACGTCTCCCCCGGAGGTTGCTTCTTCAGGGGCTTTCCATCTAATTCCCTTCTCGTACGGTCTGCCTCCTCGGTGTGGATGTTCTTATGAACACGGAGGAGGTCAGAGTATGTCTTCGGTGACTTTTTATCCAGGGAGTAGGTCAGACGGGAGGTCCTGAGCCCTCTCTTCAACACCAACATGGTGACTGGTTTATCCAAGTTGTAGATCTCCAGCATAGCAACCTTGAAGCGGGTCACATAGTCCCATAAGGGTTCATGGTCTTGCTGCCTAATAGAGAAAAGACTGTCTACTTCCCGTGGCACCTTCCAGTAGGCATCGAAATGAGCCACGAACCTCCTTTCTAGCTACACGAAGGAGTTGATGCATTCGGGCTCGAGTCGGGTAAACCAGACCTGAGCGGCCTTCCGAAGAGTGGCTGGGAAGGCAATGTAGAAGAGGGCGTCGGTCGCCCCTTGGACTCTCATGAGAGCCTTGTAGCTCTCCAGGTGGTCCAGAGGATCGGTAGTCCCATCGTAGGGATCCACCTACGATATGCGGAACCGACTTGGGATCAGCTCCTCTTGAATTTCTTGAAAGAAAGGGGGATGGGCGTCAAGGCCCGCTGGCTCACGGGAGGAGCCCTGCAAGTTTGCAAACTGGCGGGATAGTTCTGCCAGCTTGCGCTCCTGCTCCTCCATGTGCTTCTTAGCCATGCGCCTGATGGCCTTGTCGGTGGAGCCTTCCACCGAGGCCATCGGAGGAGATGAAGACGACAGTTGAGGGGGGTCATGATGGAGGACCTTACCTCGACGGCCTCGGTGGTGCTTAGTAGTGGCCTGCTTGGGGGTTGGAGACTGGCTCTCCTGGTCGACAGACCCGGTCCACTACCTCTTCGTCGGGATTCGGTGGCTTTCCCAGGGATCGATCATGGCCCCCGATAGCGATGGCCTTCCTTGGAAGGAATGTAGGCAATCGCGGGATGCGGTGACTTGGGTTGCAGAGATCCCTGGCTGTTGGTGGGTGGCCAGGGATCGGTGTTGATGCTATAATTGTCGTACTGTCGCAGTCAGAAACTGCATCTACTGAGAGAGCACTGCCAATTGGACATCCGCCAGAGGTGGTTGCGGTGGAGCAGGGGGCTCCCTTTTTGGACTGTGCGGGCCCTTGTGAGAAGGGGAGTCTCCTGCATTGCTGGTGGAGACCTCCCACGTGCATGTCATCACCATGCTTTGGTGGAGTTGCATGTGAGGGGATTGGCCTGAATCAGACTATGTCCTGCCTCCCTACCTGGTGCACCAATCTATTGCCACCTACGCCGTCATGGCCTGCAACTCAGGGATGGCACCGGATGCTGACCTCATCGCTTGGAACCCAGCTCGCGTGCTCGGACCTGAAAAAAAAGAGGAGACCCGGGCCGGGGATCCCAACGGGGGTACTTCGACGATCAAGTCAATGACGATCTAGGAAAACAGATCCTCTCCTATGGGCCCCCGATTGGACTCCATGCTAAGAGGAGGAGGTTTTGAGTTAGAGGGAAAGAGTTGGATGAGCGTGGCCACGGTGGAGGAGAGCTTGAGCTATGATGGCTGTGTCCATTAAGACTCTTTCGGCGAGTCTCCGGTAGCCTCAGAGTGCTTAGTCCCTTGCTGGCTCTCCCCTCGCTTTCCCTTGCTTGCTCTTTTTCTTGCTTACCTTCTTTGAAAACCTTTTGAACTTTTTTTTAGGCCATGGATCCTTCCAGCAACCTATCTCGGGTTCCTCCCTCTCTACAGGCACCGGAAGGTCAACATCCAGTAGTGCTCTATGTGGTGCACCCTAGTGCCTTTCCCCATCCATGATAGGGAGTTATGTCGCAAGCTCTGACTTCTCATCCGGTTGCCACACTTTGGGAAACTTGGCTGGGCCTCGATTTTGGAGCAGCCACCTCTTGGTTTGAATCTCCTAGCATGGTTTCCTCTTTCGGGTGGTGCAAACAGTTGGCTGGGATGCACAATGCCTTGGTCAGGGTGCCCCTTCCTATCTAGTGTAAGCGATGGTGGGAGAGATCACGGCACCCTGGGGGCGTCCTTCTGGATCCCTTGGGTGGTGCATCGCCATCCAAGGGAGGTGGTGACGTCCTCTTCCTTCTGCTTTCGAGTCCTTTGAAGTGCTATAGACTTTGCCATGGGGACGGTCTCTGGTAGCCGGACCTCTCGATCGAAGAGCGCTTGGCTCGAAGAGAGGAAACTCGACTTCGACCGAGGTGGGCTCGTCCTCGAGGGAGCCGCCCGACGAAGGAGCTCGAAAAGAGCGGGCTCGACTTCGACCGAGGTGGGCTCGCCCTCGAAGGAGCCGCCCGGCGAAGGAGCTCGAAAAGAGCGGGCTCGACTTTGATCGAGGTGGGCTCGATCTCGAGGGAGCCGTCCGGTGAAGGAGCTTGAAGAGTGCGGGCTCGACTTCGACCGAGGTAGGCTCGACCTCGAGGGAGTCGCCCAGCAAAGGAGCTCGAAGAGCGGGAGCTCGACTTTGGCCAGGGTGGGCTCAACCTCGAGAGAGCCGCCCAGCGAAGGAGCTCGAAGAGAGGGTCTGTCGTGGCAGCTTCTGCCAACATGGCATCTGGCTGGATTCGACTGGGACTCCACGTCAGCAATTTTGCCATATCACAAGCTATTCAACTTTATGATGCCTTCTTAGGCTACAATCAATTAAGAATGACCTTTGAGGATCAGGACAATATTGTCTTCAACATCGAAATGGTATTTATTATTATAAATTAACACCTTTTGATTTGAAAAATGTAGGACCCACCTATCAACAGTTTGTCAATAAGATCTTTAAAGATCAGATTGGTTGGAATATGAAGGTTTATATCGATGACATGCTCATCAAAAGCTCCAACGTAGTTGATGCAGAATGAAAGCTCTGATACCAAAAATGATGCAGAACAAATAAAGGAATGCGATGCGGAAGTAAATTAAGATTAACTAATTTTTTTGTTATTTTTATATGTTTGTAGAAGTTGGCTTCAAATCAAAGAAAAGTTAACCTAACATTGAAAGATACTAATATGATAATTGAAAGCACAATTTTAAGGAAACTAAATTATCAGAGTAGTTCAGAAGCAACGGATCGCTGGGGGTTGAGAAACTTCCAGACCTAGGGTTTCGCTCCGAACTTTCAACAGAACAGAAATAAAGAGAAGAGATGGTTTACCTAACCAGACAATGATCTTCACAGATTTTGGTGGAAGAACTCTCCCGAGCAGATTGTTGGATCCTCGGATTCAGATATCTTCGCAATGGACCCTCCAATACTGGTCCTTTGGCGGGTTGGCTTCTCCTGAACTCAAGATCTGGAAGAGAAGAAAAACAATTGATGGAATCAGAGAGTCAAGGGAAAAATTTACCAGGTTGATGAACTTGAAGATTAAAATTGCTGAAAACTGGATTCTCCTGGAAGCTGATGTGATTTTCCTTGGAACTTGCTCTGGATCTGAAGTAGCCGGACTGGATCTGGATGAAGGTGGACGGCATGGACTTGTAGAGAGAGAGAGGCCGTGGGAGATGGAAGGAGCTAGGGTCGATGGATTGAAAATAATGAAGGGCGGCTAGGGTTTTGGATTTTTAAGTGGCTAACCTAGGGTTTTGGATAAAGATGGAGATCTCTCACCTCCTCAAGGCTCCAATGGAACCCGGATTACCCCCTCACGGAGCTCAACACTTAGAATAGTGCGGAAGAAGAGAAACCTAGGTTACTCAACACAAGAGAATAGCAAAAATAATTTTTTCTTCATTCATAGATTTTTTTTAAACTTACAAGAGGGGTTTAATTTATAGGGCTTTACAAGGGAGTAGGGTTTTACATCTTCCCATGTGGGACTAAAGGAGGGGATCTACAAATCAGGAAAAATCATACACATATGGTCGGCCAAAGTACCAAAAAAATTTGATTTGGGTTATAAAAGGCAGGTAGATGGCGCCTCCTTGTATGGATCTTCTAGAGAATTTTTTTTTCCTTCCATGGATCAACTCTTTTGGACTCCTCCTTTTCTTCCTCCCTAAGTCAAGGTCCTTCCCATCTTTGTCTTGGATTTTTTTGGCAGGTAGTGGGGGTGTCTCCTAGTATCTCTCCATGAATCAAGGATTTTCCCTTCATGGTTTGGCTCTTTTGGACACCTCCTAGTCTTGCTCCACAAGTTAAGGCTTCTTCCTTTCATGGCTTTGGCACTTTAGGAAACTTTTGGGTGCCTCCTTGATTTTCTCCCCAAGACATGCTCTCTTCCCTTTTATAACTTGGGTTTGTATGGAACATTATGGGGCACCTCCTTGATCCTCTCTTCAAGAAAAATTCTTGCCATCCTGGCTTGGGTTTTTCTGGAAAGAAGTTGGCTCCTCCTTGGATTGAGGTATTTTGATGGGTTTCTCCCCAAAGTGGTGCATGAAAAAAGGGACCTGCTTTCTTGTGGTGTGGGGACCAAGGCACACTGGATGGAGATGTGGCACCTCCTGGACTCAGGCGTATGGCTGGGAGTGTGGCTGGGAGTGTGGCGCCCACTTGCTTGGCCTTGGGAGAAAATGTAACACCCCAGGTTGAAACCCTAGTCCACTACTGAGTCAACATGACTCAATAAAATAAAAAAATGCAGGTAATACAAACTCAAACTAAAGTTGATCAAGTCAACCCTTATTACAAGCCAAAAACCCTAATTCTTCGGGCAAGGTTAATCAGAGATCCAGATGGAGCTCTGAAGTCTTCTTCTGAGTCTGGTGCCCGCACCAATTCTCCCAGGGTGGGAGGAACTCGACCCTGTCGAGTATGGATCAAGTTGGCTCTGGTATCTCTCCAAGAGGTCTGGGTCCAGCTCTTGTAACTCTTCTCGGGAGATCCAAGAGTCATCAGAATTTGGCCTTCCTTGCCAGCGGATCAGGTATCTTTGGTATCCTCGATTACGAGTAGAGATAACCTGATCATCCAGGATCTTTTCAATCTGCTCTTTCCTCACAGGCCAGTTTGTTGGTGGACACACAGGGTTGGGTTCACTCTCAAGAGCAGGATTAGGTTCAAAAGCCTCACTGGGAATCACAGCTGGCTCTCTATGCTTTACTAGGTCTGTAATGTTGAAAGTGGAGCTAATGCCTAGTTCTAGAGGCAACTCGAGCACATAGGCATTGGATCCTACTCTCTTCACCACTCTAAATGGTCCAGCTCCTCTAGCATGTAACTTTCTAACGGTTCCAGGAGGAAACCGTTCAGGCCTTAACCTAATCATTACATAGTCTCCCTCAACAAAAGTTTTGACTCATCTTTGAGAATCAGCCAACTTCTTATAAGTTTCATTACTTAAATTTATTTTGGCATGAATTTCTTTATGCAAGTCTTTTACATGCTATGCAAGTGCATCAAGAGACTTGTGTGTGTGGGCTAGTTGTGAAATCAGATCAAGTGGTGTGTGAGGCTTGTATCCATGAACAATTTCAAAGGGACTCTAGCCTATAGACCTATTGATCGAAACATTGAACGCAATTTCAGCCCTGGACAAATACAAATCCCAATTCCTGGTGCTCTCAATCAAACCAAATTCTGAGACAATGTCCTAAACTCGACTGACGATGCATTCCTAAAGAATGGACTTTATTCAAAGGAACCCTAGGTCTAAACCTAACAAACTACGGCTCTCTAGGTTTGACCTTGGGTCGGAGGATGGCATGCAGAGCATGAAAACTTATTATGGATGCCTAGTAGGTGCCATAAGGTCTTCCAGAGGTAGGTGGCAAACCTAATAGGTTCTGACACGTGGTTCACTCTAAAGACTTCGACAAAGTATACTTGGATGGTGTAAGAAGCATTGGAAGTCCTAAAGAAAGGGAGGAAATATGAGGTGGAGTCTTGAATTACCTGCTGATTAAAGGTAGTGACCTGAAGGTTTGAATGGTGATCTATGAGTGTCAACTGGTCATCCTTACGAAAGGAGAAATTTGCTATTCCTAGAAATGGATCAAGAGATGGTTCAAGGAGTAGCCTAGGACATGTGATTGCAACAGTTAAGGTTTGTTCTCTAAGCAAATAATGATCCACTTTCTCAAGAACTGGATTAGAGAATGATTCATGGGAGGGCCTATGGATGATGACCTCAAGACTTGAAATTTGACCTATGGGTACGGAAAGGTATACTCTATAGAAGGGTAGGTCAGTCATGCGAAGGAAGGCGTCTGGGGTCATAAGGAGGACTTCTACAGGACTGGGTGAATCAATCCGTTCAAGACAAGGATGTTCAACTGAGATTACGGGAGAGACCTTAGTGGCTGGGCATGGGATAAGGTCCAATTGTAAGAGGCTTGATTCAGTCATCCTAAGGAGAGGATCTACCATAGGGTGGGCAAACTTAAACAGTTTAGTGCAAAGATCTTCAATTGGTACTTGGGGAATGACTGTCATTAGAGGATACGCACTGATATCTCGGGCTAACACTATGAGTTCTTCCTGGGGGTGTTTGACTAAAGGATCCTTGTTCTCACAAATCTCTTGAATTTCTGAGCTAGGTCCTACCACTTGGTTGCTTTCCAAGATCTCCTCAGGTAAGGAACAAATAGTATCAATGTCACATTCTTCAAGTTCTTCCCCCTCATATTCATCAACTAGACTCAAGCCAGCATCATATACTTCCTCGATGCCATCTTCAATGGGTTTCGGGTCAGTGGTAATCGGGTCAACTGATTCTAGGCTTGTCATACCTAACCGTTCTTCCTCATTGGTAGGCTTGGGTTCTCCCTCATTAATGTCATCCTTAGGATTCTTACCACTTAGCTGTGCACAAGCCAGTCCTATGCATGGGCACTGACTAGATTTATGGCCTCTTTCTCCACAAAACAAACATTCTTGAGATATAGGAACCTGGGTCACACTGGGTTTCAAGCTAGTAGAGACCTTACTTGGGCATGGGTGTGGATCTAAATGGTTTGATCTAGAAGACTTGGGTTGTTGAGTGACTGGTCTAGAATATTGTAAGGACCTCTCATAGACACGATCCACACTATAGATATCATGGTTAGGCTTCCTAAGGTTATGCTCGGGATCACGGTATAAGGTCCTCCTAGGCTCCTGGTATGGATGAGGTTGGGGCCTGTTAAATTTTGGATCAGGGATCCAATTTTGATGTCTACGTTTCTCAAGGACTTGGACTTGATCCCTAAGCTGGGTAAAATTCTCATGGACTTGTTCTTTACACTGGGTAATAGTAGTAGTCAAATCCTGGCTTAACTTGTTCATGCTCTCAGTAAGAGCTCTAACCATGGCCTCTAAATCAGGTTGGGTTTGACCAGGTTGATATGGCACTCCGTTTCTGGTAGACATGATGATTCAAGCAAGCACACAAAATGAGACTAGACTAAATCGACTACTGGATCACTAGACCTAGAGTCCAAACTAGATGCCCAATCAGAGTGGCAAGCTAGCCTGTAGTAACTCAGGACTCAGCCAGGCAGGTGTAAGGGGAGTGTTAGGTCCCTGATTGCCAATCCTAGACACCAATCAGTGATTGGCCAGGTAGGCGGACCAGCACACAAGCCCTTCGGGAATGGATCCCTGAACCACCGTTCTAGACACTGAGTACTAAGCACACACAGAATAACTCAGCAAACTGACTCAACACTAGCCTAGACCCGACCAATTGGTGTCCCTAGCCCACTAGGGCAAATTAGGTCTAACTGATTTTAAATTAGATCTAGGTTTGAATGATTGGATGGTGGTTTTGGGCTAAGGAGAGGTAATCAACTCCTCCCCTTATCTTAGATGCTCAATTGCCCTTAAGTAAATTATGAGATGATCACTCCAAAAAGAATTGAATTGCAGAACACAAAAAACAGAGTTGCTGTATTTTAATACTCAGAATTTTTACCGAAACCAATAAATCACGGAAAAATTATGGAAAATAGGTTCAATTATACTGGTTTCAACGAAGCAAAAATCATGCAATTTGAAGTTTTATGCAGGGAGAAATAATTCAGACAACAGGGCAATTACGGGCTGCAACTAGATTGTCTTCCCCGTTTATAATCCCTGCTACGAAGTTATAACGCAATGGATCCCCTACACGCCCTAGGAACACCCCGTGGAATGGGAGGAGGAGGCTTGCGCCTCGCTTAGTTCCTAGGACCGGACGTCCTGGGGAGTCTACTTCGAGCAGACAAAATAAAAAGAGAACAATCAAAGCAAGCAAGCAAATCAGAAACCCTAGACTGGGCTCTGATACCAAAAATGATGCAGAACGAAAGCTCTGATACCAAAAATGATGCAGAACAAATAAAGGAATGCGATGCGGAAGTAAATTAAGATTAACTAATTTTTTTGTTGTTTTTATATGTTTGTAGAAGTTGGCTTCAAATCAAAGAAAAGTTAACCTAACATTGAAAGATACTAATATGATAATTGAAAGCACAATTTTAAGGAAACTAAATTATCAGAGTAGTTCAGAAGCAACGGATCGCTGGGGGTTGAGAAACTCCCAGACCTAGGGTTTCGCTCCGAACTTTCAACAGAACAGAAATAAAGAGAAGAGATGGTTTACCTAACCAGACAATGATCTTCACAGATTTTGGTGGAAGAACTCTCCCGAGCAGATTGTTGGATCCTCGGATTCAGATATCTTCGCAATGGACCCTCCAATATTGGTCCTTTGGTGGGTTGGCTTCTCCTGAACTCAAGATCTGGAAGAGAAGAAAAACAATTGATGGAATCAGAGAGTCAAGGGAAAAATTTACCAGGTTGATGAACTTGAAGATTGAAATTGCTGAAAACTGGATTCTCCTGGAAGCTGATGTGATTTTCCTTGGAACTTGCTATGGATCTGAAGTAGCCGGACTGGATCTGGATGAAGGTGGACGGCATGGACTTGTAGAGAGAGAGAGGCCGTGGGAGATGGAAGGAGCTAGGGTCGATGGATTGAAAATAATGAAGGGCGGCTAGGGTTTTGGATTTTTAAGTGGCTAACCTAGGGTTTTGGATAAAGATGGAGATCTCTCACCTCCTCAAGGCTCCAATGGAACCCGGATTACCCCCTCATGGAGCTCAACACTTAGAATAGTGCGGAAGAAGAGAAACCTAGGTTACTCAACACAAGAGAATAGCAAAAATAATTTTTTCTTCATTCATAGATTTTTTTTAAACTTACAAGAGGGGTTTAATTTATAGGGCTTTACAAGGGAGTAGGGTTTTACATCTTCCCATGTGGGACTAAAGGAGGGGATCTACAAATCAGGAAAAATCATACACATATGGTCGGCCAAAGTACCAAAAAAATTTGATTTGGGTTATAAAAGGCAGGTAGATGGCGCCTCCTTGTATGGATCTTCTAGAGAATTTTTTTTTCCTTCCATGGATCAACTCTTTTGGACTCCTCCTTTTCTTCCTCCCTAAGTCAAGGTCCTTCCCATCTTTGTCTTGGATTTTTTTGGCAGGTAGTGGGGGTGTCTCCTAGTATCTCTCCATGAATCAAGAATTTTCCCTTCATGGTTTGGCTCTTTTGGACACCTCCTAGTCTTGCTCCACAAGTTAAGGCTTCTTCCTTTCATGGCTTTGGCACTTTAGGAAACTTTTGGGTGCCTCCTTGATTTTCTCCCCAAGACATGCTCTCTTCCCTTTTATAACTTGGATTTGTATGGAACATTGTGGGGCACCTCCTTGATCCTCTCTTCAAGAAAAATTCTTGCCATCCTGGCTTGGGTTTTTCTGGAAAGAAGTTGGCTCCTCCTTGGATTGAGGTATTTTGATGGGTTTCTCCCCAAAGTGGTGCATGAAAAAAGGGACCTGCTTTCTTGTGGTGTGGGGACCAAGGCACACTGGATGGAGATGTGGCGCCTCCTGGACTCAGGCGTATGGCTGGGAGTGTGGCTGGGAGTGTGGCGCCCACTTGCTTGGCCTTGGGAGAAAATGTAACACCCCAGGTTGAAACCCTAGTCCACTACTGAGTCAACATGACTCAATAAAATAAAAAAATACAGGTAATACAAACTCAAACTAAAGTTGATCAAGTCAACCCTTATTACAAGCCAAAAACCCTAATTCTTCGGGCAAGGTTAATCAGAGATCCAGATGGAGCTCTGAAGTCTTCTTCTGAGTCTGGTGCCCGCACCAGTAGTTGACCACATCAATGACCTGGAGAAAGACTTCAACTCCTTTCATCGATATTAGATGAAGCTAAATCCAAGCAAGTGCATTTTCGGTGTCATAGCCAACAAGTTTCTTGAATTTCTGATCACTAAGCAAGGCAATGAAACAAATTTGAAAGAAGATCCAAGTAATTCTTGACATGCGACATTTGACCTCCAGGGAGGAAGTGCAGCAGCTGACTGGATGCATCACCATACTCAGTCAGTTCATTTCAAGATTAGTTAAGCAGTGCTTACCGTTCTTCAAGATTTTGTTATAGATGCATAACTTCACCTAGATGGAGGAATGCAGATAAACTTTTAAGGAGCTGAAGAAGCTCCTCCAGGGTCTCCATCCTTACTCTCCAAGCTTGAGGCCAGAGAGGATCTCTACTTGTACCTTGTTGTATCTCCAAAGACTATAAGCATTGTGTTTATTCAGATGGATGATAAAGGGATGCAAAAACCCATATATTACACCAATTGAGTGCTCCACTATGTAGAGACCAGGTACTCTAAATCTGAGAAGATAATTTATGCACTAATCATTTCTGCACTGCATCTCAGACCCTACTTCAAAGCCTATTCTATCATCGTCTTAACTGACTAACTACTTAAGACTATCTTGCAATGGCTTGACACCTCCAGGAGGATAGACAAATAGGTAATCAAACTCAACAAATTTGACATCTTTTACTGTCTGAGATCATCTAAGAAGGCCCAAGTTTTAGCTAATTTTCTCATCAAGTGCACATGGTCGAGCAACAAGCTTGAGGAAGTACTTGTCGAGCAACCTAACCTAAGGATGACCTGGATTCTTCATGTGGATGGAGCTTCAAATTTTCAAGGGAGCAAAGCTAGACTTATTCTGACAAAATCAAGAGTGGTCGCCAAGTATGCTCTGTGCTTTTCCTTCAAAGTAACTAACAATCAAGCCAAGTATGAAGCTCTATTGGCTAGGTTAAAGCTTACCGAGCAACTCAGAGTGGAAAGTCTAAGGGTCTTCATCGACTCTCAATTAGTAGCTGGTTAAGCAACTAGTAAATTTGAAGCTTGGGATCCGACGATGGTCAATTACCTTGATAAAGTGTGGGCCTTAGCATCAACACTCAAGTACTTCGACGAGAATGCTTGAGAAGGTGCACTATTTCAGCTAGCCACTTTAGCAGACAACTCCTTCAGTCAACATACATTGAATACTTGAAAGCTTTCAACATCAATGAAGTCGAGGGGTCTAATAGGTTACCAACCAACCAAGCTAGATGGATCCATTTGTCAAGTTCCCGACCGAAGGCATCATTCCTGACAATTCCTCAGAGGTAAAAAAATTCAAATGGAAAGCTTCTCAATTCATGTTTCTAGATAGATAACTTCATAAAAGGTATTTCTCGTTTTCATTACTTAAGTACTTGCAGCCCACTAAAGCCAACTATGTACTTCGGGAGATCTACGAAGGAATTTATAAAAATCATCTAGGAGGCAGGTCCTTAGCCTACAAAACTTTAAGGCAAGGATACAACTGGCCCACCATGTAAGAGGATGCTATGAAACTTGTTTGGAGATGCAACCGGTGCCAACATTGTGCTAACATCCTATGGCAACCAGCAAGCCAACTGGCTCAGCTCGCTTTTCCCTGACCCTTCATCCAGTAGGAAATGGATATACTTGATCTATTTCGCCTAGCAATTGGCCAGGAAAAGTTTTTCATTGTCACTATCGACTACTGCACTAAATGAATGGAATAGAACCCTTGGTGCGCATCACTGAGAGCAAAATCAAATTTTTTTTCTAGAATTCCATTTGCCATTTGATCTTTTCCTTGTCATCATTATTGACAATGTGAAAGAATAAGTTCCCTACAAGCCAATCAAAAGAGTGATGTGATGGAAATTTTTTACATCATCTTCTAACTCATGTAATGATATTTATTCTTATATTAATAAAATGAGGTATTTGGATTCATCATTTCAATTGCATCTTACTATGTTAAAGATTATGATAAGCCCCATAGATCAAAGATATGATTTTAGGAGATATGATTGGAATTATGCCTGTGAGACCTAAAACCTTAAAATTCTAATCTTAAACTTTTCTGGTTATTAGAACATTAAGTTGGAGATCAATATTCTGGAAAGACTGGCACATCTTATGTATGCTTGATGGAGAGGGTGACTAATCTTACTAGTCACTTATGTGGAAATACTAATACAAGGATGTAGGTACTCATAACGGAATGAGTTCACTAAATTGACTCACTGATATAAAACATCTTATGAAGCCTTACTTGCATGTCAAAAGATGTTTCTCTATGTAGGGTTGTGCAAGTGATCCTTAGACTTAAGATTACCACAAAATCTTGTATACATGAATCTATGTTTTGGTTCATGCTTATGATTAAATTATGTATAGGATGTTTTGGACATCGTGGAGTGTGCATAAGGTTGTGAGTAAATCAACTAGAAATTGATCACTCCTAGTAAGAGGAGATAACATCTTATGCATTTCTATCTCTTGATAACTCAAGAAGACTTTGGCCAAAGTAGAATGAAAATTAGGGTTTCTAATCTTTCATTAGAGTTATTTTTAATTGATCGAGAATCAATAGCTATATTTGTTTGAGTTTAACATAAATCTATACTCATAAATATATTCAGGATGCAAGATGATCGAAGGATTGAATTACACCTAATTTACCATTGAAGGATATTTTAGTAATTTCAACCAAATTTTATATCTCCTGGATAGTCATGATATGTTGCTAGATATCAACTTGGCTTGTAGGTTTGGATGAATTAAATAGTTTAATTCATTCCTCGATTAGAAGGTTTCTAATTGCCAAATTTGTGTCAGCATGAATTTGACCTTAATTGATTAGAAGGGATATAATCAAATTAGGTCAACATATATCTGGACATACTGCTAACTAGATGTGGAACCCAATGGATCACACATATAAGAGAATTGGTCAAATAATTATTTTGATAAATTTAATTAGATTAATTAATCCAATTGGTTAGTCGGAGAGCATGTTAGCACATGTGGCTAACTATAGCTCCAATTTGGATCGAAATTAATTTGAACCAATTTAATTAATTTATCCATATTAATTTAGAATTAATTTGATTGAACCTTTGACTTGATAAGTCATTTGTTGGGTTGGATAAGTCTAAATAGGCATTGAATTGATATAGTCCAAGAGGCATGGAACTCTATCCATAATGGGTGCACAAATATTGGGCAGCTGAATGTTTTGGCTTGGAGGACGTGCAAGAGTCCTTCACAAAATGGGTTTAAGATCCATGTGGTATTATTATCAACCCTCCATCAAATTGGCACAGGTTTTAAAGCCTAAGAATGCTTTGTTTTGTGTGGAGAGGTATCGAAAGGTTAGGCATGCACGTGCAAGTTTTTTGAAGAGGCGCCTAAGAGTCCTATTTTAAGACAGAAGGAGGTGAATCTATTGGGATTTCTAGGCTTATTTGAACGTGGAAGAAGTGATCTTTCCATGTGGAAAAATCAGAGACAATCTGATTTCAGATGGGATGCGAAAAGCATCCCATCATGTGTCACGCACGTAGGGACAGATATGCTGAAACAATTCAAAAGTTTAAATTTTATCCCTATAGAAATAAAATTGAAGCTTACCATATTTTTAAGAGAGATGTGAGAATGGATGTGTCCCTTAAAGTAGCATCTCCTCCTACTCTATTTAAAGGGGGTGACACGTAGGAGATGGTTATCGAAAAAAATCTATCATCTCTTGTTAAGACAAGAGTCCCCTCTCCCTCTCTCTTGTACAAGCCTTAGTCATTTTAGGGCAAACCTTTCCTAGCCTAATGCAAGTCCTATTGGGTTTAGAAAAAAGGTCAAAAGGGTCCTAATAGGCTAGCCAAGAAGTCAAGAAGCCAAGAAGAGGTTCAAGTCAAGTAAGGAAAGTGGTTCAACCAAATCGAGTTAAGGTAAACTCGAGTCTGGTAATTGGGTTCAAAAAGAAAATATATTTGATCCAATTCTCATGTGGATTACTGTTGAAGGGTAGATGCTTATGTGCCTCATGAAAATAATCATCATCAAATCATAATTAAATAGGTATGTTCTTTATACTTCCTATTAGAAGTAGTTTTAATTGTTATTATCAAGGAGATCCAAGGTTCTAAGGTTTCAGTGTTCTTGGTGTTCAAATAAATTTTGAAATACTAAGGTTCTGTCGTACACCGTAACCCAATATAATAGCTGATATTTCGATAATAGGGCATTCAAAAATTTTTATGCCAAACTCCACATTCAGTACCAATTTATGTCTGTCAGGCATCCTCGGTCACATGGGGAGGTGGAAGTCATGAATCGTATAATTCTTCAAGGGCTTAGGACTAAACTAGACAAAGCTAAAGGTAGATAGGTGGAGTTACCTGATATGCATTGACCAATAAGACTCCCTTCAACTTGGCATTCAGCACTCGATACAGTGATCCCAATCAAGATTGGACTCCTTATTATATGGATTGAGCACTTCGATGCATCAAGCAACTCCAGCCAACTGATAGCTAACATTGACTTGCTAAAGGAGACTTGAAATCGGGCCCACCTATGGATGGTGATGTACCAACAATAAGTTACCTGGTATTACAATTCTCGAGTAAAGTCGGAGACTTTTATTCAGGAGATCTTGTACTACAATGTATGAAAGTCTCAAGGCCTACCAAGTAAGGCAAGTTATTTCCAAACTGGAAAGGACCTTATTGAGTAACTGAAGTCCTTCAGAAGGAGCTTATAGGATAGAGACCTCGATGAGACACTCATGTCTCAGACTTAGAATGCCAAAAATATTTGAATGTATTACCAATAATATAATAATTCATGTTCGACAATACAAAAAATTTCTCCGATAATGTTCTTAAAGGTTTTGTCTTGACATTCAAACTTGGTCATCCAGCATCAATCTTGATGAAGCTTGCTAAGTCTACCAGTTAACTAACAACTGGTCGAAGAAGGTGGCTGTGATCACAACCTCCATCTTGAGTCTTATTCCCATCTAGCCAACTAACAACTAATCGAAGAAGATGGCTTTGTTTTCACACCTCCATTTTGGGTCTCACTCCCATTCAGCCAACTTACAACTAGTCAAAGAAGGTAGAAATATTCACAACTTCTATTTTGGATCTCACTACCATCCAGTCGATTAACAAACGGTAGAAGAAGGTGGTTGCATTCACAACCTCCATCTTGGATCTTACTTCTATTTAGCCAACTAACAATCGGTCAAAGAAGATGGTTGCTTTACAACCTCCATCTTAGGCCTCACTCCTATCTGGTTGACTGATAATCAGTCAAAGATGGCTGTATTCTCACACTTCTTTTTTGGATCTCACTTTCATCTAACTGACTAACAATCGATCAAAAAAGATGGCTATGTTCACAACCTTCATCTTGGATGTCCCAAATCTTTTTTTTAGCTGACCAGGAACTAAAGTCTATCTAAAGTAAATCGTTGTAGTTGGAATAAAAAAGAGAAGAGAATTATTGAAAAAAAGATTTGGGTGCTGTCCTGACTTTCCCCCTCCCCTTCCTCCTTCCTCTCTTTCCTCTTCTCTCTCCTCTTCTCCTCCTCTTCTCTATTCTTCCGGTTCTTCTTCTCCTTCCTCTTTCTCTTCTTCTACTCTTGTTCCTCTTCCCCTGACTTTTTATTCTTCTATCCCCTTCTTCACTACTTCTTCTTCTTCCTCTCTTCTCCCTTTTCTGTTTCTTCTTCTCAGTTTCCCTCTCTTCTGCATCTTCTTCCTCCCTGTTACCTTCCCTTCTTCTCCAAGCTCTTGTAACCAAACTTTGATCTTCTCTTCTTCCTCTATTTCTTACTTCCCCTTATTCTTCTTATTATCCTCCCCTTATTCTCTTCTTATTCCTTAAATCCTCTGCTTCAACTCATCACCACCAGCAGATCACATTCAAGGAAGGTTTTATCCTTCCACTATCTCCTCCCCCAACCTCTTCTTATACTCCTTCATCCGTAGAAAGAGCAACAAACCAAGGAGTCCCGACGCTCTCTTCTCCAGATCCGAAGAAGGGGACGACCGGCGAGAGATGCAATGCATGGCTGATAGGGGAGAAGGCCCTGAAGGCATCATACTCTAGGATATTGGCATGCTTCCCCACGACCCTTGGGTGCCGGTCCTGCTGGCGGTGGAACCCCTTCTGGCTCCTTCTCCACTTCCCTACTGCCATCTCCCTCCAGTCTGTCAACCCTCGACCTCCCAACTCAGCAGTCGACCGAGCGAGTCCCTCCGTGAGGAGATCGCCACCATTGTCCACCATGGAAACCCATGCCTCTCCACCATTGTTGACCACCTGTCGGCTATCGTCAAGCCCCGGATCTCGTGAAACCTCCCACCTCCTTTTCTGGTCCTCCATCGCCCAACCACTCACCATCGCAGATCACCACCGCCCAGATTCGGGCCATCCATCTCCATCGGTACCGATTTCTACCATTCCCATGATCGAGCTGTCTCCCTCCTCAGATCTGAGGGACGATCCACAGCAGTCCGGCCCCTTCCACCATCACCAGTCACCACCGACTCCATCCTCGTCCCCCCATTTTCCCTACCACTGATAGACACTGGAGCATCGTGATGCCCCTCTTCTCTTCCTATGCCGCCATCCTCATTTCCAGCACCGACAAAGTTCACTTGATCTTCCCCTCCTGCACACCCTTCAAAGCAAAAGGACCCTTTGCATGATCATGAAAGCAGGGAAGGAAATGCACATCTCTCGAAGTAGTAAACCGCTCTGTTGCTGACTTTAGAATAAATCAGAGAAAATATAGAAAAGAAAAAGAAGAATAAAAAAAACTGGGTTTGTTTGACCTAGCCTAGCGGTCGTTTCTTAATGACCAATGATCCAATCCCTTAAAATGATCTCGATCGGGTCATCCCGCATCAAATTTGGTATCAGAGCATGATTTAGCTTAGGTTAGGATTAATTACATTATATTTACTTTTTGGTATTTTAATTGTTTACATTAAAAAAATTCTATCTCAAAGCTATTTGCTTCACTATCAAGCTGGAGCCATTGGATTCCAGAAGACTGGAGACTTTCAGAGTGGCATGAAGCCTGACTCGCCAGAGCCGAGTTCTCCTCACCCCAGAGGAATGATAAGGATATCCCAGCACAGATCTTGATGCACACCAAGCCTTCCTTCGAGCAGATTATATTTTTTATTTTATTTGGGTGTATGGGGATTGGGCACATTATTTTTAATTTTTTATTATTCTTGTATCCAGCTTATGCATAAATCTTAGAGCATGAAAACTGGATTAGTTTAAAATTTATTTTAAATTAGTTTGATTGTTTTAGATTAGTTTGGATATGTTGATTTAGAGTCAGTTACAGTTCTAGTTAAGTTTTTAGCTGACTAGGGACTAAAGTCTATCTAAAGTAAATCATTGTAGTTGGAATTAAAAAAGAAAAAAGAATTACTGAAAACAAAAGTTTGGGTATTGTTCCGACTTTCCTCCTCCCCCTCCTCCTTCCTAACATTCCTCCTCTCTCCTCTTCTACTCATCTTCTCTATTCTTCCTGATTCTTCTTCTCCTTCCTCTTTCTCTTCTTTTACTCTTGTTCCTCTTCCCCTCTTCTTCTTCCCCTGACTCTTATTCTTCTTTCCCCTTCTTCACCACTTCTTCTTCGTCCTCTCTTCTCCCTCCTCTATGTTGACCACTTAAGTGATTTTGATGATAACCAAACATTAGAACATGTACATTTATTTCTAACAACTCTTCAAGTATTTTACAAGTTTTTATAGGATGATTTAATTGTTCAAACTTCAACTCCTACACCTTTGTTTCTTGTTTGAGTTGTGTTGTAAGTTATTTTTGTAAAGAAGAACCCAATGAAAATGCTAAGAAAAATATATAAAAAGGGTTACTTCTGTGTGTGTGCCTTAGAATTATTTTGAGTTGGTATGTTTGAAAAATGTAAGAGTGTGGGTGAGAGTTTTTCTTTGAGTTGAATTATAAAAATCCTGAAAAAATTACTCGAGCCGACCCAGCATGTTGAATAGCTGACTCCATCTCATAGCACATAGCAAGGATTCTGGTACGCAGCAATCCAAGTCGACTCGAAGGCAATCGAGCCGACTCCAATGAATCCGAGTCGACTGGAATTTGTCTGAGCCAACTCCTCCAGAGTCCAATTTTTGAAGATTTCTGAGAACAGCCAGGCAAGCCAACCCGAACCAGAAAGAGCCGACTCTGCCAGACCTAATTTTGAAGACCTGAGAAAGCGAGCTGACCCGAACTGCAATGAGCCGACTCTTCCATAGTGATGATTTCATAACCTGAGAAGAAGAGCCGACCAAAGATCAAAAGAGCAGACTCCTCGAGTTCAAGTTTTTCAAAGATACAAGTTCGAACCGACCCGAGCTATCAAGAGCCAACTCGTCCAGAGTGAAGTTTTGCACCCTGAGACAAAGAGCTGATTGCACTAAGGATTTGGCGACTTGACCTATCGACTTGAAGGATCCGAGCCGACTTAAACATCGCTTTCAGGTATCCAACGACTAGTTCCATAATTTATTTTTGAATACCAAAAAGTACTCCAACAGTCACAAACCACTTTCCAATGGTTTACAATGGTTAGAATTGCCTTGAAGTGATAGAATACCATATATTTGAAGGATTTGAACTTCCTTGAAGTAATGATTTAGAGAGTTCTTCAAAGAAAAGAGAGCTTCATTGAATATCCTACCTACCAACAAGAAGAGAGCACAAGAGCATTCAAGTCAGCATTCAAGTCTTCACCAACTCTGATCAGAAGCTTGAAGCAATTTGGGAAGAAGCCACTAAAGAAATTAAAGCTCATTCAAGCGCATTCAAGTGGACTTCTATCAAGCTGCACCGGAAACTATTCGATAAATTGAGTTTGTCATTTTTGTTGCATTTAATTCAATTCATTTTTGAATTGTTGGGTTATTGGTGAGCCTGGTTGAAAAACCAAATAAGTTCTTGGTGAGCCTTGATAAAAACCAAGTTAGGTTCTTGGTGATCCTGGTAAAACCAAGTTAGGTTCTTGGTGATCCTGGTAAAACCAAGTTAGATTTTTGATGATCCTGTGAAAATCAAGTTGGGTTTCTGTGGTGAGCCTGTTTAAAACCAAAGGGTGTTGGGTTTTCTTTGGTGATCCCGTTAAAACCAAAGTGTAGAGGTTTTAGATTGTGATCCTGTAAAACAATCCTACTGTATTCGGGTGTGAATATAGTGAAAATTCCAAGTGGTATCTTGGGTAGTGGACGTAGGAGCTGGGTTGCTCTGAACCACTATAAATTTTGTGTGTTGTGTTGTGCTTCTTTATTCTTACTTAGCTTCTGCAATTTACTACTCTATCACAGCACCTACCACTTGCAAGGGATTTTTAATTGCACATCATTTGCCTTAATTTTTAATTCCCAATTCACCTCCCTCTTGGATAGCCACCGGGCAACAACTGGTATCAGAGCAGTGTCTCTGATTATACCAGAGTAAAGATTGATGGCTTATCCTATGAGTACATCTTTGGCCAAAGGCCAGTCAACTAATAGACCTCCGCTCTTCTCAGGCATAAATATTCTTATTGGAAAGCAAGAATGAGAATTTATATTCAAGCTATTGATTTTCAATTATGGAAGGTCATTCTTAAAGGGCCACATGTTTCCATGATTAAAATTGATGGCATGGATGTTCCTAAGTCTGAAGAGGAATGGGATGAACACGACATAAAATTCGAGAAATTGAATGCCAAAGCCATGAACTTGCTATACTGTGCTTTGGATTCAAATGAGTTCAATCAAATTTCCATTTGCTCTTCAGCAAAGAAAATTTGGGATAAACTTGAGGTGACCCATGAAGGAACTTCTCAAGTGAAAACTTTAAAGATTAATCTTTTAGTGCACAATTATAAACGGTTTAAAATGGTTCCTAATGAAAATATCTCTGTCATGTATACTAGATTTACAGATATTATTAATAGTTTGAAAAATCTTGGCAGGGTTTACTCAAATGCTGATTTGGTGCAAAAGATACTGAGATCACTTCCTGACAAATGGGACCCTAAAGTTACTGCCATCCAGGAAGCTAAAGATTTGAACACTTTATCCATGGATGAACTAATGGGTTCTCTCATCACACACGAATTGGCCATGCAGCATAGAATGGATGATGATCAGAAAAAGAAGAAAATAATTGCATTCAAGGCTGCATTGGAATCAAAAGATGATGAAGAAATGGAAGATGACTCTACCTCCTCCAAAGATGATCTTGAAGATGAAGACATTGCAATGGTCATGAGGAGATTTAGAAAGTTTATGGGAAAGAAGAAAGGAAGATTTAATAGAAAATTTTATAAACGAGGAAAACACTCGAAAGAAAAGGACAAGGACAAAGATAAAGAAAAGGAACAAGTCCCCACCTACTATGAATATAAGAAACTGGGGCACATTCATCCAGACTATCCACTACTAAAGAAATTCTTAAAAAAGAAGAAAAGAAAAGTGATGGTTTCCACGTGGAGCGACAGTGAAGACTCCACTTCAACTGAAGAGGAAGAGACCACGAAAATAGCTAATTTATGTCTAATGGATCTCAAGGATGAGATAACTTCTCCTGATACTCAAATTGAATTTACATTTGATGAGTTAAATTCTGCATTTCATGATCTTTTATCTGAATTTAAAAAGGTAGGAGTAAAGATTAGATTATTAAATCATATCAATAATTCTTTACTTAAAGAAAAAGAGAAAATTTCAAAAAAGAATACTTTATTGCAAAAATAACCTCATATCTTTTCTGATAAATACAATATTTTGAAAACTGAAAATAGTGAATTTTAAGACAAAAATAATATTTTGTTGAAAGAAATCAATGAGCTAAAAAAGGAGGTTGAAAAACTCAAGCCACTTGTTGAAAAGTTAACCTTGTCTTCTAACAAGCTTGAGTTAATTATTAAAGATTAAAGAATTTCTGGTAATAAAGCTGGAATATGTTTTAATGCTTCAAACTCAAATTATATTTCAGCAACTATATTTTTGAAACAAAAATTTTGTTCCCAAGCTTACTTCTCAAAAGGATATTGTAACAAAAGGTTCTACTTCAATTTCAAAAGCTACTTTGTATGTTCCAAAAAATTTAATTACAAAACCTACTATTTCTGCATCTCATGCATCTAGAATTTCAAAGCATGAATCTTTTCAAAATTCTAGAATCAGATGTTTTGCTTGCAAAGAGATAGGACATAAAGCTCTTAATTGCAACATCATTAGAAATGTCTATATTAAATCAAGAAAGATTTGGGTTCCCAAAGGAACTACTTCTGCTAACTTGCAAGGACCCAAGTTAGCTTGAATACCTAAAAGAACTCCTTGATTTTCTTGTAGGAATGTCTTGCAGCCCAGAAATTGAAGAAAAGATGGTATCTCGACAGTGGCTGTTCAAGGCATATGATGGGTGACAAAGAATAATTTATCACCCTGGAAATGAAAGAAGGAGGTATGGTTACTTTTTGAGATAATGGTAAGGAAAAAATAATCATAATTGGTAAGATTAAAATAACCCCCTGTACTTTCATTGAAAATGTATTACTAATAGATAAATTGAAGCACAATTTATTGAGTATTAGTCAACTTTGTGGTAAGGGCTTCAAGGTTATCTTTGAATCCTCTATATGTATAGTAACAAACTCTCTTGAATCTGATAGTAAATTCATTGGACATAGACTAAGAAATATTTATGTGGTAGATCTAAATGATTTTGCCATATCAAGTAGTTCCAATTTAGTTGCAATGAATGCTAAGACCAAGGAGTCTTGTTTATTATGGTATAGACGATTAGGTTATGCTAGCATGCATACTATTGCCAAGTTAATTTTCAAAAATTTGGTTAGAGGCATGCCTGAGTTTAAAGTTGATTTTGATCATGTTTGTGATGCATGCCAAATAGGTAAACAAACTATGGGAAGATTTAAATCCAAAAATATGATTTCAACCACTAGACCTCTAGAACTACTTCACATGGACTTATTTGGACCAACTAGGACCACAAGCCTTGGAGGTATAAAATATGCCCTTGTAATTGTAGATGATTTTTCTAGATTTACATGGATTTTATTTATTGCTCATAAAGATGATACATTCAAAGTATTTCAAAAATTTTATAAAAAGGTTTCAAATCAGAAAAATCTTTCAATATTTTCAATTAGGAGTGATCACGGTACTGAATTTGAAAATCAGTTTTTCGACAATTATTGTACTGAAAATGGCATTAATCACAACTTCTTCGCTCCTAGAACACCACAACAAAATGGTGTTGTAGAGAGAAAAATAGGACTTTGGAAGAAATGGCCCGAACAATGTTATATGAAGGTAATCTTCCAAGGTACTTTTGGGTAGAAGTGGTGAACACTGCTTGTTATATTTTAAATCGTGTTTTGATCCGTCCTATTTTGAAGAAAACCCCCTATGAGCTTTGGAATGAAAAGAAATCCAATATCAATTATTTTTATGTATTTGGTTGTAAATGCTTTGTGCTTAATAATGGTAAAGATAATCTAGAAAATTTGATGCTGAATCTGATGAAGCAATTTTTCTTAGTTATTCATTACATAGCAAAGTATATAGGGTTTTTAATAAAAGGACTCTTATTGTTGAAGAGTCTATGCATGTTATTTTTGATGAAACTAACCCTTCACCTTCTAAGAAAAAAGAGTGTATAGATAATGATGCATGTACAATACAAAAGGAGTTGGAAGACATGAGCATACAAGAAAGACCAATTGAAGAAGGAGAAGAAACGGTAAGTAAGGATCATACCGAACTACCAACAGAATGGAGGTACGCTACTTTCCATCCTAAAGAATTAATTATTGGTGATCCTTCACAAGGTATTAGGACTAGGTCTGCACATAAGACTGCATATGATTACCTAGCCTTTGTATCACAAATAGAGCCTCATACTTTAGAAGAAGCTGAAAGTGACCCAAACTGGATGATGGCTATGCATGATGAATTGAACCAGTTTGAAAGCAATAAGGTTTGGACATTAGTTGATAGACCTAAAGACCACCCAATTATAGGAACCAAATGGGTCTATAGGAATAAACTATATGAACAAGGAAATATCATTAGAAACAAAGCTAGATTAGTGGTTAAGGGATATAGTCAAGAAGAATGTATTGATTTTGATGAAACTTATGCACCCGTAGCAAGACTAGAAGCCATTAGATTACTTCTTGTATTTGCTTGCTACATGAATTTTAAACTTTTTCAAATGGATGTAAAAAGTGCATTTTTAAACGGTTTTATCTCCGAACAAGTTTTTGTAGAACACCCACCGGGTTTTGAAAATCATGCTTTTTCAAACCATATGTTTAAACTCAATAAAGCTTTATATGATTTGAAACATGCCCCTAGAGCCTGGTATGATAGACTTAGTACCTTCTTAATTTAAAATAATTTTTCAAGAGGAAATGTTGATAAAACTTTTCATCAAAAAGAAAAATAATGATATATTAGTTGTACAAATTTATGTTGACGATATTATATTCGGTGCAACTAATAAAAGTTTTTATGAAGAATTTGCTAAGCTAATGCAGGGAGAATTTGAAATGAGCCTAATGGGTGAACTCAATTACTTTCTTGGACTTCAAGTAAAGCAAATAAAGGAAGGAATCTTCATCAACCAAGCCAAATACACCAAAGAAATAATCAAGAAGTTTGGTATGGAGATGAGCAAATAAATGAACATACCCATGAGCCCATCCTGCAAATTGGACAAAGATGAGAATGGATCCAATGTTGACCAAAAGCTATATGAGGTATGATCGGATCCTTATTATATTTAACTACAAGTAGACTAGACATCCTGTATAGTATATGTATATGTACTAGATTTAAATGCAATCCAAAAGAAACACATATGCTTGCTATTAAAAGAATACTAAGATATTTGAAAGGTACAAGTAATCTAGGTCTTTGGTTTTCATAAGAATCATCTTTGAATTTAATCGGATTTTCTGATGTTGATTATGCTGGTTGTAAAGTAGATAGAAAAAGCACTAGCAGCATATGTCAATTTCTAGGATTGAATTTAATCTCATGGCACTGCAAGAAACAAAACTCAGTAGCACTATCTACTGCTGAGGCAGAGTATGTTGCTGCAATGAGTTGTTGTGCATAAGTCTTATGGATTAAACAACAACTAGAATACTTTGGTATTACACAATGCAAAATTCCTATCAAATGTAATAACACAAGTGCTATAAATTTAACCAAGAATCCTATTCAGCATTCTAGGACCAAGCACATAGAGATTATACATCATTTTATTAGAGACCATGTTTTGAATGGTGACATTGAATTAAAATTTATTCCAACCGAAAAATAATTAGCTGACATTTTTACTAAGCCACTAAATCAGGATAGATTTGAATTGCTTAGAGGAGAATTAGGGCTTTATAATCCTTTCTAGATTTCTTTAACCTAATTTTCTTTGAGATTAAGAATGAATTATCTAGAAAACCTCCTAATTATCCATGATTTTTGAATAACTTTCCTTGAAATTTCATTCGATCGAAATCAATTTCTGAATCATTCATTTTTTGTGGAAAGTTTCTGTTCGAGTCGATTCTAGCAATTTTGCTCTGGTCGAGCCGGCTCGAATGTCTGAGTTTTCTGCCCTCGCTCTGGTCGAGCCGACTAGGTCAACCTAAAATTTTGCCTAGCCGACTCAGTGCTTTGATTTTTTCAGAGTTCGCTCTGGCCGAGCTGACTCGGATGTTTTTAGGGTTGGGCGAGCTGACTCGAAAGTCGAAAATTTGCTGGTTAAATAGTTCTGTGTAATCCTTTCTTGAACTTAACTCTTTCTATTTTCACTTCAAGCACACTCTCTCCACTCGAAAACTTTACCAAAAACCATTCCCTAAATCCTTGATTTCTTAAATCCCACTGCAATGGCTCCACGAAGATCTGCAAGGAAGATTATTCAAGTTGGTGAATCAAGCGCACGCAGTGAAGATGTAAGAGAAAAAGGAGAAAAGAGGAAAAGGTCTACCACTGAGCAACAGGAAGAAGAAACTCCTTCTCCTCCAAGACAAATTGTATCAATGGCCAACCGGCCTGTGACTTGTGGAAGATGGATCGATTTTACCTTTTAGAAGAGATGGAAATGAAGATCGAAAGATGGATAGAAAGCCAGGTTGGAAGCACTTTTGTTCTTTGGACATCTTAACCTACCCCTCACTGGTACAAATCTTTTATGAAAATATAGTTCTTCGAGAATTTCAATGGAATCAACTGTTAAGGGAATCAAGATCATCATATATGAAGAGAAGTTGGGGAACTTGCTACAAATGCCGAGACAGCGCGCCACTGAGCTTATCCTACTTGATAAAGAACACACTCTAAAACTTATTTTGGAAAAAGAAGATGTGAGCTCCATTCAACATGTTCAGGCCAACTTACTTTCAAAGAAAATGAGGCTTTTTCACAATATGGTCAGCAGAATATTTCTTCCCAGGATCGGTCGCTTTGACCGGGTCAGCGAAAAAGATATGACTTTTATGGGACATCTGATAGAAGAAAAGCCTCTCAACCTTCTCTACATAATGATGATTCAAATGACTGAAGCAGCCAGAAAAGTCAAAGCCTGCCTATCCTACGGTGGTCTTCACTCTACTGTTTGAAGAAGCTGGAGTTGACTTAACTAATGAATAGGCAAGCCACTGCATCACTTTGACACTTATTCCTTCAATTCACTAAAAGAATGGGTTACAAACTACAAGAAGGAATATGAATAAAGAAAGTGTCAGTCAGGTTGCTGCTACTTCTTCAGAAGATGATGAAGCTATTGCTGTTGAAGAGAGATTTGAAGGCACAATAATTACTCCATCTGACCTTAAGAACCTTATATTTCAGAAGATAGAAATAATCTCAAATTCAGTGACAGATCACATGAATTCTGCAATTGAAAATGAGAAATACAGTAAATGCCAGCTTGCAGGAAATGAGATCTGAACAGAAGCTTCACCAGGAGAAAATTGAAAAGGAAATGGAGGATTTTAAAGAAGAAATCAGAAGCATCTTGCTGCAATCACAAAAAGAAATAATCACTACTGAAGATGCTCCTGTACAGATCTTCAAGGAGTCACTTGAGACTCCTGCTCCTATTCCTTCATCTGATCCACTTAAACCTAAACCTGTTGTGACAAAAAAGAAACCCAAAACCAAGAAGGCTAAGACTTTTAGAGCCCCTATTAGAACTAGGTTCAGGGATTTAAGGTTTAAACTCTGAAAACTAAGATCTCTGATAAGGTTATAGAGGTAGGCTCCTCTTCTCCTAGTGAGAAGAAGAAGAATAGGTTATTTAGTTAGTCTTTGGGTGTACTTCTACTTCTTTATTAATGTTCTACCTTTCTATTTTACAATATGAATGTACTTTCCTTCCTACTTTGTATGGCAAATTTATCAATGAAATGAAGATCTTTTAGCAGTTTCCTTGTTGTCATGTACAATGATTTGATGATTAGTCTTTGTTGTACAACTATGATGAATTTTTAATTAGAATTTTTAATTTGAGAAAGTGAAATTATTTCAAACAAATATTAAATACTTTCTCAATTTATTTGAAAATCTGACCTTTATTTGAAATCACCCTTTTGATTGATTGACAAAAAGGGGGAGAAATGAAAAAATGGGAGAATATGAGAATAGTTCAATCAAAATGGGAGAATGAGAGAATATACAATATTAATGTTTGAACTATCATGAAAATTCTGATATTTATGTTGAGCTTCCTACCAATTATTCTTAAAGTGCTTAAAAAAATGAAAAAGGGGGAGCACAAAAGTGACAGTATTCAAAAGAACCTAGTGCTTTAAAACCTAGAGAAAGGGGGAGATTCTCTTGAATGGTTTTGCTCTGATTGCTACTTAATCTTAATGCTCTGATGCTATTGCTCTACAAATTGATCTTAATTCTGTCATTTTTTTTCAAAACTCTAATACTCCATGTTTGTGTGAATTATAGTATATGAAGCATGAAAAGTTTAATACATTAATGATATACAATGATATAATCTCTTGAGCTCTGACACTTATTTATAAATTAGTTATCACTAATACATGTGAATATTTACCTTCAAATACTTTTATACATGTAAAGTGTAAAGAATTTTTCATGCCCAGTATTTGTCATCATCAAAAAGGGGAGATTGTTGACCCTTAAGTGATTTTGATGATAACTAAACATTGGAGCATGTACATTATTCTAATAACTCTTAAATGTTTTACAAGATTTTGTAGGATGATTTAATTGTTCAAACAACTCCTACACCTTTGTTTCTGTTTGAGTTGTGTTGTAAGTTGTTTTTGTAAAGAAGAACCAATGAAAAAGCTAAGAAAAAATTATATAAAAAGGGTTACTTCTGTGTGTGTGCCTTAGAATTATTTTGAGTTGGTATGTTTGAAAAATGTAAGAGTGTGAGTGAGAGTTTCTTTGAGTTAAATTATAAAAATCCTGAAGGAAATTACTCGAGCCGACCCAGCATGTTGAAGAGCCGACTCCTCTCATGGCAACCGTAGCAAAGGATTCTGGTATGTTAGCAATCCGGTCGACTCGAAGGCAACTTGAACTGACTCCAATGAATCCGAGCTTGACTGGAATTGTCTGAGGACGCTCCAGCGAGTCCAGTTTTGAAGATTTCTGGAACAGCCATGCTGAGCTGACCCAAACCAGAAAGAGTCGACTCTGCCATACCTAATTTTGAAGACCTGAGAAAGCGAGCCAACCCGAACTACAACGAGCCAATTCTTCCAGAGTGATGATTTCAGAACCTGAGAAGAAGAGCCGACCAAAGATCAAAAGAGCTGACTCCTCGAGTTCAAGTTTTTCAAAGATATAAGTTCGAGCTGACCCGAGCTATCAAGAGTCGACTCGTCCAGAGTGAAGTTTTATGCCCTGAGACAAAGAGACGACTACACTGAGAATTTGGCGACTCGACCTATCAACTTGAAGGATTCCGAGCCAACTCGAAGGAATCCGAGCCGACTCGAAGGAATCCGAGCCGACTCGAACATCGCTTTCAGATATCCAACGGCTAGTTCCATAATTTGTTTTTGAATGCCAAAAAGTGCTCCAATCATAAACCACTTCCCAACATCTACAACGGCTAAAATTGCCTTGAAGTTATGGAAGACCATATATTTGAAGGATTTGAACTTCCTTGAAGCAATGATTTAGAGAGTTCTTCAAAGAAAAGAGAGCTTCATACCAATAAGAAGAGAGCATAAGAGCATTCAAGTCAGCCTTCAAGTCTTCACCAACTATGATCAGAAGCTTGAAGAAATTTGGGAAGAAGCCACTAAAATAATTAAAGCTCATTCAAGCACATTCAAGTGGACTTCTATCAAGCTGCACCGACAACTATTCGACAAATTAAGTTTGTCATTTTTGTTGCATTTAATTCAATTCATTTTTGAATTGTTGGGTTATTGGTGAGCTCGGTTGAAAAACAAAATAGTTCTTGGTGAGCCTTGATAAAAACAAGTGTTGGGTTCTTGGTGATCCTGGTAAAACCAAGTTAGGTTCTTGGTGATCCTGGTAAAACCAAGTTGGGTTTCTTTGGTGAGCCTAGTTAAAACCAAAGGGTATTGGGTTTTCTTTGGTGATCCCGTTAAAACCAAAGTGTAGAGGTTTTAGATTGTGATCTTGTAAAACAATCCTACTGTATTCGGGTGTGAATATAGTGGAAATTCTAAGTGGTATCTTGGATAGTGGACGTAGGAGCTGGGTTGCTCCGAACTACTATAAATTTTGTATTTGTGTTGTGCTTCTTTATTCTTACTTACTTAGCTTCTGTAATTTACTACTCTGTCACAGCACCTACCACTTGCAAGGGATTTTAATTGCACATCATTTGCCTTAATTTTAAATTTCCAATTCACCCCCTCTTGGTTAGCCACCTGGGCAACACTCTATTTCTTCTTCTCGGTTTCCCTCTCTTCTGTGTCTTCTTCCTCCCTGTTGTCTTCTCTTCTTCTCCAAGCTCCTGTAACCCAACTTTGATCTTTTCTTCTTCCTCTGTTTCTCTCCTTTCCCATATTCTTATTATTCTCCTCCCCTTATTCTTTTCTTATTACTCAAATCCTCTGCTTCAACTCGTCACCACCAGTAGATCACATTCAAGGAAGGTTTCATCCATCCGCCATCTCCTCCCCCAACCTCTTCTTATACTCCTTCATTCGTAGAAAGAGCAACAAACCAAGGAGTCCCGGTACTCTCTTCTCTGGATCCGAAGAAGGGGACGGTCGCCAAGATGTGACACGTGGCTGATGGGGGAGAAGGCCCTAAAGGTGTCAGACTCTAGGATATTGGCATGCTTCCCCGTGGCCCCAGGTGCCAGTCCCGCTAGTGGTGGAACCCCTTCCAGCTCCTTCTCTGCTTCCCTACAGCCATCTCCCTCCAATCTGTCAACCCTTGGCCTCCCAACTCAGCAGTCGATCGAGCGAGTCCCTCCGTGAGGAGATTGCCACCATCGTCCAACATGGAAACCCATGCCTCTCCATCATCGTTGACCACCTACCAACTATCGCCAAGCCCCGGCTCCTGTGAAGCCTCCCACCTCCTTTTCCAGTCGTCCATTGTCCAACTACTCACCATCGCACATCACCACCGCCCAAATCTGACCCGTCCATCTCTGTCGGTATCGATTTCTGCCATTCCCATCATCAAGCCATCTCCCTCCTCAGATCTGAGGGATAGTCCACAGCAGTCCGACTCCTTCCACCGTCACCAGTCATCGTGCGACTCCATCCTTGTCCCCCCCTTTTCCTATCATCAACGGACACTCGAGCATCGTGATGCCCCTCTTCTCTTCCTGTGCTGCCATCCTCATTCCCAGCACTGGTGAAGTTGGGCAGATTTTCCCATCTCGCACGGCCTTCAAAGCATAAAAGGACCCTTTGCATGATCATGGAAGCAGGAAAGAAAATTCACGTCTCTCAAAGCAGTTGCCCGCTCTGTTGCCAACTTTAGAATAAATCAAAGAAAATATAGAAAGAAAAAGAAGAATAAAAAATGGATTTGTTTGTTTGACCTAGCCTAGTGATCGTTTCTTAACAACCAATGATCCAATCCTTTAAAATGATCTCGATCAGGTCATCCCACATCAAATTTGGTATCAGAGCATGGTTTAGGTTAGGTTAGGATTAATTACATTTTATTATCTTTTTTGTATTTGAATTGTTTACATTTAAAAAAAATCTATCTCATAGCTATTTGTTCACTATCAAGTTGGAGCCAGAGGATTCTTGAAGACTAGAGACTTTTAGAGTAGCATGAAGCCTGACTCGCTAGAGTTGAGTTCTCCTCATCCCAGGGAAATGATGAGGACATCCCACATAGATCCTAATGCACACCTGACCTTCCTTTGAGCAGATTATATTTTTTATTTTATCTGGGTGTATTGGGATTGGGCATTTTTTTTAATTTTTTATTATTCTTGTATCCAGCTCATGCAAAGATCTCAGAGAATGAAAACTAGATTAGTTTGAAATTTTTTTAAATTAGTTTGATTGTTTAGATTAGTTTGGAGTCTGTTATTTTAGAGTATATTACAGTTCTGGTTAAGTTTCCAGCTGACCAGGGACTAAAGTCTATCTAAAGTAAATCATTGTAGTTGGATAAAAAAAGAGAAGAGAATTATTGAAAAAAAGGTTTGGATGTTGTCCCGACTTCCCCCCTCCCCCTCCTCCTTCCTCTCTTTCCTCTTCTCTCTCTCCTCTTCTCCTCCTCTTCTCTATTTTTCCCCGTTCTTCTTCTCCTTCCTCTTCCTCTTCTCCTCCTCTTCTCTATTTTTTCCCAGTTCTTCTTCTCCTTCATCTTCCTCTTCTTCTACTCTTGTTCCTCTTCCCCTCTTCTTCTTCCCTTGACTCTTATTCTTCTTTCCCCTTCTTCACTACTTCTTCTTCTTCCTCTCTTCTCCCTTTATTTCTTCTTCTCGGTTTCCCTCTCTTCTATGTCCTCTTCCTTCCTATTATCTTCTCTTCTTCTCCAAGCTCCTGTAACCCAACTTTGATCTTCTCTTCTTCCTCTATTTCTCCCTTTTCCTTGTTCTTCTTATTCTCCTCCCCTTATTCTCTTCTTATTGCTCAAATCCTCTGCTTCAACTCGTCACCACCAGTAGATCACATTCAAGGAAGGTTTCATCTCTCCACCGTCTCCTCCCCCAACTTCTTCTTATACTCCTTCGTTCGTAGAAAGAGCAACAAACCAAGGAGTCCCGGCACTCTCTTCTCTGGATCCGAAGAAGGGGACGGTTGCTGAGAGATGCGACACATGGCTGATGGGGGAAGAAGGCCCTGAAGGCGTCAGACTCTAGGGTATTGGCATGCTTCCCTGTGGCCCCTGGGTGCCAGTCCCGCTGGCGATGGAACCCCTTTCGGCTCCTTCTCCACTTCCCTATCACCATCTCCCTCCAGTTCATCAACCCTTAGCCTCCCAACTCAGTAGTCGACCGAGCGAGTCCCTCCGTGAGGAGATCACCACCATCGTCCAACATGGAAACCCATGCCTTTCCATCATCGTTGACCACCTGCCAGCTATCGTCAAGCCCCGGCTCTCGTGAAGCCTCCCACCTCCTTCTCCAGTCCTCTGTCACCTAACTACTCATCGTCGCACATCACCACTGCCTAAATCCGGGCCGTCCATCTTCATCGGTATCGATTTCTACCATTCCCTTCATCGAGCCATCTCCCTCCTTAGATCTGAGGGACAGTCCATAGCAGTCCGGCCCCTTCCACTGTCGCCAGTCGCTGTCGACTCCATCCTCGTCCCTCCCTTTTCCCTACCATCGATGGACACTGGAGCATCATGATGCCTCTCTTCTCTTCTCTTCCTGTGCCACCATCTTCATTCCTAGCACCGGTGAAGTTGGCTCGCATGCCCTTCAAAGCACAAAAGGACCCTTTGCATGATTATGAAAGCAAGGAAGAAATTCATGTCTCTCAAAGTAGTTTCCCACTCTGTTGCTGACTTTAGAATAAATCAGAGAAATATAGAAAAGAAAAGAAGAATAAAAAAAATGTCTCAGCTTTGATAGAGATCGTTTCTTAACGACCAACGATCCAATCCCTTAAAATGATCTCGATCGGGTCATCCCGCATCAAATTTGGTATCAGAGCATGGTTTAGGTTAGGTTAGGATTAATTACATTTTATTTGATTTTTTGTATTTGAATTATTTATATTTTTAAAAAATCTATCTCATAGCTATTTGCTTCACTATCAAGCTGGAGCCAGAGAATTCCTGAAGACTGGAGACTTTCAGAGTAGCATGAAGCCTGACTCGCCATAGTCAAGTTCTCCTCATCTCAGGAGATTGATGAGGATATCCCAGCATAGATCTTGATGTCAGATGTATACCCTGAAAGCCAAGTTGGCTTGACATATTATAATTTTTAGGGCATGAGCATTGTACTTAATTTTTCTTATTAATAAAGGATATTAGTTTCATTCATATTAATGTGTCTATGAATCATCCATGGAGTTAATGGACAATGACACATATTCTCAAGAGTTGAAAATTTGAGGCATTTATCTTTATAGATTAACTCCTAAATACTTTCGATTATTGGAATATCATGAGGACGATGATTGATCCATTAAAATCGATGCATCACTTTCTTTTCTGAGTAGATGAGTCTCTGAACCTATAGTGTGGTGACACTAAAGTGAGAGTGCAAGTAGTTGATAGAGATCAATGGTACTGAGCATGACCAAGTACAGGAAGTTATACAGATGACTACTCACTCGTCAATAACTTCCTGATACTGTGCAGTCATGTGACTAGTTCTTTGACCTAGAGTGTCTCAGCTACTCACAAAAAGGTTGATGTAGTTTGACAGCACAATCACATGGTTCCTATCCATTCGGGACCTTGCGGTGTTCATTGGCTGCAGTAAGTTTATTATAGGAGTAGGGTGTTCACTTGTAGGGATCTATCAGCCTTAGTAGTAAGGAATAATCCTATGCAGCTTAATGAGACTAAGTCCAAAAGTCTAGCCATAGTAGGGTGATAATGAAAAATGTTTTCATTAGTATCATAATTGGACTTGAGTCGATTAAGTTAAGTATATGACTGATGGGTTTGACGAGTATCCATAACCACATCATGTCAGAATTTTTGATAGAGGAACTGAATCACATGGTAACTACACCTAGGGGTTCTAATCTTATTCTACTGGGTTGCCACTATATACTACTAAGTATCATGGTAGATTGTGAGAGCCCATTAGGATCATTTTCGGATCGATGATCCTGATTAGTAGTAGGGTTGATACTACTGGGTATCACTGGTGGATTTTAGGAGCTTTAGTAACCAATCAGTAAATCAAAATGTTACTAAAATTAGCAATTTTAGTACATTTGGACCTAATTATAAATATTACAATTAATTATTTATGGATTAGTTGTTAATTAAATTAAATCAGGTTTAATTTGATTTTAATTAAGCCTAATCCAGTTGGGTCAATAACCTTTTTTGAAATGGGTTCAATTAGGTTTAATGTGGCTTCAATTTGAGTGTCAAATTAATTTTGTATGCACCATGAGTCAAAGTCCAGTTAGACTGGGACTCTCTCCCTATCTCTTTCTCTCTCTCTCTCTTGTCTCCCCATGCCTCCACACGTCAAAGGGTGGGTCCCATTTATTTTGTATGACAAAAGAAGGGGGCGTGAAAACCAAGGTGGGCGCTAATCTCATCTTGGCATGAAAGAATTTAAGGAGAGTCCTCTTCTACTCTTTAATTTTCAACCGAATAAAATCAAACACCTGTGTTTTGGCATGGAGAAATAAAAAGAGGGATTTACCGTGAGAAATAAATAGGGAGTTAGGGGTGGGCGATGCATAAGCTTCTCCTTTTGTGCATGAACCGTTCTCTTGGTCGACAAGCACCAGAGATTCTCTCTCTTGGTGTTTTGTTTTCTTCTTCCTTGTGAGGCGTAGATCTTCCCTTTAATAATTAGGAGAGGTGTTTTCATAAGAGAAAGAAGAAAGGAAAGAGGTCCAAGGTCTTGCAAATCTCGGTTGCAAGATAGAAGCCAGTTCAAGAAAAGTCGGTCCAGATTCGGATCGGCATAGTTTTTAAAGCAGGTGATTTGCTGAAAGAGGAGAGGGCTGCAAGGACCTAGCAGTCCGGTGCTCTCTATGACTCGATTACGATAGCTTCGTGTAGATACCAGCATAGACCAGGCGATTGCGCGGCTCTGGTAGAATTTCGATTTCAATAGCGGATCGGCACATTTTTTAGAGCTGGCCAGGATAGCGATCCAGGTAAGTATTTTATGCTTAAAATAATTTTTATTTCAGATATGATAATTTTTTGATATATATTTAGCATGTTAGGAATTTATGATAAATAAATTAGATTTATTTATGAATTGCATGAAGTAGATATAAATTAGTTTTATCTACTTTCACTGCAACAGGCTGTTGATGCCTGACCGATTGCAATATACTGTTCCTAGGAGAACTCCAACACCTGATGTACACTCGGCCTTCCTTCGAGTAGATTATATTTTTTTATTTTATCTGGGTGTATGGGGATTGGGCATATTTTTTTAAATTTTTTATTATTCTTGTATCCATTCATGCACAGATCTCAGAGCATGAAAACTAGATTAGTTTGAAATTTGTTTTAAATTAGTTTGGAGTATGTTATTTAGAGTCTGTTACAGTTCTGGTTAAGTTTTTAGCTGATCAAGGACTAAAGTCTATCTAAAGTAAATCATTATAGTTGGAATAAAAAAAGGAAGAGAATTATTGAAAAATTATTTGGGTGTTGTCTCGGCTTCCCCCCTCCCCCTCCTCCTTCCTCTCTTTCCTCTCTCTCTCCTCTTCTCTCTCCTCCTCTTCTCTATTCTTTTCGGTTCTTCTTCTCCTTCTCTCTCTTCTTCTACTCTTGTTCCTCTTCCCCTCTTCTTCTTCCCCTAACTCTTATTCTTCTTTTCCCTTCTTCACTACTTCTTCTTCTTCCTCTCTTCTCTCTCTCTTCTCCCTCCTCTATTTCTTCTTCTTAGTTTTCCTGTCTTCTGCATCTTCTTTCTCCCTGTTATCTTCTCTTCTTCTCCAAGCTCTTGTAACCCAACTTTGATCTTCTCTTCTTCCTCTGTTTCACCCTTCCCCTTATTCTTCTTATTCTCCTCCCCTTATTCTCTTCTTATTACTCAAATTCTCTGCTTCAACTCGTCACCACAAGCAGATCACATCCAAGGAAGGTTTCATTCCTCCTCTATCTCCTCCCCCAACCTCTTCTTATACTCCTTCGTCCGTTGAAAGAGCAACAAACCAAGGAGTCCTGGCACTCTCTTCTACAGATCCGAAAAGGGGACGGTCTCTTAGAGATGCGATGCATCACTGATGGGGGAGAAGGCCCTGAAGGTGTCAGACTCTAGGGTATTGGCATGCTTCCCCGTGGCCCCTGGGTGCCGGTCCCGCTGGCAATGGAACCCCTTCCGGCTCCTCCACTTCCTTACCGCCATCTTCCTCTAGTTCGTCAACCCTTGGCCTCCCAACTCAGTAGTCGACCGAGCGAGTCCCTCCATGAGGAGATTGCCACCATCATCCACCACGAAAACCCATGCCTCTCCATCGCCGTTGACCTCCCTCCACGTCATCCCCCACCCGTACCCTCTCCTCTCCTCTCCATCCGTCTCTCCAGTCCTTCGTCACCCAACTACTCACCGTCGCACATCACCACCTCCCGATCTAGGCCGTCCATCTCTGTCGTATCAATTTTTTCCATTCCCATCATCGAGCCATCTCCCTCCTCATATTTGAGGGGCAGTCGATAGCTGTTCAGCCCCTTCCACCATCGCCAGTCACCGCTGACTTGATCCTCGTCCCCCCTTTTCCCTATCACCGATGGACATTGGAGCATCATGATGCCCCTCTTCTCTTCCCATGCTGCCATCCTCATTCCCAGCATCGACGAAGTTGGCAGGATCTTCCCCTCCTACATGCTCTTCAAAGCATAAAAGGATCCTTTGCATGATCGTGAAAGCAGAGAAGGAAATGCATGTCTCTTAAAGCAGTTACCTACTCTATTGCCGACTTTAGAATAAATCAGAGAAAATATAGAAAGGAAAAGAAGAATAAAAAATTGGGTTTGTTGACCTAGCCTAGTGGTCATTTCTTAACGACCAATGATCCAAACCCTTAAAATGATCTCGATCGGGTCATCCCGCATCAAATTTGGTATCAAAGCATGATTTAGGTTAGGTTAGGATTAATTACATTTTATTTGCTTTTTTGTATTTGAATTGTTTACATTTAAAAAAAAATCTATCTCATAGCTAATTGCTTCACTATCAAGCCGGAGCCAGAGGATTCCTGAAGACTGGAGACTTTCAGAGTCGCATGAAGCCTGACTTGCTAGAGTCGAGTTCTTCTCATCCCAGGAGAATGATGAGGACATGCAAGCATAGATCCTGATGCGCACCTGCCTTCCTTCAAGCAGATTATATTTTTTATTTTATCTGGATGTATGGGATTGGGCACATTTTTTAAATTTTTTTATTATTCTTGTATCCAGCTCATGCATAGATCTCAAAGCATGAAAACTAAATTAGTTTGATTGTTTTAGATTAGTTTGGAGTCTGTTATTTTAGAGTTTGTTACTGTTCTGGTTAAATTTTTAGCTGACTAGGAACTAAAGTCTATCTAAGAAAATTATTGTAGTTAGAATAAAAAAGAGAAGAGAATTATTGAAAAAATGTTTGGGTGTTGTCCTGACTTCCCCCCTCCCCCTCCTCCTTTCTCTCTTTCATCTTCTCTCTCCTCTTCTCCTCTTCTCTATTCTTCCCGTTCTTCTTCTCCTTCCTCTTTCTCTTCTTCTACTTTTGTTCCTCTTCCCCTCTTCTTTCTCTGTCTCTTATTCTTCTTTTCCCTTCTTCACTACTTCTTCTTTCTCTCTTCTCCCTCCTCTGTTTCTTCTTCTTAATTTCCCTCTCTTCTGCATCTTCTTTCTCCCTATTACCTTCCCTTCTTCTCCAAGCTCCTGTAACCCAACTTTGATCTTCTCTTCTTCCTTTATTTCTCCCTTCCCCTTATTCTTTTTATTCTCCTTCCCTTATTCTCTACTTATTCCTCAAATCCTATGCTTTAACTTGTCACCACCAGCAGATCACATTCAAGGAAGGTTTCATCTCTCCGCTGTCTCCTGTCTCCTCCCCAACCTCTTCTTATACTCCTGTGTCCGCTGAAAGAGCAACAAACCAAGGAGTCCCGACACTCTCTTCTCCAGATTTGAAGAAGGGGACGATCGTTGAGAGATACGATGCATCGCTGATGGGGAGAAGGCCCTAAAGGCATCAGACTCTAGGGTATTGGCATGCTTCCCTGTAGCCCCTGGGTGCCAATCCCGCTAGCGGTGGAACCCTTTCCGGCTCCTTCTCTGCTTCCCTACCGCCATCTCCCTCCAGTCCTCAATCCTTGGCCGCCCAACTCAATCGATTGAGCGAGTATGTAGGCTCGGGTAGGCAATCCAAGAGGGGAGGTGAATTGGACTTTTAAAAAAAAATTTCAACTATTTAAAATATGAACTAAAGCAAGTATGTGCTAATGCAATTCAAGTGCTTGTGTATTTCAAATAAATGCAGTGAAAATAAAGAATTAAAAGCACAAGGAGAACAATCACACAAACACAAAGATTTATAGTGGTTCGGTGCAAACCTAGCACCTACATCCACTCCCCAAGTTTTTCTTGGGAATTTCACTATAATCTCATGATTATAATCAACTTGTTTTGTCTTCGGGCTCACAAGTCAAATCTAGTTGGTTTCAAGGCTCACCAACAACCTTCCTTGGTTTTACGGGCTAACCAAGAACCTACCTTGGTTTTGCGGGCTAACCAAGAATCTAGTTGGTTTTCTGGGCTAACCAACAACCCAACTTATTTTGTCTTTGGGCTCACAAGTCAAAACCCTAGTTGGTTTTTACCACATAGGCTCACCAACAACCTTTGATGGCTTTCACTAGGCTCACCACCAACCTAGATATAAGAGTTTAAGAAAGAAAATAAAAAGCTTTCTTACAAAGCGGATTTGTAGTTGAAGCACATTGATTGTTGATGTTGAGCTTGTCTCCATGTTGTAGAAGCTTCATGGATGCTTGATCATGTTGCTCTTGGAAGCTCCCTCTCCTCTTTGAATTCTTGGAGGCTCAACACTCAACAAATTGGATCCTTAAAATATCCTTCACATATTTTCACTTGGAAATCAAAGGATTTATCTTTCAAACCATGGATCCTCTTCCTTCTCCTTCTCTCTTGCTTTCCAAGTATTTAAATAGCCCTCCAAACCATATTTGACCGTTTATGACCATTGGAGGAAGAATTATCGCCATTGGAGCCAAGTTAGGGAAGTTCTGCACTTCAAAAAAACTAGCTGTTATAATCCAAGTGTCAACACTTCACCTCCAGGTGTCGACACTTCATTTCCAGGTGTCGACACTTCATCTCCAGGTGTTGATACTTCATCATCAAGTGTCGATATTTCATTCCTGTGAGTCGACACTTGATCAAAGATGTTTTTTGAAGTCTTCTGTTTTGTCTTAGGCCTTGAGTCGACACTTCCCTCTTCAAGTGTCGACACTTGATTTCCAGGTATCGACACTTCATTTTTAGGTGTCGACACTTCACTATTGCCAGGCTAAAACTTCTTCAAAATTCGATTCTTGAGTACCTGTAGCTGATTTACATACTTAACGCATAATTAGTACTCAAATATACTTAAGTGTTTTGTCATAATCAAAACCAGAGTCAACAAAGTCCCTCCATGAGGAGATCGCCACCATCATCCACCATAGAAACCCATGCCTCTCCATCATCGTTGACCACCTGTCGGCTATTGTCAAGCCCTGGTTCTTGTGAAGCCTCCCGCTCCTTCTCCAGTCCTTCGTTGCCCAATTACTCACCATCGCACCTCACCACCACCTAGATCCGGCCATCCATCTCCGTCAATACTGATTTTTGCCATTCCCATCATTGAGCCATCTCCCTCCTCTGATCTGAGAGACAGTCCATAGTAGTCTGGTCCCTTCCACTGTCGCCAGTCATTGCCGACTCCATCCTCATCCCCCCCTTTTCCCTGCCACCGACGAACACTGAAGCATCGTGATGCCCCTCTTCTCTTCCCATGCTGCTATCCTCATTCCTAGCACTGGCGAAGTTGGCCGGATCTTTCCCTCCTACATGCCCGTCAAAGCACAAAAGGATCCTTTGCACGATCATGAAAGCAGGAAGGAAATGCACGTCTCTCAAAGTAGTTGCTTGCTCTATTACCAACTTTAGAATAAATCAGAGAAATATAGAAAAGGAAAAGAAGAATAAAAAAATTGGATTTGTTTGACCTAGCCTAGTGATCGTTTCTTAACGACCAATGATCCAATCCCTTAAAATGATCTCGATCGGGTCATCCCGCATCACAGAATCTCTCACAAAGAAGGAAGCTTCTCATTGCATAACTTGCTGAAGTCTTCTTTATCGAATTTGCTGACTTGACTGTTCTTATTCAGAGATAAGTCTAGCTCCCCCCAGACATAGCTCATCCTTCATAGTTGATCAAAGGATACAAAAAAGATTCTCCCCTTTCAGTTATGAATGGAAGAGGGTAGACCAGTGATGAAAGCTCATCCATGGTGAGGGCTGATGAACTACTGCTCATCCATGGTGAGGGCAAATGAACCACTGCTTGCCCATGGTAAGGGCAGATTAACCACTAGCCATTCATCTTGGGGTGCTGCTTCAACATGAAAAGGGCCTGAAATAGAGATATTCGAGACCAGATATAAAAGAAGTGGTAGAGAACAATGAAAGAACATATGAGTTGGAAAGAATTTGAGGCTAACTAGGCCAGAACAACCTAATAGAAGTCTAGGACATTGACAACAAAAGGATACAAGGGGAATTGAAGATCGGCACAAAGAGACACCTCGTGCATGCCAGGCATTCAATCGAACCAGAGGATACTTGGTTCTCTGGCCCTAGAGCATGGACATGAAAGGTACTCGAGAATCTGTACCTATCATGGATTAGGAAGATTTCAACCTTAGTCATCACTGAGGCCTCGGCCATCAAGTTGATTAGAGCTATTTCTAAGCCGATTGGACACTCTGCTCGATGAACCCCTTGAAGGGGGAGATCTCAACCCCTTCGAAACTCTCATAACTCCCCCCATCCAGGGAAGGGTCCTAAGACCCCTGGAATCCAGAGACGTTACTCAATGAGTGACTTTCATCCTCAGTGAAAGACATTCCCTTGGAAAGCAAGAGAAGGATCAAAGGAAGAGAAGAAATCAAGGAAAAGTAAAGAGAAAAACCTCTACCCAAGAACTGGATGAAGGTGGGAATAAGGAGATTTAGGTAGTAGAAAGACAAGGAGGAGCTCCTAAGAAAACCATGCAAAACCTCTAAAGCTTCAAGGGAGAGCGAAGAAAGAAACATGGGTGAAGAAGACCAACCTAGAGACAAAGTCTTTGGTGAGCAAGGGCCAGAACATCTTCTTCCTTCTTCTCACTTTTCTCTGCAAGCAAAGATCCCTGCAATGATAGCAGAGGGCTCTATTTATAGCCAAAGTCAGTGGGTAGGATCAAAGCCTCAATCAGGTAGGAGGCTCAAGGTCTCAACACATGGTGAAACCCAGTCGGTTAACATTGTGCTGCCTTAAAATCATGACCAGACAATTGATTCCTAATACCGTTTCCACGCAAATCATTTAAAGGCTACGACTAGCCATATGGCATTACCCCATTGGTTGAAGGAGATCGGACGAATCGCCAGGCCATTTCAGGAGTTATTGTGTAGTACTTTTGAGTGTTATGCCAATGATGTCTCTCTCCCATGATCAAGGTGACAAAATAACTAGCAACGATTTCTAAGATATTAATAATACTCGGATGATAAAAATATCTGCTCAACACTCGTGGTCAATATGGTAATTACTCCCTTCATCCAGAAATGATAAAGTCTGATAAAGTTATTCGGTAATGCTCTGAACTCTGGAGTAGGGGGCATTTGTTATAGCAATTGCTTACTCAGCCTCAAGAACTAAGCCAGCCACCGATAACCAACTAAGGAGAAATCACACCATTGACTACTCTACTAACGATGGGGAGATGGCCACCGATTATTAATCCTCCCGATGACTAAGTCAGCTACTACACCCACTATTTATAACACCCTGCATCAAGAGGCTACAAATGGCTAGGCCTGATTGACATCCCCTCATGCACATCCACCGAGTACTTACTCGGGCCCTACTAACTTTCAAAGAAAACTTAGTCAAGCATGCTAAGGTATAATGTCAAGGCCTTCTCTCTTGGTGATAAGTTTATTAATTATCCCAATTTAAACATTAAAATAAATATTAATTAATTTATATTTATTAAGAATTTATATTTTGTATCAATGTTTTATAGAAAAGAAGTTCATGGATGAAAAGAGCCCAATTTTTAGAACTAACGGCACAAACAGTACTCAGATTGAAGTTCAAACGGATCTAAAATTAAGTAACAACAAAATTACTTACGCTTTAGACAAATTTTAAAGCAGTCAATCCATGGTGGACCAGCACTTGGTTTACAAAACACCCCACGATCCATTAGCAGCTTACTAATGGAAAGTTTTTTATGGCAAAATCACAGGAGATGTCGTCCCGCCATCGCCGGAGCTGTCGTCCACCTTCTTCGTTAGTCGAAGAAGCCATCCAGCTATCTTCTGGACCATTTTTACCTCCCAAAGTTCACTGCCATTACAAGACCATTACAACCACCCCCTTGTTCATCTTTCCTCCATGAGAGCCATAAGTGTGCTATTCACAAGCCTGTACCATCATCATCCTCTACTCATCATTGCCTTTCCCGAGCCACCGGCCATCATCAACCCACTAGAAGCTTCCTCTGCTCAACCAGCCAACACCAGAGGGGATGCTGAGAACTCGTCAACCACCATTGTCACCATCTTCCATGCTGCCACCACCCTTCTCTGTTGCTTGGTTGATCTGGGAAACAAGACACAGGAGTTTGTTGTAGCACCCCAGTTGATTACCCACAAAGATCTCCATGCGGTGTACAAGGTTTCTCAATGAGACCACGATTAGCTCGGTCTATAGCCAATCCAGCACTAATGGATGAAGTAGATGGCATTTGGGTTGAGATTGGATGATGGGGAAGAAATATGACATGAAGCAAGATTTGGACATGGCTAATCTGCACTAATGGACAACTCAAAACCAAACTCCATCCAAGGCTTATTCAATAAGGATTGTTCCTCTAAGGTGATTGAGCCAGTTTCGGGGCCTATTTAATGGGTGGCCATGGAGAATAAAAGGAACAAAGCTTGAGGGCTAGGAACCAGTAGCCAGAGGCCACGACATAGTTTTTATTTTATTTTGTAACTTAGTTTAGAGTTGGAGAGAGAGAGGGAGATGAATAAAGAAAAGAAATTTTTCAAGAAAAAAGGTGCTATGACAGAGCCTCGAATCTCCAAGAAGATGTATCCAGGAGCCATGCTCGATTGAGGTGTACTCTTTAGGGAAGTACAGGTTTCCATACTTTAGTTTTATATTTATTTTCTCTTTCTATGCAATCAAATAAGCTTTAAATTTCTTTTAAACTCTTTCCTATTCAATTTTTAAAATTAATTACCTATGTGGGATGGATCATGATCTTAATACGATATGGTCCATGCTCAACATAGATGATTAATTATAAGATTTTCATTCACTTATCTTATTAGAATCTTTCCAACTCAATTATTGAATAGCCTATACTGGTGGGACGGGCCATTATCTAACAATATGGTTCATGCTCAGCAAGATAGTCTATACCAAAGGTTAGTTTAAAAGATTCCGACATAATTATGGATTTAGATTATTTAGATTAGAATAAATACATGTTTTATATTTGTGATTATCTAAAAACCCGAACACATCTTTTTATCTTTAAATCTCTCGATCTTATAGTTAATTTAAATTAATTAGTTTTCATTAACCCATCATCTATCTTCTAAATATCTAAATATTTATCTCTTTTCTTTATTTTCTTTTGAAATAATTATCCTTGATATCCAAGGATACGATTCTTACTTATCCTAGCTATGGTAGTAAGTTAAGTTTTTTTTTGATTGCCTACGATAGTGATAAAGTTTTGGCACCATTGCCAAGGATCAAGGTATGATTATTTTATGAAAAAAAGTAATTTTTTTTATTTTAGTTATTACTCTTTTTAGTTCATTACCTTTTTTAGTTGTCTTAATTATTAGATTTTCTTATTTTTTTTTAATATAAAAAAATACTTTCCTTCTTTTCACAAATCAATTCCTAATCTAATTAACTTTTCTTTTAAATTAACCTACCTTAAATAATCTAAAAGAAAATAAAAAGATACCTTTCTATAAAACTTAATTAATTTAAGGAAATAAATAATAAACCTTGAAAGACTTCTTAACTTGTTCGGATACCTTGTTGATTTGCATTGCATTTTCATAAAATACTTTAAGGGCATAACCCCTAAATAATATAAGGTGGGGATTTCATTACCCTTTCTTGGTCCATAAACCATCATCCTGCATATTGCATTGATCTAAGTCTTTAATTTAAAATTAATTAGATATTGGCTCCTAAGAATTTTCGAGCCCACTAGGATAAGGGATCCTAAGAATTGGACTAACTCAGAATTAACTGGTTAACTGATGTCTAGTAAAGAGATTCAAGAATAATATCGCTCTGAAGAAAGGTGATTCTTTAATTAGTTCCGTTGACTGACCTGGCCAATTTATTTGGTGTCTAAGGAAAGCAATAGGGAGACCCCCACCAACCTTATCCTTACCTAGTTAGTAGAGTATCTGACTTCAAAGGCTCAAAGGCAACCTTGGTAGTTAGGAGCTGTCTAGACATAGGATAACCCTAGGATAGAGAGACTATTGTGTGGTAACTTGTTTGTGCTAACAAATTTTAACCTAATTAAATCACCCTTCTTTATCATCTATAGATTTAGGATCATCTAGGTTTCTCATCTTTAGAATTCTTCTCTTTCTTTCTTCTTCTTTTTCTCTCCTTTTAAAAAAAATCAAAAAAAAATTCTACTAAGATAAAATGACGATTGGTTGATACAATCTAAACCATACAAGATTAAAAGATCATAGATTCTATTGAATGATTAAAGATCTTAATGAATTATTGTTACCCAGATCATATTGAATGACTTCAAACCCTACAAGATTATTGGTACAAGATTGTTGCCCAGTTGGCCAACCCAAGAGGGGGGGTGAATTGGGTTTGAAAAATTTTTAGCAAATATGTGCCTTTTGAAACCTTGTGTGGTGAGTGAAATAAATAGAGTATTGCATGTGGAAGTAAATAGCAATGCAAAAGCAAAAGCAAACACAAACACCACAAGATTTAGAGTGGTTCAAAGCAACCCAGGTCCTACGTCCATTACCCAAGGTGTACACTTGAGATTTTACTATATTCACCCCGAATACAGTCGGATTGTTTTCCTATGGGCTCACAATCCAAAATCCAATACAAAGTTAGTTTTTCTAGGCTCACTAACAACCCAACTTGATTTTAAAGGCTAACCAACAACCTAAAACTAATTTACAAGCTACAGCCACCTGTTGTACTTGTAACAACTCAAAAATTAGTTAACAAAAGAAGCAACACTAAAACAAATCCAATATGTTAAATGGTTGCAGTTGAAGCTCTTAATGAGACCTTCTTGAATGCTTCTTCAATGCTCTTCAAGACTCTCTTAACTCTTCAAAGATTAACTCAAGAGTGTAGTTGGAAGTTGCTGGAGAACTTGAGTTTTTGCTTGAAAGCTCTTTGAATATTCAATACTCTCATTAAAGTTCCATAAAAAAAAAAATTTCTTGTCTTAAATCTTTCATTTATAGCTTCTTGAAGTGTTCCCAGATGAGTATGGCCATTAGAATACCTTGAGAATCAAAAACTAGCCATTAGGAGGCTTAAACTTCAAAAAATCTGAATTCTGGAACTAGTCGTTACTGTTGAAATTCTAGGATTCGAGTTGGCTCGGATTGTCAGTGAAATAATTCTACAGTCTGTGAGAGTCGGCTCTTATCGGATTAGAGTTGGCTCGGATTACTGAAATCTCAGAACCAATTTTCTGTCACTCTATGAGAGTCGGCTCTGATTTTCTTAGTGTTGGCTTGAATGTTTGTATCAGAAGAGTGATGTGCCATGCCAAGAAATGTATCAGCTCTATCTATTAGAGTTAGCTCGAGTGAAACTTCTCCAAAGGCTTCCAAATAGTTTCAAACTTCTTCCAAACATCTTCTAAACTACTTCTAAACCTATTCTAAGATATTTATACTTAAAATTACATTGATTTGGCCCTTTTTCATGAATAGACAATTGAATTTACCTAGGGCTCTTAAATACATAAAAAATACATGAAACTTTTTCTTGAATACATTGATACATTCCATAGTCTTGAGAAACATAGGGTTGATGATTGTTCATTAGAAATGTGTTGACTGGATGCCAGTCAGGTGCCAGCTCACGCCTCGAGGCTGCGGTCTCGATTCGTCCGGAGGTCTAGGTCGCGTAATGCGATGCCAGCTAGGTGAGTGTGGGGTCCTATATGGGTTCAGGTCAGCTCCTCTTGGTTGGGTGCTGTGGTGCTTGGCCCCATGAGCCGACTCGAGATTTAGTACCCTAGGTTGCTCTTGCGAGGGTCGGCGGGGGGTCGACTCGAGTGTCCCGGGGTTGCTGTGCTGGTGGTTTAAGAGAGATAAACATGCCTATTATAATAGGGACATTCCTTTTGTAAGATGTGGTTAGGGGCATCGATCCAACAACTGGTATCAAAGCCGAGGTCTCGGGTTCGAGTCTCCGTAGGAGAAAAACCTCGATCATTTCGTTAGGGGGGATTGTTGACTGGATGCCAATCAGGTGCCAGCTCATGCCTCGAGGCTGCGGTCTCGGTTCGTCCGGAGGTCTGGGTCATGTAATGCAATGCCAGCTAGGTGAGTGCGGGTTCCTGTCTGGGTTCAGGTCAGCTCTTCTTGGTTGGGTGCTGCAGTGCTTGGCCCCACGAGCCGACTCGAGGTTTAGTACCCTGGATTGCTCTTGTGAGGGTCGATGGGGGGTCGACTCGAGTGCCCCGGGGTTGCACACTGCTGGTTTAAGAGAGATAAACCTATCTCTTATAATAGGAATGTTCCTTTTGTAAGAATGGTTAGGGCATTGATCCAACAATTGGTATCAGAGCTGAGGTCTCGGTTCGAGTCTCCGCAGGAAAAAAAACTCGATCATTTCATTGGGGGGGGGGGATTGTTGACTGGATGCTAGTCAGGTGCTAGCTCACGCCTCGAGGCTACGATCTCGGTTCGTCCGAAGGTCTGGGCCGTGTAATGCGATGCCAGCTAGGTGAGTGTGGGGTCCTGTCTGGGTTCAGGTCAGCTCCTCTTGGTTGGGTGCTGCGGTGCTTGGCCCCACGAGCCGACTCGAGGTTTAGTACCCTGGGTTGCTCTTGCGGGGTCGGCGGGGGGTCGACTCGAGTGCCTCGAGATTACTGCATTGCTGGTTTAAGAGAGATAAACATGCCTCTTATAATAGGACGTTCTTTTTGTAAGAATGGTTAGGCGCATCGAGTCGAATTGTTGACCCCATAAGTGATTTTGATGATAACCAAACATTGGAGCATGCACATTTATTTCTAACAACTCTTCAAGTGATTTACAAGTTTTTGTAGGATGATTTATTTGTTCAAACTTCAACTCCTACATCTTTACTTCTTGTCTTTAGTTGTGTTGTAATCTGATTTTGTAAAGAAGAATCCAATGAAAAAGTTAAGAAAAATATGTAAAAAGGGTTACTTCTATGAGAGTGTGTGCCTAAATTTATTTTGAGTTGGTGTGCATGAAAAGTGTAAGAGTGTTGGCAAGAGTTTTCTTGAAGTTTAATTGTAAAAATCCTGAAGAAGTCACTTGAGCTGACCCAATACAATGAAGAGCCGACTCTATCTCATGGCACGCAACAAGGATTTTGGTACGCAGTAATCCGAGCTGACTCGAAGCAATCCGAGCCAACTCTAGTAATTCGAGTCAACTGGAATAAGTCCGAGCTGACTTTTCCAGAATCTAGTTTTGAAGTTTTCTAAGAATAAGTCAAGTGAGCCGACCCAAACCAGAAAGAGCCGACTCTACCAGACCTAATTTTGAAGACTTGAGAAGCGAGCCGACCTGAACTGCAATGAGCCGACTCTTCCAGAGTAAAGATTTCAGAACCTGAGAAGAAGAGCCGACTCCTCGAGTTCAAGATTTTCAAAGATGAAAGTTCGAGCCGACCCGAGCTATAAAGAGCCGACTCGTCCAAAGTAAAGTTTTGCACCCTAAGACAAAGAGCCGACAGCACTGAAGAATTGGCAACTCGACCTATCGACTTGAAGGATCCGAGCCGACTCGAATATCATCTTCAGGTACATAACGGCGAGTTCCAAAATTTCTTTTTGAATGCCAAAAAGTGCTCCAACGGTCATATGTCACATCCCAATGGTCTACAACATCTCAAACTATCTTGGAGTGATGGAAGACCATATATTTGAGGGTTTTGAACTTCTTTGAACAGTTTTTAGTGAGTTCCTCAAAGTTTTGAAAGCTTCATTGAATATCCTACCTACCAACAAGGAAAAGAGCGCAAGAGCATTCAAGTCAGTCTTCAAGTCTTCACGAACTCTGACCTGAAGCTTGAAGCAATTTGGAAAGAAGCCACTGAAGTAATTAAAGTGCCTTGAAGCACATTCAAGTGGACTTCTATCAAGCTGCATCGATAACTATTCGACAACTAGAGTTTATCATTATTGTTGCATTTATTTCAATTCATTTTGAATTGTGGGTTATTGGTGAGCCCATTTGAAAAACCAAATAGGTTCTTGGTGAGCCTTTGATAAAAATCAAGTGTTGGATTCTTGTGATCCTGGTAAAACCAAGTTAGGTTCTTGGTGATCTTGTGAAAACCAAGTTGGGTTTCTTTGGTGATCCTGTTTAAAATCAAAGGCTGTTGGATTTTCTTTGGTAATTCCATTAAAATCAAAGTGTTAGGTTTTGGATTGTGATCCTGTAAAACCATCATACTATATTCGTGTGTGAATATAGTAAAAATTTTAAGTGGTATCTTAGGGTAGTGGATGTAGGAGCTGAGTTGCTCCGAACTACTATAAATCTTGTGTGTTTGTGTGGTGCTTCTTCACTCTCATTTAGCTTCTACAAATCATTAATCTGCCACATCACCTAACACTTTAAAAGGAATTTTAATTGCACATTATCTGTTCAAATTTTTTAAATTTCTAATTCACCCCCCTCTTAGGTAGCCACCTAGACAACAACTGGGATCAGAGCAGTGTCTCTGATTACATTAGAGTAAAGATTATGGCTCATCCCATGAGTACATCCTTGGCGGAAGGCTAGTCAAGTAATAGACCTCCACTCTTCACAGGCACAAATTATTCGTATTGGAAAGCAAGAATGAAAATCTATATACAAGCTATTGATTTTCAATAATGGAAGGTCATTCTTAAAGGGCCAAATGTTCCCATGATCAAAATTGATGGCATGGATATCCCTAAACCTGAAGAGGAATGGGATGAACATGACATGAAATTAGGGGAATTAAATGCCAAAGCCATGAACTTGCTATACTGTGCTTTGGATTCAAACGAGTTTAATCGAATTTCCACTTGCTCTTCAACAAAGAAAATTTGGGATAAACTTGAGGTGACCCATGAAGGAACTTCCCAAGTGAAGACTTCAAAGATTAATCTTTCAGTACATAATTATGAACTGTTCAAAATGGAACCTAATAAAAATATCTCTGCCATGTACACTAGATTTACAAATATTATTAACGATTTGAAAAGTCTTGACAGGGTTTACTCAAATGCTGATTTGGTACAAAAGATACTGAGATCACTTCCAAATAAATGGGATCCTAATGTTACTGACATCCAGGAAGCTAAAGATCTAAACACTCTATCCATGGATGAATTAATGGGCTCCCTCATCACACACGAATTAGCTATGCAGCATAGAATGATGATGATCAGAAGAAGAAGAAAACTATTACATTTAAGGCTGCATTGGAATCAAAGAATGATGAAGAGATGGAAGATGACTTTAGCTCCTCCGAAGATGATCTAGAAGATGAAGATATTGCAATGATCATGAGGAGATTTAGAAAGTTTATGAAAAAAGAAAGGAAGATTCAATAAAAATTCCATAAACGATGAGAACATTCCAAAAAAAAGGACAAGGACAAAGTCAAAGAAAAGAAACAAGTCCTCACCTGCTATGAATGTAAGAAACTGGGGCACATCCATCCAGATTGTCCACTGTTGAAGAAATTTTTCAAGAAAAAGAAAAAGAAAGTGATGGTTGCCACATGGAGTGACAGTGAAGAATCCACCTCAACTGAAGAGGAAGAGACCACGAAAACAGCTAACTTATGTATAATGGGTCTCGAAGATGAGGTAACTTCCCCTAATACTCAAATCAAATTTATTTTTGATGAGTTAAATTCTGTATTTCATGATTTGTTATCTGAATTTAAGAAAGCTGGGGTAAAGATTAGATCTCTAAAGAATATCAATGATTATTACTCAAAGAAAAAGATGAAGTTTCATAAAAGAATACTTTATTACAAAAAGAATTTCATGACTTTTCTGAAAACTATAAAGTATTAAAAATGAAAATATATTTATCATGACAAAACAAGGTTTTATTGAATGAAAATCTTGAGTTGAAAAAGGAGGTTAAAAAACTCGAGCCACTTGTTGAAAAACTAACTCTATCTTCTAACAAGCTTGAGTTGATTCTTAAAGAACAAAGAATTTCTGGTAACAAAGCTGGAATTGATTTTAATTCTTCAAGTTCAAATTATATTTCAGCAACTACTTTTGTGAAACAAAAAGATTTTGCTTCAATGTTTACTTCTCAAAAGGCTTTTGTGACAAAAGGTTCTACTTCCATTTCAAAAGCTACCTTGTATTCCATTTCAAAAGCTACCTTGTATGTTCCTAAAAACTCAAATACAAAACCTGTTATTTCTGCATCTCATACATCTAAAATTTTAAAGCATAAATCTTTTCAGAATTCTAGAATCGGATGTTTTGCTTGCAAAGAGATAGGACATAAAGCTTTCAAATGTGATACAGTTAGAAATGTCCTTAATAAATCAAGAAAGATTTGGGTTCCCAAAGGAACCACCTCAGCTAACCTACAAGAACCCAAGTTAGCTTGGATACCTAAAAAAACTCCTTAATTGTCTTGCAAGAATGTCTTGCAGTCCAGAAATTAAAGAAAAGATGGTATCTCAATAGTGGTTGTTCAAGGCATATGACCAGTGACAAGGATCAGTTCATCACCCTAGAAATGAAAGAAGGAAGTATGGTTACTTTTGGAGACAATGGCAAGGAAAAAATATTCGAAATTGGTAAGATCAAAATAACCCCCTGTACTTTCATTGAAAATGTATTACTAGTAGATAAATTGAAGCACAATTTATTGAGTATTAGTCAACTTTGTGATACAGGCTTTAAGGTTATCTTTGAATCATCTATGTATATAGTAACAAACTCTCTTGACTCTAGTAGTAAATTCATTGGACATAGACTTGAAAATATTTATGTGGTAGATCTAAATGATCTTGCCACGTCAAGTAGTTCCAGTTTAGTTGCAAGGAATGCTAAGACCAAGGAGTCTTGTTTATTATGGCATAGATGATTAGGTCATGCTAGCATGCATACTATTGCCAAATCAATTTTCAAAAATCTAGTTAGAGCATGCCTAAGTTTAAAGTTGATTTTGATCATGTTTGTGATGCATGCCAAATGGGTAAACAAACTAGGGGAGATTTAAATCCAAAAATATGATTTCAACTACTAGGCCTCTAGAACTACTTCATATGGACTTATTTGGACCAACTAGGATCACAAGCCTAGGAGGTATGAAATATACCCTTGTGATTGTAGATGATTTTTCTAGATTTACAAGGGTTTTGTTTATTGCTCACAAAGATGAAACCTTCAAAGTATTTAGAAAATTTCACAAAAAGGTTTCAAATCAGAAAAATCTTTCAATAATTTTTATTAGGAGCGATCACGATACTGAATTTGAAAATCAATTTTTTTGATGATTATTGCATTGAAAACGGCATTGATCACAACTTCTTCGCTCCTAGAACACCACAACATAATGGTGTTGTAGAGAGGAAAAATAGGATTTTGGAAGAAATGGCCCGAACAATGTTATGGGAAGGTAATCTTTCAAGGTACTTTTGGGCAGAAGCGGTGAACACTGCTTGTTATATTTTAAAACGTGTTTTGACCCATTCTATTTTGAAGAAAACCCCCTATGAGTTATGGAATGAAAAGCAACTCAATATCAATTATTTTCATGTTTTTGGTTGTAAATGCTTTGTGCTTAATAATGATAAAGATAATCTAGGAAAATTTGATGCTAAATCTGATGAAGCAATTTTTCTTGGTTATTCATTACATAGCAAATCATATAGAGTATTTAATAAAATGACTCTTACTGTTAAAGAGTCAATGCATGTAATTTTTGATGAAACTAACCCTTCATCTTCTAAGAAAGAAGAGTGTATAGATAATGATGCAGATACAATTCAAAAAGAGATGGAAGACATGAGCATACAAGAAAGACTAATTGAAGGAGAAGAAATGATAAGTAAGGATCATACAAATCAACCAACAGAATGGAGGTACGCTACTTCCCATACTAAAGAATTAATTATTGATGATCCTTCACAAGGTATTAGGACTAGGTCTGCACATATAACTGCACATGACTACTTAGCCTTTGTATCACAAATAGAACCACATACCTTAGAAGAAGCTGAAAGTGACCCAAACTGGATGATGGCTATGCATGAAGAATTGAACCAGTTTGAAAGAAATAAGATTTGGACATTAGTTAATAGACCTAAAAACCACCCAATCATAGGAACCAATGGGTCTATAGGAACAAATTAGATGAACAAGGAAATGTCATTAGAAACAAAGCTAGATTAGAGGCTAAGGAATATAGTTAAGAAGAAGGCATTGATTTTGATGAAATATATGCACCTGTAGCAAGACTAAAAGCCATTAGATTACTTCTTGCATTTGCTTGCTACATAAATTTTAAACTTTTTCAAATGGATATAAAAAGTGTATTTTTAAATGGTTTTATCTCCGAACAAGTTTTTTGTAGAACAACCACCGGGTTTTGAAAATCATGCTTTTCCAAACCATGTGTTTAAACTCAATAAAACTTTATATGATTTGAAACAAGCCCATAGAGCCTGGTATGATAGACTTAGCACTTTCTTAATTAAAAATAATTTTTCAAGAGGAAACATTGATAAAATTCTTTTCATCAAAAAGAAAATAATGACATATTAGTTGTACAAATTTATGTTGACGATATTATATTTGGTGCAACTAATGAAAGTTTTTGTGAAAAATTTGCTAAGCTAATGCAGGGAGAATTTGAAATAAAATTAATGGGTGAACTTAACTACTTCCTCGGACTTCAAGTAAAGCAAACAAAGGAAGGGATCTTTATTAACAATGCCAAATACACCAAGAAAATAGTCAAGTTTGGTATGGAGACAGGCAAACAAATGAGCACACCCATGAGCCCATCTTGCAGATTGGACAAAGATGAAAACGGATCCAATGTTGACCAAAAGCTATATAGAGGTATGATCGGATCCTTATTATATTTCTGCAAGTAGACCGGATATCTTGTATAGTGTATGTGATGTGCTAGATTTCAATGTAATCCTAAAGAAACACATATGCTTGCTGTTAAAAGAATATTAAGGGTTGAATTTAATCTCATGGCACTATAAGAAACAAAACTCGGTAGCACTTTCTACTGCTGAGGAGTATGTTGCTGCAGGAAGTTGTTGTGCATAAGTGTTATGGATTAACAACAACTAGAAGATTTGGTGTTACATAATCTAAAATTTTAATCAAGTGTGATAACACAAGTACTATAATTTGACTAAAAATCCTATTCAGCATTTTAGGACTAAGAATATAGAAATTAGATACCATTTTATTAGAGATAATGTTTTGAATGGTGACATTGAACTAGAATTTATCCCAATTGAAAATAATTAGCTGACATTTTTACTAAGCCACTGAACCAGGATAGATTTGAATTGCTCAGAGGAGAATTAGGGCTTTGTGATCCTTTCTAGATTTTCTTTCCTTTAAAATTAAGAAAAAATTATCTAGAAAACCTTTTGTAACTATTCATGATTTTTGAACAACTTTTCTTAAAATTTCATTACATCAAACTTAATTTCTAAAGCATTTCATTTTCTGTGGAAAGTTTCTGTTCGAGTCGACTCAAGCAATTTTGCTCTGGTCGAGCCGGCTCAAATGTCTAATTTTTCTGCTCTTGCTCTGGTCGAGCCGACTAGGTCAACCTAAAGTCTTGCCTAGCTGACTCGGTGTTCTAATTGTTCTGAGTTCGCTCTGGTCGAGTCAACTCGGATGTTTTTAGGGCTAAGCGAGCCGACTCGAATGTCAGGAAATCACTATTTAAGTAAGATCCAAGTAATCTTTTCTTGCTTTTAACTCTTTCTATTCCATTTCAAACTCACTTTACTCCACTCGGAACCTTTACCAATCTCTCAAAAACCATTCCCCAAAAGCTTGATTTCCTTATTCCTACAAACTTTGTTGAAATGGCTCTAAGGAGATCTACACGAAAGATTCCACACAAGCAGAATCAAGCAAACGCAATAAAGATCTAAAAGGAAAGGGAGAAAAGAGAAAAGGTCCACTCCAGAAGAAGAAACATCCTCTCCGACTGGGAAATCCACATCAATGGCCAATAGGCCTGTTACTTGCGGAAGAAGGATTGATTTCTCCTTCCTAGAAGAAATGGAAATGAAGATTGGAAGCTGGATAGACAACTAGGATTGGAAATATTTCAGCTAACTGGATATTCTGACCTACCCTTCTATGGTATGAACCTTCTATGAAAACCTAATTCTTGAAGAGTACCATCTAGAATCAACTGTCAAGGGAATTAAAATCATTGTGGATGAAGAAAAGTTGGGCAACTTGCTTCAAATGACAACGGACGGCGCCACCGAGCTTACCCTAACTGACAGAGAACACACTTTAATGCTCATTTTGGAAAAAGAAGATGTAAGCTCCATCCAACATATTCAAGCCAACTTACTGTCAAAGGAAATGAGACTTCTTCACAATATGATTAGTAGAATTTTTCTTTCCAGAACCGGTCGCTTCGACTGGGTGAGTGAAAAAGACATGACTTTTATGGGACATCTGATTGAAGAAGAACCTCTTAACCTTCCATTCATCATGATGATTCAAATGAGAGAAGCAGCTAGAAAAGTCAATGCATGCCTACCCTACGGTATGGTTTTCACCTTACTATTTGAAGAAGCTAGAATTGATCTAACCAATAAGATAGGCAAGCCTCTACATCACTCAGACACTTATTCCTTCAACTCTCTTAAAAGAATGGGATACAAATTAGAAGGAGTATGGATAAAGAAGATGTCTGGTCAGATTGCTGCTACTTCCTCAGATGATGATGAACCTACTGTTGTTGAAGCCAACAAATCTGGAAACAAGGATGAAGAAGCAATGATAACTCCATCTGAACTTAAAGAGTTGATATTTCAAAGGATGGAAACAATCTCTGACGCACTAACAGGTCATATGAATTCTGCACTGGATGATTTAAGAAACTTAGTTAATGCCAGCCTGTAGAAAATGAGATCAAAACAGATGCTTCACAGAGAGAAAATGGAAAAGGAAATGGAGAACTTTAAAGAGGAAATCAGAAGTATCCTATTGCAATCTTCAAAGAAAACTTTTGTTGCTGAGGACACTCCTATACAGATCAACAAAGAGTCACTAGAGACTTCTATTCAACCTTCTCTTGTTCCTTCATCTGATCCGCCATCATTCAAACCTAAACCTGCTGAGGCCAAGAAGAAGACGAAGACTATGAAGACTAAGACACCTAGAGCCCCAATTAGAACTAGATTGATTTAAGGTTTAAACCCCTGAAAATCAAAATCTCTGATAAGGTTATAGAGGTTGGCTCCTCTTCTTCTAGTGAAGAAGAAGAATAGGTTCATTAACTAGTCTTTTGATTGTACTTATGACTTTTTTAATGCTTTACATTTTGTCAGAAACTTTGCAATGAATGTACTTTTTTTCATACTTTGTATGGCAAATTTTTTAATGAAATGAAAGCTCCTTTATCAATTTCTATTGCTGTCTTGAGTTATCCTTCTAATCATACAATGCTTTTGATACAACAATAATAATTTTTAATTAGAATTTCTAATTTGAGAAAGTAAAATTATCTCAAACAAATATTAAATACTTTCTTAATCTATTTCAAAAATTTGAGCTTTATTGAAATCATCTTTTTGATTGCTTGACAAAAGGGGGAGAATGATATCTATAATTGAGCTATCATGAAAATTCTGATATCTTTGTTGAGCTTCCTATTCAATTATTCTTAAAGTGCATAAAATGAATAAAAAAGGGGAGAACAAAAGTGAGAGTATTCAAATGGACCTAACTGCTATATTATTTTAAACCTAGAGTAAGGGGGAGATTTTCTTAAAGAATGGCTTTATCTCTAAATCCTTCTCTTGCTTCGATTGCTCTACAAATTAGTCTTAATTCTGTCAATATTTTTTTAAAACTTTGATACTCCATGTTTGTGCTAATCCTAATTTTATGAAGCATACAAAGTCTAATACTTTGATATATACAAAAGCACTAACATCAATGATATACAATGATATCATCACTGGAGCTCTGATACTTATTTACAAACATAGTTAGCTCCAATACATGTGAATATTTATTTTCAAATCTTTTATACATGTAAGTGTAAAGAATTTTCATGCCCAGCATTTTGTTATCATCAAAAAGGGAGAGATTGTTGATCTCATAAGTGATTTTGATGATAACCAAACATTGGAGCATGCACATTTATTTCTAACAACTCTTCAAGTGGTTTACAAGTTTTTGTAACATGATTTATTTGTTCAAACTTCAACTCCTACATCTTTACTTCTTGTTTTGAGTTGTGTTGTAATCTGATTTTATAAAGAAGAACCCAATAAAAAAGTTAAGAAAAATATGTAAAAAGGGTTACTTCTATGAGTGTGTGTGCCTTAAATTTATTTTTGAGTTGGTGTACATGAAAAGTGTAAGAGTGTTGGGAAGAGTTTTCTTGAAGTTTAATTGTAAAAATCCTGAAGAAGTCACTCGAGCCGACCTAGTATAATGAAGAGTCGACTCTATCTCATGGTAAACAAGGATTCTGGTACGCAACAATCCGAGCCGACTCAAAGCAATCCGAGCTGACTCTAGTAAATCCGAGTCGACTGGAATAAGTCCGAGCCGACTCTTCCAGAGTCCACTTTTGGAATTTTCTGAGAATAAGCCAGGCCAGCCGACCCAAACCAGAGAGCCGACTTTGCCAGATCTAATTTTGAAGACCTGAGAAAGCGAGCTGACCCGAACTGCAACGAGCCGACTCTTCCAGAGTAAAGATTTCAGAACCTGAGAAGAAGAGCCGACCAAAGTTCAAGAGAGCCAACTCCTTGAGTTCAAGATTTTCAAAGATGAAAGTTCGAGTCGACCCGAGCTATAAAGAGCCGACTCGTCCAGAGTGAAGTTTTGCACCCTAAGACAAAGAGCCGACTGCACTGAAGAATTGGCGACTCGACTCATCGACTCAAAGGATTCGAGCCAACTCGAAGGAATCTGAGCCAACTCAAATATCATCTTCAGGTACATAACGGCTAGTTCCAGAATTTCTTTTTAAATGCCAAAAAGTGCTCCAATAGTCATATGTCACATCCCAATGGTCTACAACATCTCAAACTATCTTGGAGTGATGGAAGACCATATATTTGAGGGTTTTGAACTTCCTTGAACAAGTTTTTAGTGAGTTCCTCAAAGTTTTGAAAGCTTCATAGAATATCCTACCTACCAACAAGGAAAAGAGCACAAGAGCATTCAAGTCAGTCTTCAAGTCTTCACCAACTCTAATATGAAGCTTGAAGCAATTTGGAAAGAAACCACTGAAGCAATTAAAGTGCCTTGAAGCACATTCAAGTGGACTTCTATCAAGCTGCATTGGTAACTATCCGACAACTAGAGTTTGTTATTATTGTTACATTTATTTCAATTCATTTTTGAATTGTTGGGTTATTGGTGAGCCTGTTTGAAAAACCAAATAGGTTCTTGGTGAGCCTTTGATAAAAACCAAATGTTGGGTTTTGGTGATCCTGGTAAAACCAAGTTAGGTTCTTGGTGATCTTATGAAAACCAAGTTGGGTTTCTTTGGTGATCCTGTTTAAAACCAAAGGGTGTTGGGTTTTCTTTGGTGATCCCATTAAAACCAAAGTATTGAGGTTTTGGATTGTGATCCTGTAAAACAATCCTACTATATTCGGGTGTGAATATAGTAGAAATCCTAAGTGATATCTTGGATAGTGGACGTAGGAGATGGGTTGCTCCGAACCACTATAAATCTTGTGTGTTTGTGTTGTGCTTCTTCACTCTTATTTGCTTCTGCAAATCATTAATCTGCCACAACACCTAACACTTTAAGAGGGATTTTTAATTACACATTATCTGCTCAAATTTTTTAAATTTCCAATTCACCCCCCTCTTGGATAGCCACCTGGGCAACAACTGGTATCAGAGCAGTATCTCTGATTATATTAGAGTAAAGATTGATAGCTCATTCCATGAGTACATCCTTGGCGGAAGGCCAGTCAACTAATAGACCTCCACTCTTCACATGAAATAAAAAGTACCTTTACATTTGTAATTGTATCAAAGTGAGTTTAGAATATGTAATACAGTACATCATATCAAGCAATTTCAAGTTATGATTTATATATGGTCTATTGTAAGAAGACATAAAAGTTCATTTTGCAAATTAACTGAAGTATCAGAGCTTTACAAGTTAACTAAGGTGTCAGAGCTATTGAGTGAAATGTTAAGGCTGTCAATACATTCTAGCTAATTTCTCATTAAATTTTTAGATTTTTAGAAGTATTCCAAGGCTCATTGTAATTTTTTGAGATAAACTCCCCTTTCTCAAGCATTTTGTACACACATTGCTCATTACACATTTTTCATTGTAATTTCATATTTTTCATGTATTACATATTAGTATTTCATTGTAATTTTTCATGCATCACATTATATTACTCTCCCTTTTTGTCATCAACAAAAAGTATACATACTACCCCTTACTATAAAATTATATCATCACACATTTAGAGAGTAAAAAGGAAGTAAATATGATTGTTATAAATAGTGAAATTTCATTTAGTACATGTAACACAATAACATACATGAAGCACAACATAAGCAAGACATCTATGAGGCTAGTCCTTATCAGATGGAAGATCTAATATAACAGTAGCCATAACCCTAGAAGCAGATGACCTAGGAGTTTGGTGAGTCATGTTCCTAGTTCTAAGGGAAAGGCCAGCTCTAGGTCTAACAGGAGCTCTAGATCTATGATACTGTCTAAGTGTAGGTCTGGCTTCAGTATGTGCTGGTGGAGGAGTAGGCTTTGGCTCAAAAATTGACAGCAATGGAGTCCTCTGATCAGTAAAAGCATCAGATAATGCAAGAGTGCTAGTCACTGAGAGAATCTCAGTAGCAGGTCTATCAGGAATGCTTTACTCATGCTGCTCTGCCTCGGGTGCTAGTGTGCCATGACATGTCGATCTGTAGTGTGCACATCAGCATGCTGATCAGTAGTGTCAAAGTCCTGTCCATCATCTGGTGGTGAAGGAGGTGATCCAGAAGGTCCAGCTGAGGTAGTGTGATATAAAGATGCTAGAATCCGATTGAAACCATCTCTAACCTCAGTCTATAGTAGATCTATCCTCGAGTGTACCTCTGCTCAAATTGTCTGAAGATCAGATCTAAGAGCAGAAATATCATCTCAAAGTATTCTCAAGTGCTCGGAATCCTGCTGCCCACCAGTGCTCGGCTCAAAAGGAACTGATAGAGGAGGTGTGGTAGGTGCTGGCTCTGAGGTCTAGCCTCATCATCATGCTCATCCTCATCATCTCTTGTCTGCTCAGCAGTCTTTACATCCTCTGGGATATCATCATCATCATCATTAGAGTGAACTGCTCTTTGTCCTGATACTTTCTTTACCCATACTCCTTCAACTTTATGATACCCCATTCTGTGTAGTAACTTCTCTAAATATCTATCAGTGTGCAAAAGGGTCTATTGTCCTCTCTAGATAGGTTAATGCCACAATCCTGAAATAGAAGGGTGAAGGCCATCCCATAGGGTAGACATGCTCTGGCCTTGCGAGCCACATCTCTGATATGAGTCATCATAATGAATGGCAGATTAAGGGCCTCCCCCTCAATCATGTATCTCATGAACATAAGGTCACACTCGCTCACCTAGTCAAATCGCCTTATCCTAGGCAAGAACACCCTGCTAATGATATTATGGAGCAGTCTCATCTCAAGTGATAGTCTATTTGCTGAACATTTGAGATTCCTTCCACATTTCTTCTCTCCAGAATAGTCCTCAAAGTATTTTTTCTATCCTTGAAACTCAAATAACATTTTCCAGTCTTGGGCATTTGTAGAACTCTGCTTAACCTAACTTCATCAACTGAAATAGTGATTCCTTTCACTATAGAGAGGATCTGGTGTGCTCCAAAAGATAGATGCTCAAAGAAGGTCCTAACCAGTGTGGGATATGTGGGGACATCCAAATAACAAAAGAATTCCCATCCTTGTGCTCTAATCTAATCACTAATGCAAAAACTTTGTTGTTCAAGAAATGTAAAATCCACTCTTCTACCTGAGGTTACTGTTTGTTGCCCATCCCGAATGATTTGTTGCTGTGGAGGAGGCAGAACTTGAGGATCTTCTGGAGTCGGCTCATCTTGTCTTCTTTTGGATCTTCTTTTCGTTTGAATAGTGCTTGGAGCCGTCCGTTTAAATCTCTTTGCCACTACCTTCTTGGGTGCCATTGATCTAGGATCTAAGGGATTTGAAGGGATTTGAGTGGTCCCTAGGGCTAGAAAGGAAAGTACTCCCTTAGGCTTGGGTTCAACAGGAAATAGTAAGGTGAATAGAAATGTTTAGGGCTTATGGTTCTTAAGTAGGTCCGTTATCCGGTCGACTCGTCCAGTGAACTTTTTTTGCTCGAGTTGCTCGAGCAAAACTAAGGAAATGGTTCCAAATCTCAAGGAAATAGTTTCTAATCCTAGAAAATACTAGAAAAGATGTGTATCTAACTTAAATAGGTGATGTAGGTCCTCTAGATAATTTTTGTTAATTCTTGAAGAAATTAGGTCAAAACTTCTAAAAAGGATCACAAAGATCTAATTCTCCTCTGATCATTTGAAATCTATCCTCACAAAGGGTTTTAGTAAAATGTCAGCCAGTTTTTTTCAGTACAAATAAATTCGAGTTCAATATTACCATTTTGAACATGATCCCTAATGAAGTAATGTCTAATTTCAATATGCTTAGTTCTTGAGTGTTGAATAGGATTATTTGTTAAGTTGATAGCACTTGTGTTATCATATTTGATTAAAATTTTAGATTGAATAACACCATAATCTTCTAGTTGTTGCTTAATCTATAACACTTGAGCACAATAACTCCTTGCAGCCACATACTCTGCCTCAACAGTAGATAGTGCCACGGAGTTTTATTTCTTGTTGTGCCATGAGATTAAGTTCAACCCTAGAAATTGACATGTGCCACTAGTGCTCTTCCTATCAATTCTATAACTACCATAACCAGCATATGAATAACATATTAAATTTAAAGATGAAGTTTAGAGTACCATAATCCTAAGCTTGATATACCTTTAAGATATTTTATGATTTTTTTAACAGCAAGTATATGTGATTCTTTAGGATTAGCTTGAAATCTTGCACATATACAAACACTAAACAGTATATCAGGTCTACTTGTAGTCAAATAAAGTAGAGATTCAATCATGCCTCGATATAATTTTTGATCAACCTTGTTACCTTCCTCATCTTTGTCAAGTTTACAAGTTGGGATCATGGGTGTGCCAATTTTCTTTGTTGATTCCATCCCAAACTTCTTCAAGAGTTCCTTAATATACTTTGTTTGGTTATGAATCCCTTTCTTTGTTTGTTTGATTTGCTGTCTAAGGAAGAAAGTGAGTTTACCTCATGCTCATTTCAAATTCTCCCTGCATTAGCTTGGAAAATTCTTGACATAAAGTTTCATTAGTTGCACCAAAGGTTATATCATCAACATATATCTGTACAACTAATAATTCATCATCTTTTCTTTGATAAACAATGTTGTATCTACTTTACTCCTTTTGAAATCATTTTCTAAAAGAAACTTGCTTAACCTCTCATACCATACTCTAGGTGCTTGTTTTAAAACAAATAAAGCTTTTTAGTTTGAAAACATGATTTGAAAAGAGTGATTTTCAAACTGGGAGGTTGTTTTACAAAAATTTTTTCTTCAACGTAGCTATTTAAAAAAATATTTTTTACATCTATTTGAAAAAGTTTAAATTCCATGTGACATGCAAATGCAAGTAAGAGTCTTATGGCTTCAAATCTTGCTACAAGTGCATAAGTTTCATCAAAATCTATTCCTTCCTCTTGGTTATATCCTTTAGCAACTAATCTAGTTTTATTTCTAATTACATTGCCTTTGTCATCTAATTTATTTCTAAAATTTATTTAGAACCTATGACAGGATGTTCCTTAGGTCTTGCTACTATGGTCCATACATTGTTCCTTTCAAATTGATTAAGTTCCTCCTGTATAGCCATCATCCAGTATGGATCATTTCCGACTTCCTCTATGCAGTTAGGTTCAACTTGAGAAATAAATGTTAAATAGTCAAAGGTGTCTCTAAAAGATGACCTAGTTCTTACTCCTTAAGAGGATCACCAATAATTAATTCTTTAGGATGAGAATGTGCATACCTCAATCCTTTGGTAGCTCATCATGTTCTGTACTTACCTTCTCATTTTCTTGCTCAACTTGTTTTTATTTCAAGCTCATGTCCTTTACTCCATCCTTCAGGGAGCCTGCATCATTATTAATATCTCTTCTTTTCTTGAAGGTATGAGATTAGATTCATCAAAACAACATGAATTGATTATTCAAATGTTAAATTATTTTGTTGAAAACTCTACATGCTTTACTTGTGGTTGAATATCCAAGAAATATATCTTGATCAGATTTTGCATCAAACTTTTCTAAGTTATCTTTTCTATTGTTCAAGATATAATATTTACATCCAAAAATATGAAAGTAGAATATTGATTTTCTATCATTCCAAAGCTCATAGGAGTTTTTTTTCAAAATTGGTCTAATCAAAACATAGTTTAATATGTAACATGCAGTGTTCATAGCTTCTGTCCAAAAGTACCTTGGAAGATTGCCTTCACACAACATGGTTCAGGCCATCTTTTCCAATATTCTATTTTTATTTTCACAACTCTATTTTATTGTGATATTCTAGGAACTGAAAAGTTATGATCAATGCCATATTTTGTGCAAAATTCTTCAAAGTATTATTTTTGAATTCAGTTCCATGATCACTTCTAATTGAAATAATTGAAAGATTTTTCTGATTTGAAATCTTTTTGTGAAATTTTTGAAAAATCTTGAAGGCTTCATTTTGTGTGCTAAAATATAATCCAAGTAAATCGTGAAAAATCATCTACTATCACAAGTCCATATTTCATACCTCTTGGCTTGTGATCCTAGTTGGTTCAAATAAGTCCGTGTGTAGTAGTTCTAAGGGTCTTGATATTGAAATAATGTTTTTAGATTTAAAATTCCCTATAGTTTGTTGACCAAATTGACATGCATCACAAACATGATCAAAATCAACTTTAAACTTTGGTAACCTCTAAGTTTTTAAAAAATAATTTTGCTAAAGTATGCATGCTAGTATGATCCAATCTTCTATGCCAAAGTAAACTAGATTCCTTTGTTTTAGTATTCATAGCCATTAGACTTGTACATAACTAGATCATTCAAGTCTACTATATAAATATTTTCAAATCTATGACCAACAAACCTAATGCTAGAATCAAGAGAGCTAATTACTATACACATTGAAGATTCAAATAAAACTTTGAAGCCTCTATCACATAATTGACTAATGCTAAATAGATTATGCTTTAATTTGTCTACTAGCAATACATTTTCAATATAAATAGAAGAGGTAATTTTGATCTTACCAATTCCAATGATTTTTTCCTTGTCATTGTCACCAAATATAACAATCCCACCATCTTTCATTTCAAGGATGATGAATTGATCTGTCACCCGTCATGTGTCTTGAATAGCCGCTATCTAGATATCATCTCATTTGTAAATTATGGACTGCAAGACATTCCTGCAAATTAATCAAGTAGAATTTTTAGGTACCCAAGATTTCTTGGCTCCTTGATGGTTAGTAGCTATGGTTTCTTTAGGAACCCAATCTTTTTCACTTTTTTTTTTTGTTTTTCTATCTTAGGTTATATTCACATGCTTTGTGTCCAACCCCATTACAGCAAAAACAAACTACTTTGGGCTTTTGAAAATAAATGGATGCTGAAAATTTTGATGCATAAGGTTTTGAAGCTAAAAATCTATTTATATGCATTGTATTATACCCAATTCCAGCTTTATCATTAGATTTTCTTTAATTTTTCAAGATTAGCTCAAGTTTATTTGAACTTAAAGTCAATTTATCAATAAGAGATTTGAGTCTATTCATTTCATTTTGCAAACCTTTTTTATTTTCAAAATGTTCATCTTTTTCAGCTTGTAATACTTTGTATTTTTCAGAAACATTACTTAATTCCTTTTGTAATAGATTATTCTTTTTAGAAGTTTTATTCTTTTCTTTCGATAATATGTCATAATTATTATTCATGGATTTGATTTTCAAACCAGCCTTCTTATATTCAGTTAAAAGTTCTTGAAAAGTAGAATGCAATTCATCATAAATAAATTCATAAATGGGTTCACTAGATGTTACCTATTTCTAGACCCATTAAACATATATTTGCTGATTTTGATGTCTCTTCTCTTCATTGGAAGTAGATTCATCGCTATCACTCCATGTAGCCATCATTGCTTTCTTTTTCTTCTTCTTATATCCCTTTTTCAGTCTAGAACATTCAGAACGGTAGTGCCCTGGCTTCTTACATTCATAACAAATGGATAGTTGCTCATTTTCCTTGTCTTTATCTTTATCTTTTTCTTTACTTTGTTCACCTTTACTAGGTGCTTCTTCCAGTATCTAGACTTTCTTTTATCCATAAATCTTTGGAATCTTCTCATAACTAGAGCTATATCATCATCTCCTAGTTCTTTATCCGAGGAAGGGCTTTCTTCTTCTTTTTCCTCTTCTTGCTTCTTAATCTTTGCTGCAGCCTTGATGCTATTGATTTCTTTTTCTTACTATCATCTTCGTTGCGGTGCTGCATTGTCAATTCATGTGTAATCAAAGAACCAAGAAGTTCATCAAGTAGAAGTGTGTTTAAGTCCTTGGCTTTTTGTATTGCAGTGATCTTAAGATCCCATTTATCTGGTAAGGATCAAAGAATCTTTTGGACAAGATCAGTATTGAAATATACCTTGCCAAGACTTTTCAAACCATTAATAATATCTATAACTCTAGCAAACATTTTAGATATTGTTTCATTTGGTTCCATTTTAAACAGTTCATAATTGTGCACAAGTATATTAATTTTAGAGGTCATTACTTGTGTAGTGCCTTCATGTGTAACTTGTAGTTTATCCCAAATTTTTTTTATCGAAGTGCAAGTGAAAATCTGGTTAAACTCATTTGCATCCAAAGCATAGTAAAAAAGTTCATGGATTTGGTAGTAAGTTCATCCATTTTCATGGCATATTCATACCATTTCTCTTCCAGTTTAGGAATGTCTATTCTATCTACTTTCTTAATGGATATGTATAGTCCTTTCAAGATTATTTTTTATAATTGAAAGTCAACAGCTTGAATATAAATTTTCATCCTAACTTTCCAATAGGTGTAATTGGTCCCGGTGAACAGTGGAGGTCTATTACTTGATTGACCTTCGACCAAAGATGTGCTCATTTGGGTTGCCATAGAAATTTTCTCTTAATCGTTAGATTAATGGCACTGAGACATGGCTCTGATATCACTTGTTGCCCAGTTGGCCAACCCAAGAGGAGGGGTGAATTGGGTTTGAAAAGTTTTTAGCAAGTATGTGCCTTTTGAAACCTTGTATGGTGAGTGAAATAAATAGAGTATTGCATGCGGAAGTAAATAACAATGCAAAAGCAAAAGCAAACACAAACACCTCAAGATTTAAAGTGGTTCAAAGAAACCCAGCTCCTACATCCACTATCCAAGGTGTACACTTGAGATTTCCACTATATTTATCCCAATACAGTCGGATTATTTTCCTACAGGCTCACAATCCAAAACCCAATACAAAGTTAGTTTTTCTGGGCTCACTGACAACCCAACTTGGTCTTCAAGGCTAACCAATAATCTAAAACTAATTTATGCCACCTGTTGTACTTGTAACAACTCAAAAACAGAGTTAACAAAAGAAGCAACACTAAACAACCCAATATGTTGAATGGTTGCAGTTAAAGCTCTTGATGAGGCCTTCTTGAATGCTTCTTCAATGCTCTTCAAGGCTCTCTTAACTCTTCAAAGATTAACTCAAGAATGTAGTTGGAAGTTGTTGGAGAACTTGAATTTTTGCTTGAAAGTTCTTAGAATATTCAATACTCTCATTAAAGTTCCATAAAAGTTTTTTTTCTCTTGCCTTAAATCCTTCATTTAGCTTCTTGAAGTGTTCCAGATAAATATGGCTGTTAGAATACCTTGAAAATCAAAACTAACCATTAGGAGGCTTAAACTTCAAAAAATTTGAATTTTGGAAATAGCCGTTGCTGTTGAAATTCTGGGATTCGAGTCGGCTTGCAAACCTTGAGTCGCTTGAATTGTCAGTGAAGTAATTATGCAGTCTGTGAGAGTCGTCTCTTGTCAAATTAGAGTTGGCTCATATTACTGAAATCTCAGAACCAATTTTCTGTCACTCTGTGAGAGTCGGCTCTGATTTTCTTAGAGTCGGCTCGATATTTTGTATCAAAAGAGTGATGTACCATGCCAAGAAATGTATCAGCTCTATTTATTAGAGTCAGCTCAAGTGAAACTTCTCCAAAGGCTTCAAACAGCTTCAAACTTCTTCCAAATATCTTCCAAACTACTTCTAAACATATTCTAAGATATTTATACTTAAAATTACATTGATTTGGCCCTTTTTCATGAATATATAATTAAATTTAACTAGGTTCTTGAATACATAAAAAATACATGAAACTTTTTCTTGAATACATTGATACATTCTAATGGTCTTGAGAAACATAGGGTTGATGATTGTTCATTAGAAATGCCCTACAAAAACTTCTTAAACATTTGAAAAGTATCAGTATCAAATACATGCTCTAATATTTTGTAATCATTAAAATCATTCCAGGGGTCAACAAAGATTGACTCTGTCTGACCGTTTAAAATTAGATCCCAAGTTAATATTTTATGAATCGACCATAATAGATTGATAGGCATCTTAAATTCATGAGATTCGAAGATGCATATAAACATACAAGGGAATCTAAATAAACTAAACTTGCATCTATGATCTATAAGATTGAGGAAGTCCTAGAACGTAAAAGATATACACAGTTTCACCATATGCCAGTATTGATGTGCACGGCATGTGATGCACCAGATCATGTAGTAGAGGAATGTTCTTACCTGATGCATCCAATCCAAATGAGTTTACATAGGGATGTAGTCAATGATAGATATATAACTGAACCCTATGCACTAACCTATAACTTAGGATGAGATCATCACTCTAATTTTGTGTGGTTATAAGATGCAACACTAGAAGCCCATAATTTTGATCAGCCTTATCCTAGGCCTAACCAGTATTGAATAATTAACCAGGATTAGATCTTGAGAAAGAACCTAGTGCTCTAGAAAAAGTCCTAGAAGCTTTGGCTAAATCATGTATTAACCTTGATGCTACAATCAAGAGCACCAATGCTACCTTGAATAGTTTCATGTCGACCACGAGCTAACATATAACTCCCAATACCTAAACTATTGCCCATTTGGATATGCAATGAAAACCATTAGCCATATCTATGAGAAAGAAGAGCTGCCTAGTCAACCCGAGAATGACCCTAAAGGTCAATACTTGGCTCAAAGCTTTAATATCTCTATAATTGTCCCTTAGCAATCAATTATGACTCTTGGAAATAAATTGATCATAGAGCAATCCTGTACAACCAAAGAGACCAGCCTGGATATTTGACTAAGGCAGAAACTTATGAAGAGAAATCAGAAAGGAGGGATGAACCACTTCCATCATTATCCAACTTATTTATGGTTCCAATCCTAAGAACCCTAGAATCGCCCATTACTTTCAATGAAAATGAAGAACAATTTGGTGTAATGATGGAATCAACTGAGACTTCCCTAATATCACAAATGTATAATATAATAGAGAAAGCCATGCATATTCTTCTCCATGATTCATTAAACCCAAGTCTGGCTCATTTTGAGGTGGATGATCTTGATGTAGAGGAATGTACCTTAAAATGAATGATTTGGTAGAAATACCCTACCCTAACACCACCTCACTTTGGATAAAGAAATAGGAGACATCACCTAAATTGCCAATAGCTCTCTTGTTAGAATCACTACCAAACCCAACATCGAAGCCACTCCCTGCTGCATCCTCTAATACCTTACTGGTAATATGTAATCAGGAAGCTCAAATTGTAGATGTTCTAAAAGCACATAAAGAAGCTATTAGATGGGACATTGCACATATGGGGGGTAACGAATTTAAATTTTTATATTTGATTTCTCTGTATTTGTCACTATTTTTGAGTATTACCTCTAAAATTTATCTATAATATTGAAACAATGTATGAAGATAAAGTTGATATTGATTTGAAAAAGTGCCAAGTTATAGATCAGAAATGGCTTATGCGAAGCTCTAAATTATTAGCTTACCCTTCATGACACTGATTGTATTTTTGCCTATAAAGGAAGGCATTATATGTGGATCCTAAAATACTTTCTTCATATATAGAGCATATTGAGTACATAGATCTAGATCTATTAGAGCCTCGACTGATACTTGAATTGTACGTAAATCTAAGTATAATGAAAAAATTGTTAGCTATTAGGGGAGCAAACTACTTAATGGTTCCATGCAGGAAATATTCTGAAGCTCAACCCGAACCGAATAGTAGAGAATTACAAACCCATGTCAAGATTCGAGCAGGAATAGGATAAGAACTCTGAAAAGTCTGGCTGAAGATGTTAAACTTAATGCTTGATGGGAGGCAACCCAATCTGTTTAACGAGTCTTGCTTTAGTGATGTTCATTTTTATAGGAATAATGGACCACTCCTTACAAACATACCTTGCAATTCACGATGCTTATTTAGTCTAGGTGGTACCTCTTCCTGTTTTACTTTCATGTCCTAATCTTTTCTTACTCCATTGAGGATAATGAAAATTAAGTTAGGGGATAAGAAAAATCTTTTGAATTTTTTTTAAAAAATTTTTACAAAATTTTGAAAATCTTTTTGAATTTTTTAAAAAAGATTATGAAAAAAATTATAAATTATGTGCCATGAAAGAAATTTTTAAGCAAAATAGACTGAGAAAAGGGTAACAGAGTTAGAAATATTCGTTAATTATTGTAGCGAGTTAAGGAGTAAACTAGCTTGTCAGACTTTTAACAGTCTATTTAGGTCACCTAAAGGCTATTAGCACTTCTATCGCACATGCACACTAACAAGATAAAGTAGGTATTAGCAGTAAGGTCAATTAAAGATTTAATTATTACTAAAAAATTGATAATTGATATACATTCCTCATTTAATTTAATATGAGGAAAGAGCTACCTGTCTGAAAAAAGAAGAAAAAAAAAAAAGGGACAAGTTCTAAATATTGGTTTCTCATCGAGTAACTGGTACCTTCGTCTAAGCATTGTTGTTTGCATCAAAAATGAGTAGTGTGAAGATATCATAAAAAAAGAGAGAGAGAAAGAGAAAATTTAGATGATGTGAAAGCTATTTCAGCTCATGTACTTAATTTGGAGGGTATATAAAAATTAATCAAAAGTAGGTGATAAGAGAAGATATAATTGTTCTTCATAATCTAGCACTGAAATACTAAGTTAGTCATCATAAATACAAGTGCTATAAATCTTTGGATAAATTTTAAGAAAGTTTCTAATAGTTCTGATTATGAAATTTATTTCGAAAACTCAATATTTAGTTAGTGATACTAGCTAATTCTTTCAACTTTAATCCCAGATCTAATTTTATAAAAGAAGATTTTAATGATACATGGTTATATTTTAACTACATTGCTAAGGGACTAGCAATGATTAAGTTAGAAGGTGTGATGAGTCTATTAATTATCTCAATTTAAATATCAAAATAAATATTAATTAATCTATGTTTATTAAGAATTTAGTGAGGACACTAGGACCAGACACAGACTTCAAAGCCCTAATTTGGATCTCTAATTAATGTGTTGGGAAGTCAGTCAATTTTTGTTTGGGTCTAGAGTCATTCAAGTCCTGTAATAAGATTGAGTCATGTAATAAATTTAGGTCAAGTGAGTCATTTGAGTCCAATTCGGTCCACCTAGTCCAAGCAAGTGAGTCCCTTTGTGTTCCAGTCCAGTCAAGTGATTTTAGCCATGTAGTTTGCTTTCCTTCATTCAAGTCAAGTACAAGAGGAGAGTCACTAGACCCCCACTCAAGCCACTCTAGTTCATGCGGGCGGGCCCCTACTCTAGCACCCCAGCCTAGCATAAAGTTGGTGCCCCAGGCTAGCCCAGCCCACATGAAGATTGGCGCCCAAGCTCCCAAGCCCAAGAGGGATTGCACCCCAGTCCAAGTCCATAAAAGTTAACGCCCAGCCCAGGTCCACCAAGAGTTGGCGCCCAAGGCTTTGACCAAGTCCAAGAGGATATCATCCCAGCCCAACATGGAGTCAAGCAGCCCAAGCCCAAGAGGAGTAAGTTTTCCAAGTCCAATAGGAGTTGATGTCCAAGTCCTACAAGGACTCCAGTCTCCTAATCCTACTCCAGTTTTGTACTCCCTGTCCCACTCAAACTTGTAATCCTACTTTGACAAGAAAAGGACCCTGGGTGAATCTATAAATACCCCACCCCTCCTCCTTCTTGTAATGATGAATGATTGTTATGAATGAGAGTTATCTTCTTTTCTTTTCATGCAATTTTCCATTGACGCTGTATAAGGGAGAGGGTGTGAGGCCCAAACTTATCACTCCGCAAGGAGGGCACATGAGGTGCAACCCAACCAACCCTAGCCACCCCATCACCAGCCCATCTTCCCTTGGCCGCCCCATCAACTTCCTCCATCAAGGTTGCCCCATCTCTTCCTCCATAAACCTTATCCACTAGGAGTCTTTCTTCCAGCCCAAGGCCGCTCTCTTCCAAGCATACTGGCGCCCTCTTCAAGCCCAGCCGCCACCCCCAAGCAGCCCCAGGCATCCTCAAGCCCCAGGCCGCCCTCCAAGAAGCCACGCATCCCCCATCAATCTAGGCTGCTAGCCATCCTCCTGCCTTCTCCTCTCTTCCAACTTCTCGTTCCTTAATTTTTCCATCTTCTACATCCCTAACTCTTGACGTTTGCAGGATCCCTCAGGTGAACGATCTTTGGATGAAGCTTTTCCTTGCCCCGAAACCAACAGATAAAAAGTTGATGGATCTGCAGGAACAAGGCTTCGTCATCCAGGCGCTGATCCAAGAGGTGTGACCCCTTCTACAATGCAAGGAAAATCATTTCTAGGTATTTAAACCCTTCTCTTCTCACTTTGTCTAATTTATTGAATTTAGAGCATGCCTTATTAGTGTTTCTTAATCCTAGAATCCTTTTTCTTTATCACTTTGATAGTTTCTAATATGCTAGTAGAACTCTAGTTGTTACATGAAAACCCTAGTTGCTCTTATACTTTTTTTTTGGAACAAAATCATAAAAATCTGAAAATCATTGCTCATATAATCTGAATTTCTTTATGTTAATCCCTCGCATGTTCATCCCGCATCAGTTTAGAGTTTACCCGCATCAGAATTGATACTATTTATTAGTGTTTTGTAGAAAAGAAATTTATAAATAAAAGATCTTAATTTTTGGAATCCAACAGTACAAACAGCACCCAAATCAGAGTTCAAATGGACCCAGAATTATAAAAATCCAAATTACTTAAGCTTTGCACAAATTTTAAAGCAATGGGTCTATAGTGGACCGATCGCTTGGTTTACAAAACATCTCACGGTCCACCAGCAGCCAATAGTAATGGTCCATGGCCCAGAGCCATGGATCGTGGTAGTTTTTTATGGCAAAATCATTGGAGATGCCATCTCGCCGTCACTGGAGCTACCATCCACCTTCCTTGTCATCGAGAAGCCATCCAACCATATTCTGGACCATTTTTACCTCCAAAACTCCACTGCCATTCCAAGACCATTACAGCCACCCCCAGTTCATCTTTCCTCCATGAGAGCCGTCGGTGTGCTGTTCACGAGCCTGTCCATCATAATCCTTTGCTCGTCGCCGCCTTTCCCGAGCCATCGGCCATCATTAACCCACCAGAAGCTTCCTCAACTCAACTGCCCAACACCACTGCATGCCACCATCGTTGCCATCACTGCTCATGGTCGAAGGGGATGTTAAGAACCCATTAACCACTATTGTTGCCATCTTCCATGCTGCCACCATACTTCTCTATTGCTCGGTTGATTTGAGAAACAAGACACGGGAGTTTGTTTTGGCACCCTAGTTGATCACCCACAAAGATCTTCACATGGCGTACAAGGATTCTCAATAAGACTACAATTAGCTCGGTCTACAGCCAATCTAGCACTAACGGATGAAGGAGATGGCATTTGGGTTGAGATCAAATGATGGGGAAGAAATCTGACATGAAGTGGGATTTGGACATAGCTGATGTTGCCCAGATGGCCAACCCAAAAGGGGAGTGAATTGGTTTGAAGTTTTTTTAACAAATATGTACCTTTTTGAAATCTTTGTGTAGTGAGTGAAGTATATCAAGTGTTAAGTGCGGAAGCAAATAAATAAATATAAACAAAGCAATCACAATACCACGAATTTATAGTGGTTCGGAGCAACCTAGCTCCTATGTCCACTACCCAAGGTACCACTTGGGATTTTCACTATATTCACAACGGAATACAGCTGGTTTGTTTTACACCGGTCTCACAAACCAAAACCCAATACAATGTTAGTTTTTCTGGGCTCACTAACAATCCAATTTTGGTTTTCAAGGCTCACTAAAAATCTAAAACAATCCTCAAGCTACAGCCCCTGTTGTACTTGGAACAACTCAAAATAGAGTTACAAAAGAAGCAACACTAAAGACAAACCAAACGTTGTTGGATGGTTGCAATTGAAGCTCTTTTTGAAGCCTTGTTGATTGTTTCTTCAATGCTCTTTAAGGCTTTCAAACTTCTCTAATGATTGACTTAAGAAATTGATTGGAAATTGGTGAAGACTTGAGTTCTTGCTTGAAAACTCTTTTGAATATTCAATACCCTCATTCCCTTTTTTAACTTATTCAAATCCATCATTTATAGTCTTTTGAATTGATCCCAAATAAATATGATCATTGGAATGCCTGGGAGTTGAAATCTAGCCATTGGAAGCTTTTTTGGTGTCAAAAACTTCATTCTAAAACTAGCTGTTATACTTCAGAAACTGGGATTCGAGTCGGCTCGGATGGGTCGAGTTGGCTCGGATGCTCAACAGGTAAAAATTGAACTTAGTCGAGTCGACTCTCTTCAATCGAGTTGGCTCGAATGACTAGTCTCTCATAACTGAGTTTTACTCACTCTGGAAGAGTTGGCTCGGATTGTCCTTGAGTCGGCTCGGTTGACTGGTTTCTCAAAACTTTATTTAGCTACTCTGGACAAGTCGACTCTAGTTTCATTGAGTTGGCTCGGTTGACTGTGTATCAGAACCCTTGTGCCATGCCAAAATAATGTATCAACTCTATTCCTTGAGTCGGCTCGAGTGATCTTTGTCCAAAAGCTTTCAAACTTCTTCCAACATCTTCCAACACTTCAAACTTCTTCTAAACCTAATCTAAGTAATTTAAACTTAAAATTACATAGAATTGACCCCTTTTTCATGAATACATAAACAAATTTCTTTGGGTTCTTCAATACATAGAACTTTTCTATGAGAAACTTGATACACTATAATGATTTCAAATTGTAGGGAGAATGATTGTGCATTTGAATCATCCTACAAAAACTTTTTAAACATTTGAAAATAGTCAGTATCAAATACGGCTCCAATATTTGTTATCATCAAAATCATTCCAGGGGTCAATAATCTTTTCCTTTTTGATTATGACACAATACTGGGCATAAAAATATAATAATTACCTTTATATTTAATTGAATCAGGGTTAATGCTATACAGTATATCAATAATTTGAATTGACTGTTCAGATTATGATCTAACTGTTTCAGAGCTTGATTGAAATATAAGAGCTTAACAAGTTATATATCACATGTATCAGAGCAGATAAATTCAAGTATCAGAGCTATCAAGCATTCAATTGAAGTAAGATAGCTTGAGTATCATAGTTTGAGCTTAAGTATCAGAGCTATGTATATATGAGAGTTCATTTTGTAATTTAACTTAAATATCAGAGTTTTTATAATTTGACTGGAGTATCAACATATCAGAGCTATAATGGTATCAGAGCTTTAAAGGTATTAATATAAGTATCAGAGCTCAAACTTTAAAAGATTTAACATAAGTATCAGAACTAAAAGTTGGTGCTTAAGTATTAGGCAAAATTATCAAAGCTTAATATTTTTTCAATAAAAATATCAGAGCTTAATAATTTTCATTATTATTACATTTGGTCATTTTCCATATTTTCTGTATTATTTTTGTGCTATTTCTATGCTTCACATATTTCCCCCCCTTTTTGTCATTAATCAAAAAAGTAATAATCAAAAGACTGACAGAGATAATTTTCTGTATTATTTTGTGCTATTTCTATGCTTCACATATTTCCCCCCCTTTTTTGTCATTAATCAAAAAGTAATAATCAAAAGACTGACAGAGATAATTGCATATTGATCTGAAAATATATATTTCATTACTTCCAAAAAAGTATATTGCATATACATCCAAGAAAGTACAGTCAATGCATGAAACATCAAATGTGTAACTAAAAGATATCATGGTTACTCTCATTGCTGCTAGAAACTATATCTAAAGTTTCAGAAGCATATACTCTAGATCTTCTAATGGGAGGTGAAGGTCCTCTAGAGTTATGGGTCCTAGAAGCTCATCCAGTTCTAGGAGATGGTCTAGCATGTGGAGGTGGCTGTCTAGCTCTAGGTGAAGACTGTGGAGGTGGCCTAGGTGGCTGACTAGAAAAAGAAGCTCCAAAGCTAGGTCACACTCCAATGAATCCAAGTATAACTGCTCCAAGCTCTGTCTCCATCCTGTGCATCCCTTGCTGAATATCATGTAGAGCAATAGCCTGATGTAGCAAAGGAATCAGCTACGCCACGGAGTCTACCAAAATCAGAATGCAGATCTCTAAGATCAGTCCGATAGTCCTCCTGCATCCTCTGGCTCCACTTAACTGTCTCCACTCTCAAAGTGAGCTCTCTTATATTAGCACGAACTCCTAAAGGCCATGCTCTACTGTCTGACGAAGATTGCCAAACATGAAGCTGAATCTAGCTGTCAGAGTTTCTGTGAACTGAGAAAGCTACTCAAGTAACAGTGGTCTAAGTAGAAACACTAGCAGAAGTAGAAGGTGTTGTAGGAGTAGTAGATGCGCCTGGTGGAGTCCTCGAACTACTAGGCTATCCACACATCTCATCATGTGCTTCAGCCTCCTCAGTTGACTCATCCTCATCCATGGTCTGCTCAGCTGCAGGTGCCTCAACAGAAATACCTTATCTGAGTCATCTGAATATGCTACCCTTTGACCTGAAGTCTTCCTAGTCCAGACTCCCTCTACTCTATGGTATCCCATCCTGTGTAGGAATTTCTCTGATACCTATCAGTGTGAAGCAGAGGTCGGATGTCCTCTCTAGTCAGATCAATACCGAATCTTGAAACAACAGTGTAAAAGCCATCCCATATGGCAAGCAAGCTCTAGCCTTTCGAGCTGCATCCTGAATCTGGGTCATCATGATATATGTAGATTGAGGGCCTCCCCCTCAATCATATATCGCATGAACATTAGGTCTTTCTTACTAATCTAATCGAATCTGCCAGTCCATGATAAAAACACCCTACTGATGATATTGCAACAGTCTCATCTTTAATGACAAAATATTAGCTTGAACATTTATTGTACCTTCTACAGTATTCCTTTCAAGCATAGTTCTTATAGTCTTTTGCCTTTTTTACAAGTTTAGATAACACCTTCCATCTCTTGGTATTTGCAGAACTCTACTTAGTCTAGATTCATCTACTGACATGGTTATCCCCTTAACTATAGAAATGATCTGATTAGCTCCAAGGAACAGGTTTTCAAAGAAAGTCCTAACTAGACTGGGTAAGTGGGTATGTCCAGAGAGCAATATATAGTCCCCCGCCCTGACCTTCTATCCAATTTCCAATCCTAAATCCCTGATTTCAAGAAAAGCAAATCGATTTTTCTTCCACATGTGACTGGACAGTTGCCCATTAAATTACTTGCCTTTAAGGAGCTGGCTACTCTTACTGAGGTTCTTCCCGAGTTTCATGAAGAGTCGGCTATGCTTCTTATCTTCTTTTGGCTCTCTTTTCTTCTTGGACTGTTCTCGATGCCGCACGCTTGGAAACCTTGGCTACGACCTTTCTAGTGCATTGGATCCAATCTAAGAGAATAGGAGGATTTGAGTGGTTCCTAGGTGGAAAGCAATATGGTCCCCTAAGGTTTTACTTGAACAGTGAAAAGGAAAGTAAAATGGATTTTTAAGGCAGTCTGCTTATAAGAGTACCCGACATTCACGTCGACACAACTCCTACTCGAGTCGGCTCGAGCCAAAATACAGAAAAGACTCTAAAATCAATAAAAGGTTCCTATCCCTAGAATATATTAGATAAGGTGGTTGTCAACCTTAGATTAGTGATCGAGGTCTTCTAGATAATTTTTTCATAATTTTAAAGAAATTATGTCAAAAATCTAAAAGGATCACATAGGTCTAATTCTCCTCTAATCATTTAAATCTATCTTCTTAAGTGGCTTAGTAAAGATGTTAGCTAATTGATTTTCAATTGGAACAAATTCAGTTCAATATTACCCTTCATACATGATCCCTAATGAAATAATGTCTAATTTCAATATGTTTAGTTCTAGAATGCTGATTGGATTCTTTGTTAAATTAATAGCACTTGTGTTATCGCATTTGATAGAAATTTTAGTTTGATAACACCATAGTCTTTTAGCTGTTCTTAATCTAAAGCACTTGAGTACAACAACTCCATGTAGCTCTATACTCTGATGCAGAACGAAAGCTCTGATACCAAATTGATGCAGAACGAAAATGTGGAATGTGTAAGCAAATTAAATTAATGTATTTTTTTTATTTATTTATTTTTCAGAATTCGGCTTTTGACTCAAAGAAAGATAACTAATGTTGAAAGAAACTAAGAAAAGAAGACAGAAAGAGATGACAGAAAGCACAATTAAAAGGAGTGGATTATCAGAGTAACTCAGAAGTAGGATCGCTGGGGATTGAGAAACCCCCAGACCTAGGGTTAACTCCTCTTTCAAGAAATAGACGAAGAGAGAAGAGAAGGTTTTATACCTGACTGTGATATCTCTCGTTGCTTCAATTGAAGGACACTCTCGAGCAGATTGTAGGATCCTTGGAGACGGGGTATCTTCGCAATGGATCCTCGGATTGTAGTCCTATGGCAAGTTGGCCTTCTTCTCGAACTCAGGATCTGGAAGAAGAAGAACAAAAAAAAAAAAAGACCAGAACTCAAAGAAACACTGACCTGAGGACTTAATGAAGATTGTTGGATGTAAAAGTTCCGGAGATCTTGATACTGATCTGACTCTTCGTTGAACTTGCTCTATAGTTGAAACAGTTGATCTGAACCTGGATGCTGGTGGCCGGCCTCTATGTGGAAGAGAGGGGCCGTGGGATGTAGATGGAAAATTAGGGTTTGGTGGTGGTGGAGTAGAGATGGGTGGACTAAGCTAGGATTTTGGGGTTGGAGATCTCACACCTCCTCAAGGTTCCTAAGGAACCGGATTTACTCCCTCACGGAGCTCAACACTTGAATACAAGTGCGGAAGAGAGAAACACAAAGTTGCTCACAAAGAAATTGATTTCATTCATCATTTCATGGCTCAACTCTTTTGGACACCTCCTTTTCTTTCTCCCCAAGTCATGGCTCTTCCCAACTTTGCTTTGGTCTTTTTAGGCATGGATTGAGCGCCCCCTTGAAGTGCTCCCCAAGAAATGCCTCTTTCCTCCTTTAGCTTGGCCTTTTAAGGTATATATGGGGCGCCTCCTTGATTTTGGCTTCAAGAAAAATTCTTGCTCCCTTGGATGTGGGGACCAAGACACTGGGATGGAGATGTGGCGCCCCCTGGACTCTGGCGTGTGGCTGGGAGTGTGGCACCCACTTACTTGAGCCTGGGAGAAAAATGTGGCACCCTGGACCTTGACTTGAAAAAGTGGCACCAACCTGGAGAAGACCTAGGCCACTACTAGGATTTGTACTGAGTCAACATGACTCAACAAAATTTAAATTACAGACTCAAGACTAAAATTGAGTTGACCAAGTCAACCCTTATTACAAAACCAGAAAACCTAATTCTTCGGGCAAGGTCAATCAGAGATCCAGATGGAGCCCTGAAGTCTTCTTCTGAGTCTGGTGCCCGCACCATACTCTGCCTCAGTAGTAGATAGTGCTACGGAGTTTTGCTTTCTACTGTACCATATGATTAAGTTCAGCCCTAGAAACTGATAAGTATCACTAGTACTTTTTCTAGCAACTTTACATCCACCATAATCAGCATCAGAATAACCAATTAAATTTAATAATAATTATTTGGAATACCATAGACCTAGATTACTTGTTCCTTTAATATATCTTATGATTCTTTTAAGAGTAAGTATATGTTATTCTTTTGGATTAGATTGAAATCTAGCACATATATAACACTAAACAAAATATCAGGTCTACTAGCTGTTAAATACAACAATGATCCAATCATACCTCGATAAAGCTTTTAATCAACATTGTTTCCATCTTCATCCTTGTCAGCTCTGCAGGTAGGGCTCATGGGTGTGCCAATTTCTTTGACCGACTCCATACCAAACTTTTAAGAATCTCGTTGATGTACTTAGCTTGGTTGATAAGTATTCCTTCTTTTGTTTGCTTAATTTGAAGTCCAAGAAAGTATGTCAACTCATCCATTAAGTTCATTTCAAATTCCCCGCATAAGCTCAACAAATTCTCCACACAAATCTTCATTAGTTGCACCAAAAATTATATCATCTATATAAATCTGTACAACTAACATATCATCTTCTTTTCTTTTAATGAATAGAGTTGTGTCTACACCACCTCTAATAAATTATTTTCAAGTAAGAATTTACTTAATCTATCATACCATGCTCTAGGTGCTTGTTTTAAACCATACAATGTTTTATTGAGTTTGAAAACATGATTAGGAAAAGCATGATTTTCAAATTCGGATGGTTGTTTTACAAAAACTTATTCAAAAATATAGCCATTTAAAAATGTGCTTTTCACATCCATTTAAAATAATTTGAAATCCATTTAGCAAGCAAATGCAAGTAATAATCTAATGGCTTCTAATCTTGCTACGGTGTATAAGTTTTATCAAAATCTATTCCTTCTTCGTGGTTATATCCTTTCGCAACTAATTTATCTTTTTTTCTTATTATATTATCTTTTTCATCTAATTTATTTTTATATACCTATTTAGTACCTATAACAGGATATTCAGAAGGTCTATTTATAAGGTCCATATATTATTTCTTTTAAATTGAATTAAGTTCTTCATATATGGCTATCATCCAATTTGGATCATTTTCTACTTCTTCTATACAATTAGGTTCTATTTATGAGATAAATGCAAGATAATCATGTGCATCTCTAAGTGAGGATCTAGTTCTAACTCCTTGTGTGGGATCATCTATAATTAATTATTTAGGGTGGTGATGTGCATACCTCCATTCCTTAGGTAAATTATCATGCTCTTTGCTTACCATTTCATTTCCTTCTTCTACTTGTTTGTCCTTTAAGCTCATGTCTTTCATTGCTTTATTAATTATACATGCATTATTATTAATGCACTCTTCTTTTCTAGAATGTGAGGGGTTAGTTTCATCAAATATCACATGAATAGACTCTTCAACAGTTAATATTCTTTTATTGAAAATTTTATATGCTTTGCTTAAAGTTGAATAACCAAGAAATATTCTTTCATCAGATTTAGTATCAAATTTTTCAAGGTTATCCTTTTCATTATTTAGTACAAAGCATTTACAACCAAAAATATGAAATAATGAGTACTTGGTTTTCTATCATTCCAAAGCTCATAGGAGATTTTCTTTAAAATTGGTCTTATTAAAACACGGTTCAGTATATAACATGCAGTGTTCATAGCTTCTGTCTAAAAGTATCTTGGAAGATTGCTTTCACATAACATAGTTCGGCCATCTCTTATAATATTCTATTTTTCTTTCCATAACTTCATTTTGTTATGGTGTTCTAGGGACTGAAAAGTTATGATCAATGCCATGTTCTATGCCAAATTCTTCAAAATATTGATTTTCAAATTTAGTTCCGTGATCACTTTCTAATTGAAATAATTAAAAGATTTTTCTAATTTGAAACTTTCTTGTAAAATTTTTGAAATACTTTGAAAGCTTCATCTTTATGTGCAAGAAATAAAATCCATGTGAATCTTAAAAAATCATCTACTATCACAAGTCCATATTTCATACCTCCTAGGCTTGTGGTCCTAGTTGGTCCAAATAAGTTCATGTGTAGTAGCTCTAAAGGTCTTGAAGTTGAAAAATATTTTTTGATTTAAAACTCTCCTTATTTTGTTTACCAAATTGGCATGCATCACACACATGATCAAGATCAACTTTAAATTTAGGTAAACCTTTAACTAAGTCTTTGAAAATTAATTTGGCTAAAGTATGCATGCTAGCATAACCTAATCTTCTATGTCAAAGTAAACTAGATTCCTTTGTTTTAGCATTCATTGCCACTAAATTGTACTGCTGGACATAGCTAGATCATTCAAGTCTACTATGTAAATATTTCCAAGTCAATGACCAACAAATTTAGTGCTAGAATCAAGAGAGCTAGTTACTATACACATTGAAGATTCAAAAACAACTTTGAAGTCTTTATCATATAATTGACTTATGCTCAATAAATTATGCTCCAACTTGTTTACTAGCAATATATTTTCAATAAAGGTGGTAGGGATGATTTTGATCTTACCAATGCTAATGATCTTCCCCTTACCGTTGTCACCAATATTACTATTCCTCCATCTTTCATTTCAAGGGTGATGAATGTTCTTTGTCACCCGTCATATGTCTTGAACAGTCATTATCCAAATACCATCTTTTCTTTAATTCTAGGCTGCAAGACATTCCTGCAAAATAATCAAGTAATATTTTTAGGTATCTAAGCTTTCTTGATCCTTGTTGGTTAGTAGGAGTGGTTCCTTTAGAACCTAAATCTTTTTCACTTTAGTTTTATTTTTTTTCTCAAATTACATTCAAAAGATTTATGTCCAACCCCATTACAAGAATAGCAAATTACTTTTGACTTTTGAAAAGATGTAAATGTTGAACTCTTGATGCAAAAGGTTTTGGAGCTGAAAACTTCGATACATAAGATTTTGAAGCTGAAAACTTACTTGCATTCAATGAATTGTATCCAATTCTAGATCTATTATTTGATTCCCTTTGATTTTTCAAAATCAGCTCAAGCTTATTTGAATTTTAAAGTCAATTTGTCAACTAAGGGCTTGAGTCACTCATTTCATTTTGCAAGCTCTTATTCTTTTCAAAGCATTCATCTTTTTCAACTTGCAAAACTTTATATTTTTCAGAAACATAGCTTAATTCTTTTTGCAAAAGTTTGTTCTTTTCAGAAATTTTATTCTTCTCATTCATTAAAACATCATTGTTATTTTTCAAGGTTTTAATTTTTGAGCCAACCTTTTTATATTCCAATAAAAGCTCATAAAATGTAGTCTGTAACTCTTCATAAATAAATTCATCATTGAGTTCAATAGATGCTATCTCATCTTCTAGACCCATGAATATATGTTTGCAGTTTTGAATGTCTCTTCCTCTTCCTTATTTGATGTGGATTCATCGCTATCGCTCCACGTAGCCACCATCATTTTCTTTTTCTTCTTTTTGTATCCCTTCTTTAATGTAGGGCATTCAAAACGATAATGCCCCGACTTTTTGCATTCATAGCATATTGGTTGTTGCTCCTTATCTTTTTCTTTATCTTTTCCTTTTCTTTGCTATGTTCCCCCTTTCTAAAGTGTTTCCTCCAGTACCTTGATTTTTTCTTGCCCATAAATTTTTGAATCTCCTCATGACTAAAGCAATGTCATCATCTTCAAGTTCTTCATCAAAGGAGGGGCTTTCTTCTTCTTTCTCTTCTTCTTGTTTCTTGAATTCAGTTGCAGCTTTAAAGGCTATAGATTTCTTCTTTTTGCTATCATCCTCGCTACGGTGTTGCATTGTAAGCTCATGTGTGATTAAAGATCCGAGGAGCTCATCCAATGGAGGTATTCAAGTCCTTGACCTCTTGAATAGCAGTGACCTTTGGATCCCATTTGTTCAGTAAAGATCTAAGAATCTTTTGCACAAGGTCAGCATTTGAATATATCCTGCCAAGACTTTTTAAACCATTAATAATATCTGAAAATTTTGAAAATATGGCAGATATCATTTTATTTTGCTCCATTTTAAATAGTTCATAATTGTGCACAATAATATTTATTTTGGAAGTCCTAACTTGAGAGGTGCCTTCATGAGTAACTTCAAGTTTATCCCAAATTTTCTTTATCGAAATGCAAGTGAAAATCCGTTAAACTTATTAACATCCAAAGCACAATATGGAAGGTTCATGGCTTTGAAATTCAATTCACCCATCTTCATGTCATATTCATCCCATTTCTCTTCTGGTTTTGGGATGTCTATTCCATCCACTTTCTTAGTGGTGTGCGAGGTCCTTTCAAGATAATTTTTCATAGTTGAAATGCCTTGGGAATTGGAATCTAGCCATTGGAAGCTTTTTTGGATTCAAAAACTTTATTCTGGAACTAGCCGTTATACTTCAGAAACTGGGATTCGAGTCGGCTGGATGGGTCGAGATAGCTCGGATGCTCGGACAGGTAAAAACTGAACTATGGTCGAGTCGACTCTCTTCAATCGAGTCGGCTCGGATGACTGGTCTCTCAAAACTGAATTTTACTTACTATGGAAGAGTCGACTCGGTTGACTGATTTCTCAAAATTACATTTTAGCTACTTTGGACAAGTCGGCTCTAGTTTCATTGAGTCGGCTTGATTGATTGTGTGTCAGAAACCCTCGTGCCATGCCAAAATAATGTATCAACTCTATTTCTTTAATCGGCTCGAGTGATCTTTGTCCAAAAACTTTCAAACTTCTTCAAATTTCTTCCAATATCTTCCAAACAACTTCAAACTTCTTCTAAACCTAATCTAAGTAATTTAAACTTAAAAATTACATAGAATTGGTCCCTTTTTCATGAATACATAAATAAATTTTCTTTGGATTCTTCAATACATGAAACTTTTTCTATGAGAAACTTGATACATTACAATGATTTCAGAATTGTAGGGAGAATGATTGTGCATTTGAATCATCTTACAAAAATTTATTAAACATTTGAAAAGAGTCAGTATCAAATACATGCTCTAATATTTTGTTATTATCAAAATCATTCCAGGGGTCAACAACTAATTTGTGCTAATGGACAGCTCAAAACTAACTCCATCGAAGGCTTATTTAATAAGGATTGTTCTTCTATTTTGAAATGGATTGAGCTAGTTTCGAGGCCTATTTAATGGGCGACTGTGAAGATAGAAGGAACGAAGCTTGAGGGCCAAGACCAGTTGCTAGAAGCCACAACGTAGTTTTTATTTATTTGTAACTTAGTTTAGGGTTGGAGAGGGAGAGGAATAAATAAAAGAGATTCTTCATGAAAGGAGGTACTGTAACAGAACCCCGAATCTTCAAGAAGATGTATCCATGAGCCATGCTCGACTGAGGTGCAGCCTGTAAGGAAGTACTGGTTTCCGTACTGTAGTTCTGTATTTATTTTCTCTATTCTATGTGATCAAATAAGCTTTAAATTTTTTTTAAACTCTTTCCTATTTAATTTTCTAAAATTAATTACCTAGATGGGATGGATCATGATCGTAACACGATATGGTCCATGCTCAACATAGATGATTATTTATGATTTCCATCAACTTATCTTGTTAGGATATTTCTAACTCAATCGTTGGATAGCCTATACTTGTGGAACGAGCCATGATCTTAACAATATATGATTTGTGCTTGACAAGATAGTCTATACTAAGGATTAGTTTGAAATTTTTGACATAATTATGGACTTTGATTATTTAGATTAGAATAAATGCATATTTTATATTTGTGATTACCTGAAAACTTGAAGACATCTTTTTATTAATTAAATCCCTCGATCTCATAGTTAATTTAAATTGATTAGTTTTCATTAACCCATCACCTATCTTCTAAATATCTAAATATTTATCTTTTTTTTTTATTTTCTTTATAAAAATTATCCTTGATCCCTAAGGATATGATCCCTACTCATCCTAACTATGATAGTAAGTTAGGTTTAATTTTTGACCAATTACAACGGCGATCACTTGGCAACAAGCAAGCTGCTTTGATACTCGAAGTCCATGATGCTCGAGTAAGTCATAAAAGTCAGTCGATCATAGCTATTTCAGCACAGATCATGAAAGACAAATCATAGAAGGTAGAATTTCAATAAAATTAGCTATCCTAATAGAAAAGATTCTAGAGGACAAGATCCCAACATTCTAGCAAAAATTTGTTATACTTGTCAGAGGAAATCACCTTCCTAATAGTATTCTGTTACCTTGCATAACTTTATAAATTGATGAGAGACCCCCGATGAAGGTAACACATCTTTACACGACACATACTCTCATGCTGATTCAGTCTCGTCATTTCTCTTACTTCGATTGCTATAACCCATCTTTTTCATTCACTGATTTGAACGTTGGAGAGTCTCTCGCTGATCACCACCAGTAAAGAGACTGTTCTTGCAAGTCTCCACTCGAGAGATGCCAGGAGCAGCTCTTCATTCTATTGGAGAAGGCCAGGAGATTTTCAAGTATCATCGAAGTCCAATGAATGGTGATTTGACGGAACAGAAAGTATCCAAATCCTTTTTTGATCTACCCAACTACAAGTCTTATTTTCTTTCACTCTCTTTTTCTTAGAATTTATATTTTTTTTTATTTTTTTTGGATAAAGTTTTCAAAAAATTATCATGAACTAGCTATATCCATATTTTCTCAATATCATACAATGAACCTAAATTAGATCTTCTCAATCCAACAAGGGAATGTTTGGTCCGTAACGAAAATCAGAATCGGAATAAATTGGAATGAGAATCAGAATAGCCATATCCCCTAAGCATTTAGTTTATAATCATAATCAAAATCCAAATCTAAATCCAAAAAAAAAATAATTCTTATAAGAGAGTTGGAATTTGATTTTGGAGAGATTAGATCATTTCCATTCTATCCTAGAATCGGAATAGAATAGAACTCTTTCAAACCAAATGATTAAATAAGAATTATTGGATATCCCGTTCAGCTACGAATCGAACTCTGGCTCAACTAATCCGAAGCCCTTTTCTCCAGACCACGGACTTCGGACCAGGAAAAAGGCCAGGCCAACTGCATGCAGCTCACTGCTTTTCACCGGACTACAACATCCAAAGACCAGTCCTACGGATAACGTCTTCGGCTTTATCGAAGACCAGATTTCTCATCGACTTTCGAAGATGTGCTCTTCAGTCCCTGCCGTAGACACAATCTCCGGCCCCGGGAAAAATACCAAGTCTTCAGCCCACGCGAGGGAAACCCAAAGATTGGACCAATCTGGTCCAAATAGGCAACTATAACTAACAGTTATAATCAACATTCTCCATGCCACGATCATGGTGCGCAACTCCAGCTGTCACGCCTTTGATCTGGCCGGAACCGCTCAATGACAACCCACGATCGCCAATCATGGGAGAAATTGACTCCCCATGATCACCGGAAAAAGAGCGGGCCACAGGCCGGAGGCCTTCTTTTAAATAATGGTAAGAAGGATGGCTCGAGAGGTACGCACACATATGCTCACATATATTCTAGAGCTCTTTCTCTCATACTCTCTCGACACCCTTCCCCATTCCGTGGCTGGAATCCGTCACTGACTTAGGCATCAAAGTGTCCCCCGCCGGAACAACCTCGGCAAAGGACCTGTTTTGCAGGTGAACCAGGGAGCGGTCCTGCGGTGCAGCGGCTCTGACCAGCCGATTTAGGGACTCCATGTCAACAAATTGGCATGCCAGGAAGGGAGGATCAGCACTCTTTAGGCTCCCTCCTAGACTAAGGGGAAGTAAGAAGTTCTTGATGACGAGAGGAAAGACTCAAGTGGCTTCTACAAGCCGAAGTCGTGCTCCGTCTCAGGGAGCAGCCCCGCGACGGAGAGAATGTTCCACCTCCCACGTTTGTCGTGGGACTACAGCAATTCGAAACCCTTGTGAACCAGGTCACCAACCTCACGGCCATGGTTCAGGACTTTCAGAGCAGAGCCTTTCCGTGGGAAATCCATCGGCCACCTCTAGAAATAGCTCTCAGTCCCGAAGGAAGAGAGCCCCACGGGAGGATTCCATGCATCCCTCCCCCCATTCTCGGCCCTCTCCCGAAGGCCGAACTTCGAGGTTGCCTAGGTTGGTGCGGGCACCAGACTCAGAAGAAGACTTCAGAGCTCCATTTGGATCTCTGATTAACCTTGCCCGAAGAATTAGGATTTTTGGTTTGTAATAAGAGTTGACTAGATCAACTCAATTTAGCTTGAGTCTACATTACCTGCATTTTATTTTGTTGAGTCATGTTGACTCAGTAGTGGACTAGGATTTCAACCTGGGGTGTTACATTTTCTCCTAAGGCCTAGCAAGTGGGCACCACACTCCCAGCCACACTCCCAGCCATATGCCTGAGTCCAGGGGATGCCATATCTACATCCAGCAGCCTTTGGTCCCCACTACACAGATAGCAGCTTCCTTCTCTCATACGTCAGATGAGGAGAATCCACCAGGAGTCCACAAATCAAGGGGGCGGCCAAGACTTTTCCAAAAGAACCAAAGTAAGAATGGGAAGAAATTTCTCTTGAAGAGAATTCAAGGAGGCGCCCACTATCTGCCAAATAAATCCAAAACAAAGATGGGAAGGACCTTGACTTAGGGAGGAAGAAAAGGAGGAGTCCAAAAGAGTTGATCCATGGAAGAAAAAAATTCTCTTGAAGATCCAAGCAAGGAGGCGCCATCTACCTGCCTTTTATAACCCTAATCAAAATTTTTTGGTACCTTGGCCGACCATATGTGTATGATTATCCTGATTTGTAGATCCCCTTCTTTATCCCACATGGGAAGTTGTAAAACCTACTCCCTTGTAAAGCCTTATAAATTAAACCCCTCTTGTAAGTTTAAATCAATCAGATGAATGAAGCCAAATTTTTTTATGAGCAAACTTTGTGTTTTCTCTCTTCCGCACTTGCATCCAGGTGTTGAGCTCCGTGAGGGAGTAAATCCGGGTTCCCCAGGAACCTTGAGGAGGTGTGAGATCTCCAAAACCCAAACCCTAGTTAGCCACTCCACTCCCAAACCCTAGCCGCCATCACCCTTCTCTTTCCACCAAGCCCTAGCCTATCCCTCTCACGGCCACCCTCTCCAAGTCCAGGCCGACCACCAGCATCCAGCTCCAGTCCAGATACTTCAGATCTGCAGCAATTCTAAGAGGAAGTCAAATCAGCCTCCAGGAGAATCCTGATTTCAGCAACTTCAGCTTCAAGTTCTTCAACCTGGTAAATCTTTTCTTGAGTCTCTGAATCCATCACTTGTTTTTCTTCTTCCCAGATCTTGAGTCCAGGAGAAGCCGACCCAGCCACGAGACCAGTATTGGAGGATCCATTACGAAGATAGCCGAATCCAAGGATCCAACAATCTGCCCGAGAGAGTTCTTCCACCCAAATTCTGTGAAGATCACTGTCTGGTTGGTAACCCATCTCTCCTCTCTATTTCTGTCCTGTTGAAAGTTCAGAGCGAAATCCTAGGTCTGGGAGTTTCTCAACCCCCAGCGATCCATTACTTCTGAACTACTCTGATAACCTAGTTTTTCTAAATTGTGCTTTCAATCATTACCTAGTTTCCTTCAACTTATTTAACTTTACTTTGAGTCAAAGCCAATTTCTGAATATAAAAAAAATAAAAAAAAAAATTAATCTTAATTTTACTTCCGCATACGCTTTTGTTTCTTTGTTCTGCATCATTTTTGGTATCAGAGCCCTGTCTAGGGTTTCTGTTTTGATTGCTTGTTTGAGTCTCTCTCTTTTTTTTACTTTGTCTGCTCGAAGTAGACTCCCCAGGACGTCCGGTCCTAGAACGAAGCGAGGTGCAAACCTCCTCTTCCCATTCCACGGGTGTTCCTAGGGCATGTAGGGATCCGTTGGTTACAACTTCGTAGCAGGAATTGTAAACGAGGAAGTGCTCTGTTTTCAGCCCGTAATTATCCTGTTTCAGGAATTATTTCTCACTGCAGGTAACTCCAAATTCGGTGATTTTTATTTTGCTGAAACCAGTATAATTCATAATTTTCCCATGATTTATTGGTTTCCGTGCGATTTCTGAGGATTAAATTACTGCAACTCTATTTTGTGTTCTGCAATCCATTTATTTTTGAGTGTTCATCTCTTAATTCATCTTAAGGGCATTTGAGCATCTAAGATAAGGGGAGGAGTTGATAACCTCTCCTTAGCCCAAAACCACCACCCCTTCATTCAAACCTAAGCCTTTAATCTAAAATTTGATTAGACCTAATTTGCCCTAGTGGGCTAGGGACATCAACAAGTCGGGTCAAGGCTAGTGTTGAGTCAGTTTGTCTGGTTACTCTGTGTGTGCTTTGTACTCAGTGTCTAGAACGGTGGTTCAGGGATCCATCCCAAAGGGCTTGTGTGCTGGTCCCCTACCTGGCCAATCTCTGATTGGTGTCTAGGATTGGCATTCAGGGACCTAACACTCCCCTTACACCTGCCTGGCTGAGTCCTGAGTTACTACAGGCTAGCTTGCCACTCTGATTGGGCACCTAGTTTGGGCTCTAGGTCTAGTTAGCCCGTAGTCGTTCAGTTGAGTCTCATTTTGTGTGCTTGATTGCATCATGTCTACCCGAATGGAGTACCCTACCAACCTGGTCAAACCTAACCTGATTTAGAGGCCATGGTTAAAGCTCTTACTGAGAGTATGAACAAATAAGTCAGGATATGAATGAGAATTTTGCCCAACTTAGGGATCGAGTCCAAGTACTTGAGGACCTAGGCATCGGAATTGGACTCCTGACCCAGATTTTAATGTGCCTCAACCTCACCCACACCAAGAGCCTAGAAGACCTTTATACCGAGATCCTGAACCTAATCATAGGAGGCCTGACCCAGAACCTGAGGATAGAGATGATAGGTTCATTCGGAACATCAAGTTAGATGCACCCACTTTTGATGGTAGTTTTAAATCCTAAGGTGTATTCTGATTGGGAGGGTGAGATGGACCAGTACTTTGAGTGGTATGCTATGTCTGAGGAGAGGAAATTCAAGTTTGCCAAAATGAAATTAATACGTCAAGCTAGGTTATACTGGGGGAACATTGAGCTGACCACTAGAAGACGAAATGTAGAGCCCATAACCACTTGGCAGGGTATGAAAGAGAAACTTAGAGACAAGTACCTACCCTTTCATACCAACAAAATCTGTTAGACCAATGGCAGACTTTGAAACAAGGGACCGATCTGTTTCAGACTACATAACCATCTTTGATGAATACCTAATGAGATGTGATGTGAGTGAAGCCCATGAAGTCACCTTGTCTAGATTTAGGGCTAGGCTTAGGGAAGATATTAAGAGAGAGTTGTTTTTGAGAGAGGTTACTGACCTAGACCAAGCCTATCAGATTGCACTGAACACTGAGAAGTTTCAGAGAGGACCCATGCCATCTAGGGTTAGTACCCCAATCCCAAGAAATGGACCTAGCCAGGTTACCCTAGCAAGCCTAATCAGGGTATCCCCACCCCTAGGCCCATGGACAAAGGTAAGGCACCTGACACCCAGAGAACCCTAGTATCGTCTGTTTTAAGTGTCAGAAGCCCGGTCATATCTCCACTCAGGCACAGCCATAGCTTGTTTTTAGTGTCATAAGGTAGGTCATGTTTCTAGCCAGTGCCCTCGTAGATCCCTATATATAGAAGAGGGAGGAGAAGAGAATTCCGAGCCTAATGAGGAGTTTGAAGAAGAAGTTTATGAGGCCGGAATGAATTTGTTGATGAGTATGAAGGAGAGGAAGAATCCACTAAGTCTGACCACTTAGGGTTGTGAGATGCATCCTGTCCCAGACTAAAGTTCAGGAAGATTGGCGTAGGACTAACATCCTACAGACTTTCCTTAAACTAGGGGATAAGGTTTGTAAAATCATCATAGATAGTGAGAGCTGTGTGAATGTCATCTCTACTAGCACTGTCAAAATGTTAGGCTTAACCCCAGTCCCCACACCTAATTCCTATAAGGTTTCTTGGGTAGACTCTACCTCTATACCCATCCAGTCTAGATGTCAGGTCCAAATCCAAATGCAATCCTATCAAGAGAATTTGGTGTGATGTCTTGCCCATGGGGGTGAGTAGTATAATTCTTGGAAGACCTTGGTTGTATGATCATGATGCCATCCTCTTAGAAAAATCCAACACCTGTGTCTTTAGTTTCAATGGAAGAAAATCACAATCCATTCAGTCCCACCTAAGGACAAGGTAGCTAAAGGAACCAGTAAGTCAGAGAAATGAAGACTGGAGTGAACCTAATTAGTGCCAAGGATCTAGAACAAGAAATTCATAGTGGTTCACCCATTTGGATGTTGACTGCTAAGGAACTTAGGACTCCTACACCCTCAGAGCCTCCTCAGAAGTTAAGCCTTTATTAGAAGAATTTGAGGATGTTTTTCCCGAGGATCTGCCAGACCACCTTCCACCTCTTAGGGATATTCAGCATTCCATAGATTTAGTCCCAGGAGCTACTTTACCAAACTTGCCCCATTATAGGATGAATCCATCGGAGCATAAAGAACTGCAAAAGCAGGTTGGCGAATTGTTGAGGAAGGGTTTCATTAGAGAGAGTCTTAGCCCTTGTGCAGTCCCTGCACTTCTAACCCCGAAGAAGGATGGCACGTGGAGGATGTGTGTTGACAGTCGTGCCATCAATAAATCACAATCAAGTATAGGTTCCCCATCCCTAGACTAGATGACATGCTTGATATGATGGCCGGTGCCATGGTTTTTTCTAAAATTAATCTCAAGAGCGGCTATCATCAGGTTAGGATTAGACCAGGGGATGAGTGGAAAACAGCCTTCAAAACTAAGGATGGTCTCTTTGATGGGTTGTTATGCCTTTTGGGTTGTCCAATGCCCCTAGTACTTTCATGAGGATTATGACCCAGGTACTTAGAGCTTTCATAGGGAATTTGTAGTGGTCTATTTGATGACATCCTGATCTATAGTAAGACCCCTGCAGATCACCTAGGCCACCCTTAGACAAGTCTGTCAAGTTTTGAGAAATGATAGTCTCTACGGTAATCTCAAAAGTGTGAATTTATAACCAGTAGAATTATCTTCCTTGGATTTGTCGTAACCCCTGACGGCGTGGCTGCCGATCCTGAAAAGATTAGGTCCATAGTAGAATGGCCAGAGTCGACCAGTGTGCATGAAGTCAGAAGTTTCCATGGCTTGGCTACCTTCTATAGGCGATTCATCAAGGGGTTTAGTACCGTAGTTGTTCCTATCACAGACTGCATTAGGAAGGGAGAATTTCAGTGGACCAAAGCAGCCCATAAAGCCTTCCTAGATCTTAAGGATAGGATGACCCAGGCCCCATTTTGAGACTACCGGACTTTTCAAAGGTATTTGAGGTTGCCTGTGATGCTTCAGGAGTAGGTATAGGTGGAGTCCTAAGCCAAGAGAACCATCCCGTAGCATTCTTTAGTGAAAAACTTAACGATGCTAAGCTTAGGTATTCTACCTATGATAAGGAATTTTACGCGGTAGTGCAAGCTTTGCGTTACTGGAGACATTATTTACTACCGCAAGAATTTGTGTGTTTTTTCGGATCATGAGGCTCTAGATTCTTGAATTCTCAGAAGAAGCTTAACCCTAGGCATGCTAAGTGGGTAGAGTATATCCAGTCCTATACTTTTGTTTTGAAGCATAAGGCTGGGTCTGAAATAAGGTAGCTAATGCCCTTAGTCGTCGATCTTTGTTATTGATTCTGTTAGGGCTGAAGTCATAGGGTTTGAGCAAATCAAAGAAGAATATGAGTCGTGTCCGGATTTCAAGACTGTATACCAGGATCTAACTCAAGGACCATCTAGTGAACATAAGGATTATTCCCTTTTAGATGCTTTCTGTTCTTTAAGAATAGGCTTTGCATCCCTAGAACCTCTCTTAGGGAATTCTTGATTTGGGAAACTCATGCTGGAGGTTTAGCTGGCCATTTCGGAAAGATAGACCACCCTGGCTATTGAAGACCATTTTTTTTCTGGCCTAGCTTAAAAAGAGATGTAGCACATATTGTGGCTAGGTGTCGGACCTGCGCTGTTGCCAAACAGCGAAAACAGAACACCGGCCTTTATACCCCACTCCCTATCCCAGATCGTCCTTGGCAAGATGTGAGCATGGACTTTGTGTTAGGTTTGCCTAAGACCCAGAGGAGGCATGACTCTATCTGTGTTGTAGTAGACCGATTTTCCAAGATGGCCCATTTCTTGCCTTGTTTCCCAAACATTTGATGCGTCTAAGGTAGCCACCCTGTTCTTTAATGAGATAGTTCGACTCCATGGCCTATCCAAGACCATTGTTTCAGATAGGATGTTCGGTTCACCAGCTATTTTTGGAAACCCTTTGGCATAAGTTAGGGACGAAACTTAAGTTTTCAACTGCCTATCATCCCCAACTGATGGCCAAACCGAAGTAGTGAACCGTAGTTTAGGCAATCTGCTAAGGTGTCTTGTTGGTGAAAACATTAGGAACTGGGATTTACTTACCTAGAGCTGAATTTGCATATAATGACTCGGTCAATAGGTCTACGGGTAAGAGTCCATTTGAAATTGTGAATGGTTACAAACCCCACACACCTCTTGACCTAGCTCCTTTACCAGTCCACACACGGGTCTCCAGGTCTGCCGAAGTTTTTGCACAGCATATAAAAGACTTGCATAAAGAAATTCAAGCCAAAATAAATTTAAGTAATGAAACTTGTAAGAAATTGTTTGATTCTCAAAGGCGAGTCAAAACCTTTGACGAAGGAGACTATGTAATGATTAGGTTAAGGCCTGAACAGTTTCCTCCTGGAACCGTTAGAAAGTTACATGCTAGGGGAGCTGGACCATTTAGAGTGGTAAAGAGAGTAGGATCCAATGCCTATGTGCTCGAGTTGCCTCCAGAACTAGGAATTAGCTCCACTTTCAACATTACAGACCTAGTAGAGTATAGGGAGCCCGCTGTGATTCCCAGTGAGGCTTTTGAACCTAATCCTGCTCTTGAGAGTGACCTGATCCTGTGTGTCCACCAACAAATTGGCCTGTGAGGAAAGAGCAGATTGAAAAGATCCTGGATGATCAGGTTATCTCTACTCGTAATCGAGGATACCAAAGATACCTGGTCCGCTGGCTAGGAAGGCAGATTCTGATGACTCTGGATCTGATTACTTGGATCTCCCAAGAAGAGTTAAAGACCCAGACCTCTTGGAGAGATACCAGAGCCAACTTGATCCATACTCGACAGGGTCGAGTTCCTCCCATCCTGGGAGAATTGGTGCGGGCACCAGACTCAGAAGAAGACTTCAGAGCTCCATCTGGATCTCTGATTAACTTGCCCGAAGAATTAGGATTTTTGGTTTGTAATAAGAGTTGACTAGATCAACTCAATTTAGCTTGAGTCTACATTACCTGCATTTTATTTTGTTGAGTCATGTTGGACTCAGTATGGACTAGGGTTTCAACCTGGGGTGTTACATTTTCTCCCAAGGCCTAGCAAGTGGGCACCACACTCCCAGCCACACTCCCAACCATACGCCTGAGTCCGGGGACGCCATATCTACATCCAGCAGCCTTGGTCCCCACTACACAGATAGCAGCTTCCTTCTCTCATGCGCCAGATGAGGAGAATCCCCAGGAGTCCACAAATCAAGGGGCGGCCAAGACTTTCCCAAAAGAACCAAAGTAAGAATGGGAAGAAATTCTCTTGGAGAGAAATTCAAGGAGGCGCCCACTATCTGCCAAATAAATCCAAACAAAGATGGGAAGGACCTTGACTTAGGGAGGAAGAAAAGGAGGAGTCCAAAAGAGTTGATCCATGGAAGGAAAAAATTCTCTTGAAGATCCAAGCAAGGAGGCGCCATCTACCTGCCTTTTATAACCCTAATCAAAATTTTTTGGTATCTTGGCCGACCATATGTGTATGAATTATCCTGATTTGTAGATCCCCTTCTTTAGTCCCACATGGGAAGATGTAAAACCCTACTCCCTTGTAAAGCCTTAAAATTAAACCCCTCTTGTAAGTTTAAATCAATCAGATGAATGAAGCCCAATTTTTTTTGAGTGGCAAACTTTGTGTTTTCTCTCTTCCGCACTTGCATCCAGGTGTTGAGCTCCGTGAGGGAGTAAATCCGGGTTCCCCAGGAACCTTGAGGAGTGTGAGATCTCCAAAACCCAAACCCTAGGTTAGCCACTCCACTCTCCCAAACCCTAGCCGCCATCACCCTTCTCTTCCACCAAGCCCTAGCCTATCCCACCTCTCACGGCCACCCTCTCCAAGTCCAGGCCGACCACCAGCATCCAGCTCTAGTCCGATACTTCAGATCTGCAGCAATTCTAAGAGGAAGTCAGATCAGCCTCCAGGAGAATCCTGATTTCAGCAACTTCGGCTTTCAAGTTCTTTAACCTGGTAAATCTTTTCTTGAGTCTCTGAATCCATCACTGTTTTTTCTTTCTTCCCAGATCTTGAGTCAGGAGAAGCCGACCCAGCCACGAGACCAGTATGGAGGATCCATGCGAAGATAGCTGAATCCGAGGATCCAACAATCTGCCCGAGAGAGTTCTTCCACCACAAATTCTGTGAAGATCACTGTCTGGTTAGTAAACCCATCTCCCCTCTCTATTTCTGTCCTGTTGAAAGTTCAGAGCGAAACCCTAGGTCTGGGAGTTTCTCAACCCCCAGCGATCCGTTACTTCTGAACTACTCTGATAACCTAGTTTTCTAAATTGTGCTTTCAATCATTACCTAGTTTCCTTCAACTTAGTTTAACTTTACTTTGAGTCAAAGCCAATTTCTGAAATATAAAAAAAAAAAAAAAATTAATCTTAATTTTTAACTTCCGCATACGCTTCTTGTTCTTTGTTCTTCATCTAGGTCCGCCAATTCCTCGCAAAAAGGAAAAGGCCTAGGCAAACTCCCTCGCCCTCCTCCAAAGACTCCATTTCTGTGGAGAGAGCGCCGAAATAGACTCTCGATTACGACGGGAGATTCAGAGCCATCGAATCAGAGATGGTGAAGGCGCGAGAACAGAGAATGAGAGATCTGAAGGATCCCGATAATTGATGTGGGTGATCTACGCCCACCATACACCCATCGTATCATGCCGAAGTCATTCCTCGGCACCTCAGGGTCCCCAGATGGAATCCTACGACGGCACCTCCGACCCCCTCGACCATTTAGGCAGCTTCAAGACCCATATGATGATCCAAGGAGCTTTGGATGCAATGTACTGCCTAGTGTTCCTGGCTACCTTGAAGAAGTCCGCTCAAATATGGTACTCGAGCTGCTGCCCCAGGTACCATCGATTCTTTTTTTCCGAGCTAGAAAAATTTTTTGTCTTGCATTTCAGGACCTGCTTCAAGACTCCACGGAATACGACATACTGTTCCTCCTTCACCAGAACGAAGGAGAAAGCTGCTATTACATCTCCAAGTTTAATGCGGCCATGCTTGAGATCCCCGATCTCAATGAGCATGTGGCCATGTCTGCATTGAAGAAGGGGCTCGTACCTCTAGGCTTACTTTTTTCTGGATAAGAAGTTTCCCTAAAGTTATGCTGAGCTCTTGTCAAGGCTCAGAAATATGCCGATGCTAAAGAACAGACGGCAAATCGTGACTGATCGAAGGGAACCACCTTCGAAAAAGAAGAATAACAGGGGACAAGGTTCTCAAACTTTCAATAACATGGCGACAAATATACAGACCGCCAAAGAAGTCCTCCCAGGCTTAGAGCTTCGGGAGGAAGATTCGACTCCTACACCCCCCTCATCTCTCTCGAGGGAAGATCTTCATGGAGATAGAAAAGGAGAACTATCTCCAACGCCCCGTCCCATGAAACCTCATCTTCCGTAAGGAATAGGAACAAATACTATCGATTCCACCGGGACCACGGCCACAACACTGAAGAGTGCATCCAACTGAAGGATGCAATTGAGGATCTCATCAAGAGAGGTACTTGGGGCGGTACATTGGTAGCCAAGGCCCCCGATCGGTAGCAACTGTTCCCCAGCCAACCTCCCGAAGAGGCCGAATTGCCAAATCGAAGGCCACCAATGGAGGTGTAGGGATGATACACTGACCCACCGACTGGAGAAGGGATGAGGATGATGCTCCAAAGCGACTTAAGAAAACACAACTCTATCCTCTTCTCCGATGATGACGTTGCGGGAGTTCGGCTCCTGCATGATGATCCCCTGTAATCTCGCCGTAGTGGCAATTATGATGTACAGCGAATCCTTGTTGATAATGGAGTTCGACTGATGTCTTGATGTACGATGCATTCTCTAAAATGTGTTTGCCTAGACATCAACTACGAAGATCCTCATACCGCTCTCCGATTTTGGGGGCAACAAGTTTATGCCGAGGGAGAAATAGTGTTGCCTGTAACCCTTGGCACCGAACCTCGACAAAAGACACTGTCGATCAACTTCATGGTGGTCCGGATTCCCTCAGCATACAACATATTCTAGGGCGGCCTGCCTTGAACAAATTTGAATCGTGATCTCCTCCATTACCTCTTGGTGTGCTTCCCACCAGGAATGGTGTCGGAGAAGTTAGAGGAAACCAGAGGATGGCACGATAGTGCCTAATGATCGAAGACAAGCAATTCAATGATCCAACAACTCCGGATCAGCTGGATCCGCGGGATGCAACCACAAATCTTGGTAACCCCTGGAGAGGACCGTCCCTACCTTTGATAGAGGAAGATCTCTTCAAAGTTGTGCAGATCGGGAGCACGCTTGATGAAAAACCAGAATGGAGTTGATCCATTTTCTCAGAGACAACGCCGACGTCTTCACCTAGTCGGCTTCGGATATGCCAGGGATTCTTGCCGAAGTAATCACTCATCGACTGGAAGTTACCCCTGGGCATAAACCGGTACGACAGAAGAAAAGGAGCTTCGCTCCTGAAAGATAGCAAGCTGTGGACGAAGAAGTTGGCAAGCTCCTTAAAGCAGGTTTCATCCGAGAGGCCCACTACCCCGAGTGGTTGGCCAATATGATAATGGTCAAGAAAGCTAGTGGCAAGTGGAGGATCTGTATCAACTATACAGACCTCAACAAGGCTTGCCCAAAAGATAACTTCCCTCTCCCAAAGATTGATCAGCTGGTCGATGCTACTGCCGGCCACCAGTTGCTGAGCTTCATGGATGCTTTCTCCGGCTACAACCAAATTAGAATGGATCCACAAGATAAGGAGAAGACGGCTTTTATCACTGATAAGGTCTCTACTGCTACAAGATGATGCCGTTCAGCCTCAAGAACACCGGAGCAACGTTTCAAAGGCTAATCAACAAGGTATTCGAAAAGCAACTGGGAAAAAACATGGGAGGCCTATGTTGACGACATGATCGTCAAGAGCCTCCTCCAGAAAGACCACATCCGTGACTTGGAGGAATCATTCAGTGCTCTACGGCGCTACCGCATGAAGCTAAACCCGGCAAAATGTACCTTTGGGGTCACTTCGGCAAGTTCTTGGGCTTCATTGTCACCAAACGTGGATTGAGGCGAATCCTGAGAAGATTCAAGCTTTGAAAGATATGCGACATCCCTCATGCAAAAAGAAAGTCCAGCAGTTGATAGGAAAATTGCCTCCCTCAGCAGATTCATTTCTCTGTCAGCTGAGAAATGCCTTCCTTTCTTCAAGGTACTCCGCTAGTAGACAAGGGCTTTGAATGGTCCGAAGACTATCGCACTGCCTTTAAGGAGCTGAAGAAGTACCTAGAGACCCTGCCAGTACTCTCCAAGCCACAGAAGGCGAGGTTCTCTACCTATATCTCTCTGCTTCAGATGAAGCAATCAGTTCAGTTCTTGTTCGGAGAGATAAAGACGGATCCCACAAGCCAATCTACTATATCAACAAGGTCCTGCATGACGCTGAGACACGATATGCAAGGATGCAGAAGCTGATCTACTCTTTGGTGGTTGCGACAAAGCGACTACGGCCATATTTCCATGCCCACACGCCATTGTGGCACAACCGATCAATCTCTCAAAGCCGTTCTCCGATCTCCGGACACCTCTGGAAGGATAGCCAAGTGGCTATGAAGCTAAGTTAATTGACATCAGCTTCCAGCCCCGAACGGCTATGAAGGCCCAGTGCTCTCTGATTTTTTAGCTGAGTGTACCTGGAAGTCTAAGACGAAGCATCTTCGATAGAAGACGAAGTTCGAAGGAGACGAAGTCCGTCTGGGTACTTCATGTGGACATAGCTTCCAATGCTACTGGATGCAGGGCTGGACTCATGTTGGCCGAACCTGATGGCCACACCATAGAGTACGCACTCCGTTCTCCTTCCATGCCTCTAATAACTAGGCCAAATACGAGGCCTTGCTCACCGGACTCGGATCACCAAGGATCTGGGAGTCCAGTAACTTCGAGCCTTCTCAGACTCCCAGTTGGTTGTGAATCAAGTAACGAGAATATGCAACAAAGGATCCAACCATGGTACAATACTTGGAGAAGGTACGACTTTATCCTCCCAACTGGAACATTTGAGATCATCCATGTTCTACGATCAGAGAACTCCCGGGCGGATGCACTATCTCGACTGGCAACTACGACACCGGAATCTCTCTGCACACCTTTGTTGAACATCTTGAAACTCCAAGCATAGCCGAAGAGGCTGTGGAGTGCGCCAGATTTACGCTGAGCCAAGCTGGATGGATCCATCATCAAGTTCCTGAATGAGGGAGAGCTACCAGAAGATAAGGCAGAGGCCAAGAAGATCCGCTGGATAGCATCTCAATACGTCATCTTAGACGAACCCTCTACAAAAGATCGTTCTCTCAGCCACTGCTAAAATGCTTAGGACCCACAGATTCGGATTATGCTCTGAGAGAGGTCCACGAGGGCATATGCGGTGATCACTTGGGAGGCAGATCTCTGGCGTAGAAGATCATTCGACAAGGGTATTACTGGCCCTCCATCCAGAAGGACTCGACTGATTCGTGCGAAAGTGCGACCAGTGCCAGAGGTACGCCAATGTACGAGACAGCCTGCGAGTCACCTGACTCACCTGCAGCCCCGTGGCCTTTTGCCCAATGGGGAATGGACATTCTTGGCCCATTCCCGCCAGCATCAGGGCAAGGAAGTTTCTCTTAGTGGCCATCAACTACTTCACGAAGTGGTAGAAGCTGAACACTGGCCCAGATTACAGAAGGCAAGGTGAAAAATTTTGTAAAAAATTCCATGATATTCAGGTTCGGCATCCCACACGTCATCATCACGGACAACAGGAGACAGTTCGACAATCCAAAGTTCAAGAACTTCTGCGCTCGGTATCATATCCAGCATCGTTGACATCCGTTGCTCATCCACAGTCCAGCGGAGAAGCCGAAGTCACTAACCGAACCTTCCTCCATGGTCTGAAGACAAGGTTGAACGTCGCCAAAGGGCTTTGGGCTAAAGAACTGATCTATGTTCTCTGGGCATACCGAACTATCTCAAGAACGGCCACCAGCAAGTCTCTGTTCACCTGGCATACGTACCGAAGCCGTGCTACCTATTGAATCTCCCTACAGTCCCTGAGAATTGATAATTATGAAGAGCCTGAGAACTCCGATCGAAGAAGGATGATCTGGACTTGTTATCAAGCACCAGGCTCCAGGCCTAGATAAGGATGGCGGAGTACCATCAAAAGGTCACAAATACTACAACTCAAGGGTGAAAGAGCAAACTTTCCGTACGAGGGACTGGTGTTGCGAAGGACAGAGGTATCTAGGCCAACGGAACAGGATAAACTCTCCTCCAACTGGGAAAGCCCATATCAAGTCGAAAAAGTCATTCGACCAGGAACATATCGACTCAAGACCCTGGAGGGGAAGACCCTATCCCGGCCATGGAATGTACAAAACCTTCGCAAATACTATCAATAATGAGTTCTTAAAATTCCTGTGCAAAGCTACTCAACCCTGCTCAACTCAGAATGGCTATTTGTATCGACTGAACGACAACAGCCTGAGTGACCCGATCTGAAAATCGATCAACTGCGCAAAGGAGAGTCTGATCCACTCACCTTATCGGTATGCCCGACGAGCACAATGGATAGCCTAACCAGGCCACCAAGAAGATCAAAGGCGCAGGGATAGTTTTCGTAACCTACCCTCTGGTGAATCTGAAGACGCACCGAGGTGGGCCTGAACAGCCTACCTTAATCACGACAGAAGTGCACAGGGACGGTGTAAACATCCTACCCTACGGTAAATCCAAAAACATGCTTAAAAGGATCATTGTCGTCCTTTCTATCGATAACAGACATTACAAGAACGTCCAACCGACCTCATCTCTTCCCTGTAGACCAAAAATGGTCCGCGGAGTCTACATTTTAGACAAAGCAACGATACAACATATCGCAAAAAAAAATGCATGGGAAGAGGTAATAAAGATACTTCATTTCTCTTTTTCAATTTTTTACAAAAAAAAAATAAAGGAAAAACTCTCACAAAGAGAGAACAAGAAAAGAAAAAGAAACTCTCATAAAGAAAGATACAAAAAAAAAGGAGAGTAGCATGGAAAGATGCGGGAACTTTTCAATAATCCCCCGCCGGTTTTTTCCGTACCAGCGGGGAGAGATCTGGAGGGACGACGAAGGGCCCCCGGGGTTCCCGTCCGAACCAGAATCTGACCCCTCATCGAAGTCGGAATCAAATTCATGTCCGAGAAAGGGAACGGAGGACTTGATGTTGTCCAGGCCCTTCAAGTTGTAAAACGTGAAGGCCTTCCTCCTATATTCCTGGAACCCCTGGTAGAAGGAGTCCAGAGCCGCCTCGGTGACTTCATCCTTAAAGGCAACAGAAGCCCTGAAGTCTGAGACGGCGTTCGCCGCCTTCCTCCTTGCTTCCTCCGCCTCCGTGGCTGCTGCATCTTTCCCTGAGGTGCCCCGGGAAGACGAAGTACTTTGGTCCCCCTCGGGGCCATCCCTTCGAGCCCTCTTCCGAACTGCAGACCTGGTGAGAGGGGCCTGCGCTACCCTCTTCTACGAAGTCTAATGAACCAGCTCACACCGGGCTTCATCCCGCCACCTACAAGCAAAATAGTCCACTTCAATTAACTGAGCCATAATGAAACCAGGAAAGGGGAGCAGAAATTTCCATTGCTATACCTAATGAGGGGAATCTGCTAATTCTCGCTCGATGGAGATTTCTCTCCTCTAACAGTTCTGAATGGGGGCAACTTCGGAGTTGACCAGAAGATCGTAATCCTACTAATCAGCCGCCAAGACCTTCTTCCCGTCATTGACGATTAGACGAGGTTTCTTCCACACAGTGTCGAAGTCCCATGGATCAAAGACAACACAAACACGAAGACGAGTTTCCCACCCGTAGATGGCGCTGGGCATGTCCTTGATACCTTGCGGCTTGATCTAGGCCAATCACCCACCACCCATTGCTGTGGAAATCCCTCTTGAGAATGAAGAGGGCTGTGAACAAATGGTCCTAGGTTCTATGTTTGCAATGCTGCATATGACCAGGAACCCGCAGATGTTCCGGATGCTGTTCGGGGTCAATTGCGCCGGCACCACTTGGTACAAGCGGAAGACTTAATGAAGAAGGGGTGCAGGGGAAACCGAAGACCAGCTTTCAGATGATCTTCGTACATGGCTAGACACCCAGGGGAGGTTCGTTCACTCGTTCTTCGAATGCGGGGAGAACGAAGGGGAACTCCTCGGGAATGCGATAGTGTTCCCAGAGAAGGGCCGCCTTATCCTGAGAAACTGAGCTGGGAATCGACTCCGGACCTACTATGTCACCGGCCCTCGAGGGCCCCACCTGTTCTCCCTGACTCTCTACGATTTCTTCCATGACAAAAGAATGAAGCAAGGGAGCAGGAGGAAGATTCTACCTACGAAATAGACTGGTAGTCCAGAACAAGTTGGACGAAGGATGAGACGAGGTTGAAGAAGCTTCCTTAGCCGAACCTTCGCCCTTCCCCAAAAGAAAAGCAAGGGTCTCTGAAGCCCTGCCAGGGTTGATTTGATCCAAGTTACCCTGGGAGGTAACCCGCCTTCAACTAACCGCCAGGATGAGGCGCACCCATCATCCAACGGACGGGGGAAAGCCGCCACAACCATCCAAATCTCAACCAATAGATTGGCATAACCATCGTGTAACAGGAAAAGGAAAGATGGCCCCAGGGCCGCCCACTTTTTCCCTCTTCCCCAACCTGGGAGTGACAGCTGTCCATCACCTGATTCCCAGATCATGATGGACAGTCCAATCAGAGATCCCGTAATCATCCATTACACTGTCTCCCGGGAGGAAAACGATAAGGCACTAATCTCACTTCTTGAGGCAATTTCCGCTTTGAAAATGAGAGTAGGGGGGTAACTGTTGGGATATCCTGGTTCAGCTACGAACCGAACTTCGGCTCAACTGGTCCGAAGCCCTTTTCCTCCGGACCACGGACTTCGGACCAGGAAAAAGGCTAGGCCAACTGCAGGCAGCTTACTACTTCTCACTGGACTACAACATCCAAAGGCCAGTCCTACGGATAACGTCTTCGGCTTTGACCGAAGACCAGATTTCTCATCGACTTCCGAAGATGCGCTCTTCGGTCCCTGCCGTAGGCACAGTCTCCGACCCTAGAGAAAATACCAAGTCTTCGGCCCACGCGAGGAGAAACCCGAAAATTGGACCACAATCTGGTCCAAATAGGCAACTGTAACCAACGTTTACAATCAACATTCTCCTGCCACGATCATGATCATGGCGCGCAACTCCAGCTGCCACGCCTCCGATATGGCCGGAACCACTCAATGACAACCCACGATCGCTAATTATGGAAGAAATTGACTCTCCATGATCACCGAAAAAGAGAAGGCCACAGGCCGGAGACCTTCTTTAAAATAATTGTAAGAAGGATGGCTCGAGAGGTACGCACACATATCTAAGAGCTCTTTCTCTCATACTCTCGACACCCTTCATCATTGTGATTGGGATCCGTCACTGACTTAAGTATCAGAGTGTTCCCCGCCGGAACAACCTCGGCAGGAACTTATTTTGTAGGTGAACAAGAAACGGTCCTGCGGTGTAGCGACTCCGACTGGCTAATTCAGAAACTCCAGGCCAACAAGAATCATTCATTTTTATTTCTATTTTAAGTTCTAATCTTGCCCCCGATCAAGCCCCCTAAAATTAAAAAAAAAATAAAATAAAAAACTTTTAGGTTCACCTCCAAAAAAAAAAAATATATATATATATATATATATATATATATATATATATATATATATATGAAATAAGACGTTTTTAGGTTCAGCCAGGAGCATGGAACCGTACAGAAGGGCAACTTTGGAGTCAATATAAGCTAGAGAACAACTTTTTTGACGTGAGCTGGAGGGTCGGCCGAGCGAGCCAACCCTATATGTCCCCACAAATTATGTCGGCCATATGTCTTGATAGCCATACAGCGCCCACCGACGAAGGGTGGGCATGGCATACATAGCCAACCGACCCTTTTAAACCTAAAAACAGGCCTTCCCTCCTTTCTTATACCCGACTCCTCTCTTGCTCCTCTAGGCTCCTTCCGATGTGGGACTATGTTCTCCATCCTTTTCATTCCACCCTCCCGTTTTCTTCCCCGGTTTTCGCTTCCCGTTTTCTATTCCTGTTTTCCTGCTGCTGGCTACTTAGCCGCCATGTTGAAGAGAAGAGGACTCTTTCACTCTTCCTCTCTCCCTATATTTTCTTCTCTCTTCTTCTCCTCCTCCTCCTGTTATTCTTCGTGCAAGCGGACGCTCCCTTCTCTCCCTTCTCTAAGACTGCCCGTCCCCAAGAAGATCCCCTTCGCCGCCTCCGCCCACGGGAGGACCTGGGAGGATCCGTACCGTTGGATGTCCAACACCGACGACCCGGATCTCCTCGACCATCTGAACCGGGAAAATGCCTACGCCGAGGCCTTCATGGCCGACACCCGCGATCTCCAGGGGCGACTGGTCGCCGAGATGAAGGTTCGGATGCCGCCCAAGCTCTCCACTCCCCCCGAGCGATGGGGCCCCTGGTCTGCTCCAAAACTCTAACCCTTCCCTCTTTTTGTCCCGAAATCTTATCCAGAGCATCTCCTCACGAGTTCCCTACTTTTTTCTTAAAAGTTGAAATTTTAGGTGTCGTCGACTAAAGTAGTTCTAGTTAATCTTGTTTTGACCCTTAAAAATTAAAACTTGTGGCATTTTACTTCAACTCTTTGAATTATATATGGTCTTAAAATAAAAATAAAGGTAGAGTTCCTTCAAATTGACTTAAATTAACTGGCATCAATTGAGTAAATTCTAGTTATCATAGTTGTTGCCGCTAAATCTCCCGGATCGAGTTCTCTCGACCGGACTGGCTAGAGTACGTATCCTCCGGTTCCTGCAAAAAGGTCCCACGGTCGGTGATATTCCGATGGAACACTCCGATGGCTAAGTCAGTGAAGACTCGGAGCAACAGAATGGAGAAATCGAAAAGAGAGCTCGTAGAAAAGAGATGCTGAAAATGGCCGATTTGCCCCTAGAGAAATTTTGGTAGGTGCCATGTGATATCAAGACGAGATGATATTGTGGGATCTGTAGAGTAGTGACACTGAGGTGTCAAGAAACTGTTGTAACAGAATTCTGATACCAGCTGGAAGGGATCTCTGGGGCCTCCGACTCGTCCTTGGAACGGCCCGTTTTGGGCCGATATGGGCATAGCTTGAAGTAGGTCGGTCGGACCCCTTGTAAGTCAGTCGGACCTCTGGTGGGTCAATCAGACTTCTGGTAAGTCAGTCAGCGAAACGATAGACTCTGGTCCAACCCGGCTGAAGAGCCGTCGGCTCCGATTTGGTTCGGAGGAAGGCCGATTGTGTATAACAGTTGCTCCCTTGCTCTTGGCCTTCGAGAAGGCTTGTAGCTTTGAAGGGCGAGAGCATCATTTTTGCATTGAATGCATCCGTCCTTGAGGGGATTGCAGATCCGATCAGGTGTGCTGCGTCCGGTCATTCCTCATTCCAGAAACTCGTGCCCGGGACAGGTGTCGACCCCGCATTGGAAGCGAAGGGAGCGGCAATTAATACAGAAGGGGCGCAATGATGAGCGGCCAACCTGGCCCGCTCGGTCCGTCTTCGGAGATGATTTGAGTGACGTGGGACATCTGGACAGTTAGTGCCACGTTGGGGGTGACCCATCTGCCGCTGATCTGGCGATCACGCGGATCGTGGCTAGAATGTGTTTCCTTCCATCGCATCAGCTTCCGCTACGTGGAAAGTTGTACCGCCTGGTGTCTGGGTCGCGGCGCTCGAGGAATGGTGGTAACTGGTTCCTCCAGGGGCTATAAAAGGGGGGCGTTGAAACTCTGGGTGAAGCTTTTGCTGCATCCGCCCTTGAAGAGAGATCACCTTTGAAGAGAGGTTTTGCCTCATTTCACCATCTCCATCTTTTTAGGAAATCCAGTCCTCAGATCAGTTCTTCTTCTTCTAAGCCCCGTAGTAAGGACCTTCGGTAGCCGGAGCTCTAGCTGTAGGGTAGAGGAACTAGGTCCTGACCATGTCCAATCTGAATTAGTGCGGGATCGGATAGAGGCCTTAGAGTTATGTTCAATATCCCTTCCACTGCACCTCACTGTCCCGGATCAGGAAGGGAGGATGACCAGGCTGCCGAGTCCGGGAGCCCTCCCGGTGTATAAGGATCATTTGAAGGCCGGCCTTCGATTTTCCTTGTGCGACTTCTTCGTCCAGGTTTTCAACTTGTATCAAGTCACCCTTGCGCAGCTGGCCCCGAATAGTATTCGGGCTATCAGCTGCTTCATGGTCTTATGCTAGAGGGTTGGAGACTTTCGGCGTAAGGAGTGTGGGTGTTCAACCCCCGTCCCCAGTGGAAGATAATCGGAGATCTTCCGTTGGCCATCTATGGATGGAAGTCAAAATTTTTCTTCGTACACAGTCTTCAGCCTTGGAGCTTTAACCCGTCATGGGGGGAACCGAGGCTGATAGCCAACGAAGGGAGGGCGGTCTTGATGGCCGACCAAGCCGACTTTAATAAGTTAGAGGTAGTCGGTATCACAATGATGGCGGAGCTGCTTCGGGAGGATAGCCTCCACTCGGTCGGAATTAGCCATCACGAACACTTAGGTAAGGTAGAAACCATTGCCGTCGGTCTCTTTTATGTTCTGTCGGCTATATTTTCTTCTTTCCCTACTTTGATTTTCTCTCGTAACAGGAGGGAAAATGAAGTCCGACCGTGCAAAGATAGCAGAACGGGCAGCAAGGAAGAGGGTCGCCCAGTCCGCGGAGCCGACCGCGAGCAAGCAGAAGAAACAGCGGGCGGAGGAACAGCCCACGATTGTCATAGCATCGGACTTCAACGAGGACAACATGCTCTTGTCGGAGCAGTTGGCGGCGAAGGCGTCGAGGCCCCCACCCACTATCGGGGAGTCAGCCGTCCGATCGAAGCCAGACCTATCTGAGCCGATCGAGGTGGGGACGGCCCTGGCCTCGTCATCAGCTGAGCCGACGAAGGTGGTCTGCCCTGCAGATAAGGGGAAAGGGGTAGCTGGAAGGGTAGAGGTTGAAGAAGTCAGCTATGACACCTTTCAGCGTTGGCACGTCCTTCACAACTCCAGGCAGGCCAGAGACCTACTCAAAGAGGCTATTATCCAGGCCGACTGGGAGGAGTCGAGTCAGTGCAAGCTGCACGAGGTGGCGAGAGGCGCCTACCTCATCCTAATGAAGGTAATTTGTCATCCTTTCATTTTCTTCTTTTCTTTTTTTTTTCTTGTGCATGACTAACGTGGTCTGTTACTTGTAGCTTCTTCACGAGATCTCGCTGATGGACGAAGGCCTCAGCGAGATGGTCAACGCGGCAGGGGCCTCGACTAGAAAGGCCGAAGAGCTGGAGGTGGCCAGGGTGGCGGCAGTGGCATCGCAGAAGCCCACAGAGGAGAGGCTTTCGACCAGTCTGGCCGAAGCCGAATCCTTGAGGAAGCAAGCAGAGGACTTGCAGACTTAATTGGCCGAGCGGGAGGCCAAGTCAAAAAGGAAGAAGGAAAAGATCACATCCTTGACTCGTCGGCTACTTGGTGAGGAGCGGTGGTCCGTCGATGCCGAAAGGAGCGTGCAGGCCCACCAGGCATTGGCGGGGAAGTACTTGACCGAACTAAGAGAGGCGAAGGAGCTGGCGACGGAGCAGGTCCGCGGCGCCGTGGCATAATACAAAGCTTCTGCCGACTTCAGCGATGAGATGGAGGAGGCTGGGGTGCGAGTTACGAATACGGCTTCGACGACTGCTTAAAGAAGGTGGCCGAAGCTTTTCAGAGCTCGATCTACCTTCGATACAGTTGAGGCAACCGCCAGAAGGAGAAGGGGGCTCGGTTGACACCGGGTTGATACCCAAACTGCTACCGATGCGGGACCACGGAGGCTTTGGTCGAGGCTTCGGATGCTGTGTGAGAGGCCAAAGCCGAAGCTCCTTCAATGAGTGGGAAGGATCTCTCCCCTTTGTACTTGGTGAGATTTAAAATCAATTGTAAAAGTCTGTCCATATCTGTACAAAACTTTTTGATTAATAAATTGACATTTTTGATATTTGTCTTTTGTTTTGTTTTTTTTGTTTTTTTTTTTTTTTGAACAGGCTATTCTTGCCTCTTTGTTGCCGACCAACGGCTTTTTCTGGGATTGCTGAGTGCCCAATCGACTTTTAACTTAGCCATTTATAAGAAATATTTCTAAGTGTCGAGAGGCCGGCTTAGTCCGAACTTGTCCCTTTTAGAAATATTTCTAAGGGATCTTCGAACTAGCCGTTTGTAGGGAAATTCCTTAAGTGTTTAAGGATCCCACGGTATTTTCCGATCGAGGTCGGATTTTAAGTGGGCTGCACTAGAGTCTTTCCGATCGGGATCAGATTTTGAGTGGGCTACACTAGAGCCTTTTTTATCAGGGTCGGATTTTGAGTGGGCTGCACTAGAGCCTCTCCGATCGAGGTCGGACTTTGAGTGGGTTGCACTAAAGCCTTTCCGATCGAGGTCGGACTTTGAGTAGGCTGCCTTAGAGCCTTTCCGATCGAGGTCGGACTTTGAGTGGGCTGCCCTAGAGCCTTTCCAAGGATGCGCCACTTGTCATCCATCTAGATGCTCGAGTCGGTAAGTTCCGGCTCGGATCACTTCGGCTACCCGTTAGGGGCCTTCCTAGTTGGAGAAGAGCTTTTCTTGCTCAGTTGGCCTTGATCTCTGTCCTCCGTAGACCAGGTCTCCGACCCGGAAGCTTCGAGACTTGACTCGAGAATTGTAATATCTGGCCATTCTTTGACGATAGGTTGCCATCTTCAGGTCCGCTTGGAGTCGGGTCTCTTTGAGCAAGTCCAGATCAGCCCTTCTCTGCTTAGAATTGGCTGGTTTGGCGAAATGATCAATCCGGAGGGACTGCAAGGAGAGATTCCACTGGTATGACCGTCTCACTCCCGTAAGTGAGATTGAATGGAGTTTCTCCAGTCGCCGTCTGGGAGGTAGTCCGGTAGGCCCAGAGTACCGAGTGGAGTTCTTCTACCCAGAATCCTTCGACGTCATTCAGTCGGATCTTCAGGCCATGTAGGATCATCCGATTGGTGAATTCGGCCTCCCTGTTGGATTGGGGTGTCCGACTAAAGTCAACCGGTGGGAGATATGATACTGCTGGCAGAAATCCCAAAATTTTGGGTTGTCGAATTATCTTCCATTGTCGGTGATGACTGCCTGCGGTATGCCGAACCGAAAAATGATGCAGTTTCGGACGAAGCTCTCCACCTTGGCTTCGGTAATCTGCGCTAACGGCTCAGCTTCCACCTACTTGGTGAAGTAGTCGATGGCTATAATTAGGAACTTTCGTTGTCCAGACGCCGAGGGAAATGGCCTGAGGATGTCTATTCCCCATTATGCGAATGGCTAGGAGGTGGTCGCGGGTTAGCTGACTAGCTGGTCGCCTTCGAACATTGGAGTATCTCTGGCATGCGTCACACTTTTTAACAAAGTCTGCTACATCCTTCTGGATGGTTGGCCAGTAATAGCCCTGCCGGATAATCTTGTAGGCCAAGGATCTATTTCCCAGGTGATCGTCGTATATGCCTTCATGCATTTTTCTAAGTGCGTAATTGACGTCTGACAGCCCTAGGCACTTGAACAGTGGTTGCGTAAATGATCGCTTGTAAAAGATTCCGCCGAGGACGACGTACTTCAAGGCCGTCCGGCGTACATGTTTGGTTTCAGTTTTATCTCTTCTGGCAGGGTTCTTTGTTGAGGAACGCAAGGACGGGGTCCATCCAACAAGCCTCTCGTTCCACTTGATGGATTCCCGATGTCTCTTCAGCAATGCTTGGGCTTTGTAGGTACTCCACGAAAGTCCGGTCGGAGGGATCAGTGACGACAGTGGCCAGCCGTGACAAGGCGTCCGCCCGAGAATTTTGCACCCGAGGTATGTGGATGATCTCGAAAATTTGAGTCGAGCTACAAGGCTCTGCACCTTACTCAAGTATTTGGCCAGGGTCGGATCTCTCGCCTCGAATTCGCTTCTCACCTAATTGACTACCAGTTAGGAATTCGAGAAGGCTCTGATCCGTCCGATGCCTAGCTCATCAGCTATTCTCAGTCCCGCGAGGAGGGCTTCATACTCCGCCTGGTTATTTGATACTTAGCATGCGAAACGCAGGGTATTTCCAGGCTCTGTTTGTCGGGGTCGGCAAGGATTAAGCCTGTTCCGCAACCAGCAAGGTTAGACGCCCCATCCACATTGAGTGTCCAGGCAGGTTCTGACCCTTCAGCAATATCATCCTCAGGTGTGTCGACCGTTTGCAGAGGTGTCTCCTGCCTTCAGGTACACTGCTATGAAGTCGGCGATTACCTGAGCCTTCATGGCTGACCGAGCTGGAAGGAGATGTCAAATTCACCAAGCTTGACGGCCCACTTGGCAAGTCGTCCCGAGATATCAGGACTTCTAAGGATCGTCTTGAGAGGTTAATCATCAGGACAATGATTCGATGCGCCTGAAAGTAGGGCCGCAATTGCTTGGCTGCTATAATCAGGGAGTAAACAAGCTTCTGCATCTTAAGATACCTTGTTTCGGTGTCATGGAGTATCTTGCTAGTGTAGTAGACCGACGTTTGCTGGTTGTTCTCTCCTATCCGAACAAGGACAGAGCTCACCGCCTCATCGATGCTGATAGATACAAATACAGGGACTCTCTTTCCAGTTTCCACAGGCTTAGAAAGTAAGGGGGAGTCTCCAGATATGTCTTCAGTGCTTCAAAGGCCGACCGACATTCGTCGGTCCAATGGAAGCGATCCAACCGTCGCAGTATTTTGAAGAAAGGGAGACACCTTTCGGCCGACCTAGAAATGAAGCGACTGAGAGGGGCTATCCGACCCGTGATTATTGCACTTGCTTCTTGCTTATTGGATGCCCCATGTCGATGACGGCCTTGATTTTATTCGAATTGATCTCAATTTCTCGCTGTGTGACCAGAAAGTCGAGGAATCTTCCATAGGTCATCCCGAAGATACACTTGGTCGGGTTCAACTTCATCTGGTGGCGCCTCAGGACGTCGAAAGATTCTTTAAGATCCTTGATGTGTCGGCGCTCCGGAGGTTCTTGACTATCATATTGTCAACATATGCCTCCATGTTTCTTTCAAGTTGCCCTTCGAAGATCCTGTTGATCAGCCTCTGAAAAGTGGCTCCGGCATTTTTTAAGCCGAAGGGCATCATTTTATAGCAGTACAGCTCTTTGGCTGTTTTCTCCTCGTCCTCCGGATCCATGCTGATCTGGTTGTACCCGGAGAAGGCGTCCATGAAGCTTAGAAGCTGGTGACCGGCAGTGGTGTCCGCCAGTTGGTCGATCTTCGGTAAGGGAAAGCTGTTCTTCGGGCAAGCTTTGTTGAGGTCAATGTAGTCCACACATATCCTCCATTTTTTGTTGGCTTTCCTCACCATCACGACATTCGCCAGCCAGTCGGAGTAGTGGGCTTCTCTGATGAAGCCAGCTTCGAAGAGCTTATTGACCTCCTCATCAATCGCCCTGTCTCTCAGGGGCGAAGTTCCTCTTCTTTTATCGGACAGGCTTGCAAGTAGGATCTACCTTAAGTCGATGGGTTATGACTTCCGACGGGATGCCCGGCATGTCTGACGCCGACCAGGCGAAGACGCCGGCATTGTCCCGTAGGAAGCCGACTAGCTCCGATTTGGCCTCCTCGCTGAGCGTGCTCCCGATCTGCAGGACCCTAGTGGGATCGTCCTCCCTGAGGGGCACGAATAGGATCGTCTTGACCGGTTCTCCACAGCAGTCGGTTTCGGCCCTGGGATTAAGTTGTTCTAAGATGGAATGGTCTCCCAATTGCCTGTCTTGAATAATTAACACTGTCTGGCCATCCTGCGATCTCCTCTCATCTCTCCGACCCTGTTCTGAGTCGGTAATTTTGCCAACAAGTGGTAAGTAGATACAATAGCTCGAAATTTGTTCAGGACGGCCATTCCAATATCGCGTTGTAAGCAGATGTCATCCGGACGATCACAAATTGATAGGGAGGGTCTTTTGATAAGGCTCTTATCCAATGGTTACGAGCAGAGTTATTCTCCTTCTACGCTAACGAAGTTCCCCCTGAATCCAGTTAACGGCATTGGAAATTCTTGCAGCCTGGTTCTAGGCAGGTTCATTCTGACAAAGGCATCATACAACAAAACTTCAGTGGAGCTTCCATTATCATGAGGATCCTCCTTACATCATAATTGGCAATTACTGCCGATACAACAACATGATCATTTCCCGAGACCTGGGTCTCTCGGAGGTCTTCGTCGGAGAAACTAATTGCATTAGAATCCCGAGGCCTCTTCAAGATGTCCTGACCTTCTTCATCCCTCCAGTCGGACCGGCGGTGGAGCATGCCAATATTTTCGTCGATGGGGCGTTGGTTGGGCAGCTCTGTTTCCTCCGGAGGGTTTCTGGCGATGGAAGTTTCAGCCCGACTTCTCTGGGGTCGGACATACTTGTGCATGTACCCCTGCCTGATCAAGTCTTCGATCGCGTCCTTCAACTGGAGGCAATCTTCTGTGCTGTGCCTGTGGTCATGGTGGAACCGGCAGTACTTGTCCTTGTTCCTTGATGTGGAGGGGCTCCTTATCGGGTGAGGCCTTTGTAGGAGGGTTTCCTTCTCTATCTCCATAAGGATTTTCTCCTCGGGAGGGAGAGAGGTGTGTAAGTCTCAAACCTCTTGGGAAGTCCTTTGACTTAGGACTGCGGCGTCGGGCCGAGTTGGTGCCATCACTGAGAGGTCGGACTTCGGGAGCCCTATCACTCCTCTTGGAAGCTGACCTCCCTTCAGCCTGGCGTCGGCTTGCCGCTTGTTCTTCTGCCATGACGTATTTTTGAGCCCGGGCTAGTAGTTTGGAGTAACTTGTTAGGAACTTTTTGTCTAGTGAGAAAGTGAGCATGGACGATTGCAGCCCCTTCTTGAAGGCCGACATAGCTATATGCTCATTGAGGTCCAGGATCTCCATGGTCGCTGAATTAAATCAGGCCATGTAATCCGGAGGGTTTCTCCTTTCTTTTGTTGCACGAGGAAGAGGCAATCCGTGTTCCTCGGCGTCCGGCTACAGGTCCTGAAATTGGATAAAAAGAGTTTTTCCAGTTGGGAGAAGGAATAGATCGTACCTGGTCAGATGGCGGAGAACTACATCCGAGCTGCCTTCTTGAGTATCGCGGGGAAGGCGATGCAGTGGAGGGCGTCGGAGGCGTCCTGTACCATCATGTGGGCCTTATAGTGCCCAGATGATCTAGAGGGTCGGTGGTGCCATCGTAGGCGTCCACCTCGGGGATCTTGAAGTGACGGGGGATAGCTTCTCCCATAATTCTGGCGGAGAATGGTGGGCGAGAGTCGTATACCAGCGCTTCTTCTCCCTTTTGCCAATCGACCAGTTCGGCAATTTGCTCCTCTATGCGTTGGAGCTTGCTGGTGTAGTTTCTCGGGTCCCCGTCGTGTCGCTGGTCATCGTCGAGGACCGAATCCGCGGAAGGGTGCGAGGCGGCCTTACTCTCTTTCTGTCGGCATGAGTCCTCTGTGACCTCTGGGGCTCCGGGGTCGTGTGGGAGCGAAGTTGAGGGACTCCTTGCTATCGACTTCCCTCAGCAGCAGGTCGATGACTGGTTCTGGATGCCGCAAGTGGCTGATGTCTGTCGTTGGCCACGTCTTGAAGGTTTTGAACCGCGGCAGCAAGAGTATCGATGCATTTCAGAAGGGTCTGGAACTGCTGTTGTCCCAGGATGATGGTAGGCTGGGCGGCGTCGTTCTCCCTGAGAGGTTCTCTCGACCTTGTCTGGGAGCAGCCCCTTCTGTTGGAGGTATTCTGAGCTCTTCCTTTCACCATTCTTTTGTCTAGCAGTGTATCCTCCTTTTAGAGGAACACAAGGACGGAGGTTTGGGCCCCTTCCTCTAGCTCCAATCTGTTGCCGCTGAATCTCTCGGACCGGGTCTCTCGACCGGGCTGGCTGGAGTGCGCATCTCCCGGTTCTTGCGAAAAGGTCCCACGGGCCGTGATGTTTCGGTGGGGGACATTCCGATGGCTAAGTCAGTGGGAGACTCGGAGCAACAGAATGAAGGAATCTAAAAGAGATAGCTCGTGGAAAAGAGAGAGCCCTCCTGGCTCGAGGTCCCCCTTTTACCTTATATAGGCGCGGAACTTTACCGAAATCTACTAGGAGCTAGGCTGGAAATGGCTGATTTTCCCCTAGAGGAATCTTGGTAGTAGCCAGGTGGTACCAGGACGGGTTGACATCGTGGGATCTGTAGAGTAGTGGCGCTGAGGTGTCAGGAAACTGTGTACAGAATTCTGGTACCAGTTGGAAGGTGTCTCTGGGGCTTCTGGGCCGTCCTTGGAGCGGCCCGCTTTGGGCTGATATGGGCCTAGTTGAAGTGGTTGGTCGGACCCCTAGTGGGTCGGTCGGATCTCTGGTAGGTCGGTCAGCGAAACGATAGACTCTGGTCTGACCCGGTTGAAGGGCCGTCGGCTCCGGTTTGGTTCGGAGGAAGGCCGATTGTGTATAAAAATAGTTTTAATTAACCCGTAAAGATAGAACGTCTGCTTGCATCATATACGTTTTTCCAAACCGTCTCCTAGTCGTTGAGTGGCTTATACATTGTCAATGATCCAGAGGTTCAAAACTTCCACTGATATGTTCATGTTAAAGTCTGAGAAAAGGTTGACTTGTAGTCCTCGAAATACTCGGGTATCTTAGACCTTAGGACACACTACAGTTTCATACTTCAGATTTACTTTGAACAAAATGAAATCAAATGCTCTTTCTTATAGCGTCATGCTAGTTAAACCATGTAGTGGAAGCATAATGTACTCAGAATTGTGAATCCTACATTTTGTGAGCTTGTTTATCTGGACCCCAACTAGTCTTTAACTTGGATGAGCAGTTCATGGCATTGGCGAGACTGTGGCCTGGATATACTTTGTTTATGTGCTTACATCCAATTTTTTAAAAATATTGATTGTATTGTTTTGGATTATGTTAACTGGACTTTAAATTCTTGAAACAGGTTATATATCAATACATCCCTGAGGGGAAGGATATCCTGTCCTGTGTCGGAGGCTTAGTCAACCTGGTGGTTTCACAAAACATTCCTCAATTACATGAGAGGCTTTGGGGAGGAAATGCTGCTTGATTGGAATGAAGTTGCAGAAAATATGGCATGCGTTGATGATATTACTCTTTTTTGTTTGTTTGTTTGTCAGCCTTAGTTTTGTGATCAGCTGATGATATGTGGCCTTCATTATATCTTGTTCACTCATTTGATGCAAGTTATATACTTGATTTGGACTGAAGCCTTTCACATGAAATACTTATATCTTCTTAGCTAGAGTATAATTTACTTATGTTATGGTTGTGAATCACCTGATGATGTTTTGGACTGATGATGCGTTGCCTTCAAAGGGGATTCTGGAGGATCCCGGCAACAACACCACCCCGCGCCAACACACCCCCCCTCCCCCCCCCAAAAAAAGAAAGAAATCTGAAACCTAATCTGCATTTTTGACTTCTTTCTTAACCTTTGTAAGAGTTTTTGACAGTTATTTTATCTGACTGCATTAACTAGCTACGTAATCACCATGTTTTTTGTGTATGCTAGTTCGATAACTTCACCCTCTGTTTGTGCGTTTAGCTTTCCTTTGGTCTCTGGTCCAATTATTGTACTTTCTTCCTGGTTACATGGAAACTACTACCTTCTGCTCCTTTATCTTCTTTACATGACCTTGGTAAAATTGGCTTATTAATAAGTTGAAATGCATGCGGTTATGTTCATATAGGGACTTGTCGAGTTTCTCCAGATCACAAGTTCCTTGCCTATGCGCTGGACACTTCTGGTAGTGTTGTTTGTACTTCGAATTAAAGATCTTAGAACTGGACATATCATTGCAAGTCCCAGAGTAGAGGGGTTGTTAGCTTGGCATGGGCTAAGGATTGCAGTTGTTTGTTGTATACTGTTTGTGATGAAACTCAGAGGCCTAACAGGCAATTCTCTTCCTTGTATTGGATTGTTCTAATTGAAAAATGAATATAAGAAAAACTGTGATTTTACATTTATTGTTTTTCCTGTTCTGAACTGGCTTTGGTTAGCAGGGTTTTTTGCACAAAATTGGGGTCAGGTGGAGCAGATGATCTGCTTTTTAACTGAAATGATGCGAGTTTCTGTGTGGACATAACAACACAAAAGATGGCAAGTTTATACCATCAATTCTAACTCAAGGACGTCCTCTGAGGAAGGTCACATTTCTAATATCTCTTTTCTGTCAAGTAAAATTAAGTATAAAGGTCAAGAAGTTTCTTGGTGCCCCACATCCTTATTATGGGTTCGATTTTATCTCATTGCAGGTTTATGGATTGATGCAATGAATTGTAAAGATGGCTTTGGCACAGTAGGAAACGTGTACCTGGTGTGGCAATATGTTTTTGAACACAGACTATGGTTTTTTCTATATTCTTACTAATGCTCCTTCAAGGGACATGGTATCAGCTGTTGGAAGCTATCATTTAGCTAGATGTAGAGCTGAGAAATCTCTGCTGGCAAGATGGCAGGTCAAATTCTTCAATACACATAAAATATCATTGTGATGTTGGGTATGAGTTATTGTAAACTGCAAAACATGTTTTGCACAAGTGGTAGATGCATGCTTAGTAAAATGATAATGCATTGATAAACTTATACATCAAGAATATTTTGTATTGATTGCCACATTGATGTTGCCATGCATACGAAGCTACCACCTGTCAACTCTTTTTGTTATTCTAGTATCTTTCCAGTCGATCATGCTAAAATCTTCATATTTCGTTATGCAAATAATGTGATCATATCACTAGATTTCATATGGAAGTTCAATTATATTTTGGTCATTTGGCTGAACCACTTGCTGGCAAAGGAGAAGTTTTAATAGTAACAGTGAGTAAATCATGATCAAATAAAACATAGGAGAAAAAGACACTCCACAATTTTTCCAAATAATCTGGGAAAGTTGTAATAGGAATGTGCTCTCTTAAGATTATTGAATTTAGCTAGCTATTGGGGTAAACCCAGTCACTAATGTTAGCTGCATTGGTTTGGACTTTAGTAACTAAAATGATGGCATTATCTACTTGAGACTTGAGACTCCTAGAACCAAGGTTTTAAATACCGTGGGATGAGGCCTTTTAGGTTTTTACATGGAACAGGATACCCTGTGTACCAAAACTCAAAACAGTGGATGCCCCCAGGTCCATTTCTTGACTTGTCCCATTTCGACACTCAAGATGGTCCTTGTCCTAACATGGGATGTTGGGTCACCCCACCATCCCATAGACATTTGAAAGCCTGCTTAGAGCATTCCCTTTTTTCTTTTTTGATAGAGATGCACTTTTATGTCATCAGGTGGATCTCAGTTCAAGATCATTGAATTTTGACCTTAAAGTCATATCATTAAAAAGTAAAATGAAATGACAGTATTCATTTAATAAACCACTGACTATATAAAAAACACCTGTTAGTTACTGAAACATTTTAATACTATGTCATGTTCTTTATCCTCATTGTTTAGTGACTTTGAAGGTTGTAGTACAAGATTTTGGAATTTAATTTTCATGATATCATTTATTTACTTGATAATATTCTTACCTCTTTCTTGTTTCAAATCTAAGAAAAATGTGACAATAAAACTGGCTAATAACCAGTTAGAAATGATGTTTTTATCCTTGATGTTGGATAAATCTGCTTTCTATCTAAAAACACAGATAAGGCACCTACCAATTACACCACTATTTTGTGTAGTACAGTTCGGCCTAGAATTTTTTTTCTCATCAATACAACTGTAATAGCTTTATATGTATGTGTGTGTGTGTGTGTGTTATGTAGCTTTAAAAACTAGCTAAATCTCCACTTGATTATTGCATTTTGTTTTTTTGGTCCTTTATGACATAGGATTTTTTAGTTTGTATCTCAAACATCAGTTATGCTATGTTTTTCAAGGGCTTAAATGTCCATGTCCAATCTGGTGACCTTCGAAATCTATCTTTTTCTGTTTCCAGGTTATTGTTGTACCAGGTGAGGGCATCACCTTTCAAGACATGGATATCTTCAATGGACATTTGGTGCTTTTTCTTCACCAGAAGGGAATTCCTTATTTTGTTCCATAAATCTTCCAGTTGATGTCAATGTCAAGGTACTGTTGAATTGAACCAACCATATTGACTATTCATTAGGGCTAGATTGAGTAGATGTGAGTGAAGGCCATGACATATAGAGTCGGATCACCAAGAAGCCTTATCCCAATCTATTTTCTTTATTATCTTAGGACTAATTATTCTTCGTGGCCTTTCAATAATAGCTGTTCTTGTTATATGCTTACCCTTTTATATATCTGTTTTGCAGCAAGCAATAAAGTCAAGGATCTCAATCCATGGTTTTTCCCAGTACCCTCAAGCCTATACAGTATTGTTCCTGGATCAAACCATGATTTCATGTCATCCACTTACCGTGTTGTGATATCTTCACCGGTGGTACAACTTTCACTTGGTTATATTGATAACACTTTGCTTACAAGTTTGAAATATTATTGTTTTGATATCATATCTTAAACTCATGTTTTTCATAAACTCTTCTTCAAATTCATAATGAAATTGAGCTGGTGCCATAAAGTTGTTGGAGAATCTCGAAGTAACATGATGGTTTGGGAAAAATGTATTGACAGAAAGAATGTGCCACTGATATGGAACAAAAATTCAAAGGCTTAGAGCCTGCTGCTTGGTATGCAACAGTGGCTGGAAATGTCCAAATAAAAAACCAGTAATCTCAGGGAGATGTTAGGCCATCTGAGGTCGGTTGTCGGAGCTCCCTGTTTCCAGTTCCTCACATTCTGGACCTCTCTTTTCTTCTCCAGCTAGACCTTCGTTCTTAATTGTTATACTAAGAATTAAAGAGGGGAAGGATGAAGCAAGAAGAGCATGAGATATTAAGAGGTAATACAATGTTTCAGTCCTCCATTGATTGCTGATATCTTGCAGGGAATTTTGTGGGAGCCAGCTTGGATACCGAAGAAATATTGATATATATATATATATATATATATATATATATTTCTTAAAGAGACTTAAGCTATCCAGAAATTATATATAATCTTATCCAATTCTATACTTAAACCCAACTGCTTATTGATGAATCCAGCAATACCATAACTATCAAACTGCAAATTGAATATCATGTCCTAACTTCTTCTTAATCACTTTGAAGCCCAATAAACTCTATTCAGTTAGAGACTAGATCTGGTCTCTCCTCAAGCTACAATAGGAGAGTACAGTCCATTCTAGCAAAACAGACTTCTATTACCACAAATTATGGCTGGGGTTGCAACTGGGACTACTTCAAATTTTGGATTTGTTTGGTGCAAGCAGTTTATTATTAGTCCTCATGATGACTTCTCTTTCACTGAATTCAATAATGATTGATTAATGGTACTGCAGTATTGTTGTTTCTTCCTTTCTTTTATTTTTTATGCATTATAGGAACCTAAAAAGTAGCATGCTCTTTAAATTTTATTTTGCATGCTTTTATTGCTCATGCTGTACTTGTTTAAGCAATTTTTGCTTTTGACTACCATGACTTATGTCCTGTATACTTTTTTGCATGAATTCCAAATTCTCTACCTTTATTAAGGCTGGAGGCCAACTTCAGAGAGGTGTTGATCTTTTATTCTCCCCTAAAAATGCAGATGCCCGATGTAATGGTTGACTACAATATGGAAAAGCAGACAATCGCAATTGTACATCAGGATGAGGTAGTGGGCTTTACCAACAATACTCAGGCAAATTCTTCTTCCGAGAATTTGCTTTCGAATCTTTTTAGCATTCAGTCTCACAGCAACGAGCATTTGCAAAATGTAGAAGATTCACAGAAGTGGAATGATCTTTCTGAGTCATTTTACTGTGAAAGGAGGGAAATCATTTCATATGATGGTGTTCTGGTTCCCCTGACCATTTTGTATTCACGGCAAGCAAAAATTACTGGTCAATCACCTGGGCTCTTGCATGGATATGGTGCTTATGGAGAAGTTTTAGATAAAAGTTGGTGTTCTGATCACATATGCTTGCTTTCTCTCGAGTTGGGTTCTTGCTTATGCTGATGTCAGGTAAGACTGTTTCAGTGCCTCTAGTTGCTATTAGTTTGCCTATTGTCTCACGAATTGCTTGCACATAATTTTTGACAATGCAGTCATTGAAAGCTATGATAATTTGTTTTGGTAGATCATTTGAACTTTATTTTCACTGGCCATGGTGCAACCCAAGATTGACCTTGCTTTGCCAATATATGCCATATGTACAACAGGATATAATGCTGCACTGATGTGAGTGCCACTTTGATGGTTGCTATGCACCTATCACATTTTACAGTTATGATTTATGAACAAGGATTTGCCCATCTAATCACATATATAAAGAATATGATATTTCATTACTGTATAATCTGATATACACATTGAGAGTATACAACGACACTGGGTTTTATTCACATGGATTAATGAATTCTTGGAGCAGTTAGTTTTTACTGATATGCCATTACTGGTGCAAGCTTGTGTTATTAGTGCTTTCATTCATCTCAGTTATAAAAGCTTGCATGACCATATCTTTTGCTGTTTATGGATTAGTTTATGTAAGAAAGAACATAGAATGCAAAATGCTTTGTTTTCAATTGGATTTTTCCCAGTGAATATAGCTACTCACGGGTAAGTTTGCATCAAACTGAATGCTTCAATGCTTCATGTCAGCTAATCTAGATGTTTGTCTAAACTCTTCAGGGTTTAGGGCAGTGATATTTGAATATGTATAAAGCTAAAAAAAAAAGATGGCCACTATTTGTCCTCAGATTGAAACGTGATCTACATGTCAGACATTCTAGGCTGGTTAGAACGTATTCCCACTTCTACTTGGGAGAGAATTTCCAAAGTTAGATATTTAAAGCCCCTATTTGGTGAATCTAGAATTGCAGCAAAATTGATCATTTTGATTTTCTAGTTCAATGACTATGCTATTTGTTGGATACAAGGACATACTTAGAATCTGCAACTTAAGTTCTAACATTTGGTTTTAGAGCAAGTTTCAATTCAACATCTCAAAATTGTTGTCCTTTGCTCCATTCAGATGGACCAAAATAATTAACTTGAAAGATGATACTTCAAATTGAATATTGGGTTGGGAAGTGTTGGTTCAGTAAAGATGTATTCGATTGGTTTTAAGTTCTTTATATGCAATAAATATGGATAACTATTTAATTATAAATTCAGATGAACTACATGATAATCTCTAGGAGCTTGCTGGTTTCTTCAACCTTAGATGAAGGAAGTTCCCAGGCTTCTGGGTGGCAACAGCTCTTCTGATTACCCTTTTTGTTGGGAAAAGGATTTTTTGACAAATGTGTTGCATCGAAAAAGAAGTGCAAGTTGTGTACAGAACACATGGAATGGTTTCCAGGATGAATGTGTGTGTGGGGGGGAGCGCATGTGCTCATGCAGACAATGACTATAAAAGAAGAGAACAAAGGCAGCTAGCAAGTAGCAGCTAATGACTATAAAAGGAAGAGAACAAAGGAAAATCTTAGTTTATGGTCTGCTATATAGTGTGCATGATGAGATGTGCAGAAAAGATGTACGACCATTAGCATGTATGCTCTTGAAAATCTTAGTTTATGGTCTGTTATATAGTGTGTATGATGAGATGTGCAGAAAAGATGTACAACCATTAGCATGTATGCTCTTGATAAAATTGTGGCACAAATACATGTAAACTCCATTTGATTTCAAGTGTTATCATTGCTAATACAATGTAAATGTTCATATTTTTTTCTTAGGGGTGGAGGCGGCGATGCATCATGGCATCAGGCTGGCACCAGATCATGCAAGCTAAACTCAATTAAGGATTTTGCTGCATGTGGATTGTATCTTGTCAAGGAGGGTTTTGTTCATAAAAATCGGCTTGGTGCTATTGGCTGCAGTGCAGGAGGCCTTCTGGTAGGTGCAGCTATCAATATGTACCCTGACTTGTTTTGTGCTGCCATTTTGAAGGTAATTGTTGTTTTAGTCCACAAGTATATTCATTTATTAAAGAGAAAGTGAGCTCATGCTTTCCTAAGAGTCTTTCTATGATTGCCTACATCTTTCTGTGATATTCATGGGATACACATAAAACAAGAGGACAAACAACAGAAATTATTTGTGTGAAGTCAGCAGTCAGTGTTTGATTTGTTTTTGTAGAGAAGGTGGTGGAAGATATGGTGGTCCTTTGCAGTGATACTGTTGCATCTTCTGACCATCCTATTTCTTTGTTTTGCCAAAAGAAAGAGCAATTAAAACAATGGCATTCTTTTTTTTAAAAAAAAAAGAATATGTACACCGAAAATATGACCATTGGTAAAGAAAGATAGATTTCATTTGGAGCAGTTTTCTTGCAAAATTAAAGGTAAAAGAAAAGGTTATGCAGAATCATAGAATTTGAAAATTCATTAAAGATTTTCAATTCTTATCTTCCGGATTTTTGTAATGCTTGTGTACCCTCAAAAGTTCATTTTAATAAATGCACTTTTTTCAGAAAAAAGGCAAGTCACCCTAGGGATTTAATTTTTATTCAATCATTCATTTTCTGAAAAATATTTCCAAAATGTTTCTTTCCTTTCGGATAGATTCATTATTTACATGGAAAATACATAGGTAGCCTGTGATTTGTATGCTTGAATTATGATGAGTTACAACTAGCCTCCTTTTGGTTGACTTGATGCAGGTTCCATTTCTTGATATCTGCAACACAATGTTGGATCGCAGTTTACCTCTCACCATTTTGGATTATGATGAGTTTGGTGACCCTAGAGACCAAGATGACTATGAGACAATTCGCAGTTATTCTCCATATGATAACATATCTCCATGTGTTTGTTATCCTTCAATGCTAATTACAGCATCATTTCATGACTCAAGGTTTGCAAAAGTTTTTATCTACTTCGATCTTTTTAATTTATTATTATTTTTTTAACTGATAACTGCTGACTCAAACAAAAGATTAATTGCTAACTTTAACCAACTTTTTACTTAACTTTTTAGCCTGGTTTTAGGAAGATATGAAATAATAATACAGTATCAATTTTCTTCACCGTTCCTTGTAATTTCTTTTACAAAATGTTGCAATTTTGGACCTAGGCCCATCTAGACTAACGCTCTGTCTAAAACAATGTCATGTAACAATGCGGTCTAGCATATTTGTCTCTCCTGGGGAATGAAAAAAAGAGAAAGAAAAGAATATGGGTCAGAGAGGTGAGCAGGTCACCCAGCACATGATAATGTACCCTGGCATACTTCTTCCATCAAGGCTAATTGACAAAAGAGGGGAAAAGCAAGAAGACGATGAAGAGAAAGGGGACAGGTGGTTGCATGGTTTAATATCTATGTAATGTCTCTTCCTTGGGCAATGGCTTAGGTGATCACTTACGGGGTCAAAACACAGTTCATTAAATGATTGATCCCTATTTATATATGGACTCTCTTTGGCCTCTATACACTTTTAAATCTGCAGTTGCAATGCATATATCTCCCAAATGCTCAACTTTGAATAGATAGGCTCATGCCAGGAATGTTTGAGAGGCTTCATTTTGATGTCTTATTTGATTTTCTACAACTGGATGCGGTATAAGTAGCTGCCCACCTTGTTTACATTTGAAAGAACGTAACAAATTACCCATTTCTCAATTTCTCCCCTTTTCTTTTATTTCCTTACCCTTTCCTGCAGTCAGTATTTATTAATGGGAGTTCTCGCTTTTCCGATTGCTTTTTGTATCAATAAATTTTCAGTAAAACAATTATCAGCCTCCTGATTTGTTTTTGATTTTGGATGTCAGTTCAAGCTCGTAATGTTATATGCTTCTGGCTGCCTCATCTTCAGGGTAGGAGTCTGGGAAGCTGCTAAATGGGTGGCAAACGTGAGAGATAAGACGTGCCCCTCTTGTTCACGTTCAGTCATTCTGAAGACAAACATGAGCGGTGGACATTTTGCAGAGGGTGGGCGTTTCATGCATTGTGACGATACAGCTTTTGAGTATGCATTTCTAATTAAAGCAATGAGACTGCTTCAAGATGAGACGCAAGCCTGAGTCCTTAAGAGAAGACTTTGATATTCCTCATCATTGAAGATGGTGTTCAGGCTACTGAAACCAAAATTGCTGGCTCGATCTTTATCTGAAAGTAATTGCTTCCCTTTCTGTGAAACGTAGATGCTTGTCCAACTGCTTGAGCCAGAAGTATGCCACATTTGTATGTTTTAAATGCAACATCAGTGCATGCAACTCGCTCGACTGCATCGTTCGGTTTGGGGCAGGGGTTTTAGGCACAATGATTTTACCATTACTTTCAGATGTACCGTGCTACATTTCCATGCATAACTGAATATCTCATGTTTCCTGTACTAAAGAGTCTTTAATGTTGTTCATCATATTTAAGTGCATCATAACCACTAGGCCAGACCTTGAAATCTTTTCTAGAACTTTGCTCCTTTATTACTGTCTTCTAATGAATACGAAGATACTTCGTGTCTATTGTTGTCTGTCAATTTGTTCAGCTTTCACTTGCCTTTATCTTTAAACGTCTGAGAAACTATTTGATAATAGTTATGTCAGATCTTTACTCCGTAATTTTTGGTTGACCAATATATCTTTGTCAATCATTTATGGTTTAGTCCTGTCTCTGTTTTAGCAATCATTCTAGTCAATAGTAGCTGAATTTGGGGAATCTTTGGTGATTGCTGTGAGCCTGTAAAGTGTGCGACTCTGTCAGGCATTTCTTCCTGCTGACAGATATAATTTCCTTTATATCATGTTACTGTAGTTGTTTTTTCTGATTAATCCCAGAAGGATTCAATTGGACACCAACGAACTATCCTATAATATCAGCTGTGTTGTTCCTTTTCCTGTAGGACTCTGAAAACCGAGAGCTAGCTATTATTGCCCCGTTAAAATGTGTAGTTCTGGTTCCTTTCTGTGTTGAAATTATGGAAGATCAGAAGCAGCCATCATGCTCGGAGTATCCTAGCAACAAACTAATTTTTGTCCATGCATTCTATGTAAAGCATACTCCTGATGCAACCTTTAACCTCATTTTGGGTAACTTTGACCTGATTCCATGGCTAGCAAATGATAATTTCTCTTTCTTCTAGATCTTGCTGTAGATAAAGGTAAACACCAGTGAATAATTAAAGAGGAAATGCATAAAATTGTCACCAACTCTACAAGTTGACTGTGTTCTTTTCTTTACACAATCCTCTTGGCTCTTTTGTTTAATTTTTGCGACAGAGAAACAAAAGGAGAATATAGGTTACCTACTAGAAGTTGGCATTTATTTACAGATATCACATGAATAGGGGAAGAACATATGGTGAAGGATTGAATTCCAAACTATTCTGGTTGACGAGATGATATTTGTACATAAATGCCCTTTTTTCGGTCATCCGATGATAAGCAACAATGGAACACTCATAATCATCCATCAAATATTACTTACTGGGTTTGTCGCATGCATTGCTTAGCCGAATTCATCACACATGTACATCATTTTATTTCTGCGATACATGGTCTGATGTTATGGATCAAGGGAGTTCAGCAATGTTCGATGGATCATTCTCAGCATGATAATAATATTCGAAAAATTGGTGTTGGTTTCCTAGCTCTGACAGCTTTAGGTAGGTAAAAATGAAGCCTCGTAGAACCTAGTTCATGGCTGAGGTGACCTGCCGTATTTTTTGTTTTGGTAGTACCCATACTGGTATCAAGTTCCATCCACTCCATCTAGACCGAAGGGTACCCCACAACCCCTGTTTGGGATTTTCCACCCACACCATTAATCAATAGCACGGTTCTCGGTTGGGAAGATGGATCACGGAAGCCATCTCTAGGGACCTGCAAGCCATTAAATTCCCGTGGAACCAAGTGCATTCATTCAGTGGAAAGACACAAGATTTGCAGAGTCCAGACGCCAATGCATGCTAATTTCCTCAAATTAGAAGTCCTCATCAATGCTGACAGCCACAAGAAACAAGAAACGAGGCCAGGCCATGTCTTCTTCCCATCTCCACCCCCACTTTCCATGCCTCGAGACTGTACAAAGTATATGCTTGTCCTTTCTTTTTATTCTCTTCTGAAGGTGGATTGGTTGCAATAAAAGATCGGAGCTGGACTGGTTCCATCAGTTCCACTGGATTTCTGTAAGCGATGCAAATATTAGACCTACCGAGAATTTAATCTTTTGTTCGAAAAGAAACCATGATTATAAGCGCCGCTACATGCGGTCGGCTTTTTATATTATTAGGAAAAAAAAAAAAAAAAAAGAAAGATGCTACTGCTATTGGTGATATCAAAATCGATGCATATATAACTTAATGAACGCAATTTTGAGGCATTGGCTTTCTACGAGCAGTGCAAAAATTAGACTTACCGGGAATTTGACTTTCCGGTTCAGAAAGAAAGTATGATCATAACCGAACCTATCCCGGCGATACCTGCGGTCGGTTGGTTTTCTTATATTAATAGAAAGAGATGCTACCGCTACCACCTGTTGGTGGTCTCAGAACCGACGCATCTATAATTATAGGACACAATTCTGAGGTTGTTGGGAGGCATCTTTTGGACTATTAGTCTAGTTTATCTCTCTATACTCTGTTCTTACTTCAGTGTTAAGCTGGGTTCTGAATCATTGGACGAGGGACCAGCAAAAGCCTACCTACAGTAGTTGATTTCTTGCTTCCTTCTAGGTGGAGCCCCCAATTTTGAATGGGACTTGGAGGTGCTTGCTGTGGTATTCCGTCGTAAACTGATCGATAGGAAAGATTTTTACTGAGCACTGGCCGGTTTACTTGTATTCAACTCGATCATACTTTTGCACATAGATTTCAAATCATGATATGGTTCATGACAACGTTGGCAAATTGTTTGCTGTGTCTTGTAACTAAGAAACTTCTATCATTAGGCGGGCATCCAATGACTTCTAGACTGGTGCTTACAAAAAGTGGTACGAGAGAATGGTAAAGTCAACAGGGAGGAGAGAATGGTAGAGCCCATAGGTCCAAGTTTATTGATCAAGTGACAGTAATGTGTTAACATGAATATAGATGTGGGGGTATTTTTCTCGAGCCAGAAGATGGTTGTGGGGTATTAGAATGCATCAAGTGAATTAAATACCGATGAAATGATTGTGAGTGTTTTTTTTGACTGATATAAGCTTTTCTTTGATTTTGAGATATACTATGATGATGCAGTTTTTGGCAAAGATGCATCAAGGAATGGGGTGCCAGCCAGCAAACTGAAGTCTTGGTGAGGATCTAAATATTGGTACTCTCCAGCTTTCCATGTGATAAAACCTAAATTACCTTCTACCCAGCGAACTTTTTATTCAATTTTACAGTGATACATGCTTGCAGATTTACCTCTCTACATGTTACAAGTGATTCCTCTTGCATGTATATTTTTAACTATCATGCGATGCCTGACAGGGATCTGAAATAGTTGGTTCAAAATGTACCTCATGGCTAAGACAATTTTGTGTCAGCAGCTAGTGACTTGGATTCTTGCCCATAAGATATGGGGAAGAGTAGTTTGGGGCCTATTTATCCAGATATATTGATCAGACAACTAATGAGTTAATATGTCCATTTTGACTGTGTGAAGTGAAAGAGAGAGAGAGAGACTTCATGAATTGTTTGTGAACCACTTGACACAGTCCTATTAGGTTTTTATGTGATCATCTCTTCTTAAAAAATGAAAAAAAAAATAATAATAATAAGGGAAAGGGAGACTCATCTGTGGAATCACATAGGCCTGGGTACTTCTCTAAATGCTTCCTAGGTTATGAATCTTGAATCTACTTTACTTGATAGAGGAGCAATAATTAGTGTCAAGTTTTCGTACTAAAGCTTTCCTTGATTAGTTGTGTAACCACCATATGATGTATGAATGAGCAGGGGCAGCCTACTAGTTCTCCTTTGTGGGGCCACTAATTGAGCAAAATATGGCTTATGATATTTCTTTTATATGATACTACAAATTTATAGATTATAATTTTAAAAACCTACTTATCTTAATATAAAATTTATTATTTTCTTAAATTAATGCAATATATAGTAATAATTATAATGAGCAAATCGGTTCCTAAAAAAAGGATAAAGATATAATCAAATTAAAATTAGACTAAGAATGAAAATCAACCGTTCCAATATTCCACATCATGGAATTATTATTTTCATTGAATATTTTGAATAGAAAATCAGAATTATGATATAATAATTATGTCAGCCGGATCTCAACTAATCAAATATCTTGTCTCTTAAACAAATAAATAAGTTATATCATAACAATGATTATAAATATGTATGTTTAATATCTGATATTTTTAATTTTTAAAATTTTATATGTGATATTATTTAATATGTTTTTTTTAATAGTATTAATATTTAGTAACAATGTTAGATTAATTGTTTTTAGTTTTAAGAATTAATAATGAGAATAAACATACAATAATTTATTTAATTAGCTCCAAGATACTATAAATATTAGTAGATGACATTATATGGTTGGCTATTTTAAATAGACCATATCAATAGATTATGTCCCATGATCTTATTAGTGTTTGGGCGAACAAAAAAAAAAAAAGAGGAAAATACAAAGGGTAAAAAGACAAAAAAGAAAGATAGCTTATGTTTAGCTTAATAGGACTTGATCATTTAATTTTCAGATTAACCTGGTGCAATTGCTAATTCTAAACACGTCCAATTCATATCCTTTTATTAGAACTAATTATTATGATATGCACATTTCAAAATATCATATGATGCATGGCAAGGATCACAAGCAGTGACTCAGGATTTGTCCCAAAAGAAAAGAAAAGAAAGAAAATGATGAAGGAGTCTTTTAGATCGAATCTCTGCATCCCCGTTGCTCAATCAAACAAACTAATGATATGAAGACGGAAGTGTGATAAGAGATTTCATCAAGTGAATGAGAGATACTTGATGAAGTGTTGCGAGTAGCTTCATACCTGCTACTCAATCAGGCCTTAGGTCAGTACTTGTTCATTTTCATAAATGCCTCCTAAGCTATGAAATATCTCTCATCTCATCTATACTTGGAAGGAAGAGAGGTGTGACCAGAGCTATTACCTGGTTCCCTGTTACCATCAAACTTTCCTTGTTTTCCACCGTAATCACCTCAATCCAGTAATCTAATGGTGAAAGCTGACACACCTGAATGTTTGAATTATGTATACTGAATTGCAGTTGGTTCTTGGTATTCCACAAGCTCTGCTCCATAATTGGAGGTTCTTGGTATGCGTGTTGGATGATGTATTTTAAAGTATTTGCAATCAGTGAACTATAATATAATATACAAATAATTGTTCTTCTACTCATCAAAAAAAAAAAAAAAAGGATGTCAAATAAAAATAAATAGTGAAGTTGGTGTGAAAGACATTCCCTTGCATGGGAACTCAAAAAGGGAGTAATAAATCGAGTCATGGGGTGAGATCTCAAGGCCCATCTATCACTGGCCGAGTTAAATTAAGCCACAGGGAGAAAATGGAGTACGTCCAGTAGGTGATGGGTGTGATAATATATGGACGGAAACGGAATGGTTGTTGCCGCCCATGAGAAAATGATAGGAGAGTATATAATTTAGAGAATTAGAGCACGCACATCCAAAGTTATCTATCAAACAACAATAATGTGCTAATATATATAGGCAATTGTGGGGTATTTTTCTCAAGCAAGAACGTGATTGTGGGGTATCTGGCTAAATGAAGTGAACGGGATACCTAACGACATGTTTGCTACTTAGCTGCTCGTCAAATTTAGGTTTGGATTATATCTTTTGAGTAAAATAAAGAGCCTTCTTCTTTCGCTCGCGTTGTTATTACGTAATATTTTCTTGAAGATCCATATAGGTAGATAAAATATATATATATATATATTTTGTAAGGAAAAGAAATAGGGAGGATTACATCTATCCTAGCAGGTCCCCATCTTACCAGGTAATGTTCAATTCGAGACTTCAAATTTTCGCAGTCCCTCCTCACTAAATGATGAGTATGTCAATCTGACACCACTAAAATGCCGGCCAGTAGAACGAAAATAAAGAAGAAGATCATGATCTTTCATTCACATCAACTATCATAGATCCTACAAAAAAAATTAAATATTTTAAAATTTATATCAAATTTGATTCGATGATTGATGTTATTAAAATAATAATAATGTTTATCCGATCGACGGATCTACCAAACTTGGTGCGCTTCAGATTTTTCTTCATTTTTTTTCTTTCTAAGAAATGTGGTGAGAATGTCATCGTTGATGAACTCCAATCCGAAAGAAACTCCCCACAGCAGTTGAAGTCCTCTCCTTGTAATTCATCACGTTGTGACAAGCGAAACATGGTATCTAAATGATTCATATCGACACCATGCGTGGAATAAAATATAATAGATTCGATGTTGGGATTAAACGTATTCGAGAAGCGGGTGATTTGAAATGAATTATCAAAATCGAATCATGGACAAGAATTTTGTTGGCGCCCACACGGCCACCAACCACCCACCAGGGGATGAATCAAACCAGGAAGAAGGAATGAAGTACGCCAAAAGTTGGTAACGGATGGATATGGCCTTGGCCGGCGTGTTGGGGTGGTGACGGAGGGAGGGATCGCGTCCAAGGGAAAGAAGAGGGGAAAGAGAGTCGTCGTCCACATCTCTCAAGTCCATTGGAGCCTTACGCGTTGCCACGTGTGAACTCTCTCTCTCTTCTCTTTCTCTCTCCTCCACTGACTCATAAACCCAATGGCCCCATGAACACCTGGCTGGGTCGAATTGGGTCCCCATAACTCGAACATCATCTGGAGCTCCTAAGATGAGTCACGGCACCCTCGATGCTCATGGTTGTCAACTTATTTCCTTTATTGGGTGGGGCATGGCTTTATCACCAGAATAGAGAAAAAGCCAAAAACCAGGAATACTTGATTCACCATCTTATGTCTTTATAAACCACCAAGATAACCTAAACCTTGAGTGTGTTATTTTATTTTCTTCATCAAGTTTTTTTTATTTTTTTTTTTTCAAGAGTTTAGTGGAACCCTCTTGGGATGCAGTGAACCACTCTTGGATGCTAGATTCTTATAAACTAAATCCTTGTAGAAATAATTATTTCATTTTTTTTATTTCATTGGCTATAATTTTTATAGTAATTTTTAACGAAAGATGATTTTGCCTAGAAACATTCCACGGTCTGCCGATAGAATAAGTCAGATCCGGTGGACTCCCCGCTCTGATCAGACGATAATGTTGACTTGCTTGCTCTTCTTTTGAGTGATCTTGAGTATCCAAATACTTTCTTAACGACTTGACAATGATAACCATTATTAATTAAAATAGCACAACCATAAGTTATATATACACCCTCATTGGGTTAAAATTTCTAAAATAGCTCTAAGGTTATCTTATTCACCCAAAAAAATATCTAAATAAAAGAAAGTCTCGGTCCAGTGATCAAGTTTTTGATGGGACAAACTCACGATTGGAAAGAGACGGTAAACTATAAAACAGGAAATCCTAAGAAAATAACTCCTATTAATTTGGCCATGCTGTACAAAATGAGAATCTACTAGTAGTTGCTTTGCATATTAATGTTGAGGTAAACTCCCTACCCTCCAAATTCCAGGGATGCCCAGGGAAATGAAGGCACAAGTGACCATCATCCATCTCCAGGACGAAGCAAAGCCATGTTCCAGTCTTCCTTGATGACACTGGCCCTCGGTATTGGTCCTCTAGCTCTCAAAATATTATATACAGAGCATTTGCTCAAATAAAATATCAACCAAATATCTATAAAAATAAAAAAAATCACCAGAGTTGCTATCAGAGTTTTTGATGAAACAACATCAGTTACATGCTATTTCAATGAAATGCCTCATCCAAAGTTTATCCCTGGAAGATCTTGACCCCAGAAGAAATAAAATTTCAAGACAGCATATTATCAAGCAACCAAAGAATAAAAACCAAAGGTAGAGCCTCGACATGGACCCTCTATCCAATTCATATTCATTCTAGCAGAGCTTCGGCTTAAACCCCTCTACCCAATTCATGTTCATCTGGCAGAGTTTCGATCTGTACCCTCTGCTCAATCATATTCATCCAAATAGAGTCTCGGTCTAGACCCTCTATCCAATTGATATTCATTCTAGTAGAACTCTGCTTGGACCCTCTTCCAATTCATATTCATTCTGGCAGAACTTTGGCCTAGACCCTCTGTCCAATTAATATTCATTTTGGCAGACCCTCATCTAATAGATCTTCATCCTGGTTGACCCTCAACATTGGCCTGGTTGACCCTCAGCCTAAATGATCCTCAACTGGTCAACCTCTAGTCTCTTCAAAGGCCCACCTTGCCTCCAACAATTGTATCGATGCACCAATAAGGGCAGATTTGGTAAGATCGCTGACATGGAGTCCCCTTCGGATCCAGTTGGCAACCATGCTGGCAGGTATCGCCATGTCAGTCCCCCTCTTCGAGCTCCTTCACCGGGCGGCTCCCTTGAGGTCGAGCCACCTCGGCGAAGTCCAGCTCCCTCTCTTCGAGCTCCTTCGCGGGTGGCTCCCTCGAGGTCGAGCCCACCTCGGCCGAAGTCAAGCTCCCTCTCTTCGAGCTCCTTCGCTGGGCGGCTCCCTCGAGGTCGAGCCCACCTCGGTCGAAGTTCAGCTCCCTCTCTTCGAGCTCCTTCGCCGGGCGACTCTCTCGAGGTCGAGCCCACTTCGATCGAAGTCGAGTTCCCTCTTTTCGAGCTCCTTCGCCGGGCGGCTCCCTCGAGGTCGAGCTCCCTCTCTTCGAGCTCCTTCGCCGGGTGGCTCTCTCAAGGTTGAGCCCACTTCGGTCGAAGTCGAGCTCCCTCTCTTCGAGCTCCTTCACTGGGCGGCTCCCTCAAGGTCGAGCCCACCTCGACCGAAGTCGAGCTCCTTCTTTCGAGCTGCCTACCGGACGACTCCCACGAGGTCGAGCCCACCTTGGCCGAAGTCAAGTCCCTCTCCTCAAGCCAAGCACTCTTCAGTGGAGAGGTATGTTGGCCCGAAGCTATCCCAATGGCCAAGATCCACCGTGCCTTAAAAATCCTAAAGCAGAGAGAAGGGGACACCACTACATCCCTTAGGCAGTGGCACGTTGCCCAAGGCCTATGAAGGAGAAGTGCACCAGCCTACAGAGGGGCGCCTCGCAGGGTGCCAAGATCTCTTCCATCGTTGTTTACACTGGATAGGAAAGGGCGCTCCAATCAAAGCACTGCACTCCCCAGCCGATCGTTTACACTGCCCGAAAGAAGAAAGCCATGCCAGGGGATTCAAATCTGGGAGTGGCTACCCCTGGATCGAGGTTCTACCAAATTTTTCAAAGTATGGTGATCAGTCAGGAGGTCAGAATCATGACGTAACTCCATACCATGAGGAAGGGGTGCGCCGGGGCACGACCACGGGGTGCTGCCGGTCGTTGACTTCGAGCACCCCTAGAAGGGGAAGAACCCGAGGTGGGTAGCAAAGAGGATCCATGGTCTAAAAGGAAATCCTATGGGCTATCGAACAAGGTAAGCAAAAGCAAGCAGAGGGAGAGTTGGCGAGAGAGAGCACTCTGAGGCTACAGGAGAACTCACCAGAAGAGTCTCAATGAACACAGCCGCCACAACTCAAGCCCTCCTCTTCCACTGCTGTTCCCACTCTACTCTTTCCTTTGAAAACAAAATCTCCTTCATGCATGGAGATCTGACAGGGATCAATCGAGGAGGGTCTGTTTTTCTGGATCCCCACTAACTTGATCATCGGAGTGCCCCCACCGGGAACCCCGGCCCGGGTCTCTTCTTTTTTGCAGGTCCAAGTATGCACACTAAATTCTGGGTAACGTGACTGACTCTAGCACCACGCTCGAGCTACAGGCCATGACGGTATAGGCGGCAATAGATTGGCGTGCCAGGTAGGGGGCAGGACATGGTCTAATTCAAGAAAAACCCCTTGCAAAACAACTCCGCCTGAAACATGGTGGTGATGCATGCACGGGAGGTCTCCACCAGCTATGCGGGAGACCCTCCTTCTCACGGGGTCCCCATAGCCCAAAGAGGGAACCCCCGCTCCACCACAACCGCCTCTGACGGATGTCCAGCTAGCCATGCTTGCCCAGCAAATGCAGGTTCTGTCTGTGATAGTGCGACAATTACAGCACCAGCACTGATCCCTAGCCACCTAATAGCAGTTAGGGACCCCTATGACCTGAGCCACCTTACCCCGCGATAGCTTGCACTCCTTCTAAGGAAGGTCATCGCGGGCCAGACTGACCCCTGAAAAAGCCACCAAACCTCGATAAAGAGACAGTGGACTGGTCAATTGACCGGGAGAGTCGGTCTTCGGCCTTCGAGTGTGCTGCTGTTAAGCACTGCTGAAGCCATCGAGGCAAGGCTCTCCATCATGACCCCCCTCAGCTGTCATCTTCATCTCCTCCAATGGCCTCGGTGGAAGGTTTCATCGATGGGGCCATCAGGTGCATGGCCGAAAAGCGCGGGAGGAACAAGAGCGTAAGCTGGCGAAACTATCCCGCCAGTTTGCAAACATGCAAGGCTCCTCCAGTGAGCCAGTGGGCCATGATGCCCATCCCCCCTTCTTCCAAGAAATCCAAGAGGAGCCGATCCCAAGTCGGTTCGTATATCCCAGGTGGATCCCTATGATGGACCACCGACCTCCTGGACCACCTAGAGAGCTACAAAGGCTCTCATGAGAGTCCAGGGGACGATCGACGCCCTTCTCTGCATCGCCTTTCCAGCCACTCTTTAGAAGGTTGCTCGAGTCTAGTTTACCCATCTCGAGCCTGAAAGTATCAACTCTTTAAATAGCTAGAAAGGAGATTTGTGGCCCACTTCAAAGCCTATCAAAAGGTGCCACAAGTGATGGACAATCTTTTCTCCATTAGGCAACAAGACCATGAGTCTTTGCAGGACTATGTGACACATTTCAAAGTTGCCGCACTGGAGATATACAACCTGGATGAGCCCATCGTCATGCTGGCATTGAAAAGAGGGTCAGGACCTCCGCCTGACCTATTCCCTGGACAAGAAGCCATCGAAGATGTACTCCGACCTCCTCCTCTACATCCATAAGTATATCCGTGCCGAGGAGGCGGACCACACGAGGAGAGAGTTGGACGGGAAGCCACTGAAGAAGCAGCCTCCAGGAGAGGCATCCGGGATACGGAGGTCTGAGCCGATCCCAAACTTCCGACCAGGGCCGAAGCTGAAGAACGGCCCCATCCCAGAAGAAAGATACACTCCTTTCCTCGCCTCGAGGTCAAAAATGCTATGAAGATTGAAGGCGAGCGCTACTTATGTGCCCTCCCCAGCTGAGGCCATCCAACGATCGTAACAAGACAAAGTACTGTCAGTTTTACCATGACCATGACACCGAGAAATGCCGCCACCTCAAAAGAAAGATCAAAGATCTAATAAGGAGGGGCTACCTCAAAAATTCGTAGGGGGCAAGACCTCGGCATAACCTCAAGCACTTATAGCTCTTCCTTGTCCTTCCAGTCGACAACCGACCACGAGAAGCTTGTGGGTATGATATGCTGGGGAATAGAGCACGCTTCTAAGAGGGGTCGGGAGGGAGAGAGATCAGAAAATGTACTCCCCTTTATGAGGGAGGAGGGATATGGGAACCAAAATATAAATAATGGTACCGTGGTTGTCGAGATGATGATTGCCAGGTACCCTGTAAAGTGGATTATGGTCGATAGTGGAAGTTCGGTGATGTCCTTTTTTACAATGCCTTCTCTAGGATGAATCCTCTGCTTGACTAAAACCAGTGCACACCCCCTTGTCGATTTTATTGGAGACTCCATGGGGGTTGAAGGAGGAGATCACTCTCCCTGTTACTGTCGGATCACCATCTTGGCAGAGCATTATCATGATGACCTTCATGGTTGTTAGGCTCCCTTTGGTCTACAACGTGATCCTTGGCCGCCTCGGACTCAATTTGCTTGACGCGGTCATTTTCACCAAGTGGCTGCTGGTGCAGTTTCCACTCCTTATGGAATAGGAGAGATAAGGGGGCACCTTAGCCGATCCAACACTGTTTGCAAGCTGTCCCCGGAGTCAAAAATGCCGAGGAGGATCCCAGTGTCGATGACCTCGACCAGAGGGTGCAGGACCCCAAGGGTGGCCCAGTTGAGCGTCTGTTGACGTACCCCCTCGGCATAGACCCGTCGAAGATGGTGTAGATTAGGGCCCAGCTGCAAGAAGAAGAGCAGACTCGCCTATTGAGTTTCTTTCGGGCGAATGAGGATGTGTTCGCCTAGACCGCGATAGACATGCCAGGGATTCTGCCCGACATCATTACTCACAAGTTGAACTCAATCCGAATTGCCACCCGATCCAGCAGAAGAAGAGGTGCTTTCCCTCGGAGAGGCAATGGGCAGTCAACGAGGAGGTGGAGAAGCTCCTCACGACGGGGATCGTCGTGAAGTGCAGTATCTTAGCTGGTTGGCGAATATGTTATGGTCAAGAAAAGCAACGGAAAGTGGAGGATCTGCGTAGATTACACCGACCTCAACCGAGCCTGCCCAAAGAATAGTTTTCCCCTTCCGAAGATCGACCAACTAGTTGATGCCACCTCAGGGCATCGCTTGCTCTCCTTTATGGATGCATTCTCCAGGTACAATCAAATCCGGATGCACCCAGAGGATGAGGAGCACCTTGCCTTCATCACGGACCAGGGGATGTACTGCTATCAGATGATGCCATTTGGCCTGAAGAATGATGGTGCCATGTACCAATGGCTAGTCAACAAAGTCTTCAAGGATCAGATCGATCGTAACATGCAAGTTTATGTGGACGACATGCTCGTTATGAGCAAGCCAAGGTCAGACCACATCACGAACTTGGCGGAGGCCTTCCAGAACCTTCTCCTACATCAGATGAAGCTGAATCCGGTGAAGCCAACCCTGGGTTTCATGGTCACTCAAGGGAGATAGAAGCCAATCCTGAAGAGGTTCAAGCAATTATCGACATAGAGCATCCCACCTCGAAGAAGCAAGTCCAGCACCTCACAAACCGGATCGCAGTCCTGAGTCGGTTCATCTCACGATCTGCTGACCACTGCCTACCTTTCTTCAAGGTGCTGTGCAAGGTGCATGACTTCACTTAGACAAAGGAGTGTTGGGAAGCCTTCGAGGAGCGAAGAAGTTCCTAGCATCACCATTGCTGCTCTCCAGGCCGAAGGATGGAAAGGAGCTCCTGCTATACTTGGCGATTACCTCAGGAGCCATCAGTTCGGTCCTTGTTCGCACAGATGAAGACAAAACTCAGAGACCGGTGTATTATGCCAGCAAGTTCCTCTGAGATTTAGAGATCAGGTAGACCACTTCGAGAAACTAATATTATACTCATAATATATGCTCAGCACCTCATGCCGTATTTTCAAGCACACCCGATCATGATCCTAATGGACCTATTGCTGAGACCCATACTCAGCCACCCTGATACGTCCGAGCATCTGGCTAAGTGGGCTCTAAAGCTCTGCGAGTTTGACATAGCCTACCAATCGAGGTCATCTTAGAAGGCACAAGTGTTGGTCAATTTTCTGGTTGAGTGTGCAGGCATAGGCGAGGAGCTAGAGGAGACCCTCTCGGAGTGCCGAATGAAGCTCGGAGCCAAGGAAGAGGTCTGGGTCCTCCACATGGACGGCACATCCAACTTGGGAGGGAGCAGAGCAGGCCTCATTCTTGCCAATGGTGGGGGTGTAGCCGAGTGCGCACAACGCTTCCAGTTCACGGCCACCAATAACTAGGCGGAGTACGAGGCACTCCTTACGAGACTGAGAGTCTTCCATGAATTGGGTGTACCCAACCTGAAGGTCTTCACCGACTCTTAGCTGGTGGCTGGATAGGTCGCAGGAAAATTCGAGGCCGAGACCCTCAAATGTCAGAGTACTTGGAGCAGGTACGTTCGAACATAGCGATCTTCCGATGCTTCAACATCTCCATATTCCTCATGGGGAGAACGCTCACGACGATGCCCTCTCCAGACTTGGACCCTACTAGACTCATCGCTGGGGCATGCCTACGTCGAGTACCTCTAGGCTCCAAGTTACGAGGCTTCCAGGGAAGTCCAACAAGTCACCCCAAAATTTAGTTAGATGGACTGGTATATCAGATACATTACCGACGGCACCCTACCCGAAGACCGCACAAAGGCTGAACTCGTCAAGAAGAAAGCTGTGCACTTTGTGCTGATGGACGGGCAACTCTATCGTATGTCATACTCTTATCCACTTCTGAAGTGTTTGAGACCCTCAGAGGCGGCCTTTGTACTCCAAGAGATACACGAGAACCTTTATGGAAATCATATGAGGGGCAGGACATTAGCATACAAAGCCCTCCTCCAAGAGTACTACTGGAAGACTATGAGGGAGGATGCACCGACTTCGTGAAGAAGTGTGACCACTGCCAGCGCCACGCCTGCATATAGCGTCAACCAGCCATGCCACTCTCCCAGCTCTCCGCCCCCTAGCCGTTTGCTCGGTGGGGGATGGACATCCTTGGTCCCTTTCCCCCCATATCTGGGTAGCACAGGTTCCTGATAGTAGCCATCGACTACTTCACCAAGTGGGTAGAGGCGAGTCGCTAGCACAGATTATTGAAGCCAAGGTCAACCAATTCTTCTAGAAGTCAATCATTTGTCGCTTTGGACTCCCCCACACAATCATCACTGACAACGAACGACAGTTTGACAATCGAGAGTTCGAAGAGTTCTGCGCCAGCCTCAATACTCATCATCCTTCACCTCGGTGGCCCACCCTCAGACCAACGGGAGGCCGAGGTGACCAACCGGACCATCCTCGAGGGACTCCAAGCCAGGCTAGATCAGGACAAAGGTAGGTGGGCCGAAGAACTCCCTAGTATTTTTGGGCCTACCACAATGTCCTGAACGGCCATAAATGAGATGCCCTTCAACCTCGTCTTCGATGCCGAAGCCATAGTCCGGTGGAACTGGGTCAGCCCACGTTACGGGCAAAATAATATGATGATGCTGAAAACCCAGCTCGCCTTCTACTCAACTTGGATCTCCTTGAAGAAACAAGGGATAAGGCTCGACTCCGGATGGCAGCCTACGACAGCGGGTGGTTCGGTACTACAACTCTCGGGTAAGGCCAAAGACCTTCCACTGGGTGATTTGGAATAATGGTGGGCCAAAGCCTCTTAATCTCGGGAATGCGGCAAGCTCTCCCTGAACAGGGAAGGCCCTTATAGAGTAATCGAAGCCCTTCCCCATGGAGCCTACTATCTCCAGAACTGGATGGCACCCGGTTCCTACAAACTTGGAACGCCAACAATTTAAGGATGTACTACCAATGATGTAAGGCTTCCTCTCATTAACAAAAGAATTTCTTTCGGTGCAAAATTATCTTTGCCTTGCAGGAATATTGCTGCCGACACTAGGTCTGGCGGCCAAAGCCGGCAAACTCCAAAAGCCCCGCACCTCGAAGCTGGAAAACTCCAGAAGCCCCGCACCTCGAAGCCAGGAAACTCCAGAAGCCCTGTACTTCAAAGCGGGAAATGCCAGAAGCCCCACACCTCGAAGTCAGGAAACTCCTAAAGCCCGCACCTCGAAGCTGGGAAACTCCAGAAGCCCCGCACTCTATCTGCTCGAGTCCCAGTTCGGTGGAGATGTCTTCAGGACTTTTCATGCTTATCTCCCCAGCTCGGTGGTGTCTCGGTGCCCGGAGATGGTCTCTCTCCAGGCCACTCAAGCCTCCTCGAGCCATTCACCAGCCCCCGGCTTGGCCAGGAAGAACCCGAAATATGCAACCAGCTCTGAGAAAGCACGCAAAATCCTGCAATCAGGCTTCCGGCATAGTGAAGGTAACTTGTGAAGTCCCTGACTTCTCTTCATGGCTGCCTACTGCACCTGGAACTCTGCCAGAAGGGCTGAAAGCCTGGTATCTTGAGATAAAACACCATAGCAGGATATGCATATATGCAATTACAAAAGAGAAATCGAGGAAACTAAAAGTACGACAATGCAAAGTTCGATGAAAAGAAATAAAGTTTCATTGAAACTGGAAAGGAGAACTATATCATCAAGGGACCCTCGACAGGTGGGCGATCTTGAAATAAAAGGAAAATACAAGGAGCAAAAAAGAAAACTAAAGGAGGTCCTTATCCTAAAGGCTATTGCTCCGCCGACTCCTTCCTGAGACGACAGTTGGACGTGCTGGCATCTTCTTGGACCTCCACCAGAGGGGCTGCTTCCATACCGGCTGCAGACTCTGCCACCTCCACTTTGGTCGCGGCCTCCTCTGAACCCCCGCCTGGATCTTCTGGAAGAGCAAGCTCGTCCAGCTTTAGCTCCGGGAGGAGTTGGGTCACCCGAGACTCACAGAACCAGTAGCCCTTGATGAATGAGTCCGTGGTCGCCTCCCGGACTTCATCAGCATATTCCGTTGAGGCCTTGAACTTGGGCACTACCTCGGTGGCCTCCTTCTTGGTGGCCTCCATCAAGGCTACCGCCCTAGTGGCCTTCTCCTTAGCCGCCGACGCTCGGGCTTGTGCCTCCTCCAGTTGGGCTCGAAGGGCCTGAGATCGCTCCTTCGCTCGGGCCATCTCGGCTTTAAGCTCCTCAGCCCGGCATTTGGCCCAATCTTTCTCTCGGCCAGGGATTCTTCAAGGTCCCTGATCCACCTCTCAACACCGGCCACCTCAGCCTAGAGGGCTTTGTTCTTCTCTTCTATAGCTTGGGCCATATCATTCTCTCCTTGGCCTCGGCCACCAGCACCACGAGCTCTGCTCCTTCAGATCCTCCCTCTTAGCCCACTAGGTGCAGTAGTCATAGATGAGGAGGAGGTTCGTCCTGACCTGCACCAATGAAGATGTCAATCATGGTAGTCCAAAAAAAGAGAAAAGAAAAAAGAAGAAGAAGAAAGAAGAAGAAGAAAGAAGAAAAAGATAGGAGGACTACAAGAAAGGTGAGAAAAGTACCAAGGATGGCCTCCGACAATAATCTGCATCCCCTTTCGCACTGTTCGCGCGATTGGGATGGCAAAGTCCATGCGCTCGCCATCAGACGATCCTGGGTGATCGTGGAATTCGGCATCATCTCGATTGTCACCCTTTGGATGATAGTCCTCGATGGGGCTGGGACCGCCGCGCTGCCCTCGGGGGGAGCAGCCGAAGATGTCTCAAAATTCTGGGTGGAGCTCACCACCATGCTCGACAGCACCATCGGTGGTCGTTCCCTCCTCTCTCCTCTCTCTGCGTCCACCTCGATGACTTCCAAAGGCTGGAACACGATGGCAGCGATAGGTCGGGTCCGTGCACTCGTGTCAGACTCCTGGGTCGGGGACTGAGTCTACTGCCTCGATGAATCGGGGGCCAGTTCGGTCGCCCTTCCCCCTGGGCTGGAGCCTATAGCTAGCCCAAGCCTTTGGCTAGGCTCAATTCGGGCCTCTTCGATAGCGTCTCCCTGGGCCCTGCCGACCGCTCCTTTTTTGGGGGGACTCAAGGAGCTGCTCCATTAAGAATTTCATGCCTGCAGGAAGAGGGAAATAAAGGTCAACCTCAACATAAGAAGGGTTGCAAAAAAAAAAGAAGAAGCGTTGTTTCCAACTCACCCAACTCTCGGATTGGGCTAACCCCATCTTCGAACAGGTCTACTCTAATAGCAGAACCTCAAGGGAGGGGGTATGGTGGAAATGAGCTGGTTGTATACTTTTCGATCAGCAGCTCGACCTGGTAGTCTCGGTTCGGAGTCTGGTCCGGATCACTCCAGACCCAATCAACTCCATCAACAGAAGCAAAAAAGTATTTGCTCTTCTATCTTTTGATGGAAGAGGGGAGTTCAAACTTGATGCCCTTCGAGCGAGGAGACACAAACCACCATCCATCCTTGGTCGGGTGGCATTTCAGGATAAAAAAGTCCTAAACAAGGAGAAACGGGCTACGATCTCGTGGAAGTGGCAGAAGACAATGAAGCAGTTAATGGTTCTAATTGCATTCGGGGAAACTGAGTAGGGACAAGACGGTAATTACTGAGCACGAAAGGAAGAAAGGATTAAAGGGCAAGCGAAGAGCCCTACGAAGAATTTCTCGTAGAGGGCGATCCGACCCAGGCCAACGGAGGTGATCCATTCCCCTAGCCCCGGGATCGAGAGTCGGATGGAGTCCGGGACCCCGTAAGCCCCGGATCATAGAGAGGTCCTCTCTGGTCATCGTCGATGCGATGCTAGAGGGCCCGGTCGGATGGGAAGGCCTAGAAGGGATCTCAAGAGCAGAAGGAACAGGAAGGGGAGCCCTAGGTTCTCCTATAACTATGCCGATCGGACGAGGACCCCTACGGATGCAGAAAGGAACCCTCCTCATCGAAGGATGGAGTTCTCGGTCGAGAGGGCCCTGCCTCGTCGGGGTTGCTGGAGAGATGATGGTTCCGACCTGAGGAAGCCATCTAAGACAGAACAAGGAAGAAAGAATAAGAAAAATGGTGTTTAGAAAGGTTCTAAAGGTGGACTCGACCTACCGGAGAAGAAAGAGTGGACTAAAGGAGACTAACTTGGTGGCCTTGAAGGTAAAGGACAGTCGGAGGGGGAGGAAGAGACTCAGATCCATCGGTGAGCATGAAGAATTCGAAAGAGATGATTTGAGAAAAGTTTTATTTTTTTTCAAAACAGCCAGACAGTGACCATGCATCCTCTTAGGACTTCCTCCATTGGATGGGCACCACATGTCGAGATCAGCCAGAAACGACGCCTTGGTTCACTAAAAGCTGCCTCGGGTCCTGCATCAGTCATTATGCTTCCTCGAACTCACGGACGTGGCATTCCCGCATTGGCCTCAAGGCCCGATTCGCGAAGTGCAGCGATCATGGTATTAATGGTACCAGATTTTTATCTTTCCATGTCAGCTCTGCATTTACTCCCTTCGCCCCGAACCGATGCTCCACCGGGACTTGGGAGTGAGGGGCAAATGATGTGGCAGGATCGCTGACATGGTGTCCCTTCGGATCCAGTTGGTGGCCATGCTGGCATGTATCACCATGTCAGTCCCCCTCTTCGAGCTCCTTCACCGAGCGGCTCCCTCGAGGTCGAGCCCACCCGGCCAAAGTCAAGCTCCCTCTCTTCGAGCTCCTTCACCATCGAGCCCACCTCGATCAAAGTCAAGCTTTCTCTCTTCGAGCTCCTTCGTCGAGCGGCTCCCTCGAGGTTGAGCCCATCTCGACCGAAGTTGAGCTCCCTCTTTCGAGCTCCTTCGCCTGGCAGCTCCCTCAAGGTCAAGCCCACCTCGACCGAAGTTGAGCTTCCTCTCTTCGAGCTCCTTCGCCAAGCGGCTCCCTCGAGGTTGAGCCCACCTCGATCGAAGTCGAGCTCCCTCTCTTCGAGCTCCTTCGCCAAGCGGCTCCCTCGAGGTTGAGCCCACCTCGATCGAAGTCGAGCTCCCTCTCTTCGAGCTCCTTCACAAGTGGCTCCCTCGAGGTTGAGCCCACCTCGGTTGAAGTCGAGTTTCCTCTCTTCGAGCTCTTTTACGGGTGGCTCCCTTGAAGGTCAAACCCACCTCAACCGAAGTCGAGCTCCCTCTCTTCGAGCTCGTTCACCGGGCGGCTCCCCCAAGGTCGAGCCCACTTGGCTGAAGTCAAGCTCCCTCTTTGACCTCCTTCGTCGGGCAGCTCCCTCGAGGTCGAGCCTACCGGTCGAGGTCGAGCTCCCTCACCGGGCAGCTCCTTCAAGGTCGAACCACCTTGGCTGAAGTCGAGTTTCCTCTCCTCAAGCCAAGCACTCTTCAGTGGAGAGGTCTACCAGCCGAAGCTGTCCCAATAGCCAAGGTCCACCGTGCCTCAAAAATCCTAAAGCAGAGAGAAGGGGATACCACTACATCCCTTGGGCGGTGGCATGCCGCCCAAGGCCTATGAAGGGGAAGTGCGCCGGCCTACAGAGGGGCACCTTCACAGGGTGCCAGGATCTCTTCCACCATTGTTACACCGGATAAGAAAGGGCACTCCAATCAAGGCACTGCACTTTCCAGCCGATCGTTTGCACTGCCCAGAAGAAGAAAGCCATGCCAGGAGATTCAAACCATGGAGCGATTACCCCCGGATCGAGGTTTGCCAAATTTTTCAAACTGTGATGACCGACCATGAAGTCAGAATCCATGACATAACTCCCTACCATGAAGGGAGGGGGCACGACCTACGGGATGCTGCCGATCATTGACCTTCGAGCACTCCCAGAAGGGGGAGAACCTGAGGTGGGTAGCAAAGAGGATCCATGGTCTAAAAGGAAATCCCAGGGGCCTTCGAATAAGGTAAGCAAAAGCAAGCAGAGGGGCAGTTGACGAGAGAGAGCACTCTGAGGCTACCAGAGAACTCACCGGAAGAGTCTCGATGGACACAGCCACCATAGCTCAAGCTTTCCTCTTCCACTGATGTTCCCACTCTACTCTTTCCTTTAAAAACAAAACCTCCTTCAAGCATGGAGACCGGACAGGGATCCATCGAGGAGGATCTGTTCTCCTAGATCGCCCACTAACTTGATCATCGGAGTGCCCCCACCAGGATCCCCGGCTCGAGTCTCTTCTTTTTTGTAGGTCTGGATACGCACGCTGAATTCTGGGTAATGAGGCTGATGTCTGGCGCCACACTCGAGCTGTAGGCCACGATGGTATAGGCGGCAACAAGGGCCATTTCCTAAAGATCTTCATCTCAACCAACTCGAGGGCGGCCCTCGGCTTCAGTAAAAGAATTATGTCCGACCTAGGACCCATGAACTTAAGAAGAGAAAAATTCCTTCAGTCTTGATAAGGAACCTTCACCTTCTAACATCCAGGATAGTCCCTTCTGAATGAGTTAATGTCCTAAGCCTTAGCCTGACAGACCCTCATCTTAGGTCCTTAGTATGATAGATTTTCAACCAGTTGATCTTCATCCTAGCTAGGTTTTGGCTTGACTAAGCCTTGGCCTAATAGATCCTCATTCGGATCATCTTCAACCTAATCATCCTCAAGAAGAGAGAAATTCCTTGGTAAAATACTTCTAGGCAACCAAGATAATAAATAATTGATGATCATTCCCATGCATATAGTGACATGGCCGAAAGGCCATCTTTTGTAATTTCTACCAAATCTCCTCTATTAAGAGGGACATGATCCATCTTAGGCTATAGCTCCTGTTTCCATTAAAAGATGCAACCAGCAGTACAGAAGAGACAAAGTTCCAAATGAAAAAAAACAAGACTACATTTAAAAGTAGACACGCATTCTGATAAAGTCTGCAGCCCTGTCACTTTCCACTAAACCCATTAAGGGTTTAGCATTTCAGAAATACCCTCCCTTATCTATAAAAGGGGCTCCTAGTAGCCTCCAAGGTATGCCCTTTCTATGCATTTTTATAGAGCTCTCTCTCTGTTGCTGCCTAGATCGCCAGGCCTGTAGCTCCTACGTGACGCTGGTTGATGGACTTCTAGCATAGCATCTCCGTGCATGGCCCGGTCATGCAAAAAAGAGAGGAGACCCAGGTCGGGGATCTCGGTGGGGGCACTTCGATGATCAAATTAGTGGACGATTAAGGGAAATAGATCCTTCTCGGTGGATCCCAAAGTGGTCTCCACTCTCAGCGAATTCAAGAGATGATAGGAAGAAAGTTGAAGTAGGAGAGCTTGAATAGTGATGGCTACTGCAATGGGAGCTCTAGGGAGAGTTCTATGTGTCCCTCTTGCCTTAGAGCCTTGCTAGTTACCTGCTCTTTGTTACTTACCTTTACCGAGGGCCCCTTTGAGTTTCTTTTAGAAGTGTCGTACCTTTAGTGGGGCGTAGAGCCCTGATCTAGTGCTCCCTGGGAGCACCCCATGCGGATGAAATGTAGGCATGTTCCTCCCTCTCTTTCCAAGAGGAGGGGGACTAGATCCATAGTCTCCGTAGGGGAAATTCTGCCATGGGTATAGGTGGAGTACTAAGAAGTACGCGTCTCTTCCGCAGCGAGTACGAGTGGCATGCCACGGGCCTGACACGCCGATAGGGCACTGCCTCTTCCTGGCATCATTCCGCCATGTATGGGGAGACCTGGCAAAGCACTGGTCTGGCAGGAGATGCGACAAGGCCTGAGACCCCTAGTAAAACATTCCTTTTTCGGGTGGTGCAAGTGGTAGGTTGAGTGGTGTGATACTTGAGTGGAGTGCCTTTTCTCAGGAGGTGCCGACAGTAGGCTGAGAGGCTTGATTCTCTGGCGGGGTGCTTCTCTACAGGCGGTGTTTTTGATGAAATGCCACCCCACAAGGATTGCAGGTGGCATGCCTGGTGGGATGCCATCCTTCAGAGGTTGCAGGTGGCATGCCCAGGTGGAGCACCACCCCACAGGGGGCAGTCTCTCCAGGCAACGTAGGGGATCTGATGGGGATGGTGACACCACCTGCTGACATCACTACCAGTCACTCTAGGGGTGCACGAGGAAAAGATTTGTCCACCTGTAAAAATCTATATCTGACTTCGAGAGAAAAAGTTGACATTGACTAGGGACTTGACCTCGAGTGGCGGGAATATGACCCTAGTCGAGGGCTCGACCTCGAGGGAGCCAACCTTGGTCAGGGGCACGGAAGAGGTGGGAGCATAACCTCAGTCGAGGGCTCGACCTCGGGGGAGCTGACCTCAGCCAGAGGCTCAGAAGGCGAGAGCATGACCTCGACCAAGGGCTCAACCTCGAGGGAGCTGACCTCGGCCAGGGGCTCAGAAAGTAGAAGCATGACCTTGGTCGAGGGCTCGACCTTAGGGGAGCTGACCTCGGCCAAAGGCTTGGAAGGTAGGAGCATGACCTCGACCAAGGGCTCGACCTTGGGGGAGCTGACCTCGGCTAGGGGCTGAGAAGGCGAGAGCACGACTTCAGCCAAGGGCTCAACCTCGAGGGAGCTGACCTCGACCAGGGGCTCAGTGTTGGGAATTGTATCCCAAAGCCAATCGTCTAGGCTGTAGACGATTGTGCTTTCTTGTAACTGTATATAATTTTTGAATGAATAAAAGTTATTCTTTTCTTATTGGCTATTCATCATATTTACATTTTCTTGAAATGAACTCTTGTATTATGAAGTCCTTAGAACTACATTGGTTGTATATAGAGAGGATATATCAAGTAGTCTTAAACTGTTTCACAACCAATGATACATTGTTATAGGACGATGATGTATCAAGTGTAGGTTGTTGTATGTCACATTTGTTGGTTGTCCTCTTAACCAATGAGTGTGGAGACACTGGTGTGACATGCAAGTGAAATGTATGACATTTCCCTGAACGTGATGATCTGCGAAGCTCCCTTCTACCAAAGGGTTGCTAGCGAAAGGATATGGGTATATATGTCCCTCAGACCTGAGATCACCATGGCAGCTTGCAAGCAACTCACTATACTTTGGTGCCGGACTACTTGGATTTCTAATCCAGTGATGAAAGGTTTCTAGGTGCAGTAAGTGCTTGTGGAGCAATGATGGATCATGATGGAATTGACCTCTCCAAATAGTTTAGAGTGAATGACCCACTATGTCTCAATTTAGCAAAACCTTGGTCAGCGTAGTTCTTGTGAGGAGTCATAGAACTTGTGAGGTTGAGACATGATCTGGATAAACCAAATTAGGGTTGGCAGTCGACCCTAGGTCATCATAAGCATTATAAGGTCAAAGGGATAATTATGCGGCAACCATATACCAGAGGTTCTTATGAGGTGCTCTGCATCTTCGACCTATCCGAATATCGGGTATCATTGCTAGATGAGGACTTTGACTGGTATGAAAATGTTGCAGTGCTACAGGCTTAGTGTTCGAACTATGGGGTCACACACCATAGAGGATTTCTATCTGATCTTGAGGTTAATCAATGATTAAGAATCGTTTGCCATCATTAAAGGTCAATATGATTAACTTTGTTCCAAGTGTCGATACTTGAAATTTTGCAGGTGTCGACACTTGGTGAAGTGTCGACACTTGGCAATTTTTGTGAGTCGACACTTCTGTGACGAGCAGTTTTCTGTGAAGAAGTTTTAAGAGAATTTGAACAAGTTTTGACCTGATTGAATTTCGAATTCAAACCAGTTTGGCTCCAAGGTTATTTAGTAAGATAGTCATAATTACCTTCTTAGGTTGGACCCATTGGTATGGCCTTGATCCTCTCCCCCATTCTCTCTCCTTTCTCTTTCTCCCTCTCAGGCTACACCTATAATGAAGGTCATTCTATAGGCTACAGAGGTTACAACAACAACTAGATAGACACAACAAGAGAAAAGAGAGAAGATAGAGAAGGGTTGTGAAAGGTCTAGGGATTGGATGTAAGAATCCTAGCATTCTAGCTAGGTCTTGGAAAGAGAGTTCTCTTGGAAAAGGGTTCCAGCTCTCCTTCTAGTCTTCCGGAAGAAGAAGATCGGCCCAAGGATCTCGAAGAGCTAGCACTCCAAAGGAGTGATCAGAGTCGAGCCTAGGTGTGGATTACCTGTAGAGGCCAGACATGTGTGTGGCTTGAGCGCCTCCTCTCTACAGCTTTTCTCTAGTATAAAGGTATGGTACTTTTATATTTGTTTTTATGTCTTGTTTGATGTTATGATGCATGCTATTACATTATACTACATCCTGTTACGGGCAGATCAGTAGATCATTTAGATCTATCTACCGAGCCTTTCGCTGTGCATGTTTAAAATTATTTTAAAATACATATTTTCTGTCCTGCTTTGTGAATGCATGTTTGCATATTGGTATACTTCGTAGATGCACTTCACCTTCAATGGTATCAAAGCAATTGGTTCCTTTTTGTAGTATAATGATTCTAGTATGCTAATAACATCACTTCTTAAGTACTTGGATTGAGTGCTTCACCATGGCCGTTCGGTCAAGGAAAGAAGTAGGGCTGCAAGACCCTCTCTTCCATTCAATGGGATCTCCTATGGCGTGTAGGGGTGCCGATGTGTGATGATTCTTGAAAAGAAAAATAAGAAGTAAGAAAATATATATTAAAAATATTTTAATCTAATGAAATGATCATAAACAACTTTAGATAAGATCTAAGAGTTTTTATGATCGATTTTGATTGAATGTTTGGAAAACATTGGATTTGAAATCACTGTATTTTCACTATCTCAGGCTATGAGTCGACACTTAGCCTTGTAAGTGTCGACTCATTAGAAAATTTTCTGAGATCTGGGTTCTATTTTTCCTTATGACAGGCTGAAGTGTCGACACTTGACCAAGAAGATTCGATACTGGGCTTGTGAGCTAACACTTGGCCTTGTAAGTGTCGGCTCATGAGCACTTGCCAGAAACTTGATTTTCTATTTTCCTCCTATCTCAGGACTTGAGTCGATCCAAGTGTCGACACTTACTCCTGATGAGTCGACACTTGGGATGAAGATGCAGAAAAATAGTGAATTCAAATTTTAAATTTTTGTAAAATTATTTTATATCTGTAAATTAAAATTATTTTAATTTAATTAAGGATATTGAACTTAATTGAGAATTAAGAATGACTAAGAACTCTAGGAATATGATTCAAAGATTTTAAGTCATTTCAATAAGCCTTAAGGGTCATGGGTTAGCTTCTATTAGGTTCTTGATTGGGTTAGACCTAAGTTTAGATGCATTGGATAAATTAGAGAACTAATCTAATCAAATGTTGAGTTAGGATTTCTTCTCTAGATCTATCTAATAGTTAGATTGATTAGTCTATAATCTAAATGGACCTATTTTATGGCTCAGTGGAAAGCCCAAGTCTTAAGCTAGTCTAACGAGTTTGATGAATCAATTGATGTCGAGGTAAGTTTGGCATTTTTATCAGGTTCTTTAAGGCTACCTCTTACCTGGCCACTCTGTTGGTGTCTAAGGCAAGACGGTAATGACGAAACCCAATCCATGATCTCACTTACCTGGCCAATGTGGTTGATCAGGATTGATTGGATAGGTCATTGACTCGTGTTAACCCTTGTCACCCAAGGTTAATCAGTCTTGACTAATTTTAGATGTCCATGGATCATTTGTTATGAGTAACCCTCCTAGATTACTAATTTGGTTAGTGTGAGGTTGATCCATGTCTTCTCATCTCTTCATCTATTACATTATTTAAAAAACCTTCTAAATTATTAAATCCTTAAAGGACAAAGTTATAAGGATAACCAAGTCCTAGCCTCCCATTAAATGGGATGGTAATAAGTCCAATAGTTGGGTATTCATTGGCAGATCCAAAGATCGGGTGTTCATCAGGCTATTAGAATTATTGTTCCTAATATGATGGCTCAGTGCAACTCTCTTACGGTGGTCAGGTGGATCGGCCAAAATCGGGCTAGACTATTCATTAGTTAGAAGCATTGAATTTTGTCATGTTAATGGTTGGACCTAACCGGGACCTTCAATAGGAGGCCCAAAGGTCGATTAAAGTGCTCCTTGGGGCAAAACCCAAATACTAGAGGTTATTTGCAAAACCCAAAGGCCGGCCAAAGTTGGGGCTCATGTGTTGTCTATTGGACTCTGGTACTCACTAGGAAATTAAAGTAATTCCTCGGATTGGAGGTAGAGGCTACCAAGCTGAGCAAAATAGTGGGAGGGACCTTTAGACTAAAGTCCATGTCTTTAGGTTAATAATTCATATACACTAATTAGCTTTGGTTTTCCTTTCAGATGTCTTCTAACCTGTCACTCTGGTCTCTTCTTAACAACGAGAAGCTCAATGGACCCAACTTCGATAGCTGGTATCGAAGGCTCAAGATTGTCCTGGAGCATGAACGGATCCTGTATGTGATATCAGATCCGGCACCTGAGATCCCTGTTGCTAATGCTCGGGGTTAGGTAGAGACACTTATCAGAAGTGGCTCTCTGACAGGACCACTATCTGGTGCATAATGTTAACTACAATGAACGATGAGTTTGGTCGCAAGTTCGAGGAAACCTAGCCAGAAGATATCCTTCAAAGGTTGAAGGAGTCTTTCGAAACACCGACGACGTGAAAGGTACAGGGTCTCCTATGCTATCTTAATGCGTGATGCATGATAGGGCCTCGATCACTGATCATGTATTGTACATGACGAGATGTTTGAGTGCTTGGGCAAGCTCGGCTGTCCCTTGCATGAACAGCTTGGGAAAGATGTGATACTGAATTCCCTCCTTTCTTCCTATATAGATTTTTCTGATCATTACAGAATGAATAAGTCTGCAGTTAACTACCACGGTCTGTTAGGGTTGTGCAGACTTATGAAAAAGATCACCAATTGAATAAAGGGGTGGTGAATCTAGTGGGAGGATCTTCGGGAGGTGTCGTCCCTTTAAGAAAGGGAAGAAGAAAAATAAAGGGAAAAAGGGTGCTAAGTGCTTCTGGGCCCAGTCAGGCCAAGAAAGTGAGGCTGATCAGAGTCATGCATAGTGCTTCTTCTGCAAGAAGCAAGGTCACTGGAAGAGGAACTGTCATTTTTTATATGCGTCCCTTGACCCGAACAGGTCCAAGAAGAGAAAGCTGCAGGATGGTCCTGGACAAGGTATTTATATGATAACACCTTGTAGTTTCTCTTTTTGCGATACTACTAACGGTATTGGATACTGGAAGTCAAATTCATATTTGCAATTCTTTGCAAGGACTTTAAGTTTGTAGAAGATTCGTGGAAGGTGAGAGATTCTTGAACGTGAAAAATGGAAGCTGAGTTCCAATCCTGGCATTGAAAGTCCTCAAACTTGTTTTCGAGTCCTATACTGTCGTTTTGAACGAGTGTCATTTTTGTCCATCTTTTATTTGAATGTCATTTCTGTAGGCCAATTGGCTATGTAGGGTTAAACTATCAATAAAGAATGACGTTGCAAAATCATTTGGAATGATTCTATAGTTTTGATTGGACAAATGCGTGATGACATTTATGTACTATCGTGACCTGTTAGTGTAATGTATACGTCTAGCAAATGCCCTAGGATAGATAATGTCAGCGAAGCGTACCTATGGTATTGTAGGCTAGGTTATATTAATAGGAACATGATAAATAGGTTGAAAAGCGAGGGTCTCCTTGATTTTAGTGAAGATAGTTCACTTCCAACCTGTAAGTCTTGTCTTCTTGGAAAAATAACTAAGTCATCTTTTACTATAAAAGGTGAACAAGCCAAAGAAATTCTGAGTCTAGTACATACTGATATATGCGGATCTATGAATGTTAGTACCAAGGGTGGGTACGGTTATTTCATTACATTTACAGACGACCTTTCGAGGTACGGTTATGTCTTCTGGAGATATAAATCTGAGTCGTTGAAATGTTCAAACGATATCATAGTGAAGTAGAAAAACAAACTAAAAAGTTTATCAAAATCCTTCGATCCAATCGAGGCAGTGAATACCTTTCGGGTGAGTTTCTGACTATCTCGAGGAGAATGGGATTCTCTCTCAGTGGACACCTCTAAGGATACCTCAATTAAATGGAGTGTCTGAGAGAAGAAATCGAATCCTATTATAAATGGTTCGATCCATGATGGGCTTTGCTTCTCTGCCGGTATCCTTTTGGGGATATGCTCTAGAATCAGCATGTTACCTTCTAAATAGGGCTCCAAGTAAGTCCGTTAGTAAAACACCATATGAGATATGGACTGGACGTAAGCCAATACTATCACACCTTTGGGTTTGGAGGTGCTCGGCTATGTAAAACATTTGGAAATGAACAAACTTGGACCTAGGTCTGACCGGTGCCTATTTGTTGGGTATCCAAAAGAATCTAAGGGGTATTACTTCTACTTAGCTGAGGAATAAAAATGTTTGTCGGTCTTAGGGCTATCTTTTTGGAAAAGGAGTTCCTTGGTGAGGGACTGTAGCCGCTAAGATTGAATTAGTAAAGTTCAACAAGTAGAAGAACTAACACACTTAAGGGACAACATAGAATCGGCTGTGATTAGATCACACTCAGAGCCACTCAGGAACCATTAAGAAAATCCGATAGAGTACCGAGCCAACCAGACAGATACTACGATTTCTTGGTCCGGGACGGTGATCCATTGAACTCGATGAGAACAATGAGGATCCAATTACCTATATGGATGCGATGTAGAGGTCTGACTCTGAGAAATGGCTAGGAGCCATGAAATCCAAAATGGAGTCCATGGACATCAACAATGTATGGATAATGGTTGATGCACTTGAAGGGATAAAACCCATTGATGAAAATGGATTTTCAAAAGAAAAAAGGGCACAGACGGGCAAATGAAAACTATAAAGCCCGTCTAGTTGCCAAGGGGTATCGTCAATGTTATGATATTGACTATGATGAGACGTTCTCTCTCGTGGCAATGCTCAAATCTATTCGGATCATGCTTGCTTTAATAGCACACTTTGACTATAAAATCTAGCAAATGGATGTCTGAACAGCTTTCCTGAATGGTGAGCTGGAAGAGAAGGTGTATATGATACAACTGAAGGGTTCACATCCATAGACGAGTCAAAGGTGTGCAGGCTTCAAAAGTCCATCTATGGACTGAAGCAAGCATCAAGGAGTTGGAACATGCAATTTGATAAGTGTATCAAGTCATATGGCTTCGTTAGGAATAGAGAAGAACCTTGCATTATAAATGGCTAGTGGTTCTGTGATTGTATTCCTTATGTTGTATGTGATGACATTCTTTTAATCGAAAATGACATCCCAGCACTACAAGGAATAAAGGTCTGGTTATCGTCTCAGTTCTTATGAAGGACTTGGATGAAGCCTCTTACATACTGGGTATGAAGATCTATAGAGATAGATCTAAGAGGATTCTAGGACTGTCTCAGTCTACGTACATCGACACCGTGCTAAAATGATCAGCATGAAAAATTTCAAGAAGGGCTATCTCCCGATAGGCACTGGATTGACTCTCCAGAAGGAATTGTGTGACAACTTCTGAAGAAAGAGAGCGTATGAGTAGAATCCCATATGCTTCGGCAGTGGATTCTATAATGTACGCCATGACATGTACTAGACCAGACATGGGATACTCACTAGGCGTAGTGAGCAGATACAGTCTGACCTAGGTGAAGGTCATGGAAAGTGGTAAAGACCATCCTTAAGTATTTACGAAATACTAAGGACCAATGACAAATTATGGAGAATCCAACTTGAAAGTTATGGGTTATACTGATTCCAGTTCCAGTCAGATAAGGATAATAGCAAGAGTGTGTCGGGACTTATCTTTACCTTAAATAAAGAGCTGTCTACTGGAAAAGTTCCAAGCAGCCTACTGTGACGAACTCAATATGCAAAGCAGAGTACATTGCAACATCAGATGCAGTGAAGGAAGCTATGTGGTTGCGGAAGTTCTTAGTGAGCGGGGAGAGTGGCACCTTCCTGGATGGTCCTGTTCCGGTATATATGATAGCACTGGAACTATAGCTCAAGCCAAAGAACCGAAGTCTCATCACCACACAAAGCATATTCTGTGGCACTATCACCTTGTACAAGAGATCGTGGAACGAGGTGACATTGACCTTCTAAGATTATGGAAAGAAAAACCTGGCTGACCTTCACTAAAGCTATCGGAGTTCAAGAGTTTGACTATTGTAAAGAAAAATGAGAATGAGATTCTATACCAATTGGCTTTAGTCCAAGTGAGAGTTGTTGGAATTGTGTTCCAAAGCCAATCGTCTAGGCTATAGACGGTTGTACTATCTTTTAATTGTATATGATTTTTGAATGAATAAAAGTTATTATTTTTTCTTGATGTTCATCATATTTATAGTTTTCTGAAATGAACTCTTGTATGATGAAGTCTTAGAACTATATTGTTTGATATAGAGAGGATATATCAAGTAGTTCTTAAACTGTTTCACAACCAAATAATACATTGTTATAGGATGAGATGTATCAAGTGTAGGTTGTTGTATGTCACATTTGTTGGTTGTCCTCTTAACCAATGAGTGTGGAGACACTGGTGGGTGACTGTGAATGTACAATGTTGACATTTCACTGAACGTGACCATCTATAGAGCTCTCTTGCCAAAGGGTTCCTCGTGAAAGGATATGGGTATATATGTCCCTTAGACCTGAGGTCATCATGGCAGCTTGCAAGCAACTCACTATACTTTGGTGCCGGACTACCTGGATTTCTAATCCAGTGATGGAAAGTTTTTGGGTGCAGTAAGTACTTGTGGAGCGATGGTGGATCAAGATATAATTGACATCTCCAAATAGTTTAGAGTGAAGGACTCATTATGTCTCAATTTAGCAAAACCTTGGCCAGGGTAGCTCTTGTGAGGAGACACAGAACTTGTGAGGTTGAGACAGATATGGATAATCCAAATTAGGGTTGGCAATCGAACCCTAGTCATCCTGAGCATTATGAGGTCAAATGGATGAATTATGCGGCAATCATATACCAAGGTTCTTGTGCGGTGCTCTGCATCTTCGACCTATCCGGACATCGGGTATCATTGCAGGATGATGACTTTGACTGGTATTGGAAATGTTCCAGTACTACCGGCTTAGTATTCGAACCTATGGGGTCACACACCATAGAGGATTTCTATCTGATCTAAAGGCTAATCAACGATTGAGAATTGTTTGCCATCACTGAAAGTCAAAAGATTGACTTTGTTCCAAGTGTTGACACTTGGATTTTGCAGGTGTCGACACTTGGTGAAGTATCGAACTTAGCAATTTTTGTGAGTTGACACTTCCCTATGACGAGCAATTTCTGAAAGAAATTTTAGGGATTTTGGACAAGTTTTGACCTAATTTGAATTTCAAATTCAAAACAGTTTTGGCATCAAGGTTATTGGTATGATAATCATAATTACCTTCTTGGGTGGACCCATTTGGTATGGCCTTGATCCTCTCCCCATTCTCTCCCCTCATCTCTCCTCCTTCCTCTTTCTCCCTCTCATGGCGCCACCTATAAATGAAGGTCATTCTATAGGTTGCAGAGGTTACAACACACACTAGAGAGACACACAAGAGAAAAGAGAGAAGATAGAGAGGGTTATGAGAGGTCTAGGGATTGGGTGTGAGAATCTAGCATTCTAGCTAGGTCTTCGAAGAGAGTTCTCTTGGGAAAGGGTTCCAGCTCTTCTCTAGTCTCCCGGAAGAAGAGATCGGCCCAAGGATCTCGAAGAGCTAGTGCTCCGGGGAGTTGATCAGAGGCGAGCACAGGTGTGGATTACCTGTAGAGGCTAGACACGTGTGTGGCTCGAGCACCTCCTCCTTCTTATAGCTTTTCTCCAGTATAAAGGTATGGTACTTTATATTTGTGTTTCTTTCTTGCTTTGATGTTATGATGCATGCTATTATATTATGCTAGATCCTGTTGTAGGCAGATTGGTAGATCATTTAGATCTATCTATCGAGCCTTCTGCGTGCATGTTTTAAAATTATTTTAAAATGCATATTTTCTGCCCTGCTTTCGTGAATGCATGTTGCATATTGGTATGCTTCGTAGATGCACTTCACCTTCACTCAGAAGGTAGGAGCACGACCTCGATCGAGGGCTCAACCTCGGGGGAGTGACCTCGGCCAGGGGCTCAGACTTGGCCTTCATTTAGCCACTATATCCAGGTGCCACCTTTTGCCAGCATGGTAGCCAGCTAGATCCGATAGGGGTTCACATTAGCAGTCAATGCCATATCAGTTTCCCTCACTTTAGAGTCTCGAGCATGATGCATCGCTCAGGATAAAGGGAGTTTGGTGATGCTGATGTGGAAGATATTTGTACGGTGCCATCAAATGCCTCAATTGCTGACAACTCATGGATCATGCCTCAACGCCAAAGAGGAGATGCCACATTAGTGGGCTCAGGGGGAGCATGATGATTGGCATTGGGCTTGAAGCAATCTTTGGCATGTCGAAGCACCATTCCTACAGATCTTGATGTGTGGCATGCATCCAATGGTCAGAGGATCGAAAGGATGCATGTTTCATTCAGCACGATGTGATGGAGCGCTGTCAGGCTGTTAGAAAACGACGGAAACTTTTTCCTAACCATCTCTTTCAAACCTTCGAGCTTACAGGGAGAACCAAAGCCTTTTCCACCTAGTTCCGACCTTTCCTTCAAGGTATTCAGGTCAATCTTCCCTCCTTGTTTTCTTCTCTTTCTTCGGCCTGTGCTAAAGGAGACCTTATTTAGAGTCCTTAGGTTTCCTTTCTCCTGTCTCTCTTCCCTTTCCACTTAGGATGAGTCCTTCTGGCTGGAGACGCCTTCGCTCATGTCATTCCAGTGAAGCAGGGCCCTCCTAGCCGAGGATTCCCTCCTTCGATGACAAGGATGATGTCCCTCTTAGCATGTAGGGGTCCCTGGTCGACGAGAATAGTTATAGGTCAACCTAAGGCTCCTTCTCATCCTTCTCCTCCTACTTTTCCTGTCGACCGTGATCCGGCTGGTCCTTTTAGCATCACTTCAGTGATGACCCAGGAGGACCTCTTTCGGCTTCGGAACACCTATAAGATTCTGGACTTTGTTCGACTCTCGATTCTGGGATTGGGGGAGCAGTCACTTCTAGTGGCCCAGGTCGGATCGCCCTATACGAGGACTTCTTCCTCGAGGGCCTTCGTTTGCCTTTACGTCCCTTCTTTCTTTCCTTTCTTAGCAACTTTCATCTAGTTTCGGCCCAGCTTATCCCAAATGCAATTAGGATCATTAATGGGGACCTCACCAGCACGAATCCCGAAATAAGCACGAATCTTGGAGCCGTGCAAATCTCGGAGCATATCCAGAATAAATTTAGGATTTATCTTTTAATTGAAATTTAAATTAGGATTTGGTTGGTTATGATTGAGATATGGATAGGCTTATCTTATCCTATCTTGTGTTTGAATTTGAATCATCTCTATATTTTTATCCTGTATTCAAATTCAAATGAGGGTTGGACATGTCTATAAATACCACCCTCAGTCCTTTGTAAAAAACTAGTTTTTGAGAAAAAAAAAATTGAGTTTTTAGAAGAGTGATTCTTCTTGACTTCGCCTTCGGGAATGGGCGTGAGGCCCTAGTTATCCCCCTTCCCATTCCATCTTCTTTATCCCCTCGTGACCTTTGTGATTCATCCTAGCATCACCAAGTATCGAGGAGGGTGTAATGCCTTAGAGGTGAGAGGTCTCTTCATTAGGATGAGTCCCAAAAGTCCATGAGATTCAAATCCCTGTCTTCCATCCCCACTATTCCTTCGCCACCCCTAAAAAAATCCGAAAAAAAAAGTACCCTCATTTTGGTGACTTCTAGGCTCGCTAACGGTCCTACCCACCTGTCCCCCATCAATTTTGGTATCAGAGCCCGGTTAATTAGGGTACCTTCATATCATCCCAGATTCTCTTTTATCAACCATCCCTCCACTTCCCAGATCCAAAAAAAAAAAAAAAAAGATCTCTCAACCCGTTCATCCAGGTTATCAATAATTTTTTTTTCTTCCCGGATCTTCATCTCCATCTTTTGTTCTTCATCTCTGCTCCCCTATTTCTCTGGATTACTGAAATCTTATCTCTTCCCCTCACTATTCCAATCCTAAAAACTTCAACTCCCAAATAATCCAGTCCATCACCAATTCCTCCCACCCGTTCCACCATCGCACAACACCTCATCTAGATCAAAGCCCCACCGGAATAATTCCTCGGAAGCCATTGTCGGCTAAGTCCGTCCTAGTCCCACTGAACCGCCAGACGGCCCGGAGGCCCTCCTTGCTCCCGCCTCCGCCGGCACCACCGCCGATCCCGCCCCATCACCAACGCCCTTGCAGCCACCACCCCAATCCTTCTTTCCCATCCCTCCCCCGCCAAACGATACCCTACAACCGCCAACGCCTCAGCCGCCACCACCCCTGTCGTCGCCAAAGCCCCACCCGCCGCCCCACATCTTCCGATCTCCATACCATCGCCCAGCCCTCGATGATTCAACCCATCACCCCCCCCCTCCGCTTGGATAGACTGCGCCTCTGCCAATCCCCATCGTCGCCAGCTACTCCCTCACCGCCAAACTTCTTCCGCCCATGAGCAAAACCACCATCGACCAGACCTTCCCCGCTGGGAGTTTTTCTCCCCCTATTCCTTCTTCTCTGTGCTTCACTGCCTTCGTCTTCTCTGTGCTCGTCTTCACCGTCATCACCATCACCTACCAGCCCTTGGACCACTGGCTTCACCAACTACGGCCAAAATAGCAACATGCAAGAGAATAATTTCTGGTCATACGGCTCCGGCGGCAATGCTGCATCGGAGAAATTCTCCAACTACCATGACCAAGCCAATGTCAGCGATGACAACTTCACCTCCTACGCCAAAGAGAACAACGCTGGCTTCACCGATTTTGAGAACTATGGCAACTCCTTCAATCAAGGCAGCGACTCCTTCAACGGCTACGGCGAGGGGTCCATCAACCACACGATCGCGTTCGCATCCTATTCCGGCGATAACACCACTTTCAAGGGCTGCACCAAGACCAGGAGCATCGATTTCAAGAGCTACCGCAACTCCTCCACGCTCCCATCCTCCATCGCCGCGGCATTGACGTCTTTGCATCCGTCTCCAATGACCGCACCACCCGCGTCTGGGACGTCCGTCCGTGACCTCCTATCCTCCCTATTCTGGTTTTGGTCCATGAAGAAGAAGGAGAGGGATGCACGAACGTGAAAGCAAATCCATCTCCCTCTTGCTGACTTCAACTCAGCACAGATTTCGAAGCTGCATGCTCCTTAAAGCAACACAGATTTCAAAGCACACTAATCTCAAAGCTACACCATTTTCAAAGCAAAGCTGATTTAAAAAAATCATGGTTATGTCAAGCTAAAGTTTGGAGTTCCCGGAGCCTGAAGTCAAACTAAAGCTAGAGCCTGACCCAAACTCGACAGAGTAGAGTTTTCCCCACCTCAAGGAAATGATAGAGACCTCACCAGCACGAATCCCGAAGCAAGCACGAATCTTAAAGCTACATGAATCTCGGAGCATATCCAAAATAAATTTAGGATTTATCTTTTATTTGAAATTTAAATTAGGATTTGGTTGGTTAGGATTGAGATATGGATAGGCTTATCTTATCCTATCTTGTGTTTGAATTTGAATCATCTCTATCGTTTTATCCTGTATTCAAATTCAAATGAGGGTTGGACAGGTTTATAAATATCATCCTCAATCCTTTGTAAAAAAATAGTTTTGGAGGAAAAAAAATTGAGTTTTTAGAAGAGTGATTCTTCTTGCCTTTGCCTTCGAGCATGGACGTGAGGCCCTAGTTATCTCCCTTCCCATTTCATCTTCTTTATCCCCTCGTGACCTTTGTGATTCATCCTAGCACCTCCAAGTATCGAGGAGGGTGTAATGCCTTAGAGGTGAGAGGTCTCTTCATTAGGGTGAGTCCCAAAAGTCCATGAGATTCAAATCCATGTCTTCCATCCCCACTATTACTTCACCACCCCTAAAAAAATTCCAAAAAAAAAAGTATCCTAATTTTGGTGACTTCTAGGCTCGCCAACGGTCCTACCCACCTATCCCCCATCAGTCATCTCCTGTTTCACCATGCTCTATTATTTTCACGGGATTGTTGCCCATTTTTTCTTGTTCAGGACCTTCTTCATCCTGAAGCGCCACCTTAAAGGATGGTCCGATTGGTCACCTCTGCCTCCCTGTTGGTCTGAGGGTGAGCCACCAAGGTGAAGTGATGACAGATGTTGAGATCGACGCAGAACTTCTTGAAAGCTTGGTTGTCAAATTATCATCCGTTATCGGTGATGATTGAGTAGGAAAGGTCGAAACGGTAAATGATTGACTTCTAGAAGAAAGATCTGGCCTTAGCTTCAGTATCTATGCCAACAGCTCAACCTCGACCCAATTGGTGAAGTAATCGATGGCCATAATCATGTACCTCTATTATCTGGACACGGGAGGAAATGTATCCAAGATGTCCATTCTCCACTGGGCGAACGGACAAGGAGCAGAGAGTTAGGAGAGTGGCATGGCCGGCTGACGTTGTATGTAAGCATGTCGTTGGCAATGGTCACTCTTTTTTACGAAATCAGTCGTGTCTTCTTTCATAGTCTCTCAGTAATATCCTTGCCAGAGGGTTTTGTATGCCAGCATCCTGCCCCCCATATGGCTCCCACTGAGACCTTCATATATTTCCTAGAGCACGTAGGCCGCCTCTAAGGGTCTCAAACACTTCAAAAGTTGGCAGTAGTGGGACCTCCGGTAGAGCTACCCATCTATCAACACGAAGCACACAGCTTTCTTCTTGAGGAGGCTGGCCTCTGCGTGGTTCTCGTGCAGGATACCATCAGTAAAGTAATTGATGTAGCGATCCATCCAACTAGGCTTAGGAGTGACCTATTGGACTTCCTCGGACACTTTATAATTGGAAGCCTGTAGGTATTTGATGTAGGCACGTCCCAGCGATAAATCAGTAGAGTTGCAAGCCTGGAGAGAGCATCGGTACGGGCGTTCTCTCCATGAGGGATGTGAGAGATGCTGAAACACTAGAAGCCCACCGTGCTCGAACGTCCCTACTCTAAATATCTTGCCATTTGAGGATCTCGAGCTTCGAACTCTCATAAGATTTGACTTGCAACTAGCTATGAGTCAGTGAAGACTCTTAGGCTTGACACACCCAGCTCGCGGGATACCTTTAATCCCATGAGGAGTGCTTCATACTCGGCCTGGTTATTAGTAGCTTTGAACAGGAAGCATAGTATGCACTCGACCATGACCCCATCGAAGTTGGCGAGGATGAGGTCGGCTCCGCTTCCTCCCGCATTGGATGCGTCATCCACATGGAGGACCCAAGCCGTCTTGTCGGTTGGCAGTTCCATGAGATGCTCCAAAGAAGCTTCTTCCAACTCTCCGCTCATGCAGGTGTATTCCACCAGAAAGTCAGCTAGCACATGTGCCTTTTGAGATGGCCTCGGGCGATAGGTGTATCAAACTTACTGAGCTTTAACACTCATTTAGCCAGACACCTAGATATGTCTGGATGGCTGAGTATGGCCCTTAGAGGCTAGTTGGTGAGGATTGCGATTAGGTGGGCTTAGAAGTATGACCTGAGATGTTGAACAGACATAATGAGCATGAAAATTATGTTTTTAGAGCAGGTGTACCTAGTCTCCGCATATCGGAGGAGCTTGCTGGCATAATACACCAGCTTTTGGATCCCATCTCCATCCATGAGAATGAGCACTGAAATGACAGCCCCTGGGAAGACCGCTAGATATAGGAGGAGTTCCACCCCATCCTCCAGCGTGGAGAGCATGGTGGCGATGCAAGAAACCTCTTCAGCTCCTCGAAGGCTTCTCGACACTCCTCCATCCAGGCGAAGTCATACATCTTGCGCAGTACCTTGAAGAAGGGCAAGCAATGGTCAATGGAGCGTGAGATGAACCGGCTTAAGGCAATGATGCGGCTAGTCAGGCACTAAACCTGCTTCTTCAAGATAGGGTGCTCCATGTCGACGATTGCCTGTACCTTCTTGGGATTGACCTCGATCCCTCTTTGGGTGACCATAAAGCCCAAGAATTTTCCAGCAATGATGTCGAAGGTACACTTGGCTAGATTCAACTTTATCTAATGGAGATGGAGGTTTTTGAAGGCTTCTGCTAGGTCCATGATATGGTCCGACTTCGGCCTACTCATAACGAGCATGTCGTCCATGTAGATCTACATGTTGCGGTTGATTTGGTCTTTGAAGACCTTACTGACCAAGTGCTAGTATGTGGCTCCAGCATTCTTTAGACCGAACGGTATCATCTTTTAGCAGTAAGTCCCTTGATCTGTGATGAAGGCAGTGTGCTCCTCATCTTTTGGGTGTATCCGGATTTAGTTATACCCGAAAAATATCTATGTAGGTGAGTAAGCGGTGCCCTGATGTAGCATCCACCAGCTGGTCGATCTTGGAAAGGGAAAAGATGTCTCTTAGGCAGGCTTGATTGAGGTTGGTGTAGTCTACACAGATCCTCCACTTCTCACTGGCCTTCTTGACCATGACTACGTTCGCTAACTAGTTGGGGTACTGGACTTCTCGAACGAAACTGGCTACAAGGAGCTTTTCCACCTCTTTGTTGAATGCCTTTGTCTCTCCGGGGTAAAGCTCCTCTTCTTCTATCATATCGGGTGGCACTTCGGGTCAACGTTTAGCTTATGAGTGATGACGTCGGAAGGAATTCCTGGCATGTCCATCATGGCCCAGGCGAAAACATCCATGTTCACCAGAAGGAAACTTAACAGGCAAGCCTTCTCATCCTCCTGTTACTAGGCTCCTACCTGTACCATCTTCAAAGGATCTGTGTCGAGGGGATATGACAACAGGCACTCAACTGGGCCATCCTTGGCATCCTGCACCCTTTGGTAGAGCTCGTCGGTGATAGGATCCTCCCTGGTGCTTCCAACCTCGGGGATGGCCTGCAAGTAGTGCTGAACTGGCTAAGGGGTCCCTCTCATCTCCCCTATGCCGTAGGGGGGTAGGAACTGAACTAGAAGCCATTTTGTAGATATGACCACATCGAGCAGGTTAAGCCCAGGGCGGTCGAGAATCATGTTGTAGGCTGAAGGAAGCCTGACAATCGTGAAAGTCATCATGACTATGCTCTATTGGGGCGATAATCCGGCAGCGACTGGGAGGGTAATCTCTCCCTCGACCCCTACCAAATCTTTAGTAAAACTGACCAGAGGGGTGTGCACTGGCTTCAACTGGGCAAAAACAAATTTATCTTGGAGAAGGCATCATAAAAAAGGATATCAGTCGAGCTTCCACTATCGACCATAATCCATTTTACAGGATGCTTAGCTATCATCATCTCAATGATAATAACATCATTATTTACATTTTCCATCCCGATTTCCCTTTTCCTCATAAAGTGAAGTACATTCTCAAACCCTTTCCCTGCCTTGATCCTTTTCGAGATGCGCTATATCCCCCAGGAGATCATGCCCACTGGCCTTTTGGTGGGTGGTTGTCGATAGGAGGGAGAGCCGCGAGCGCCTGGGATTCCGATGGGATTTTGCCCCCCACGAACTTTCCGAGGTTGTCTCTTCTAATCAGATTTTCGATCTCCCTTTTGAGATGGTAGCATTTCTTGGTGTCATGGCCATGGTCACGGTAGAACTGGCAGTACTTCGACTTGTCTCGACCACCCAATGGTCTTAGTGGGAGAGGGCGGCATAGGTAGCATTCATCCTCGATCTCCATTAGGATCTTGGACCTTGGGATGAGGAGAGGAGGGTACCTCTCTTCCTGGATGGGGGTACTCTTTGGCTTCGGGCTCGTCCAAAGGTTAGGGGTCGTCCTGGGCCTGTGCATCCCAGAGGGTTCCCCCTGGGGCTGCTTCTTCAGGGGCCTCCCATCTAGCTCCCTTCTAGTACAATCTGCCTCTTCCGCACAAATATACTTATGGGCTCAGAGGAGGAGCTTGGAGTTGGAGTAGGTCCTTGGGGGCTTCTTGTTTAGGGAGTAGGTAAGACGAGAGGTTCTAAGCCCTCTCTTCAATACCAACATGGCGATGGGCTCATCCAGGTTATAGATCTTCAGGGTGGTAACTTTGAAGCCGGACACGTAGTCCCGCAATGACTCATGGTCCTGCTAGCGGATGGAGAAGAGGCTGTTGGCTTTTCGCGGTACCTTCCAACAGGCATCGAAGTGCACCATGAACTTCTTCTCCAATTATGCAAAGGAGTCAATGCTCCTTGCCTCGAAATGGGTGTACCAAACTCGAATGGCCTTTCGAAGTGTGGCCAGGAAGGTGATGCAAAGAAGGGCATCAGTTGCCCCTTGGACTCTCATGAGATCCTTGTAGCTCTCTAGGTGGTCCAGGGGGTCGGTGGTCCCATAGCAGGGATCCACCTGAGGCATGCGGAACTGGCTGGGAATCGGTTCCTCTTGGATCTTATGGGAGAAAGGGGGGCGGGCGTCGTAGCCCGCGGGCTCGCATAAGGAGCCTTGCAGATTGGCAAACTAATGGGATAGCTCAGCCAGCTTGTGCTCTTGTTCTTCTAGGTGCCTCTTAGCCTGATGCCTGATAGCCTCGTCGGTGGAACCTTCTATCGAGGCTATCGGAGGAGAAAAAGATAAGGATCGGAGGAGATCATGCCGGGGGGTCTTGCTGCGACGGTGCTTGCTATGCCTTGAGGTGACATGGTCTGAGGCCAGGGACCGACTCTCCCGGTTGGCCGAACTGCTTCACTGCCTCTTCCTTGGAGTTGAAGGCTTCCCTGGGGGTAGGATGTGGTCCACGGGTGTGATGGCCTTCCTTGAAAGGATTGCAAGCTGCCGTGGTGTCCGGTAGCTTGAGCTGCGGGGGTTCCTGGCTACTACTAGGTCATTAGGGATCAATATTGATGATGCAACTATCGCACTACTGTAGTCAGGGTCTAGACTTGCTGGGCGAGTGCAGTGAACTGGGGGTCCATCGAAGGCAATGGTGGCGGAGCAGGGAGCTCCCTTTCCGGGCTGTGCAAGTCACCATGGGGAGGAGGATCCCCCACGCTGCTAACGAAGGCTTCCCGCGTGCACGTCACCACCATGTCGCCGGTAGAACTATTCTAGCAATGAGGGACTGGCTTAAGCTGGTTGCCCCCTACCTGGCACGCCAATCTATTGCTGCCTAGTTCGTTGTAGCCTGCAGCTCCTATGTGGCATCGGTTGGTGGACTTCCCACTTGGCATCTCCCGCACATGGCCAGTCCTATAAAAAAGAGAAGAGACCTGGGCCGGGGATCCCGGTGGAGGCACTCCGATGATCAAGTCAGTGGGAGATCAAGGAAAATAGATCCTCCTTAGTGGATCCCAAAGTAGTCTCCACTTTTAAAGAATTCAAGAGATGATAGGAGGAAAGTTGGAGCAGTGAGAGCTTGAGCAGTGAAAGTTTGAGCAGTGATGGCTGCTGTAGTTGGAGCTCCAGGGGGAGTTTTTGTGTGTCCCTCTTGCCCTTAGAGTCTTGCTGATCGCCTACTCTTTGTTACTTACCTTTGCCGAAAGCCCCTTTGAGTTTCTTATAGAAGCATCGTACCTCTGGTGGGGCATAGAGCCCTGACTTGGTGCTCCCTTGGAGTGCCCCATGCAGACGAAATGTAGGTATGTTCCTCCCTCTCTTTCTAAGAGGAGGGGGACAAGATCCATAGCCTCCGTAGGGGAATTTCTGCCATGGGTGCAAGTGGAGTATTGAGAAGTGTGCATCTCTTCCACAGTGAGTGCGAGTGGCATGCCACAGGGCTTGACACCCTGACAGGGTACTGTCTCTTCCTGGCATCGTTCCACCATGTCGAGGGAGACCTGGTAGAGCACCGGTCTAGAAGGAGATGCTACAGGACCTGAGACCCCTGGTAAAACCTTCCTTTTTTGGGTGGTGCAAGCGGTAGGTTGAGGGATGCGACGTCCCCAGTAGAGTGCCTTCACTCAGGGGTGCCGATAATAGGCTGAGAGGCCTGATGCTCTGGCGAGACACTCCTCCACAGGTGGCATGCTCTGGTGAAACACCATTCCATAGGGGTTGCAGGCGGTGTGCTCTAGTGGGACGCCATCCCTCAGAGGTTGAAGGCGGCTTGCCCTAGTGGAGCATCACCCCACAGGGATGCCAGTCCCTCCAGGCAGTGCAGGGATTCTGATGGAGACGGTGACACCACCTACTGACGTCACTATCCTAGCCACTCTAGGGGTGCTCGAGGAAAAGATCATGTCCACCTATAAAAATCTATACTTGACTTCGAGAGAACTTAACTTTGACCTGGGACTCAACCTCGAGCGGTGGGAATGTGACCCCGGTCGAGGGCTTGACCTTGGAGGAGTCGACCTTGGCTAGGGGGGTGGAAGGCGAGAGCACAACCTCGGTCGAGGGCTCGACCTCGAGAGAGTTGACTTTGGCTAGGGACTTAGAAGGCGGGAGCACGACCTCGGCCAAGGGCTCGACCTTGGGGAGCTACCTCAGCCAAGGGCTCAACCTCGAGGGAGCTAACCTCGGCCAGAGGCTCAGAAGGAGGGAACATGACCTCGGCCAAGGGCTCGACCTCGAGAGAGCAGACCTTGGCCAGGGGCTCGAACTTGGTGCTTCATCTAGCCACTATATCTAGGTGGCACCTTCTGCAGCATGGCGGCCAGCTAGATCCGACAGGGGTTCCATATCAGCGGTCATGCCATATCACTCTCCATTCTACTTCTTCCCCTATTGCCTGTAAGGCTGTAAATGGGTTAGGTTGACCCATGACCCAACCCAACCTGATCCATTTAGATTCGATCCAATCCATTTTTAAGGATTCATGGATCCAGGTCAGATTCTAAAATTAGATCCGTTTCATTTTCTGCGTCGCATTTGGATTTATTAAATTTGGATCCGACCCGACTTGAACCTGCCAATACTGTTAGGATCAAACCTATTTGGACCTTTAAATTATAATTTAAAATTTGGATGAAATTTATTTTTAATATAAAGTTAGAGTTATAATTATTTTTATATCTTATTTTTTTTTGAAAATAATATTATTTGTTATCTATTTTATAGTTAATAATAGTTGGCTATGTAATAATTAAAATATAGTTATCTATATTTGATTCGGATCATATCTAGATCCAAATTTTTTATATTAGAACAGGATTATTCATGAATCTGAACCAACCTGAATAATTTGTTGAATCGACAACTTTGACAGTGGACCTGACCCAACCCCATCCGATTTTCTAGTGGGTAGGGTTTGGATATAATATTAGGACTCGATCAAAGAACTGGGTTGGGTCTGGATTACTCATGACTTGGTCCAACCCAATCCATTTTCATCCCTAATTGTCTGAAACTATATCGAGCATCGGATTGCCCGCATCGAGACCATCCCCGATGGAGTTTTTTGCAGGTATAGTCCGTGAACGCCTCTTTACCGATACTCCAATGATTGAACCGATTTCAGCATCAACAAATATTATAAGAATAACTAAAAGATAAAAATTTAAATTCAATTCCTCTCCTAATCCATATCCGCAGCAAGGTTCTTTGACTTACAATAAACTAGTTAAACTTGATTTTTTATTCACTTGATTTTGGAGGAAGTGGAGTCATGCATTCATGTCCTAAGTTCTTCGATGAGTAACTATATCCATTAGATAAAACTTCCAACAATTTTGTGTAGCCAAAGCAATAAATAATCTAATAATCTCTATTTTGGTATCTAGAGAAAGTATTTCTTAGTAATTAAGTATGACAGGTAGTTCATAGTCTTTTGCTATATATCGATCTCGTCCTGTGCCATTTAACCTTGGCTTGACTTTTATCTTGAACATCCATTTGGCGACCATTACTTTTGTGTCCTTATAAAATATTTGTGAGCTCCATATATCATTTCTTTGACTATTTTAAGATATAATCGGTATTACAGGCTAACTATTTGCTTCTTGTTTTATTTTTTCCCTTCTTTTATTAGGAAAGCCCTTTGGCATGATCAATGACCAAGAGCGAGTTTTGACGTCGGCGCCTCATATGCAGAATTCCAATTTCCAATCTGGACCCTTCCATCGGTGGTCCCTTCACGCGCATTGATCATACGGATCGCTAGAAGATCGGACGGATCACGGCGTGGGGAACGTCGAGATCAGGTTCCATACTGGAATCTCCCTTGGTTGGTCGTGCGTCCGGTTTCCCTGTCTTGATACGACCCAATCACCACCGTCGGATCGGAGCGGGGCCCCACATGATGGCCATCGATGATCAGATGTCCAATCAAGGCTAGTAAATGGCGCAAAGTCGCACTCATCACCATCCATTTTGTTACTTTACCGCGTCTCGATTCCTTTTTTATCTTTATTTGGTGCAAGTCTCAATTCCTCTCATCTACTCCCCCTTGCCTTATCTCGGAAAACGCTCCGAGATTATCGCCCTCCTAAATTTTCATAAATTCGAAGTAATTTTTTTTCATTATAAAGTTTGCATCAAAGTTCATCTAATTAACGTTTTTTTAAACTAATTTTGCACGGGAAACATAATTAGAATGTTTTTTTTATCATTTTGCATCCGAATCTGTATACGTGATACATGTATGTATGCATAATTGCCGCTTCACCAATTTTGAAGGTGTATCATGGTGGGCCCATCACCGTAACGCACGGGATGCTTGGAACGCATACTTATCCAATTTTTTATAAAATTGATGTTGAATTCTGAAAAAAAAAAAAAAGAGGGTACTTAATAATTTGCTTTCTAAAAATTTAACAATTTATTAGAGCGAAAAATGGATTTTCAACCCCCAACCTACCCCCAAAAAAAAATAAAGGGATTGAAAAAAAATGCTGCGAGGATGCGAGGAGGTGGAGAAAAGTCGACCGTTCTGACACGGTATACCGTCAACAATGGACGCGACCGATAGCGCCGGGCGCCGTCGGAAGGCTCGGCAAACGGTCGTCACGAAAACCGCCGCCGCCGCCGCCCTCCGACCATTGGAATTAAATCCCCAGACAGGCGATCCCAGCCGTCGATCTCATCGACCAGCGTCCGTAATTCCGTGTTACCCCAATCATTCGTCGAGGAGAGCACTGTCCGTATCGCGAGATCTCCCCACGTGTCCTCCTCGACGCGTGCAGCGGACGGTGGGCCCCGCTGGCATAAATTAATTTGTCGGATCGCGGATGAGGACGGAGGGTTAGGATTTAACAGCGGTTAGCGTATCGCCGGGATACGGTCCATACGGATGGAGACGCGTCGCCTTGTGTATACAGCACCGACGACCGAGGCGACAGCTGCTCTCTTCCATTTCATTAAAAAGAAAAAGAAAGAAAAAGAAAAAGAGGCAGCTGCGCTCTTTAAAATGGATGGGGATGGAGCGGCCCCCTCGCCCGGCCACGGTCTCGTTCTCTCGATGCCCCGCGTGCCCCCCCTCATTTCGCCGACGATTCAAGCTGGATTGTCGAGCGAAATTACAAAATCCAGACTCTAGATCTCGATAGCACGGAGGTGCGGTGGTATCGGCCCGTTTTCGGGCGACAAAAAACAACGGCTTGTGGCCGTTTGTGGAAGGAGATCAGGCGGGGGACCTGGATTGATACGTGATCGGAGCGGAATCAATGAATGAAAGCCTAAAGAGGTAAAAAGCCGAGACCTTTTTTGGCAATTTTCGCTGAATTCGTGGTCGGAATCGGTGTCTGAACGAGAAATTTGCGAGTTTTCATACGAAAGTTAGTGTTTTCTGGAAGGAAATCTGGAGTTTCTAGGGGTGTCTTTTCCGGCTGCTGCATTTTTGAGGGTTTAAATTCGCCCTGGGATTCTGCATTGAGTGGAGTCGGGAAGATTATTGATTGCCTTTGTCGATTTGGGTGTCCAACATTCTCTTTTCGCCTCCTGAGACGTTGATGGTTCTCGTGGGAGGGGATTGGTGTTAGATTCTTATTTATGGGGGGCAAAGCTCAGTGGTTTCCGAGGATGTGCCGGTTGGAGAAGTCGATGGGATCTCAGTACGCCGGGGAGCGGCAAGTGGGTCTGAAGGCCGGCGGCGGCGACGACGGCGGGGTGAAGGTGGAGAAGCTCAAGGGCTCGATGGTGTCTAAGTCTCGGGTCAAGCTCTGGATGATCCGAGCGACGACCACCGTGCTACTGTGGACGTGCGTGGTCCAGCTCACGGCACTCGGGGAGATGTGCGGGCCGAGGGTGCTCAAGGGCTGGCCTTCTTGCTTCATCCCCTCCGATTCGCCTCCTCCGGTGAAACCCTCTTCGGTGGTCGACAAAATCCCTCCTCCGCCCAAAAGTGAGTTCTTCGTTCATCAGAAAATCCCCACATTTTTTCCATTTCTTGTTCTCATCTTTTGCTACGTAGAATTAATTTGTTATTTGTTGGTATAAATTTTTAATTCTAAGTTTTGTGTGATATCCCCTATTTTCAGTATGTCTAGGTCAGCAGCGACTTCAGATTCCCACTCTTTTGGCATGATATATAATCTGAATTTGTTCGTTTGTGTCTTTAATGTTATGCCTGGTTCTCTTTTACCAAGATAGTATGTTTAGTGTTTGTTAGTAATTATTGGAGTTGTTGGTTATTATTTCTTTGTTTTCAGCCGGCTAGGATCTTGTTGCTGAGGATTCTTCTTTGTATCGTGTTTGCAATTGTTGCTTAGTTTGTGAAAAAAATTCAAAGAAGTTGTGCTCATGCGTTGTGCTTTATCTGGTTGAGAATTTTATGACTTGTAATGATTGTTCCTCGATAGAAACTTCTAGTCTATTCCATCAATTTGTGCTTGGCTATGGGCTTCCTGCTTTTTCCTTGTCTTCTATCCTCGGGCAATTTTCCAAATTTAGATGTTTCTTTGATTCACCTCTTACTGCTACTGCCCAAGTTTTTCTGGTCTTACCCTTCTTTCTTGGCTCACCAACCTGTGTTTAAGCCCCTTAATTACTTGGGTTGCAGATGGTCAGACCTTACAACATAGAGGCAACTCTTATCATTTCTTTGATGCATTTTCTCTCACTTGTAGTAGCCTCCTAGTTTAATGGGATATCCTTCGCAATGCCCTGGGTGTCTCTCCTCTGTGCAGTAAATGCTTGTTTGACCTCTTCACCAATACATACGGTTGAGACTTTCTTGCAGTTGTTAGATAATTTTATCTTGTCGCTGTGTTTTATTTCATGATGGTTGATAACTTGATATCCGTTCTGCTTCAGCTGAAATCATGGCTACATTCCTTTTTCTTATAGGAATATATAAGAACAATGGTTATTTGATGGTGTCATGCAATGGTGGGCTTAATCAGATGCGAGCAGCTGTGAGCAATTATTTTCCTTTACTGTTCTATTTTTAATGGCGTTGGATTATTTTTGTGGTATTCCAGCTATGCACTTTCCTGGATACTCGACGTTATAGTTTTTGATATTGCAGCTCTCCCTTTCAGATTTGTGATATGGTTACCATTGCTAGATATTTGAATGTGACCCTCATTGTACCAGAGTTGGATAAAACATCATTTTGGGCTGATCCTAGGTGAGTCTATCCTTTTCTTTTGATGAAAAAAACTAGCTGATATTATTTTTGATAGTTTAATTTTGAGATACAATTGGTCATATGTAAATTATCTTAACCTTCTTTGCAGACTCCATTTCTGCCATTTTTACGTGCTAAATCTATAAACTTTGTTGATATGGCAGTGAGTTTCAAGACATTTTTGATGTGGATCATTTTATTACATCATTGAGAGATGAGGTGCGGATATTGAAAGAACTACCCCCTAGGTTAAAAAGAAGGGCAGAACATAGAATGTTATATTCTATGCCACCTGTCAGTTGGTCTGATATTTCTTATTACCAAAATCAGGTAAGTTTTCCTCTTTCTTCATGATAGAGATAATATCGTTATTGGCAAGTTTAGAGCTGAGGATAATGGATATGCTTCGTGCATGCAGATTCTTCCTTTGCTACAGAGGCACAAGATAGTCCATTTAAATAGAACCGATGCCCGGCTTGGTAATAATGGCTTGCCTTCAGAGATTCAGAAATTGCGTTGTCGAGTAAATTATGCTGCTCTTCGATTTACCTCTCAAATTGAAGAGCTAGGTAGACGAGTGATTAGAATGCTGCGACAGAATGGTCCATTCCTAGTCCTCCATTTACGATATGAAATGGACATGTTGGCTTTCTCAGGCTGTACTCAGGGTTGTACTGAAGAAGAAGCAGAGGTGTTAACAAGAATGAGGTTTTTTCCTTTCTTTCTATCTTCATTCTTCATATTTGAACTTTTTTTAAAAAAATTTCTATTTTTTTTTTAAAAAAAGAAAAAACTGAGTTTGATAGCATCATGAGTTATTTACATGCTTTTATTTGCAGATATGCATATCCTTGGTGGAAAGAGAAGGTTATCAACTCTGACCTGAAAAGGAAAGATGGTCTCTGCCCTTTGACGCCAGAGGAGACTGCTCTGGTTTTGAGGGCATTGGATATCGATCATAGTGTCCCCGTATACATCGCAGCAGGAGAAATTTATGGTGGACAAAGGAGGATGGCTGCCCTTACTGCAGCTTATCCAAATGTGGTCGGTATCTGCAATGGTTGTTTACTTCTAAGTTAATGCTTGCAATATCTGTTCTGTTTTCTATGTACTTAAATTGTCTATACTTTGGGAATAGGTGAGAAAGGAGACGCTGTTGGAGCCTTCCGATCTTAGGTTTTTCCAGAACCACTCATCACAAATGGCAGCACTAGATTACTTGGTTTCTTTAGAGAGTGACATTTTTGTTCCTACATATGATGGTAACATGGCCAAGGTTGTCGAAGGTCATCGCAGGTATTGTTTTCCATATCTTTAGTGATGTATGTCTTCATTACTAGAACTTAGTATTGTAACTATAAGCTCCTGCATGGCTGGTGTTGACTGACTCTTTGCAGGACAATGTTTTCTAGCTTATCTTGATATTTGATGATGAATGATCTATTAAATTGAATATCCAGCCACAAGCTTCATGTTGCTACAAGTTCTCTTCACTTTGTATTCAAAAGATGCTTTCACTAAGCTGCTTTAATGACACCTCTCCTTTTTGCCTGCTAGAAGTTGAGAGCATTAAATCCTCCTATAATACTTGCTTTTTTTAAAAAAAAAAAAAACCTTGGATGTTTTTCTGCCTGCAGTTTTAAGCCGCTGATCAAATAACAGCTAATTATAGTAAATAAACCATGATGTAGCATGAATATTTTCTTCTGGAAACCTGCAATGTTATCTTACAAGGTTTCTTTTGGGTCATGTTGTTTCAGGTACTTGGGTTTCAGGAAGACAATCCAATTGGATCGAAAGCTCCTTGTTGAGCTGATAGACCAGTACAATAATGGTTCTTTGGGTTGGGATGAGTTCTCCTCGTCGGTTAAGGCTGCCCATGTTAGTCGGATGGGAAAGCCCACAAGGAGGGTTGTGATTCCTGATAGACCCAAGGAAGAGGACTACTTCTATGCCAATCCCCAAGAGTGCCTGCATCAGCTCGATGAGCCATGAGTTTGTGAAATTATTTTAGCCCTTCTCTATTCTTTCATAAATGCAGTAAATCTATATCCTTTTTGAAGAGGTCTCCATTGGACCCAACTGATTAAAGTGGAGAATGTTTGCTTCAAGGAGAGGCTAGATAATTGGAGGTCAGCTCATGCTGGAGGTGTTTTTCTGATGCAACTGGTAAATACACATATTTATAATATGAGATAGTTTTATTTATATTGTTCAAAGAGAAAAATTTGATTCTTGTATAGAGGGTGATTGTGAGAGAGAGGAGAGGGTCAGCCTATTGCAGGGAAATACCAGCTGCTGCATGTACGACAACAGCAGATCGAAATAGAGAGATGCCACTTGTTAATCTGGATACACGGTTTTGTGGAAGGTCCGTTCCCTTAACATATCCAAGAATTTTGTCTCCCAAATCTGTCAACCAAGTTTTCTCTCATATTAGAAGTTCTCTTTGTTGTTTAGCGACTCCAATCTATGTTAACTTACCAGAAACATTTACAACATCCTCGGATTTCATAGATTGATTCGACTCTTGTTTGTTTATTGTTTGTAACAATTTTGTGCCATGTTTCATGTACACTCGACATATCTTTATCTTATTTCAGTACATAACACGAAACAGATCATATAATAAACACATCTAGTGTCCTTTAAACGCACTCAACGGTGACATCTGTGTGAAGAACTCGAGCAGATGGAGTAATAAACAGAAAGACCCCAATCTAGTGGATTGGGTGGTACGTGTAAACGAGGAATCTTTTATTGTGTATATCTCTTTCTTAATCAAAGCTTTTCAGAGAATAAATCTTCCAGTTTATACAATCGAGATATTGGGATCTTTAAATGGCCATCATCGCTTCAGCACTGGAACTCCATTAGTTTTGCAACAGGAAAAGTATTATAATGACGCAGGATGGCGTGCTGGACTAATTTATAGTATTCCATTTAAGCCTCCAACTTCAAGTGATGTAGCATGGTCACTCAGCACTCCTGGTGTCAGGATAGGAGGCATTTTTTTTATGTCCACTTGTTGGTGGGTGCGACGATGGTGGTGACAAAATGGTGTCGCGGGGTTTGAAATCTGAACTCAGGATAGCTTATCCGTTGAAAACTTTGCCAGATTTTGGGATTGGTCGAGTCCACTATTTTATTTTATTTTATTTTTATTTTTTGTTTTGCGGGGTGGGGGGTAAGTCGCTCGTCCGCTTATAATTTTATTTTTTTGTTGGAAGTCCCCTTCCGTTTCCACCAATTTGAGCGTGGGTATGGGGTGCGGGCCCCGCACACCAAACTCATCCACGCCGGGTCTAATTTTAATTGTCCTGGTCGCAAGGTCGCCGTCGTTAATATATATAGTATTCGAATTAGATTGGTGGGCGTGATGTGAAAACACCCATCGATTTGACGGCTACGATCTCTCCTCACGGAACTCGGAGTTGATGCACGGCTGACGATCCGACGAAGCATTTTCTCTGACGTGACACCGACAGGGCTCGCCAGCTAATGGGATATCGCCACGTGCCATCGTGCGCTGGCCGTGGAACGAGTTGCATCCGATAACTTGACTGCACGAATCTTGGAGCACCTATATCCGAATCCGTGGCCGGCGGGAGTTTGCCGCGTTCCCTGGCGAGCTTTTTTATTAATCAATTAATTTAATGCGAAGATTCCGAAGACCGAGCGGACGAGCGAGAATCCCGAGATAGTCCGTTGTACGGACGGCACGTGGCAGGACAGATGTCGTTTGGAGAGGCAGGAAGTACGTGTCCGGTGACGATGGGTGGGGACGGCCGTCTGGTGAGCTCTGCGATGGAGCAGAAATCCGGACAAAGTTGGGCAGCTGGCGGTCCGAAGCATGTCGGTACGCGAGATTTTTTTTTTTTTTTTGGTTGGAAATCTGAGAAGAATTCACTAACCTGAAACTGCTACTCTCGGGACGTTGTATCTAACCATAAGGCTCAAATTTTGCATCCGTTGCATGGGAGATTAAAAGGGGTAGGATTGGGTTTTTGGCTACTGGTGACCAAGATCGTAGGTAGCTGCAAATAATGCACCTTCTCTCTCTAATCAATGATACTTATAAAATGGTCTCATGGATGTTTAAATGTCACATGTTGTGGATCATGGCTTGGCTGCTGCTTGAAGATAAGATAGGTACAAGAAAATGAATGTGGAAAGCAATAAATGGGGAGGTGATCATAAAAAGCATCCAGATAAGAATAGTGGCTAATGTTAGCTGGCATCTAGATTAAATGGCGAGCTAGTGAGAGAGACAATGATTTCTCACTAAGTTCTTCCTTGTACTTAAATGCCCAAGCCAAATCAAATTTGCAAATAAACATTATTTTTACTGAAATTTTAAAATAAATAACAATTATATATTTGGATATCTTTATTTTATGATTAGAGAGATTCTCTTTGGTTTATGCTTGAACTAGAGCACCTATTCGTAGATCTTGCCATCCATTATCTACATGGCACTTATGATTATGTGGATCCCACATGATGTAAAAGATCGTATGCCCTGCATAATGCATGGCATGTATAATCATCGACCATCTTAGAGATCATGGAAAGTCTTGAATTGCAAATAGGTCTTCCCTAGCTTTAGCGTTTACGGGAGAGAAAATGAATCCCTATTTTATCAAATGTCTCGTTACGTTACGTGACGTACGTATTAGATGCTTTGAAAATTCATATTGAAAATATATTATATTTGCTTCGTTAGTTGAGATATCTTAATTTTCAATCCAAGCTTGCATGCATTTGCCACGAATGGCATTTAAAAACGGATTGCTTGAGGGTGGCACACGGAATTTTTTTCAAGAAACGTGCCAATTCGGTAGACTCTCTGATTTTAGTACACGGGAGTAGTTTCGATGTCACCCTCATCCAATCTTCAACCAGGCTTCCATCAATTCTCCTTATGTAATCTCTTTTACTTTTTTTATTTCTAAGTTAACCCAGATACAATCATGGTCCATAATGTTGTTACAGGAAACTCGCATTCGGAAGTGCATAACATGATCACCAAATGGACATATCAAACATTAGTAATGCATGCTAATTTAACATATTTAATTATAAGAAGATGCAGGAAATTCTCCTGTTCTATCGGCCACCAAACTCCAAAAACTCGAAATTAAAATTTCAGTTTTTTTTTTTTTTTTTTTAAAAAAAGAAAGGTATTCATGTAGCCAGTGCAAGCAAGATAGAAAAAGATGCTTGATCTTAAAATTTTGGTTAAAAGAAAGAGATTCTCTGGATGAACCTTTAGTATAAAGCTATAAACAGTTCGTAACCGACGCATAATAAGCTCGCTTTACAGCAAAGAAACTACGACGCATGCTTGTGCGAAGCGAAATGGCTTACAAAAAGGTGTTTAGTTTGTAGTGGCCCAAGGAATCATACCTATAGGAAGCCTTTTTCTTTCTCTCTTTTTTCTTAGTCTTATACGTTCATAATTGCTGCTCGTTTCTTCTTGTTGGAAATATATAGCCTAGTAGATAAAGAAACCTCCGGAATCCTGCTTGAAAAGCTAAAGCAACTTATAGTTTAATGGAAACTAAGAAGTAAATGAAGAGGCTAAGAAGAATCCAACAAAAAACAACATGGCTAGTAGCATGGTGCATCTGCTTCAAAGCTAAAAGCTAGTTGCATATTGCTTCTTAACCTTCTGAAATCTTGAACATGATGCATGCATTTAGTTGCGTGATTTTGCTATCAGATTTAAGCATCCAACAAGGTAGCAAAACCTTGTTCGGATATCTAAAAATATATATATACCGTGCTTATAATTATAGCTGTTGGATATCTTAATTATTTTGTATTATTGATCAAGGCCTTTAGTCAAGTCAAAAGGACGGCAAACACAAGGTTGTAAATTGTAACAAGTAATCCCCGTTGATCTCTGGCTTCATAATGTTGCCTTTTTCCATATTAAGCACGCCACGTTACTTGGTTTTTGAGATGACGTGTAAGTTTGACTTCTAAGTTTATCTAATTCTTGCAAAATGGGCAACTGCGTGCATTTCAACTACCAGACGAAATCAATGGAATACTACGTTCGAGAATCGACACATCCTCGCTCCAATCTTCCTCCTTCCAACTTGGCTAATCTTCAGTTTGTTGTTCTTTTACATCACTCTTATCGATAAAGCCTTCGGTGAAACCCATGAAATTAACCATTATAAGCATTGTAGTCCATGGTACACTTCAGTTTAAGCTACTTCCAACGGAGCCATTTTCAGTGAGCAAAACCTCATTTGACGGCAGTCTTTTGTTGAATCGAATGCTCATAGATATATCAATAATCAAGGTTGCAGAGTCTATCTCCTCCCTTTGCCTCTGCTCCACTGCCTCCTACATCTCTTAGGCTTTGTTTGGATAGCCCTCGTTAAGGGAAGGGAAATGAAGGAAAAGGAAGGAAAGGGAAGTAAAATATTATTGTTGTTTAGATAGTCCTCGTAAGGAAAAGGAAATGAAAGCTTAGCTATTAAAAACTTTTCCTTCCTTACTAATTCCTCTAAATTGGGAGGATTGAAAACTTAGCTTAATCAAGGGAAGGGGAGGGAAGGCGAGGGCTTCCCTTATTTTTTCTAAAAATTAATATCCAAACAAAAAAAAGGTAAACCCTTCATTTCCTTTCCCTCCTGATCCCTCCATTCAAACAAGGCCTTAATGATTCTGACTGAATAGTTATTAAGATGCTTTTTATTGCTGCACCTCTCCATGTTTGGAAAACTGGATGTGCTGAAGTAGTTTTAGGCTCCCGAGGGTTTTTAGAAATTTAACCAATGACTTTCATGATTGGCTTGATTAACTCCTAGACATGTAAAAGAAGTTTTTGTCATTGGAGAAATCGATAGAATTTCTCCAACGGGAAACCCTTTGATATTTAAATCAGCTTAAAGAATGGGAATAATGAGAAGGAAATAAAAAAAGAGTGAGTTTGAATCTCCCCCTTGGAGTTTTCCTTAATATTCTATTTATAGAGATTTAGGATAGAGTTAGTTAAGCAGTTGTCATGCCCCGACCCCGAATCCGAGCCGGAAGCGCATCAGACGGCCATATGCCCTTGGTTTCGTTCTTTCCTTAGACATATAAGGCCTGTACCATACCAAACTCAACAAAAATAATCAACTGGGCAATCACATAAAATTTTTATTAGACAACCAAATTCAAATGTTCATACGAACTAACAGCCACACACTTAAATTTATTAGAAATAAATAAATAACAGTGTCCACTAAGTCCTAAATTCTCACTGACTGGTTTCCAAACCCACATGTTCCTCTGATCCTGAAAAAAAGTAAGGGAATAGAGTGAGTTTCCCTAAAACTCAGTAAGTTATCATACATCTCGAGTAAAATTATACCATAAATCAAGAGCAAGATAGCTTAAATAAATCAGCGTACATAAGTAATCAAACATAATATTACTAATATAGAGCCAAATCAGTTGAGTTTTCATTATTATTCTTCTTTAATACTCTTCTGACAACACACACTTCTTAGGATGGCCATCCATACTCGCTCACCTAGTCCCCCCTGACTATGGCCACGATCAGCCCGTGGCTAGCCCTACAAGAGTCCAGAATCCTATCTCACATACCGTTCAACGGTCATGTGCCAGTGATCGCCCTACTGGAGGCCCACAAGGAAAACTGGCTCTGAAATTATACGAGAAACATGCATCCTCTGCATATGCCAGCGATCATCTCGCTGGCTAGGCCCACAAGAAAAACTAACTCCTGTCTCACATACCGCTCAACGGTCATGTACTGGTGATTGCCTCACTGGAGGTCCACAAGGAGACTAAATCCTAACTCGTGTAATCATAGTCGGACTAGAGAGTAACTAAAACCAACTCAACTCATGACACAGTACATTTTAATCATAAGTGTTTAGCCTCATACCATATCATATCATTAATATATAGCATAAAGTTATACAGTAAAACTCAGCAACATACTAAATAATAAGCTCATATCATGCATGATAAATTTTACTAGAGAATGATAACTTACGATTCCCACCAACAAATTACAGTTCAATACTAAACCCGGTTTGACAACGACGATCCTGCACAACATTTAATCATACCATTAATTTACATATCCATGTAAAACTAAAATAATAAAGGAAAACTACATTCCCTGATAGCCAAGTCAACTCGGTTCTTCCTTCTCCTCACTAGTCTAGTTCATCAGAGCCCGGCCCATTAAAGCCTAGCCCAACCGAGCTCGGCCCATCAGTGCCCAGATAACAGAGCCCAGACGAGCTACTCCTCAAGAAAAACCAAGGAGGATCGGCGGTGATCTTCTCGATCGACCGCCAGGAAGGATCACCGGAAGGGAGGGAAGGGACCGGCGGTCCCTTCGACAGCTATCCGGCCACCTGCCAGAAAGCTCAAAATAAAACCCCCCTCCCCCTGTTAACAGAGTTGGCTCCTCTATCAACAAGGCCAACCAAAACTCCACGATGAATGCTGGAAGGATAGATCGGCGGCGATCATCGCAATCGTCCGCCGAGAAGATGACTGAAAGAAAGGAGGGATCGACGGTGACCAATGACCGCCCAGCCTTATCTTAAAATCCCAGAGAAGGAAATAAAAATAAAAGAACAGGACGGACTCCTCCCTCCTCCCCGTCGATCACCCCTACACAATCCATGCCCAAGAGAAAACGGGGAAGCAGGACTAACCGACGAGGTCAGTTTCGGGTTACGGCGGCCACCGAAGGAGAAAGCGTTCCGGAGGAAGCTGAGACGCGCGAGGGAATCATCGGCGTCCACCGGAGAAAGGAAAATCTGGATCGGATTGAGGCACACGACGTCCCCTTTAAAACCCGAGGAAGACCCTTATCCCCCCTCCGGCGGCGTCGACCGGCCTCTTCGAAACCTCCGCCAGTCGTTCCGAAGGTTGGGTGCCCGGTTTAATTCGAACTGAAGTTGGCAGGGGCTGCCGACTTCAACCCAGTAATGGCCCATTGACATCAGGCCTCACAGCAGTTATAACTATTTATGAGGACGGTTATGTCGTTAAAAAGTTATTAAGTCGATTAGATCATTAAGAGATTAATTTGTGAAGTAATTTGCTGAGTGGTCTATTACATTTCTTGATAACCACTTTATTAACATTGTCGTAATAGTTTTAATAACTTAAAGACATATGCTTCATGTTAAATGAAGTTATGAATTTTATACCTGGCTTGGATAAATGGTTGGTACCTATCAAATGAATAGTTGAGCATCTTGTATTTTGATAAGATATCAACTTCTGGCCATTGAGTATCCTGCACTTTGATAAGAGATTAGTTTCTGACCAATGGACGGCATCTGTGCCTTCATAAAAGATCAATTCCTAGCCATCAAGCATCCTGCACCTTGATAAGAGATTGTCTCCTAGTCGTTGGGCATCTTGCATTTTTATTAGAGATTAGTTCCTGAACATCGAACATCCTACACCTTCATAAGAGATCGGCTCATGACCATCAAGCATCATGTACCTTGATAAGAGATGGACTCTTGGACATCAAGCATCTTGTGCCATCCTGTGCTTTGATAAGAGATGGGCTCTTGACTATTGGGCATCCTTTGCCATCCTGTGCTTTGATAAGAGATGGGCTCTTGACTATTGGGCATCCTGTGCCTTAATAAGAGATGGGCTCCTGACTGCTGGGCATCCTATGCCTTGATAAGAAATAGCTCTTGGTTGTTGGGCATTCGGTGCTTTAATAAGAGATTGACTCCTGGCCATCAGGCATTCTGCACCTTAATAAGATATGATCTTTTGATCATCGAACATCCTGTACCTTAATAAAAAATCAGCTCCTGGCCATCAGACGTCCTATGCCTTAATAAGAGATCGATTCTTGGCTATCGAGTATCCTGTGCCTTAATAAGAGATTATCTCTTGGCCATCGGGCATTCTGTACCTTAGTAAGAGATCGATTCTTGGCTGTCACACATCCTGTATCTTGATAAGAGAGTGGCTCCTAGTCGATAAGTACTATATAGGATGTTTGTTTTGGTTGGCCTTTTTATAACCTCTTTATATGATCTCTTTTAGTTAGTCTTAATATGATCTCTTCTGATCGGTCTTCATATGATTTCTTCTGGTCAGCCTTCTAATGATCTTTTTATATGATCTCTTTTGGTTAGCTTTCATATGACCTTTGCTAATTGACCTTATGATCTTTTCTAAAAAGATCAACCTTCATATGACCTTTTCCTATGATCTTTTCTGGATAGCCTTCATTTTACCTTTTCTGATTGGCCTAACGTTCTTTTCTTGAAAAAAAAAAACACATCAATCTTGTAATACTTTTAATTCTTTCTTATCCTTCTTTCTCGGGGCTTTAGTTTCAATCCTCCAATCCATCAACCTTCTTGGCAATGTTCACCTATACTTTCTCCGTGAAAAGGTTATTGAATGAAAGTTAAGGCCTTAGATTTGAGCTAAAGTAATAGCATCATCAATTTCACTAATTTCATAACAGAAAAAATAAAAGAATTCTGCTTATTTTGATTAAAATAGGTGGTGGTTTCTTTTTACATTTCAATGGACACGTCACCCATCAACGCCAATATATGTCAAGTTGGTTAGCAATTTTAGATTATAGTACGATACTACCAATTATACGAGGCTCTGTTCCTCGAAACTATATATAGATCTGAGCCGATCATTGGCCAATCGGGCCTAAACTGTATACATTTTCAGTCGGTTTTTGGACCGGGCCTATAAAAATGTTACATCTTCAGTGCCCAAGTCCGGCCCATGATCAGCTCTAATATAGATGGATGACCACAACATTATGTCATCATGTCGTACCTCCATTTGTGGGGGTAGCAAGGGAAATTCATATGAGGTTCGAAAATAAAAATAAAATAGGCTGTGGCTTCGCAAAATAGTGCAACGTGCGTTGTCTCAATTCTTCGTGCACCAAAATTTACCTTCTTAGCGAGATAACATGAATAACTACACTGAAAGAGAATGCCAATTCCAATGTGAAAACTGATTCATTCCAGGATCCGTGCATTATTAGCCACCAATGAATGATCCACACCAGCTTCCAAGAGCTGCCATGTCTAACAAACACATCATGCTGCCAGCCCTAAGTGGATGCACACAAATTTAAGAATGGTAACGATGGGCCAACTTGCGCCGAGCTAGATTTGATTGGAGTTGGATCGAGTTCCATGACAACCAATAAATGAAACCATCGTCGCTTCTCCATCCAAACCAATTTCGTGCCAAAGTGCCTGCCCATGACCTACATGGCTTCGGGTTGTATCTTTAGCACGGAAGAATGATCTTCATTTTTTTTTTTTCGTACCATTAGCTATTGGATCATGCCTTGCATAGCTCTTCAAAATATTTCGAACTCTCCCTTTGATCTGCCTGCATTGATCTCATGGTCGCTATTATTCAATCCAATGATACACATCATGAAAACAAAGAAAAAAAGAAAAAAAAAGAATTATTCTTGTTGAAAAAGATACAACCTCTGTGGTCCAATCCGAAATGGTATCATATGAGGTGGGTAAAAGCTCTATGAAAAAGTCTCTGTGCACCGCGTGCAGCGCAGGAAATCCAGCGTGGCCCGCACCATATTTTTTATTGGTCCAAATGTATTCACTGTAGCATGACGGGATGGGAGCCGAGCGTGACTAGCATTAATTACTATTCAGCTTTTATTTGAAATTTTTGTCCATACCAAAATACCCTTCCCTCCGGTCCCTTTTCTGCAGGGGTATCGTAGGTTTTGAACTGGGGTGTCGTAGCTTTTGAACTAGGATGTCGTAATACTGTTTCAGGTTTTATTTTATATTTTTCTGCAGGGGTATCGTAGGTTTTGAACTGGGGTGTCGTAGCATTTGAACTAGGGTGCCGTAGCTTTTGAACTAGGATGTCGTAATACTGTTTCGGGTTTTATTTTATATTTGTTTGCAGGGGTGTCGTAGGTTTTGAACTGGGGTGTCGTAGCTTTTGAAATAGGATATCGTAATACTGTTTCTGGTTTTAATTTATATTTTTTACAGGGATGTCGTAGGTTTTGAACTAGGGTGTCGTAACTTTTGAACTAGAATGTCGTAATACTGTTTCTGATCATTTTTTGAACCAGGGTGTCGTAGGTTTTGAACTAAGATGTCGTAAGTTTTGAGCTAGGATGTCATAATACTGTTTCAGGTCATTTTTGAACCAGGATGTCGTAGGTTTTGAACTAGGATGTCATAAATTTTGAACTAGGATATCGTAAGGATATTTTGGTCTGGACGAAAATTTTAATTAATGCTAGTCATCTCAACTTTTATTCCATCATACTACAGTAAATATTTTTGGACCAATAAAAGCATGCAGTGCAGGCCATGCTGGATTTGCTGCACCGCACGCGATGCACAAAGAATTACGCAAGCTCTATTCATGCTCGATGCATTAAAATTTGGAATAAAATGTCGATCCATATGGGGTTCAAATTGAAACAATTTTGATGCACGGATGGTCCATTTCGCTCCAGGTGTAAAAAGGCCAACTACTCTCAAACTTCTTTTTCTTACCCACATTAATGGGCCAGCCAGGAGTTATTATTTGTGTTGGGCCAGAACTCTGTCTCATGCTTCTCAAACTGGAAACCTAGCCCACGGTCAGGTTTTATCAATGCATGAGTGGTTATTTTTGAATCATCGGAAAGGTGGATCACTACCTCCATTAGGACATGTTTGGCATCACTTCAAGCATGCTTTCATGACTTTTAAAAAAAAAGATATTTTAAAAAATAATTGTTAAGACGGTAATCCGGTTGGTAGAGATCTTACTTCACTATCAACAGGTTAGTATTTTGAGATATGATTCCACGGGTGACTCGATTAAATCCAGGATTTTCCTGGACCCTCGATAGTTGACATGAGTGAGAGATCAGGATCTCTTTCATTATTCCCGATCTATTGACCGGCGTCTTTGTGGTATCAGGTTGACGTCTTCACCATTATAATAGGAGAGGCTGCACGAATCTGAGCACCTCGTAGGTCAGGATCTCCCTCTTTATTCCCGATCTATTGGCAGACGTTTTAGTGGTGTCAGGTTGACGTACTCACTATTAGATGGGAAGAGTTGCACAGATCCGAGCACCTTATATCGAACGGGCCCCCACATATGAAAAGACTATCAAACTCGACATAGATCACTCTAGCTAATGTAGGAAAAGATTAAACAGAAATTAGAATTAGGCCACTCATATAAAAAATCTAAGTTTCGTGGCCCTAACTTGTCCGTACAATTTTTAATCGAGATGTTCCATTCTTTAAATTTGGATAACTTTTTGAGTCATATGTTGCGGCACCAACTTATAAGATCCTGGCATGCAAAGTAATCATGATAAATCCCATAATTTGGGTCTCAAAATAAATCAGTCAAAGCAATTTTTTCAATGAAAACTTCGATCATGCATATCTCTGGATTACAAAAAGATAATATGGAAGGCAATATCTACCTTGCATGAAGTTTTAATTTTTTATGATTAATTTTACTAATCTTATTTTTTTTCGAAAGAGTATAATCTTTTTCAGTAAAATAAAAAACTAACCTGCAAAGATGGACATCATTAATATATGCAAAGACTTTATAGCTCATAATTATTATTATTTATTAATAAAAGAAAATGAAACTTATAAGATCCTGGCATGCAAAGTAATCATGATAAATCCCATAATTTGGGTCTCAAAATAATCAGTCAAAGCAATTTTTTTCAATGAAAACTTCGATCATGCATATCTCTGGATTACAAAAAGATAATATGGAAGGCAATATCTACCTTGCATGAAGTTTTAATTTTTTATGATTAATTTTACTAATCTTATTTTTTTTCGAAAGAGTATAATCTTTTTCAGTAAAATAAAAAACTAACCTGCAAAGGTGGACATCATTAATATATGCAAATACTTTATAGCTCATAATTATTATTATTTATTAATAAAAGAAAATGAAACTTATAAGATCCTGGCATGCAAAGTAATCATGATAAATCCCATAATTTGGGTCTCAAAATAAATCAGTCAAAGCAATTTTTTTCAATGAAAACTTCGATCATGCATATCTCTGGATTACAAAAAGATAATATGGAAGGCAATATCTACCTTGCATGAAGTTTTAATTTTTTATGATTAATTTTACTAATCTTATTTTTTTTCGAAAGAGTATAATCTTTTTCAGTAAAATAAAAAACTAACCTGCAAAGGTGGACATCATTAATATATGCAAAGACTTTATAGCTCATAATTATTATTATTTATTAATAAAAGAAAATGAAACTTAAATCCTTCTTTTAATAATATTTTGGTTTTTTTTAAATTTATTTACAAAAAAAAAAAAAAAAAAAAAAAAAGTTGAATAGGTCGAAGGATTCCTTCTCCTTGATTGGATCATATACTCAAAAAGAGTGCTGGTGACTTAAATAGGAGGAGATGCATCTGTTCATCTATGCTTTTGTGTGAATCAACCCTGCTTATAATGGCCACGTTATTTCTCCCCTGGAAACACTCTACCCAACTCCTTCAAGCAACCTCATATTATAGGCCACAAGTGACGACGGTCCACTACAAGAAAAATCATACTCATGATGTTTAACTAGAAATAAAACTTTGATCGAGCTGTGCTAGAAAACTTGAGTCCAAGTTGACCAACCTGATACGCAATATTAACTTGATTTGATCCAGCAGTCAAGCAAAACCAAACTCAACTTCAAATGTTTAAACTCAAAAAATTTAACATGAATAAAAAAATTTCAAAAAAAAAATTATTTGAAAATTTATCTTTTTACTTTCATTAATCTCATATTTGAAATTTATACATGAGAAATTAAGAATATCTCCTCCCATACATTTGGAATTTAAATTAAGAAAATTTTTTTATGATATCTCTCCCGACTATTATAGAATGAAAGACAAAATCGAGAGAATATCTCCTTCTACAATTATGGAATGGAAGATAAAATCGAGAAAATATCTCCTCCTACAATTCTAGAAATGAGACTAAATCAAGAGAGAAATTCTTTATAGTATCTCTTTCTACAATTATAGAAATGGAAGACCAATCTCATAAGATTTTCTCTTGCAATTCTGGAAGTAGAAGATCAAATCAAAAAAAAAGAATTTTCAGAATATCTTCTCTAATAATTATAGAAATGGAAGACCAAATCAAGATCAGCCCGTGTATGAATTGTTTGCAAGATCTTCTCTATGCTGAGGTGGAAACAATTTTGCAGGTTGATTTGTAGCCTGATTTTTAATGATTTTGGCTTCAATACTCCTTCTCAATCGAGCGATGGTAAGGACTAGAGACCAAGTTTGTTTCGTAGACCGATAAATGTATCCCGAGATAGTGGTTTTGTAAACATATTAGCAAGTTATGCAGATGATGGAACATAACAAGTAATAATAGATCCTAGGATAACCTTTTCCTGAATAAAATAATAATCGATCTCGATGTGCTTGGTCCAAGCATGAAAGACCGGATTGGCCATGAGATGTAATGCAGATAAGTTGTCGGAGAAAAGTAGTGAGGCTCGACGATATGGAACCCCAATATCACGAAGTATAAATGAAATCCATGTGAGTTCGGCAGGAGCTGAAGCAAAAACTTGATATTCGGCTTCAACGGTGGATCGAGATATAGTGGGCTATTTCTTGGCATACCAGGAAATACAATTCGAGTCAAGAAAGGTATAATATCATGTGGTAGAATGATGCATGACTTTATATCCAGCCTAGTCTGCATCAGTAAAGGCAAACAAGTCCAATAAGCTATGGACCAGAATGCGAAGCCCAAGATGTAGAGTGCCTCGAACATATCGAAGTATGCGTTTGACCAGTTAAAAATGGGCTATAGTTGAGGCATGCATGTGTTGACACACTGTGTTAATCGTAAGTGAGAGATCTGGAGATGTGAAATTAAGATACTGGAGAACTCCAATGAGACTTCGATAGTACGAAAGATCATTATACGGTTGATCACCATGTTTGAGTGGTGGAAGTTTGTTAACTATGGGAGTGATAATCGATTTACACTACTTCATAGAAGTCCGAGCTAAGAGATCCAACGCATATTTTTTTTGAGAAAAAAAAAGTCCATCAGAGGAGCGATTCACTTCGATTCCTAAGAAATAATTAAGTGGGTCGAGATCTTTCATAAAAAATTCCTGACTGAGGGCATGAATAAGATGGTTCAAAAGTTATGGACAATCACCTATGAAGATAATGTCATAAACATAGAATAACAGGATGATATTATGACTATTGTGGTGAAAAACAAATAATGATAGATTGGCATTGCTACAGAAGAAATCATAACTAATAAGAAAGTTGCTAACTTATCGAACCATGCTTGAGGGACTTGTTTGAGCCCATATAAAGCATGCCAAAGAAAGCAAACATGATCAGGATAGGACGGGCCATGAAACCCAGGCGGTTGCTTCATATACACAAGAACATCGTGATCATCATGTAAGAAGGCATTCTTGATATCTAGTTAGCAAATAGGCCAATTTTGAAAAGTGGCAACTGATAGAACAATACGATACTACCTGGTTTAATTATTTGACCAAAAGTTTCTAGAAAGTCAATACCCTCTTCTTGATGGAAGCCTTTTGCCATAAGACGGCTCTTAGTTGGTCAAGCATCCCATCTGCACGGAGCTTTAATTTGAACATCCATTTACAGCCGACAACGTTCATCGAGGGGTGATGCAGGACAAGTTTCCAGGTTTGATTTGCTATAAGAGCATCTAATTCCTCATGCATAGTAGTTGTCCAACCGGGATGTTTTAAGGCAGAATGGACAGTTCAAGGTTCAGCAGGAATAGATGATAATGCAATATTAGCATACCTTGGATAAGGCTTGGAGATGTTAGCCTTGGAGCGGGTGACCATGGGATGTGATGAGAAAGTGGCAGTCTCGGATTATGGTGGACTATGACTGTGGATGTCACCCTCTTACGGTGGTGGAGTTAGTTGGTCAGATGTTGCGATTACTAGGTCAACTATGATTAATGCATCTTCAATGAATAGGCATGCATGTTCTCGTGCATAATCAGACTCAGCATGTGAAAGATTGGGTAGCTGAGTTGTTAATAGAACAGGTACAAAGCTATATTGGGCTTCAACCAAATCATTCAGTGGATGCTGGAATGTGGTTTGGACTTGAAGCAGCTTGTGGAGCACAGCAAGGGTTGGGCTGGGATGTTTTCCAGTTATTATTGGAGGCTTGGTTATGAGTTAGGCTAGAAGTTGCGATCCAATATAGTAGCTCCCCCTCAGTTATAGTAGTGACTTAAGAAAAGGCGGCAAATAAAAATTATACTTATCAAAAATAACATGTCGAGATATATAAATATGGCTAGTTAATCGACAAAGATAGCGGTAGCCCTTGTGTTTGTCACTATATCTCAAAAACATACATGATAGAGAGTGCTTGTCAAATTTGTTCATCATATAGTTTCGAAGGTATGGATAATAACGAGATCCAAAAATCTGGAATAAAGAGTAGTCGGGGTCCTTCTTGAATAAGATCGAATACGGACTTTAGCTTCCTAAAGCTATGGATGGGAGTCAGTTTATCAAGTAATTTCTAGTTGTAAATGCTTCTACCCAATAACAAAGAGATATAGAAGCTTCAAAGAGTGCAGCGAGCCCGAGTTCAACAATATGTCGATGTTTTCTTTTAGCAACACCATTTTGTTCTGGTGTGCTTGGACAAGAAAGTTGGTATTGTATACCATAATCATGAAGATGTGCAAGAAACCTGTTGCTAGAAAATTCATCTTCTCCATCAGATTGAAAGATTTTAATCTTATGATCAAACTGATTTTCAACCAATTTCTAAAATGAGAGAAAAATATCAAAAAAATCTAATTTCTGCTTCAAGGGATATAACTAGCAATAACGAAAAAATCATCAATGAATATCATATAGGAACAAATTTTTTGTAGTGAAGAAATTAAGGCGAGTCCCCAAAGATCACAGTATATTTTTTTAATAGATCAGAGCAATAAAAGTTAGATAGATAAAATAATAATTTTGAATTTTTGCTAATCTGACAATTGGTACATAAGGTGTCAGTTGGCTTATTTACTAAAATAAAATTGTTGCTCCCTAGATGTTGCAAAACATGATTGCTTGGATGGCCTAGTCGGCGATGCCAAGTTAGTTCATCTATTACCTTAGTCCTCTAAGAAGAAAATGTAATAAGATATGGATCTTTATTGGTGTACAGCCCTTGAAAAATTAATTTCTGATATCATCACTTTGTATATCCTAGAATCCTTGATAGAAAAACTATAAGAATTAAATTCAAAGTAACATGGATAATCTTTTATTAATTGAGATACAGAGAGTAAGTTTTTTTTATTTTTGGTATAACCAAAATATTATGAAGTGCAAAATGACATGTATCACTACCAATTTGGCCAATACCAATATGAGTAATTTGCAATGGCGTACCATTTTCAACTATCACACTATCAGAGCCATAATTAGGAACTAAATTTACAAGATTACCTGACTTATCAGTGATGTGAGCATTGGTGCCAATGTTGGGATGCCACTCATCATCCTAAAGATATGAGATATGTAGAGTTGCTAGACCTTGTGATATGTCACCAATAACTATTGTCAAAGTGATACTAATATTTTAGTGCAATGATACTAATATTTTAGTGCACCATGTCCCTTTTTCTTGCAAATTGATAAATGAGAAGCTAGCCCGTGTGTTTGAGCTTGGTGTGGAGTTGACTGAACTAGACTGTTGGGTAACCTTACTATTATCCAAAAAATATCTACCACTTTGGTTCACTTGAGCAAATCCTTGACCTTTTGAGTTAAAAAATTATGGTATGTCTCTACCCCTATGATTATTCTTGTTGCCACCATTATTTTGCTATGAGACAAAGGTTATAGATATGTTTGGGGTAGTGCTTATGTTTTCCTTATTACACAGTTTGTAACTTTGGAGTTGTAGAATCGCTATTATGCAATCCAATGAGACACATCATGAAAACAAAGAAAAAGAAAAAAATTGAATTATTCTTGTTGAAAAAGATACAACCTCTGTGGTCCAATCCGAATGATATCATATGAGGTGGGTAAAAGCTCTATGAAAAAGTCTCTGTGGCACCGCGCGCGGTGCAGGAACCAGCGTGGCCCGCACCATATTTTTTTATTGATCCAAATATTTTCACTGTAGCATGGCAGGATGGGAGCCGAGCATGACTAGCATTAATTACTATTCAGCTTTTATTTGAAATTTTTGTCCATACCAAAATACCCTTCCCTCATGTCCCTTTTCTGCAGGAGTATCGTAGGTTTTGAACTGGATGTCGTAGCTTTTGAACTAGGATATCGTAATACTGTTTCAGGTTTTATTTTATATTTTTCTGCAGGGTATCGTAGGTTTTGAACTGGGGTTCGTAGTATTTGAACTAGGGTATCGTAGCTTTTGAACTAGGATGTCGTAATACTGTTTCGGGTTTTATTTATATTTTTTTGCAGGGGTGTCGTAGGTTTTGAACTGGGATGACGTAGCTTTTGAAATAGGATGTCGTAATACTATTTCTGTTTTTAATTTATATTTTTTACAGGGGTGTCGTAGGTTTTGAACTAGGGTATCGTAACTTTTGAACTAGGATGTCGTAATACTGTTTCTGGTCATTTTTGAACCAGGGTGTCGTAGATTTTGAACTAGGATGTCGTAAGTTTTGAACTAGGGTGTCATAATACTGTTTCAGGTCATTTTTGAACCAGGGTGTCGTAGATTTTGAACTATGATGTCGTAGATCTTGAACTAGGATGTTGTAAGGATATTTTGGTCTGGACAAAATTTTAATTAATGCTAGTCATCTTAACTTTTGTTCCATCATACTACGGTTAATATGTTTGGACCAATAAAAGTATGCGGTGCAGGCCATGCTGGATTTGCTGCACCGCACGCGATGCACAAAGAATTACTCAAGCTCTATTCATGCTCGATGCATTAAAATTTGGAATAAAATGTCGATCCATATGGGGTTCAAATTGATACAATTTTGATGCACGGATGGTCCATTTCGCTCCAAGTGTAAAAAGGCCAACTACTCTCAAAGTTCTTTTTCTTACCCACATTAATGGGCCAGCCAGGAGTTATTATTTGTGTTGGGCCAGAAATCTGTCTCATGCTCCTCAAACGGGAAACCTAGCCCACGGTCAGTTTTATCAATGCATGAGTGGTTATTTTTGAATCATCGGAAAGGTGGATCACTACCTCCATTAGGGCATGTTTGGCATCACTTCAAGCGTGCTTTATGACTTTTTAAAAAAAAGATATTTTAAAAAATAATTGCTAAGACGGTAATCCGGTTGGTAGAGATCTTGCTTCACTGCCAACAGGTCGGCATTTTGAGATATGATTCCACGGGTGACTCGATTAAATTCAAGATTTTTCTGGACCCTCGATAGTTGACATGAGTGAGAGATCAGGATCTCCTCCATTATCCCCGATCTATTGACCGGCGTCTTAGTGGTGTCAGGTTGACATCTTCACCATTATAATAGGAGAGGCTGCACGAATCTGAGCACCTCATAGGTCAGGATCTTTCTCTTTGTTCCCGATCTATTGATAGACGTTTTAATGGTGTCAGATTGACGTACTCACCATTAGATGAGAAGAGTTGCGCAGATCCGAGCACCTTATATCGAACGGGCCCCCACATATGAAAAGACTATCAAACTCGACATAGATCACTCTAGCTAATGTAGGAAAAGATTAAACAGAAATTAGAATTAGGCCACTCATATAAAAAATCTAAGTTTCGTGGCCCTAACTTGTCCGTACAATTTTTAATCGAGATGTTCCATTCTTTAAATTTGGATAACTTTTTGAGTCCTATGTTGCGGCACCAACTTATAAGATCCTGGCATGCAAAGTAATCATGATAAATCCCATAATTTGGGTCTCAAAATAAATCAGTCAAAGCAATTTTTTTCAATGAAAACTTCGATCATGCATATCTCTCGATTACAAAAAGATAATATGGAAGGCAATATCTACCTTGCATGAAGTTTTAATTTTTTATGATTAATTTTACTAATCTTATTTTTTTTCGAAAGAGTATAATCTTTTTCAGTAAATAAAAAACTAACCTGCAAAGGTGGACATCATTAATATATGCAAAGACTTTATAGCTCATTATTATTATTATTTATTAATAAAAGAAAATGAAACTTAAATCCTTCTTTTAATATATTTGGTTTTTAAAATTTATTTACAAAAAAAAAAAAAAAAAGGTTGAATAGGTCGAAGGATTCCTTCTCCTTGATTGGATCATATACTCAAAGAGTGCTGGTGACTTAAATAGGAGGAGATGCATCTGTTCATCTATGCTTTTGTGTGAATCAACCCTGCTTATAATGGCCACGTTATTTCTCCCCTGGAAACACTCTACCCAACTCCTTCAAGCAAACTCATATTATAGGCCACAAGTGACGGTCCACTACAAGAAAAATCATACTCATGATGTTTAACTATAAATAAAACTTTGATCGAAAACTTGAGTCCAAGTTGACCAACCTGATACGCAATATAACTTGATTTGATCCAGCAGTCAATCAAAACCAAACTCAACTTCAAATGTTTAAACTCGAAAAATTTAACATGAATAAAAAAATTTCAAAAAAAGAATTATTTGAAAATTTATCTTTTCACTTTCATTAATCTCATATTGAAATTTATACACGTGAAAATAAGAATATCTCCTCCTACACATTGGAATTTAATTAAGAAAATTTTTTTATGATATCTCTCCCGACTATTATAGAATGAAAGACAAAATCGAGAGAATATCTTCTTCTACAATTATGGAATGGAAGATAAAATCGAGAAAATATCACCTCCTACAATTCTAGAAATGAAAGACTAAATCAAGAGAGAAATTCTTTATAGTATCTCTTTCTACAATTATAGAAATGGAAGACCAATCTCATAAGATTTTCTCTTGCAATTCTGGAAGTATAAGATCAAATCAAAAAAAAAGAATTTTCAGAATATCTTCTCTAATAATTATAGAAATGGAAGACCAAATCAAGATCAGCCCGTGTATGAATGTTTGCATGATCTTCTCTATGCTGAGGTGGAAACAATTTTGCAAGTTGATTTGTAGCCTGATTTTTAATGATTTTGGCTTCGATACTCCTCTCAATCGAGCGATGGTAAGGACTAGAGACCAAGTTTGTTTCGTAGACCGATAAATATATCCCGAGATAGTGGTTTTGTAAACATATTAGCAAGTTATGCAGATGATGGAACATAACGAGTAATAATAGATCCTAGGATAAACTTTTCCTGAATAAATGATAATCGATCTCGATGTGCTTGGTCCAAGCATGAAAGACCGGATTGGCCATGAGATGTAATGCAGATAAGTTGTCAGAGAAAGTAGTGAGGCTCGACGATATGGAACCCCAATCACGAAGTATAAATGAAATCCATGTGAGTTCGGCAGGAGCTGAAGCAAAAACTTGATATTCGGCTTCAACGGTGGATCGAGATATAGTGGGCTATTTCTTGGCATACTAGGAAATACAATTCGAGTCAAGAAAGGTATAATATCATGTGGTAGAATGATGCATGACTTTATATCCAGCCTAGTCTGCATCAGTAAAGGCAAACAAGTCCAGTAAGCTATGGACCAGAATGCAAAGCCCAAGATGTAGAGTGCCTCGAACATATCGAAGTATGCGTTTGACCAGTTAAAAATGGGCTATAGTGGAGGCATGCATGTGTTGACACACTGTGTTAATCGTAAGTGAGAGATCTGGAGATGTGAAATTAAGATACTGGAGAACTCCAATGAGACTTCGATAGTATGAAAGATCATTATACGGTTGATCACCATGTTTGAGTGGTGGAAGTTTGTTAACTATGGGAGTGATAATCGATTTACACTACTTCATAGAAGTCCGAGCTAAGAGATCCAATGCATATTTTTTTGAGAAAAAAAAAGTCCATCAGAGGAGCGATTGACTTCGATTCCTAAGAAATAATTAAGGGGTCGAGATCTTTCATAAAAAATTCCTGACTGAGGGCATGATAAGATGGTTCAAAAGTTATGGACAATCACCTGTGAAGATAATGTCATCAACATAGAATAACAGGATGATAGTATGACTATTGTGGTGAAAAACAAATAATGATAGATTGGCATTGCTACAGAAGAAATCATAAAATATAGAAAGTCGCTAACTTATCGAACCTTGCTTGAGGGACTTGTTTGAGCCCATATAAAGCATGCCAAAGTAAGCAAACATGATCAGGATAGGACGGGCCATGGAACCCAGGCGGTTGCTTCATATACACAAGAACATCGTGATCACCATGTAAGAAGGCATTCTTGATATCTAGTTGGCAAATAGGCCAATTTTGAAAAGTGGCAACTGATAGAACAATACGATACTACTGGTTTAATTATTTGACCAAAAGTTTCTAGAAAGTCAATACCCTCTTCTTGATGGAAGCCTTTTGCCATAAGACGGGCTCTTAGTTGGTCAAGCATCCCATCTGCACGGAGCTTTATTTGAACATACATTTACAGCCGACAACGTTCATCGAGGGGTGATGCAGGACAAGTTTCCAGGTTTGATTTGCTATAAGAGCATCTAATTCCTCATGCATAGCAGTTGTCCAACCGGGATGTTTTAAGGCAGAATGGACAGTTCAAGGTTCAGCAGGAATAGATGATAATGCAATATTAGCATACCTTGGATAAGGCTTGGAGATGTTAGCCTTGGAGCGGGTGACCATGGGATGTGATGAGAAAGTGGCAGTCTCGGATTATGGTGGACTATGACGTGGATGTCACCCTCTTACGGTGGTGGAGTTAGTGGTCAGATGTTGCGATTACTAGGTCAACTATGATTATGCATCTTCAATGAATAGGCATGCATGTTCTGTGCATAATCAGACTCAGCATGTGAAAGATTGGGTAGCTGAGTTGTTAATTGAACAGGTACAAAGCTATATTAAGCTTCAACCAATCATTCAGTGGATGCTGGAATGTGGTTTGGACTTGAAGCAGCTTGTGGAGCACAGCAAGGGTTGGGCTGGGATGTTTTCCAGTCATTATTGGAGGCTTGGTTATGAGTTAGGCTAGAAGTTGTGATCCAATGTAGTAGCTCCCCCTCAGTTATAGTAGTGACTTAAGAAAAGGCGGCAAATAAAAAATTATACTTATCAAAAATAACATGTCGAGATATATAAATATGGCTAGTTAATTGATAAAGATAGCGGTAGCCCTTGTGTTTGTCACTATATCTCAAAACATACATGATAGAGAGTGCTTGTCAAATTGTTCATCATATAGTTTCGAAGGTATGGATAATAACGAGATCCAAAAATCTGGAATAAAGAGTAGTCGGGTCCTTCTTGAATAAAATCGAATACGGACTTTAGCTTCCTAAAGCTATGGATGGGAGTCAGTTATCAAGTAATTTCTAGTTGTAAATGCTTCTACCCAATAACAAAGAGATATAGAAGCTTCAAAGAGTGCAGCGAGCCCGAGTTCAACAATATGTCGATGTTTTCTTTTAGCAACACCATTTTGTTCTGGTGTGCTTGGACAAGAAAGCTGGTATTGTATACCATAATCATGAAGATGTGCAAGAAACCTGTTGCTAGAAAATTCATCTTCTCCATCAGATTGAAAGATTTTAATCTTATGATCAAACTGATTTTCAACCAATTTCTAAAATGAGAGAAAAATATCAAAAAAATCTAATTTAGCTTCAGGGATATAACTAGCAATAACGAAAAAATCATCAATGAATATCATATAGGAACAAATTTTTTGTAGTGAAGAAATTAAGGCGAGTCCCCAAAGATCACAGTATATTTTTTAATAGATCAGAGCAATAAAAGTTAGATAGATAAAATAATAATTTTGAATTTTGCTAATCTGACAATTGGTACATAAGGTGTCAGTTGGCTTATTTACTAAAATAAAATTGTTGCTCCATGGATGTTGCAAAACATGATTGCTTGGATGGCCTAGTCGGCGATGCCAAGTTAGTTCATCTATTACCTTAGTCCTCTAAGAAGAAATGTAATAAGATATGGATCTTTATTGGTGTACAGCCCTTGAAAAATTAATTTCTGATATCATCACTTTGTATATCCTAGAATCCTTGATAGAAAAACTATAAGAATTAAATTCAAAGTAACATGGATAATCTTTTATTAATTGAGATACATAGAGTAAGTTTTTTTTATTTTTGGTATAACCAAAATATTATGAAGTGCAAAATGACATGTATCACTACCAATTGGCCGATACCAATATGAGTAATTTGCAATGGCATACCATTTCCAACCATCACACTATCAGAGCCATAATTAGGAACTAAATTTACAAGATTACCTGACTTATCAGTGATGTGAGCATTGGCGCCAATGTTGGGATGCCACTCATCATCCTAAAGATATGAGATATGTAGAGTTGCTAGACCTTGTGATATGTCACCACTCTGATAACTATTGTCAAAGTGATACTAATATTTTAGTGCAACGATACTAATATTTTAGTGCACCATGTCCCTTTTCTTGCAAATTTGATAAATGAGAAGCTAGCCCGTGTGTTTGAGCTTGGTGTGGAGTTGACTGAACTAGACTGTTGGGTAACTTACTATTATCCAAAAAATATCTACCACTTTGGTTCACTTGAGCAAATCCTTGACCTTTTGAGTTAAAAAATTATGGTATGTCTCTACCCCTATGATTATTCTTGTTGCCACCATTATTGCTATGAGACAAAGGTTATAGATATGTTTGGGTAGTGCTTATGTTTTCCTTACACAGTTTGTAACTTTGGAGTTGTGAATCACTTCTGCATATGATAGAAGAAGAAGTTTGAACATAGTCGTTTTAAACGAGTCATGGCTACCATCAAGGCCTTCAAGTAACCTAAAATCTTATTAGCATTTGACACAGATTTACCAATAGCATGCAGTTGTTCATAAATAGATTTAAACTCGCAAAGATAAGCAGCTAAAGACTTATTCCCTTTCCTGATGTATTGCAGTCGAGCAAGAAGATCGAATTATCGAGCAACTCAACTTTGCTTAAAATGATCAGTTAGGGCTTTCCATGCCTCTATCACCATTTGGAGTCCGATGACATATCCGAGGACTTCTTCTGAGAGTGTGCCCACGATCATTGGTTTTACAAGACAGTCAATATGAATCCATGATGTATAGTCCGAATTGATCACCTTGACCCATTTTCTAGAGTCAAAATCTGTGGTAGTGCACGTATACCCTGTGAGGAAGCCAAGTTAGCCCTGACTTTTAATCAGAAACAATATTTGTATTTCTTATAGCAAAAAATTATTATCATTCAGTTTCAATGTGACAAAGTTTGCCATATGTTGATTAAAGGAAATAAAAACTTTAGATTTAAGAAGGTAGATGACATGGTGAAAGGTCTTTATATCATAGTTTGGCTCTGATACCATAAGAAATTTTGAAAAGAAATTATTTAGAAATTTATTTTTTCACTTTTATTAATCTCATGTTTAAAATTTATATATGAGAAATTAAGAATATCTCCTCCTACACTTTTAGAAATCAAATCAAGAAAAATTCTCTACGATATCTCTTTCTATAATTATGGAATAGAAAATAAAATTGAAAGTATATATTCTCCTATAATTATGGAATGGAAAAGAAAATTAAGAGAATATCTCCTCCTATAATTTTGAAAATGGAAGATTAAATCAAGAGAGAAATTTCTATAGTTTCGCATTTTATAATTATGGAATTGAAGACCAATTTTCATAATATCTCCTCCTGCAATTTTGGAAGTAGAAGATTAAATCAAAAGAAAAGAATCTTCAGAATATCTCCTTTATAATTATAGAAATGGAAGACCAAATCAAGATCAGCCCATGCATAAATTATTTTCATGATCTTCTCTATACTGAGATGGAAAAAATTTTGCGGGTTGATTTGTAACCTGATTTTTAGTGATTGTGGCTTTAATAATGGATTCAATTTCAAATTTCTCCCGATTTTTGAGCATTTCTTTCTCACATTTTGATTCTTAGAGATAGCGAGAGAGGAGAGAGGGGGGCTTATTTATATGCTTGTAATGATTTCGATATCGTAATTGCAAATCTAAACAAATAATTAGTCCATCTTCTTCGGCAGAGTTTAGAATAAATTTGCTTGGTCCAAAGGCTCTAGGGGAGTGACTCTTGGTGCAACTTGGGGTTATCCTTATAATGAACAAAACTTCAAAATCAACCAAAGTCAAGGGCCTTAGATCGCATGTTAGATATGGCTTAAGAGTCTTGTTGATGCTGAATCCCCACTGACCGGATGGAGTGGTTCGTCCGCCGGATCGCCATCAACTAGAACCTGCAAAATAGATCCCTTGACCGAAAATCTTCCGGCGGGGGATACTCCGATGCCAAAGTTAGCAAGAACTCAGGTAGCAGCGAAATGAAGAGCTTGAAAACAAAGAGGGAAAGGAAAGAATTCGAATAATCTGGAGATAGCCAAGCTTACCTCGAGGTTTATCCCAATCCTTGGGAAGAAGCGTACGCTTCATCAACTCCTGGGCCAGTTCAGGATTCCCAAGCCCTGTCCCTCAGAAAAAATGGTGAAGTCCACATTGCAACCTTCGTTCGAAGGAGCACTCCTCCTGGGGTCATCTTCGGAGTGATATTTTGCCTTCCTTTCCCTTTCTCCTTCGGAGATACGAGGAGAGATTCCCTGTCAAATTCCGAATCACGTTGATCCGGGGGAGGCATCGGATGGAGACTCCTCGAAGGGGGCCCCCTTGGAGATGGACTTCTTGAAGGTTCAGGTGGACTCGGCAGAGAAGTTGGAGGCACTTCATCTTCGTCTGATGCAGGCCTCATCGGAGGCGTGCTCGAAGCCTCTTCAGCCCTTGCTTTCTTTCGGGCTTCAAATTCTTCTGATACTGGCACAGGCCTTTTTCTTGTGGCCTGTCGGAGTTTATCAATCTATGGTTTCATTGGATCACCTGCAGTCAAAAGAAAGATAATTCAATGATAAAAAAAAGAGGAAAAACTCGAAGCCCGCTATCTCTATATCTATTGCTGGGACTTTACTGATATGGGTACGATGAAGGTTTTCTTCCTTCAGCAGTTCTTTGAACATGGAGATTTCTGGCTCTGATAAGGTTTCAAAGTCCTTTTGGCTGGCTTTCAGAACCCTTTCCCTAGCATTTGCATCCAAACGTGGAGTTTTCCATTCAACGTTAAACCCCTAGTTGGTATAGTACACGAAGAAAAAGCAGGGTTTCCATCCATGTATGGCACTAGGAGTCCTTTTATCAGTCTTTGGCTTGGCCGAGGACTGATGACCCATCACCCTTACCATGGAAGTCTCTTTTCAATACTGTTGCTGCCAGGATCGCCGTGGCCCGTAGCTACTGCCGGCGCCGGAGTGCGCTCCCTTCGTCGCCCGGTGGTCCTCTGCTCCTGGACATGTGAAACAGGGATTAGTGACCCGGGCCGGGATTTCTAGTGGGGGCACTCCGACAGTCAAGTCAGTGATGATCCAGGAGAACAGATCCTCCTAGTCGGGCCCCTCTTAATGGACTCCACACAAGGAGGAGTAAAAGATGTGTGTGAAGGCGAAAACGTAGCAGGGGGGAGAATGATGCAGGGACAGAGGGGTTCTCTGTTCCTCCGCCTCTCCTGTTTCCCTCGCTTTCCTTCAACTGTGATGGTGGTGGTGGCGCTTCGCCCTCTTGGTCGAGCTTGCGCTTGTGTTGTTGATAGATTGTTGTTGTTACCTCCCCTTTCGGGGGTGCCGATCGTTCCTTGTAGTTGAAGAATGGCTGTTAGGCGCTTGCCTCGGGATCTTTGCTGGGTTGGCAGGCGCATGCGGCAGGATTTTGTGCCATGGACGGGATGTCTTTCCTGACATATGGTACGGGAAGCTTCCATTCGCTCTGACATCCTCTCCGGTCGCCCCATTCCGGAAGCTTGGCAGAGCCTCGATCTGGGGGTCACCACCCTAGGGGTTCATGCCTTCTGGCTGGCCCATCCCCGTGAAAATATGGGCGGACAGGTAGTTATGGTAGTATGGGGGGCATCGTTCCGTAGTCCTCGGGCGGCTCGCCGGCATCCCGGGATGGCAGGGCTTGCTCCGGCCTGGATGCTCCGAGCTCATGTGGTCACCTTGATGGAAGAGTGCGGGCCCGATCTAGAGGGCGTGCGCTCGGAGAGGCTCCACGTGGCGGGTGAGCGCTGAGCTCAACTCCGACCACAGGGCTCAAACCTCCGAGGGTCTCGCTTTGGAGGGCGGAAGGTGGACCCGGTCCAGAGGACGCGCGCTCAGAGAGGCTCCACATGGCGGGTGAGCGCTGAGCTCGACTCCGACCACAGGGCTCTAACCTTCGAGGGTCTCGCTCTGGAGGACGAAAGGCGAACCCGGTCCAGAGGGGCGCGCGCTCGGAGAAGCTCCACATGGCGGTGTGAGCGCTGAGCTCGACTCCGACCACAGGGCTCTAACCTCCGAGGGTCTCGCTCTAGAGGGCAGAAGGCGGACCCGGTCCAGAGGGCACGCGCTCGGAGAGGCTCCACATGGTGGGTGAGCATTGAGCTCGACTCGACCATAGGGCTCTAACCTCCAGGGTCTCACTCTGGATGGCAGAAGGCGGACCCGGTCCAGAAGGTGCACGCTCTGAGAGGCTCCACGTGGTGGGTGAGCGTTGAGCTCGACTCCGACCACAGAGCTCAAACCTTCGAGGGTCTCGCTCTGGAGGGTGGCTCCGGCCTAGGCGTCCCGAGCTCGAGAACCGACCTGGTGGAGGACGGAGCTCGGCTCGTTGTCTTGAGGGAGCTCAGCTCCGCTTGGTAGGGCGGTCCGGGCTGAGATGTTGCCTTGGCGTCTAACACGGCGGTCTCCTTTGACACAGCACCTGTCAGCTACCCACGTCAGTGGTCTCGCCACATCATTTGCCCCCCACTCCCGAGGTTTGTTAGTGCACGGTGCTCGGGCCGAAGGGAGTAATTGTAGTGTTGACATGGAAAGGCGGAGATCCGGTGCAATGATAGCCATGATTGTTGCTGCTTCATGAGGCGGTCCCGCGGGCCAGTGAAGGGGTTCCATGTGGCCACGCCCGAGGAGTTGATGTTGGTGCAGAATCCAGAGCGGCCGGGATGCCTTTTTCATCGATGGGCAGCACGTGGCGTGGATCCGTTGGCGAGGGGTCATAACAGCGCGGATTTGATGATGGGGGACAGGGGTAGGATCGTTGGTGAGCCTAGAAGTCACCAAATTAGGGTATCATTTTTTTTAAATTTTTTTAGATAAAGGGTGGCGAAGGAATAGTGGGGCTAGAAGACAGGGTTGGAACTCATGGATTTGGGGACTCACCCTAATGAAGAGACCTCTCACCTCTAGGGCATTACACCCTCCTCGATACTTAGAGGCGCTAGGTTGAATCTCAAAGGTCACGAGGAGATAAAGATGTAATGGGAAGGGGGATAACTAGGGCATCACGCCCATGCCCGAAGGCGAAGGCAAGAAGAATCACTACCACTCTTTTCTAAAACTCATTTTCATTCCCAAAACTTGACTAAACTTTTTTTTACAAAGGACTGAGGGTGGTATTTATAGACCTGTCCAACCCTCGTTTGAATTTGAATATAGGATAAAAAGATAGAGATGATTCAAATTCAAACACAAGATAGGATAAGATAAGCCTATCCATATCTCAATCCTAACCAACAAAATCCTAAATTCAAATTTCAAATAAAAGATAAATCCTAAATTTATTCTGGATATGCTTCGAGATTCGCATGCTCCAAGATTCGTGCTTGCTCCAGGATCCGTGCTAGTGAGGTCTCCATCATTTGATGGGCCCTTTCGGAGTGAAAAGAAAATTTTTACTCAAAACTCCCATTCTTTCAAATCCTTCAAGCTTGTTGTAGTACCCGGACCCTTCCTTCTTCGTGATCCACTTCCGTTCTTCTCTTCTCTAGGGAACCAGATTGGCCCTGTTCTTCTTCCTCCTTTCCCTTTGGGTAGGCTTCTTCTCCTGAGTCTAGTCTTCCTTCTCCTTAGGTTATTTCTACAGGATGTCTCATCCCGATCCTTCTGTACAGGGGATAATTCTTTCCTCCTCCGACGAGGAGTCGGATGGGGCACGATTCAGGATTAGTAGGAGACTGGTCCTTCCCGTCGACCCCGTGTCCGTTAGGAAGCCAGGGGCCGTTTCTTCTCACCCTACCTGTCTTCCTCCCTTACTCGAACCAACTTCTGCATCTGTCCGGTCAACAGGTTTGGGTGGGGTCGCTTTGACGATCTCCGTCGTGGAGCTGGGGGCCATCGGGATGCCTATGGCATCCCACCTTCTATTCAGCTCATGGTTCCCCGCCCCGGGGAACGGGTCACTTCTAGTGGCCCAAGCCATCTCGCCTTTTATGAGGAGACCTTCTCTAGGGGTCTTCGGTTCCCTTTTCATTCCTTTTTTCTATCTGTTCTGAGTAACTACCGTCTAGTCCCAGCACAGTTGGTGCCGAACGCCATTAGGGTCATCTTCTCCTTCATTGTACTTTGCCATGTCCATGGGTCGTCGCCCGATTTCCTTGTTCAGGGCATTTTTTATCCTGAAATGTCACCCGACAGAGGACGGGTGGTGGTCCTTGTCCTCTCGTCCGAAGGGCATAAAATTCGAGCTCCCCTCTTCCATCAAAGGGTGGAAGGAAGAGCATATTTTCTTCGTGGCCGTCGAGGGGGTCGACTGGGCTTGGAGCGAGCCGGATCGGTCCCCCAATCGGATCTCCATGGTTGACACAGCTGATCGGGATGACTACGAGCAGCTTCGCATCGCCCAGATCCCCTCTCTGGAGGTCCTGCTATCAGAGCAGAACCTTTTGACGCCAGGGTCGACTCATCGATGGGCCGGGTGAGTCCGGTTCTTTCCCCTATGCATGTTTTTCTTTTTCTTCATCTGGGCTGACCTTCTTGGCTCCTGGATACAGGGACGATCTTCTCGGAGGGGAACTGTTGCCAATCTCCAAGAAGAGGCTAGCCACCGAGATGGCCGCTGAGCCTCCTTCGAGGCGGGCCCGGGTTGAGGGTGCACTGGCATCTGCCCCTGATGTGCCAATCGCCCCGAGGAGGGAGCTCGAGGGGGCTCCTGTGTCATCCACGATGCCAAGTCCGAGTCAGCAGGTGGTTCGGGAGGCAGAAGGACAGACGAGGCCATAGGTCGAAGTCCCTGTTATGGAGCCTGAGGCGACCGTCCGAGCTGATGTTGCTGTTGCTGCCACGCCGCTCCACTCTCCAAGTCCGAGGATGATTGAGGCTGAGGGAGGAGAGGCCCATGCTAGAGCTCCTTCTGCGATGGGGGCTCCGACCACGATGGTGCCGGGTCCTCGACTGGTTCCTGGGGATCCTACCACCGGAGGGATGGGCGCACCTGCTCCCCGAGAGAGGGAGAGACGAGGCGAGGCACCATCTCCCGTTCAAGTTGGAGCCGGAGAGCTCCTTGGCTGATAACCATCTCCTAGCAGCTCGCATGATGGATTTCTCCATCCAGCCATGCGACCGGGAGGAGATGGCCTGGCTACGGCTGGGGGATGTGCTCGACAATATCTTCTCCCAGCTCTACACGGTAAGCACTTCATTTTTTCCTTCCTCTTCCTCTTTTTTGCTCTCCTCTTTCTTTCCTTTTTTTTTTGACCTTTCATACTGTGCAGATCGGCGTCGAGGCCCTTTCATCAGGAGTAGCTGCCGGAACTGGGAGCGAGCTGAGCAACAACAGGTGGCCGAGATCACATTGCTGAAGGCCGATCTGAAGGGGAGGGCCGATTCTGAAGGGGCACTTGATCGATGGATCAAGGACCTCGAAAGGCAGCTCGCCGACTATGAGGGCGAGCGAAGGAGCTCCAGGAGAGCCTTGACCACGAGCAGGGGCAGTCGAGGAGCTTGCCGGTGCCGAGCAGAGGTTGGGTGTATTTAACGTCGAGGTGGCCCGGTAGAAGGGGATCGCCCAGTTCCTCCAGGCCGGCTGGTGGCCAAAAAGGAGAAGTCAGCCGTGGCCCGAAGGCAACCGAGGAGGCGACCAGGTCAGCCGGGGATGCCAGGCATGAGGTGGCGGCGACGAAGAAGGAAGCCGAGGAGGCGGTCGCAAGGTACAGGGCCTTAGAGGAGTTCCTCGCCGAGATCTAACAAACGACGTCAGACTCCTTTTCAAGGGCTTCATGTACCTGCACCGCCTGGTGGAGGGATTCATCTTGGCCGAGGGCCATAGCAGCCTCGACTATCCCGGCACTTCAGATCAGGAGGCGGGTGCTAAGGAGGCTATTGCTCCCGAGTCTTCTATGCCAGCGAGGTTGGGGCCGTGCCACCGGAACTGGAGCCGCACAGCCGAAAGCCCTGCTGATGGAGACTCCCAGCCCGACGGTCCAGCTGGAGAGTAGTTATTATTATTATTTTTTGCTTCCTTTGTATCTTGTTTCTTTTCTGTACTTGGCAAGGCCACCCGGCTTATCGGGGGCC